>CM040126.1:78120449-78728013 GCA_022559845.1 Amorphophallus konjac
GACGACATCTCGCCGCGTCATGTCCACATGTGAATTGAAAAGACCGCTGTAAATCAATTGCTTTTCACACTTAGTATAAAGTTGTAAATAGACTTTGGGAAATACTTGAATTAAATGACGTAATTACTTACTAAGAACATGTTGTACAATGAATCGCGGACGGACATCGGAAAATCTCTGAAAGTGGAAGCTGCCCCGGGCACATGTGCCAACATGAGTTCGGTGGAATGATGGACAGCGCCGTGGGGTTCAAATTTCATACTGCAATTGCAAATGTCAAAATATTCATATTACACAGTTGAGGGCTAATTAATGTAATATAACCTTATAGATTTACCCGGATACCCAACACGGGCGACGTCTATCATGGGTCGTGCCTCCCTCGTGACAACTGCCGACATCGTCAAGGGGCTGACTGGTGGGGGTGGGCCCTGTACAAGTGGGAGGTGGTGGGAGGGCACTGAGACCTGCAAGAATTTATTGTCATGTGGAGTGATACATATACTGCGAACATATAATTAAAATATACATACCTGCAGCGGGAGGTGGTGGGGTTGGCGTATGCACAACATGTGGGAGGCCACTGAGACCTGCAAGAATTTATTGTCATGTGGAGTGATACATATACTGCGAACATATAATTAAAATATACATACCTGCAGCGGGAGGTGGTGGGGTTGGCGTATGCACAACATGTGGGAGGCCACTGAGACCTGCAAGAATTTATTGTCATGTGGAGTGATACATATACTGCGAACATATAATTAAAATATACATACCTGCAGCGGGAGGTGGTGGGGTTGGCGTATGCACAACATGTGGGAGGCCACTGAGACCTGCAAGAATTTATTGTCATGTGGAGTGATACATATAATGCGAACATATAATTAAAATATACATACCTGCAGCGGGAGGTGGTGGGGGTGGCGTATGCACAACAGGTGGGAGGCCACAGAGACCTGCAAGAATTTATTGTCATGTGGAGTGATACATATAATGCGAACATATAATTAAAATATACATACCTGCAGCGGGAGGTGGTGGGGGTGGCGTATGCACAACAGGTGGGAGGCCACTGAGACCTGCAAGAATTTATTGTCATAAGTAGAACAAATATTGAAGAATTTAAATTAAAATATACATACATGATCCTCGAGTCTTTTTGCCACTGAGACCTGCAAGAATTTATTGTCATGTGGAGTGATACAAATATTGCGAACATATAATTAAAATATACATACCTGCAGCGGAAGGTGGTGGGAGTGGCGTATGCACAACAGGTGGGAGGCCACTGAGACCTGCAAGAACTTATTTTCATAAGTAGAACAAATGTTCAAGAATTTAAATTAAAATATACATACCTGTAGCGGGAGGTGGTGGCGTATGTACAAGTGGTGGTGAGCCGACACTTGCACCTATAAATAAATTCTTTTAAGTTTGTAAATAAATAAAATATTTATATAGCTAACTTATTGATCAAATATACCTGTGTCTGAAGAAGATGGTAGCGAGGAGATAGTAGTGCCCCTCTCACTGCTAGATCTCCTCCCACCCCTACTACGACCTCCTCGCACCATTTCCTTATTAATAACAAAACAATTAATACATATTAATCCACAATTATATAAGGCTAGACAAATGTTATTTAAAATTATGCTTAAAAGTAAGAATCTTCTTACTAAATTATCAAAACATGCCTCCCTCATGTTGATATATCTAGCTCAACTTCATCATCTTCGTCATCCATAGTAGTCTCATGAGATTCAAAATCTTCATCTTCATCTGATTCTTCCTCCCCTCTAACATCAACATTTAGCTCCGTCGGATCGACTTCTTCCACGCCATCTCGCGTACGTAATGACAGTGGCTCATCAGATTCGTCCATATTAAACCTAGAGGAACCGACAACGCCAACTTCGTCTGATTGATAATATTCAGCACGAGCAACCTCTGAGACATCTCCACTCATAGTTAACTCATAAGTGGGAAAGAGTTTTGAGTTAACCCTGCAAACTGCCCACCAATCTCTATTCTTGGATGATGGATAGCTTGAATAGTACACTTGCTGGGCTTGTGCGGCTAAAATGAACGGTTCATAGGTCTTAAGTTTAAACCTATGCTTGACATTGACAATCCCATAATTTGTGTCATGTAGAACAGAATTAGGATCAAACCATTGACACTTAAATATATATACATGATTGTCTTGTCCCAAATACTGAAGTTCTAAGACTTCTTCAATAATACCATAGTAGTCCAATTCCATTTCATTGTATAAATTTCCCTTCACACATACGCCGCTGTTCATCGTAGACTTATTTCGCCCATAATCCCTTGTATGAAATTTGTATCCATTCACAATATATCCCGGATAGGCACGTGTCTGGTTCGAGGGGCCATAACTTATCTGTTGTACTCTTTGATCAGTAATGAGACCTTGTTCAACCTATATTCAAATTAGAGTAGTTAAAATAATAACAATTACCTCAACATACGTAAATACAAACATATATATTCAGAGTTCACACTAACTCGGTTTCTTAGCCATTTGGAAAAAAACTTGTCGCGTTCTTTTTCAATCTCCACATCCTGGATATTTGGACATTTTTCAGCTAATTCTGAATCAAATTGTCTGCAATATAAATGTAGCACCCCGTAAAAAAAATGATTAAAAAAATTGATAAAGCCAATGTATAGACTTTGTGAAGTCAATGTTGTATAGACTTTGAGGAAGCCAATGTATAGACTTTGAGGAAGCCAATGTATAGACTTTGTGAAGTCAATGTTGTATAGACTTTGAGGATGTATAGACTTATGGAGTTGCTGGAAATGTGAATTAATATCTTACTCAACATAAGGTTCAATCTCGAGGCAATTCAAAAGAATATATATCTCAGCGGCGTGCAACTCTCTATCTTCGAGCGTGCGAGTCAAGCAACGTCCGAACGCACGTCCAGGATGTTTAAATATGGAGAGCCGATCGGACGATTCATCCACTCCCCCATCATCATTACGTGGAGGTCGAGTACGACGAGTTTGAATCTCTGGCTCAAAGTACATAGAACAGAAGTTCGAAATTTCTTCAAGAATGTATGCCTCAGCAATCGAACCCTCCACCTGTGCCTTGTTGCGAACTTTCATTTTTAATTCATGCATGCACCTACAACAACAAGTCAGATGGCAACAAAATGTAGCGGCTATGGACGACTTATAAGTTAACAAAAATTGTCACATACCTCTCAAATGGATACATCCATCGAAATTGTACTGGACCTCCGACGATAGCCTCATATGGCAAATGAACTACCAGGTGCTCCATCGAATCAAAGAATGCCGGAGGAAATATCTTCTCTAGCTTGCAAATGGTTGTGACAACATCTTGTTCGATAGTTTGTACATCCCGAAGTCTGAGTTCAGATGCACATAAAATCTTGAAAAATTGACTCATCTCAGCTAGTGCTCCCCATATCTGCTTTGGCAACAAATCACGAAATGCAATGGGCAGTAGCCTCTCCATGAACACATGACAGTCGTGACTTTTCATACCATATATTTTCCCCTCATTAACATTCACACAACGGGCTATGTTGGATGCATATCCATCTGGGAATCTCAGTTGTTTCAACCACTGGCATACTTCCTTGATCTGTGTATCATGAAGCACATAAGTTGCTTTAGGCTGCACAGTTTTGCCATTGACACTTTGTAGTTCCAATTCTGGACGTCTACAAAGCATCTTTAAATCCATACGTGCTTTGGCGTTGTCCTTTGTTTTCCCTTTAACATTCATGATCGTATTGAACACATTATCAAAAAAATTCTTCTCGGTATGCATGACATCCAGATTGTGTCGTACAAGAAGAGTTGACCAATAAGGTAATTCCCAAAAAATGCTTTTCTTGACCCAGTTGTGATCCTTTCCAAAATTAGGGAGTTGCCGTGTGCTACCAGACAATTGAACTACATCTGGTAAATTGTGCACCCGTGACGCCATATGTAGACCCGACACCCGTTGCAAGTCAGCTTCATCCATTTCAACAGTATTTTTTTTAAACGAGTCTTTTTGCCTTCGAAAAGGATGGTCACTTGGTAGCAACCGCCGATGGCAATCAAACCAGCAGCTTTTCCCCCCATGTTTCAATACAAATGATTTGGTATCTTCCATACAGTAAGGACATGCTAGCCTCCCATGTGTGCTCCAACCAGATAGCATTCCATATGCAGGGAAGTCACTTATTGTCCACATCAGTGCAGCCTTCATAATAAAATTTTTCTTCCTATATGCATCATAAGTAACAACTCCATCAGTCCATAAAACTTTGAGCTCATCAATCAACGGCCTGAGATATATGTCCAAATTTTTTCCGGGACTTTTTGGACCAGGAATTACTAGGGACAAAAACAGATTTTCTCGCTTCATGCACATGTGCGGCGGAAGGTTGTACGGTGTCATGAACACTGGCCAACAAGAATAAGCTGCCACTGAACCACCGAATGGATTAAAGCCATCTGTGCATAAACCCAATCGAACATTACGTGACTCCCTTGAAAAGGCAAGATGAGTACGACTAAAGTGAGTCCAAGCTTCACCATCGGCAGGATGACTGATTATATCATCGGCACGACGTACTCTTTCGGTGTGCCATGTCATATGCCGAGCCGTCTTTGAGGACATATACAGTCGCTGCAGCCTAGGCACAAGAGGGAAGTATCGCAACGCCTTGTAAGGTACATCTTTTGCCTTTGAATTGACCCCCCCCCTTAGGTTTGAATCTGTCATGGCCAC
Organism: Amorphophallus konjac; assembly: GCA_022559845.1. Classification (NCBI taxonomy): domain Eukaryota; kingdom Viridiplantae; phylum Streptophyta; class Magnoliopsida; order Alismatales; family Araceae; genus Amorphophallus; species Amorphophallus konjac. The sequence continues at coordinate 78,125,236 of CM040126.1, forward strand.
AAACTGAACATGATATCTTATCTGCATCATCTTTGTAATATAACATACAATGATTCGGACATGCATCTATTTTCACATATCCAAGTCCTAAGTCATTGACCATCTTTTTTGCACGGTAAAAAGTTTCTGGCAACTTCTCGTCTCGAGGTAACATACTCTTGATCAAGAGGAGGAGACGGTCAAAACAAGTCTCACTGATGTGAAATTCAGATTTCAAGTTCAACAACTGTGACACTGCAGACAATCGAGTGTGATTTTCACAACCATCCCACAGCGGCTCATCAGCATCCCTAAGTAGTTCATAAAATCTTCCGGCTATCTTATTCGGCACTTCATCGTGAATATTAAAACTAGGACCAGCAGCATCTACAACCATATCCACGTACCCACTTGTGCCTGCAATATTGTCGGGCTCATACCTCCCGAATTGCTCACCATGACACGTCCAATTCGTATAACCATCCACGAACCCTTTCGTGTACAAATGATGTTGCACATCCCATGTTGAACACCACCTCAAGTTTCTACAACTTGAACAAGGGCAACGAATGTGACCGTCGCGATCTATTGCTGCATTTGGATTCCCCAATGCAAATTGAATGAAACTCTCAACCCCAAGCTTAAAGTCATCTGACACCACCCGGTCAACTATTCTACGATACATCCATGAACGATCTGTCGACATTTTGCCTGCACCCAATAAATGACAATACACATCCTAACTTTCAAATCATTACTCATAATATTACACCCGACCCTTTCCTCACATCGTTCATCATAGACCATTTGCAGTTGGAAGAGGAATATTGATTAGATTATCACTTTTTAACCCATCCATGAAGGTTTGATCGCACAATCACTTACTATATGTGCTGCACGATTTGCTAAAAATTTCGGCATCATCTCCCCACACTTCTCCGATATACCAAATATATTTATTGATTTTGAAATTTTCTTAAACACTTACAAGTAAGTGGTTAAGAAAACACTCAAAATCAATAATGGTATATCAGAGAAGAGTGAGGAGACGCAACCGAAATTCTCAACAAACCATACAAACATATATAGTAAATGACTGCCTAAGTGCGATCAAACATTCACAGACTGTCCAAACGGGACAATTCAAGACTTTGAGGTAGATATATACATTCTCATAAATAAATGAGAACATACATATCAATCCCAAAGTCTTGAACGGGAAGGCACATTGACACGGTTTTAACGCGCTCTCCTGAGGTGCGTGTAATGTTAGGTCGCACCCACGCACCTCAACTCACAGGGAATACCCCATGCATTTATATAACATAAAATTAAATAACAACGCAATTATCATTATGCACATATCAAATTAAATAACACCCAAATTACAAAAATTTTCAAATGAATAACATCGAAGCAAAACAATCTACATTTTTGAGCTAAATTAACATCAAATTTCTATTAAAATCAGATTTAAAATTATATTTACATGCAATTAAAATCCACAAAGTTTTAAATCACAAAACGAATTTTTTGGGTATTTACCTATTGCTATAGAGAATTCTGATTTCTTTGCATTTATCCACATCTTTGTATATATGTACTACTTAAGATATGTGGTCATTCCATTTCTCTATATCTTCTTATCATCATAAGACAAGGTTCAAATGGGATCACTTTCAACCTCAGTGGAGCATGTACGGATGCCCCTCCCACAAAGCTCCCCCTCCTCCCACCCGCCCTCCTGCTCCCACTGAGCTCCCCCCCACTGGAACCCTCTCGGATGCCCCTCCCCCCTCCCACGGAGCTCCCCGTCCCACCAAGCTCCACCCCCCTCCCACAGAGCTCCCCCCTCTCCTCTGTATGCTGAACAGTCGAGCAAGATCCTACTTCAACTCATCATTGCCCGAAGACCGAGTGATATCTATTGATCTACCAATCAAAAAGCTGCTATCATTAGTGGAGTCACTAGAATTAAATGCCACATCTGGAACCCCAAAAGATTGAGAAACAATTGATGTTGAGAATTCTGCTTGAGTTTCCTTGGAGCCACTGGAATTGGAAATAATGTTGTTTGAAGTGAGATCAGTCTGATAGTCTTTGCCAGAGCTTATATTTTTTGCTAGTAAAGGATCACTAGGCATTGGTATCCCAAGAGGGTTATCAATGTCAACTCCAAAAAGGACATTGTTTCTCGGATCAGAAGTTGGAACTTCACTTTCCTGCATACCATCTGAACTAAAAATTAATGATTGTTGATTGAATGAAGGTTCTTTGATGGTGTTCTTGTAAACTCTGGCTATTTATTGCGTTTAGAATGTCACATGCCCAGGAAAGGAAAAATACAGCTATCATCAAGTTCTGTCCGGGGCAAGACTAGGAACATGTGTAGCATTTCACACAAGCGATTTATTTTTTTTAAAAAAAATAACCTGTGTATCGTTAAACTAAACCCATGGTTGTTCAGTCCAAATCAGTCTCCGTGGGTCCGACGAGTCTCCCCAGTCTAATTCAGTCCAAATTAATCAGGAAGAAGCTACCCAGGGAGATCCCAAGTGATGTGAAATTGTTCACAGTGGCCAATTTGGGCAGGGAGTGAGACGGTCACTTAGGCCACGGGTCCAAATTATCTATGACTCCGTTACGTGGAGTTTGGCTGGATTTGTGGGGATGAGTTTTAAAATTCTACTCATTAAAATATCTGACATCTCTATCATTTTAATCAAATGTAGTATTAAGATCTTGACTTATGCGCCCTGATAGATTTTTGGAGGAGAATAAGACATGTTCAAACTGAGTCTATTTTCGGAATTTGCGATATCTCACTCCAACGAGTTTTTAGATAGATTCTACAAATTAAAATACATCCACCTAATGTTCAAACTAGATTTTACAAGAACAGCATCATAATGAGAGGGGGAGAGGGGCCACGGACAGGGGAAGAGAGGGCAGTGGAGGGGGTGGGGGAGGGCGGCCAGAGGGAGTGAGGGAGCGCGAGAGGGGAGAGGGAGAGGGAGTGAGGGAGCCGGACAGGGGAGAGGGAGAGGGATTGAGGGAGGGGAACATGATCGGGAGAGAGAGAGGGAGAGCGAGGCCACTTACCGCGGGTTTTTTGCATGAAAATTATTGTTAGACGTGAATTTGTAAAAAAAAAATTACTCGTGAAAATACATTAATAGTTATATCACTCTGTATTAAGGGCTGTCAATGGGCCGGGCCTGGGCTGAGCTTAAGTTGACCCGGCCCGAGCCCGACTTGTTAATATTAAGCTCGAGCTCGGGCTGGGCCCGATATTATTTAAAAAATATAAAGCCCGACTAAGGCTTGGCTCGGCCCGACAACGTAAATAGAAAAATAAAAAAAATAAAAATTAATATATTTAATAATATAAAGTTTATAATCTCACTAAATTAATTAACAAATTGATATTAATTACATAATTTATGTGAAAAGAGAGTTTTAAATTTTCTAAGTAAGTAAAATAACATAATTTTAATTAAATAATTTTTAAATTTTAAAGTGGGAATAAAAAAAGAGAACGGGCCAGGCCGGCCCGCGGGTCAAACTCAAAGCTCGAGCCCGACCCGCGGGTCTAGTCGGGCCGGGCTTTTAGGTCCGACTAAAAACCCGCGGGCCGAAAAAAATCTTGTGGCCCGGCCCGAAATCAAGCCAAACCCGAGGGCCTGTCGGATCGGCCTGCCCCATTGACAGCCCTACTCTATAAACCCTAATTGTGCAAAAATGTCATTGTCGTAATTATTCGTTATTGCCCGAGAATCTAACCATGATTAATTTTAACCAGACATTGAGAAAAAATTAACATATACCTAACTAAAATAAAATAAAATAAAATAAAATAAAAATAATTTGTAACACCCTCCCCAACCTCCCACCGAAATATGCCCCCACACTCACACCCCACCGTATGCTCCCCATCCCCGTCGGAGTTAAGCCCCCTCCACCACCCCACCCTGCCACTACAACCCCCCCTCCCCAGTCCCCACCAAGGTAAATCCCCCTCCATCACCCCACCTTGTAGTTGCAGCCCCCCTCCCTGCATGAGTAAGCCCCCCACACACCCCACATCTATGCTGCCTCCTCCCGGTGGGAGTAAGCCCCCCACCAACCCTGTTTGACCCCCTCCCCACTGGAGTAGCCCCCACACCCTACCCCCCTCCCCGCTGAAGTTAGCCCCCCCCCACCCCCACACTGTGAGCCCCCCTCACCCACCAGAGTAACCCTGCCCCACCCTACCCCCTTCTCACCAGAGTAAGCCACCCCCACCCCCCACACTATATGAAACCCCCCTCCCCATCTGAGTATTCTCCCCAACCGACCCCCCCGTCCCCTCGCTGCCGGCCACCGCAGGAACCCCCTCCCCTTCCAAAACACCCGTCCCCTCATCGCCGGCCCCCCTCCCCTTCCCAAACCCCCATCCCCTCACCCCCGGCCGCCATGGGAACCCCCATCCCCTTCCCAACTGCCCTCCCCAACCGACCCCCCTCCCCTCGCCGCCAGCCGCCGCCACGGGAACGACGCCCCTCCTCTCCCCTTCCCCATCGACACCCCTCCCACACCCCCAGCGAGAACAAATGCAGGTTAAAAAAAAGACAGAGGGTGAGGGGGGACATACCGGCGGCGATCGTCTGAGCTTCGGCGAGGAAGGTGGGCACGGCTGCGAGCTAACACGAATGGCGGTGGGCACGATAGCAAGGACGTCGACGTTGAGGATGGCGAGGATGGCGACGGTGGCTTCTGACGACTTTGCGGCTCCGGCGGCTCCGGCGGCGACGACCGGAAGCAGAGGGCAGAGGAGAAGGAGAGAGTGAGAGGGAGAGTGGGGGGGGTGGAAATGGGGTCGGGTGGAAGGGGTGGGAGGGAGGGGCCGACGGTGGCGGGAAAGGGGGAATTTTGAGACGGAAATTTGGACGGAACTTATTTCCGTCTGAAATTTCAGACGGATTACTTTCGTCTGAATATCCGTCCTAAATTTATGACGGATATAAAGACGGAATATATTCCGTCTATAATTATAGACGGATCTTCAGAGCGAATGTAGTCTGTCGTTAATAGAGATGGAATTTGTGACAGAAACTAATCCGTCACAAATACAGACAGATATTAAGACGGAAAATATCAGTCTGAAATATCCGTCTGAAATCCCGCTTTTTTTGGTAGTGTAAGGTGGGGTGTATTTTTCTTCTTCAGATCCCCGTAAGCTGGGGTGCATTCTTTACGGCTTCTATGCCCCCGTGGCGGGGTATGTTGCTTCTTCAAATGCCCCTGAGTCGGGGTGTATTCTTTTGTGTCTTACACCCCTATGGCAGGGTGGATGAATGCTCTGTTCTAGATTCGTGGCCGTGCTCAGCCTTATTGCTATAAAGCATTCCCTACAGCGGGGAAGAGTTCGTCAAGCTAGAGTTGCGGCTTGTTGGATCTTCGAGCAGTCACTCGAGGGGCCGTCTTATGCCAGATAAGGCAGCAGGAAGGTGGAATGGGCCAAGGCATTGCACCACAGACTTGGACCCTCCTAGAGTCGGGCGGGATGCCGGCCTTCTTCTTGTCCTTTTGGTCAGTGATGCTTGCCAATTTTTTTTGTCCTTTCTTTTCTTCTCTTCCTTTTTTGTATAATAGACCAAGGTGGGTGCGCAGGAGAGCGCTCACCCCCTCAGGGAGGGAATGAGTTGTTCGCTCCACCGCATCACTCCCACAGTGGTAATCTTTGTTCAGCACAGGTCTCGACGGATATGGCCGTACAACCCTCTCTCGCTGATTCTTTCTCTTCCCATTTTGTTTCTTTCTTCTTTCTTCTTTTCTTCTTTTCTTCTTTTCTTCTTGCGGGAAGGGGGTTTGGTTTCTCCTCCCTTCTTCTCTCTTTCTCTTCTCTCCTTTTTGGGCGGCCTTCATGATTCATGGAAGCTGCAGGTGCCTCGGAGTAGCATCTCTGAGGCCACAAAACATTTTCACCTGGTCCGGCTTTTCTCCCCACAGGGCTAGCGAAGGCAACACCTGCAATTCATCAAAGGAGGCAAACATCGTTTATTAGGAGGCCATGAGGCCCCGAATCCCGGCGAAGAGATGAAGGGTGGTTTAAGTCCCACTGGGCGTGCCAGACTTGTGGACGCACTTTTTATTTAAAATCGTTGTGTATTTATTTATTGTGTTTATTAAGTGCGTGGGCGTGCCAGTCACAAAGTGATGATTTATTATGCGCTCGATCTGACTAATCAGACGATTGTGTAGTTCGTGTCGGGACTGAGAACCTGCCATGCCATAAAGGTCACGGCGTCATTTACAACCCCTCGGAGAGGGGAACACCCTTGATTAATCACCGGGAATCAGGGCCTCATGGCTAGGAAACTATATCGAGAGAAACAAGCCGATAGCGGTCTCGAATCAGTCAGAAAGCCCTATGTCTAGGGAAGCAAGCATTCGAAATATGTTGGTCACTCAAGGGACCATTTTGATATTCGGATGAGCGTTCGGCTTCAGAGAATCGTGATCGTCACGGGGAAAACTGGAGCATATGTATTCCGGGGTACGACAAGTTTATTGTTCAAAGGGATAGGAGACATTCGGTTGAATCTCGGTTAGAGTGGTCAGAAATCAGCGAGTTTATTGGCCCGGTGCGAGATCGAGTGAGGACCATTCCGGGGGCGCCTCCCGCGGTCCAAACGAGGCTTGCGTGGGCATCGTTAATATTTTCGGTGCCGAAGGGTAGCGGGAAAGTGTCCCGGGACTAGATTCCAAAACAAAGATGTGTACAGAGATAGCTGGGTATAGGCCTAGGATGTGGGTCAGGCGATGACCATGGTTGGGGCGAACCCGAGGTCCAAACATGACTCACGAAGGTCTTATTGATGTTCCCACACGTAGGGTTCGGGGAAGACGAGAGCCGTCTCGTTCCATTCATATTTTGTCGGTCATACACGGACCATTTTATGTTCGGACAAAGGTCCGTATCGAAGGCAAGACGTAAATGAAAATAAACCCGTACAAACGTCTGCCGTGTGTATGGCAAGTTTAATGCAAGTGCGGGATTAGATCCCGGTATATATGTCGGTCACTAACGGACCATTCAGTATTCGGACGAAAGTCCATATTCGAAGCATCGAAGACAACGACAAAGACATACGGATGTCTGCCGTAGGTACGGCACGTTTCCTGTGCGTGCGGGATTGGATCCCGGTATATACGTCGGTCACTAACGGACCATTCATTATTCGGACGGAAGTCCATATTAGTAGCGTCGAGGATGACGATAAAACCGTACGGACGTCTGCCGTAGGTACGGCAAGGTTAATGTGGATGCGGGATTGGATCCCGATGGAGGTGAGTCAAGCTGATGATCTATTGGCCCGAGGTGGTCGCGGACTATGGCCATATCGGGGTTTCCGAGGACCACGTCCGATGCCACGGGGCATCATTGCTTTTCTCTTCGCGCACAGTCCGGGGAAGTGAATCGTTAGGTGTGAAGCCCGAACTCGCCATCGTGCGCCTTCGCACGCGGATCGACCTGTGCGGTCAGGTCGCGGAACAAAAATTTTGGTTATAGCAAGGGCAACTTTTGATTATTGGCTTCATATCCCTTTTATTTGTTTGGTTAATTAGGTTTCTTTTTATGGAAGGCACGCCGGATTAAGGAAGCAAAGGGGGCACGCCGAAATAAGAGGTGAAAGTGGGGGCGCGCCAGTTTAATGGGATGCAAGGGGAAGAAGGGCGCGCTGGTTAATGGGGGTGCCAAGGAGAGAGAGGGGCGCGTCGGAATAGGCTCATTGAGAGGGGGCGCGCCGGTTAAGGCAAAGAAGGGCAGGCGCGCCGGTTTTGGGCTCCAAATAGGAATGGGGGTGCACTATTCATTCCAAGAAAAATTATGGAGTTATGAGTGTGAAGCTAATCCGGCGTGGGGGGGTACCGCGCCGGATTAACTCGCGCCGGATTAGGGGCGCGCCGGTTTAAGTTCTGTGGGTTTATTTCATTCTATTTCTTCTTTCTTTCACCAGTGGGTTACTTTGATGATTGACTTATTCATCTTATTGGTGGATTAAGCTTGTGGAGAGAAAGTTTAGGTGTTTTAATTGTTTATTAAGGTGGATTAGCATGAAGATTCGAGTGTTTTACTAGAAGAGTTTGTTGTGCAGGGTAGTTCAGCTTGCTTCAGAGGCGGCTTCAGACATGAGCTGTTCTTATCTTCAGAGAACTTAGTTTGTTCGCTTGTTCTTAAGTGTCCTTGGCCTGGCGAAATTTGGGCAGCACCTTCCCCGGACTGAGGCTTGCCAGAGATAAATAGGGGAACACCAAACGGATTGCTCCGGGGTGGGCCTCAAAATGCAGACCTCACGACAGTCCGATAACTCAAATGTGAGTGTGGAAAAGCTCGAGGACTAGCCTTCAAGAGCTCTCACGACTCACGGGTGATGATTTCGCAAGCGGGACGAATGTGTGCCACGAGAGGCTTCAGATGTTCATCCCTTCGATGGGTTCCTCTGAAGGCCGTGCCACAGAGAGGCAGGTCTCTGAGGTCCCTGGATGATAAGAAAATCGGGAGAAAGGGGAGCAGAGGCTAAACAAAGAACATCTCGCTCGCAAGAGGACTCTTCTTTTTATTCATCCACACAAACGGGGGAAGGTTCTAACGCAGAGGGGGTTCATCTGGAGATAAGAAGAATGAAATACATTGCAGGGGAGAGAGAATACATTGACGGAGGAGGGGAAGAGAGCACATGCTCTTTCCCCTCCGGCTCACCTCTCACCCTCACTCTTTTCTCTTCACCTCTCCGGCACGGGGACGAAGCATTTTTTTTCTTCGGGTGGCTTTCTCTTCTCTTTTCAATCGCCCTCCGGGGGGGTTCGAGCCTCTCTCCTTGCTTCTCCAGTGGAACATGCCTTTTATAGAACGGACAGTGGGGGAGAGGATTCTCACCACCTCTGCCACGTCTGCAACGACATCGGGAGATAACCCATTGCGCTGGCTTCTGCTGGTTCGTGGAGTACACTGGCATTCATCTGAAGACGGGACATTCATGGATTTGCCGGGAAATCTTCTGTTGCTTCCACCGTCGATGCATGCCTCGCCGCTGCGCTATCGAACGGAGGTGGAGACAAGGCTTGGGGCATTGAATGCCCTACTCTCTCGACTCTGCGCCCGAAGCTGACAGGAGAACAGAGTATCGGAGGATGGATGGGATGGCATTTGAGTTAAACCGGCGCGGTGTTGTGCACGCCGGATTAACAACCTACAAAGGGGCATGTCGGTTTGTAGCCAAGAAGGGGCGCGCCGGTTTAATGGCCATAGGAGGGGCACGTTGGTCTAAGGCCCAAGCAAGGGAGCGCAGGTTTAAGTGTAGGCCGCGCCAGTTTAGACTTCATCTCGGAGTCGCGGCTATTCGGACGGATGCTTGTCCTCCCGTGTTGCTTTAGTTGTAATGCACTACCTCCGGGGTGTTTAGTTCAGGGCCTCTGAATCCCGATTCAAAACTTTGAGTGATTTCTGGCGCATGCCGAACATGTGTTTGAATTCTCGAGTTTCTTTTGATTCGGCCTTCGGCACCGCTGACTGGGGAACCGGGGCTGTCTCTTCTGCCCGAGGGGCTTCTTTGTTGGGTGGCGGAGCACCGGGTAGGTATTCGTCCTACTTAGAGGAGGCATAGGGTTTATTCGGCTTTCCCTTCTTCGACTCGCTCTCGAGTGCTGGGACGTGCATGTCGCATAATCATCATCATTTTTTTGACGTCCACAAATGCCCCCCGGAGGCAGACCGAGTACTGCCGTTGTTCTTGATGCTGCTGTTCGGCCTACTTCTTTTTGCGACATGAGGGGACGTCATCAGCTACCGCTTCCTGCCACTGCTGGAGGACCTCAGCCACGTGGGCGACTACTCGTGGGGAGCAGCTGTCCTCGCATTTCTATTCGACACCTTGAGCTCCACGTCCCGACGGACGATGCTTGGGGGCTTCTCTCCTCTACTCCAGGTATGACTCTGACTCCTACTGTGCATTTAGCTATAGGACTCCCATGATTGCTATATGCTGACTCTTGGTGAAATGCAATGCAGGTATGGGACTATGTGTACCTACGTGGGCTTGGGCGAGGCGAGGAGACTCACCCGGACCGACTACCTATTACTAGGAGGTGGACCGCACCTCGGGAGAGCGGAGGTCTCCGAAGGTAGGTCCGGGAGCTCCATGACGACATGGACACCCTACCATACACCTCGGTACGATTCTAAACTTAGACCCTTTAATTAAATGCAATTCTATATGATTATGATGCTGATGTGACTTCCCATCTTGACAGGTACAGTGGACTCCTTATGCAGAGGAGGGACATGAGGGCCAGCCCTGGGTGGCAGAGGCCCTTGCCTTCTCAGGATGCGACGTGTGGCTTCACTACATGAATGTAGTTGAGCCACTCCACTATAGACTGGTGATGAGGATGATCGGTGTCCACCAGCCAGTCGTAGAGTTCCCGGCGATGGGGGAGCGCGTGGGGCAACACCCACGGGGCGCAGCAATTGTGCTCGACTGGAGAGAGCGAGCTATAGAGCAGATCACCGACTGGGCAGCACACGGGCGGGTGGTGACCGCCCGGGCGGAGAGTGACACGGCGTACGCCAGGCACTACCGGGACCAGATGTTCCATGGTGCCCGCCGATCGGTACGACTTCTAAACCCTAAATGCCTTTCCATTATGCTTTCTATATGCCTATGCACTGATGTTCAAACTTTCTAAATGTAGATCGACCCTGAGGGACGGATCACGGAGCTGTAGGGGCTCCTCCACGCAACGATCCTCGAGCGCGACGAGTCCCACTAGGCCCTGGCCCTACAGGTGAGTTTTCCAACCCTAAACTCTTAATTTTGCACTTGCTTATGATTATGTATGTAACTGACTGACCTAGAGTTTTGGATGCAGCGAGCCGAGGGGACCCAGCACCAGGGGGCAAACGCTCCTTCTTCTTCTTCACAGACCCCCGCGGACCGAGCAAAGCGGGATGCCAATTTTACCTGGATGGTAGCGCAGGCGAAGGAAGCCAAGGTGGCACTCACTGAGAGGGTATGTAACCACTACATCTTCCTTATTGATTATGCTTATGATTTTGAAATGTATGAAATGCCATTGACTGATCAAAAAAATGCAGACGACTGAGCTGACCCGGTTGAGGGCTGAGTTCGAGCAGAGCCGGGCAGCGGCTAGGGAGGAGGCAGCCCGCTTACGAGAGGAGGCGGCGCAGAGCCGACCGATGGACGCGCTGGAGACGGCACTTCTACGAGCCAAGCTGGAGCGGCTCCAGGCTAGAGCAGAGGAGTTGGTGCGGGTCTGATCGGAGAGGGACCGTGCTCTGATCGAGGCGTCTGGGCTAAGTGGGGAGCTGCGGGCCTACAAGGAGATGAGTCGGTGATCAGCGCGTAGCGGGACTCCGAGCGACAGCACGCATGGCTCTGTGAGGAGTTACTTCACGGGTTCCTCTGGCCATCGGAGGAATGAGGAGGACGAGGAGCGGCGCCGGCAACGTCGCGATGAGGCTACCTCAGCGATGCCTCCACCAAAGAGGCATGAGGGGGGCGGTGACAGTGATGGGGGTCAGGGAGAGGGACAGGCCTGACTTTTGTACTATGACTCAACTTTGTACATATGGACATGATAGTGATATGATATGCTCTGTTTTGTTTTTGTGGATGAATGTATGAATGAATGCAAATGCTACTAACTAAATAACTACGACTACTGACTTGATGCGAGTGAGATGGACACGTGTGAGAGAGAGCGACGATAGAAGTGAGAGAGAGAGACGACTACGACCACGAGTGAGATGGTTATGAGTGAGAGAGAGATGCCAAACTGAGTGAGAGAGAGAGACGCCCAATTGAGTGAGAGAGAGACGCCAAATTGAGTGAGAGAGAGACGCCAAACTGAGTGAGAGAGAGATGCCAAACTGAGTGAAATCAGAGAGAGACGCCAAACTGAGTGAAATCAGAGAGACGTCAGACTGAGTGAGAAAGAGACACCAAACTGTAGGTGGGGTGACACCAGTGCAGACATGTTAAAAACAAGGCTTCAGATCTACAAACGGTCATTCAGTGGACCGCCCCAAAATCACACGTTCTTCATTTAGACCGCCTAGATGAGCAATCAAACGGTCCGTCATTGTCCGTTCAAAGGATATAACGGTTCTGACTTGACCGCTCAACAGTCAGCACGGTCTGTGTGAAGCCGTCCAAATGCCATTATTTGAACTGTGTAAAAAGTACGAGACGGTCTTCAGTAGACCGTTCATTTAGTGAAACGGTCTATCGATAGACCGCGCAATCCAAAACCCTGAGTGCCCGATCGGGACTCTCCTGGAGAGTCCTAAACCGAGGATAGAGGGCTTCAAGACAATCCAAACTTCATCCTAACCCGTTCTAGACTTATCCAACCTCAATTCTAGTGGGCTTAGGCCTCTAACCAAGCTCTATAAGTAAGAGGGGACTCCAAATTCGTTCTTCACACATCAACCCTCTTTCTAGCCTTAAAATCTCTCTCAATCCTTCTCCAAACATCATGAAGAGGGTCTTTGAAGGGAGTTCCATGGGAGAGGTGGCCTACCAAGGTCCAAAGCCGGCGAGAAAGGAGCACGGCGTGCTACAACGACTGACCACAATCCCGGGGCATTTGAGCTCTAGCCCCATGAGAGAGGTAAGTTTGATTCAATTCCATTCACTTTCTTATCAATTCCCCCAAAACTTACATGTTCTTCCTCTCCTTTGTCTTCCCCTTTTCCTTTTCAGCTTCTCCCTAGCCCAAGACAATACTCCACTTTAAAGTGGATGGCCCCCATGATCCGCGAGTTACCCATATCTATGACATCCATCTTAAATCATGGCACCTTCATTCCCTTTTAGTGCTAGCCAAGAACTACCCTAAGCTCTCTTTAGATTGGCATAGAATCTTAGCCTTGATTGAGATATGGCACCCCCAGACCCACACTTTCACGTTCCCATCCTTCGAGGCCACTATCCTACAAGAGGAGGTAGAGACCTACTTATCCTTCCCTAGGTCCAAGGTGGGCGAGGAAGATCTAGTTTGTCATACTGTTGCCATTGTGGACCCTGCCCTTATCCTAGGAGAGTTCATACCTAGCACGAAGGACATTCGCATCATAATAGGCCCTAACCATATCCATCTTCTACCCCTCAGCCAGTGGGTAATATCACATTGCAAGAATAGGTGCGGGTGGAACGAGGCTATAGCTAAAGCCGTCTCCATTTGCTTGTGCGAGGCCATACTCTTCCTGTATGTCGACCATGTCCAAGATATTCCCATCCTTAGCACCATCAGTGGTCTGTGGGGGTCTATCCATCTCCCAGGCCGTCCTTGCTTACCTATACGAAGGTCTCAGCTCAGCTGCCTTAGGGGGACCTTTGTTTGGCTCTATGATTCTCTTAGAGTGCTGGATGGGTGTTAGGATGAAGTTCACCCCTAGGGAGGACGTCACCTCGGCTAGCAGGATCTTCGGGAGCCATTCCTTGTTCTTCGTTGGTGGTCCTTTCAGGTTTTCTCAGGAGGTGGAGTGTAGGATGACGGGTAAGAAAATGAGGGATGAGTGGCAACTCTACATCAACACTTTGCCCCTGGATCGATTCGTGATGTGCCCGGACTTCCTCCATGACACCACCATCAGGCTTCGTAGGAGGCCTGGCTTGGATTTGGGGCTTGTGAGTGACACTACGCTAGCGATGTATAGCCCACACCGGTGCTACCTATAGGTTGGACTACCCAGGACCGTACTACCAGCACTACCCCACCTTCCTGCACTACAGGCGAGGCGGATCGGGACGGAGGAGGATGAGCAGGCGGTCAGGAGTGCCCTGATCATGTGGGAGGTTAGCAGGGTGCTTACCCTTTCAGCGGAGGTTGCAGAGGCTCCCGAGATGCGCCAGGCATATGTGAGAGAGCTGAGAGAGATACGTACCCGCGGGGATGCCCAGTGGAGGATTGAGTGATTTTTCTTCATGATGTTGACATAGACTTATGTTTGGAATATTTGCATTTGAAAGAATAAAGTTTGAGAATTGGATTGATCTGAATTTGGCCTTTCTTTCATGTGCTTGAATGAGTTTGAGACAGGATGAACATGATCTACGCGGGACCGCTTAATTAGATAAACGGTTAGAGTCTAACCGCTCCCAAGAATCGAACGGTCGCATCTTGGCCGTTCATAAGGTCAATCGCCAGGTTAAGAATAGGGACCCTTGGAAAGTGGAACGGTCTATCGCTAGGCCGTGAATAGGATAGAACGGTCAAGACTATATCGTTCTCATTTGCAAGCGGTCCAATGAAGACCGTCGACTCAGGAAGTCTTCTGCAAGACGAGGCGGTCTTAGTGGGGCCGCGTGAAGGATGGGACAGCCTGATTTTGACGTTGTGAATGTAAAACGATTGCCTGAGGACTGTGTAGCTGTAGAAATGCTTAACCTTGTCTTCAACCTACCCCTACACGCACATAGACAAAGAGACAGATTAAATCAGTTTTAGGCTTAACCCATTGCCTGTAGCAAGTTAGAGAATGACCAATTCTTGATTTTTGGTCAAGGGGGGTAAGCCTTATCAAAGAGGCAAAAATGACATGAGAGGAAAAATGAATGCAATGCATGCCATGAATGCAGATCATGATGATGAAAATCTTTTTGTGATTTTGAAGATATCTGATTTTTTTGGATTTTAAAATATTTAATTTTTTTGGATTTTGAAATATTTCATTTTTTAGATTTTTAAATATTTGATTTTTTTGGATTTTAAAATATTTAATTTTTGCAGATTTTGAAATATTTGATTTTTGAAATATTTGATTTTTTTAGATTTTAAAATACTTGATTTTTTTGGATTTTGAAATACTTGATTTTTTTGGATTTTGAAATACTTCATTTTTTGGATTTTTGAAATATTTGATTTTTTTGGATTTCGCAACCAACTTGAGCCTGATGACGGGGAACCTCATATCTCACTAGGGGTTTCCTGGGTTCAACGTGCATTAAAAATGACCACCCGTGGTCGGGGTCCAATCTTACTTAACGGTGCCTCTTCCGAGGCCATACCCGAGGTATGATCAGTCCTTGGAAAGTAAAAAGAATTTAATAGGAAACCCGACAACAGGTATAGAGGTTTTAGGGCTTGAGTTTTTCTCACGACACCCCTTTTTCAAAGAATTTGATCTGTTGCGCCGGAACTTTGTGTCCGTCATCGAACCTACATCCGCTCTAGGCACGCATACGACCGGGCTCATAACGTCCCGCGGGGAAACTTTGCTGCCACTATTGCCATGCCTAGTTTCATTGCTTTTAGGGTCATTTAGACTGTTGAGCTTCGAGCTTTTGAATGAGCTTTTAACTTTGTTTTTGATTTTGCCCCTTTTCTTTATTTCTTTTCTTTCTTTTTGCTTTTTGAATGCGAAATAAGGTCATAACGAACTGCCCCTATTTGAGACCTCCTTTTAATCGGGGTGTCCAGATTAGTTCTCGCCCCCTTTTTCACCACTTGCCCCTATTTTCAGCTGAAAGAGGGGAAAAATAAGGATTTTCACTCTCCCCTAAGCATGGCCAAGGAGAAACGGTGTTGGGCAAAAGAGGAAAACCGAGCCACAGGGGGTCGTGTAGTGTGTGAATGTTGAACTGGGGATCTCCCTTCATGATCAAGTGGAGGCACACCCCGCCGCTGGGCCGTTGTTGGCTTGACTCTATGGATAAAAATGTTTTAAATACAACCCATTCCACGGATTTGGCAATTCTTCACCTTCCGCGTTAACTAAACGGTACGCGTTACCAGGATAGACTTCTTTGATCACAAACGGCCCTTCCCAATTAGGTTGCAGCTTAGACCTAGGACCTGTTGATCTGATAAATTTACGTTTCAAAACCATGTTACCCACTTGAAATTTTCTTTCAATAACCTTATTTTGAAAATACCATGAGACACGCTTTTGATAAACGAAGACGTGATTGGCCGCATTAAGCCTCTTCTCATCTAAGAGTTCCAGTTGGACTAGCAACGCCTCTCGATGCTCGTCGAGATTTAGTTCTTTGTCTAGCTACACTCTTAGGGAATTGATTAAGATCTCGTACGGGAGTACCGCCTCCATCCCATAGGTGAGAGCAAAATGAGTTTGTCCCGTGGGAGTACGGACGGAGGTGCGATAAGCTCATAGAGCTTCTATCATTTTGTCGACCTAATCAGCAAATTTGTGTGACTCACACATTTTTTTGATGATTTTAAGAAGTGTTTTATTCGTGGCCTCGGCTTGGCCATTACCTTGGGGGTAGTATGGTGATGAATGATGCAATGAAATATTAAATCTCTTACAGAGGTCCTGGAGTTCTTGAGAAACAAATTGAGGTCCGTTGTCGGTGATGATATCACTTGGCACTCCAAACCGCGAAATGATGTTCTTGAGGATGAAGCGGCATACTGTGGTGGCTTTGATTTCTGCATAAGCTTCAGCTTCCGCCCACTTGGTGAAGTACTCCGTAGCCGTCAGAATGAAGGATTTCTGTTTGAACTGAGAGTTCGGATCACCTAGTGGTCCAACGATATCAAAGGCCCACATCGAGAATGGCCAAGGAGCAGAAAGAGGATGGAGGGAAGAAGCCGGAGCATATATTTTTTGGTATGAAGCTGGCATTGAAGACACCTACGGACATAGGTGGAGCAGTCTTCTTCTAGGGTTGGCCAGTAATAGCCCTGCCTAAGAATCTTCTTCGCCAAAGCTTGCCCATTAACGTGCCCTCCGCACTCACTGGAGTGAGCGGCTTCTACTACCTTCCCAGCCTCGTCGTCATCCAAACACCTCATTAGATATCCATTGAGCCCGCCTATACAATTCTCCAGCAACAATTGTGTATCTGGCGGCGACTCTTCTAATGGCCTTGCGCTGCTCGGCATTCGCTGTCTCTGGAAAGGAACCATCCCTGCAATACTGCTATATTTCGTGATACCACGGCAATCCTCCTCCTCTATAATTTCCTCGAGCTCAGTCAATGATACTTCTTTCAAATCTTCCCTCTCCGCTTTCCTTTCTATAGACTTCCTAAGGTTGTCAAACCATGGATCCTGAAGGGAAAGAGCGTCTAACCGCTGGACCACAATGGTGTTAGTGGCGCGACTGAGGGGGAATGAAAGAGAAGAAGCGAGCGATGCAAGTGCATCGGCCAGGATGTTCTGAGAACGAGGAGTATGGATATAGATGAGCTTCCGGAATTGCCTAGCCAAGAGCGTGACCAAATCTTTATAGGGCTTGAGTTTAGGGTCACGGGTGCGGTAGATGGAAAGAACTTGACGCATCACTAATTGAGAATCTCTATGATGTTTAAGTATCGCGCGCCCATGAGGTAGGCGTGCTTCAGTCCAGCAAGGAGAGCCTCATACTCGGCTATGTTATTAGTGGCGGGAAAAGAAAGCCGATAGGCAATAGGGATAGTTACTCCTTCTGGAGTGAGGAGAACGGCGCCAATTCCACGGCCCTAAGAATTGAGAGCACCGTCGAAATGAAGAGACCAACAGGGAAGATGAGTAAGTACAGCCAAGTGTTCATCAGGAAACTCATCTTGGATCGAATCAATGCGAGGGATAGGAGAATGAGCAAGATGTTCAGCAATCGCGTATCCCTTGATCGCTTTTTGAACAGTGAAGGTGATATCAAATTGGGAAAGAAAGCTCTGCCAGCGAGCTAATCTGCTAGAAAGGATGGACTTTTCTAAGAGGTAGCGAATCGGGTCCATTCTAGAGATTAGCCTAACCTCATGGGCAAGAAAATAGTGTTTGAGTTTCTGAGCTACCCATACCAATGCTGCGCAGGTCTTCTCCATGGCAGTATACTTAGATTCAGCTGGATTGAACAACCTCGAAAGGTAGTATGCTGCCCTTTCCCTTCCTTCATCATCCACCTGTGCCAAGACAGCTCCTAGGGAGTCCTCAATAACCAAAATGTACAATATTAGGGGTTTCCCAGGGACGGGTGGTTGTAGAATCGGGGGATTCGAAAGGTAAGCCTTAAGATCTTCGTAGGCCTTCTGACATTGTTCATTCCATTCAAACTTAGCTCCTGCCTTCAACAGTTCATAGAACCGGCGGCACCTTTGCGAATGTTGAGATATAAATCTTCTAATGAATTGCAAGTGCCCAATCAGACCTCTGAGTTCAGTGATGTTCTTAGGCGGTGGCATTTCCATAACGGCCTTTGCTTTATTCGGATCAATCTGAATCCCCCGTTTACTAACTATAAACCCGAGCAATTTCCCTGATGCAACTCCAAACACACATTTCTTTGGATTCATTTTTAATTTGTACTCTCTACCCTTTGCAACACCTTGGCTAAAATGGCGGGGTGTTCTTCCTTGGATCTCAACTTCACCAGGATATCATCCACATAGGCTTCCATATACACATGCATCATATCATGGAAGATAGCCATCATTGCCTGTTGATACGTGGCACCTGCATTCTTTAATCCGAATGGCATAACGACATAGCAGATCGGCAGAAATGATTATGGGCCTCGGGTCCTCTTCTGTTCCAAGGTTAATCTCTTTAGTGGGTTCATCCACTGCCGTCGACGGTTCATCAAATCTCTTTAATCCCTACGCGTACAGATCGGCAGCATCCTCCACATCACTTTCCTCATCATCGGCTGGGTCCTTCTCATCTTCGATTCCATACACACCTAATCCGTCATTACTCCATACCCCTTCTACTTCCTCATCACCTTCTAAAACTATGGCGGTCTCTACAAATTCCGAGCATTTGAGAAGGGCATGGCATCTCTGAGCTAAACCTCGCAGAAACCTATCTGGGATAGATTTGGAATGATGCATCACAGGGTGCGCCGCAGTCATGGACGGGCTGACCACACTAGAACTAGACTCTACCCCAACTGACTCAACTAACCTAGGAAACTCTGCACACTGTACATCTAACCTTGGAGATAAGAAATCTACTGGGAAAGGAGAAGGGGACTCATGCCCCTGGGAAGATGGACAGAACATAGCGTAATCCTCCATTGAAACCTCCGTTTTAAAATCGGCATTTTTTTTGGAGGTCGGAGGAAATCATGAAGCAAGAGGAACTAGAGGAGGAAGGAGGAGGAGGAAGTTGCATGGGAAATAGAGAGGGGAAGAGACAGTTGAAAAATGGGTCAGAAGAGGAAAATCACATCTCGTGGAGTTCGACAGTGGGGGAGGGAGGAGTAAATAGAGTTGACAAATCAATGGGTGGGCAGCGCCACATGCACATGGCACAAATAGAATTTCAAGTGGTCTTCCCGTAAAGTACGGGTTGACCATAATCGGAGGGGAACGGGGAATAAACCCCAATTGCTGCATCAAGGAGGCAAGGCGGTACGGGGAAAAAGAAAAGGTAATGATAGAGCTCCCCACTTCCCACGGCCTCCGGTATACTGGCCTCACCGGAGAATGCCTCACCAGCTACATCTCCATCTTCTTTGGACAAACTTCTTCTTCACAGAATAGCTTCTCAAGACAACTGCCAAAGTCTTCCATGTCACCCACTAGCCGCTTTGGTGGCGGCGGTGGGTAAACGACAACATAAGTGGCGTCGATCTTCTCATCAGAATAAGGTGGCAGCTTCTTTAAAGTACCAGGTTGCAACGGGCCTTTCACGAAGTGTTGACGGTAATCCCACGTCAGTGGCCCGGAGTCTCCCAATATAGACAATGCTGACTCCCGGTAGCCAAGGCCTCTTCGACTCATTTTTCTACCTTTAGGGATGGGCTTAGTTCATCCCTGCAATTGCGCGCCGAGGCCGAGACCCAGCTGATAACCTAATTTCAATATCATGTGCCACCCTTTTGAATATCTAATTTTGGACTTAATTTTGACATTTGTTGGCGCAGTGGCGGGCTTACGTGACGCATATGCCCATGAATAGTTTAAGTCCATAACAGAAAGAACTGGCTTGTTGCTTGGCCACAAAGTAGGAAGAATCTTGTCAGCGATCACATCAACAGTCCAAACTGTGGAAACACTCTTTACTTTGATTACCCGCCCCTGAAATGGGAACTTGAGGCATTGGTGGGCAGTCGAGGGTACTGCATTCAAACTATCAATCCATGGACGACCTAGAATTGCCTTGAACATCGAGTCTATGTCCAGTACGTAAAACTCCACATCCATTTTTAAAGGCCCTAGCTCGGCCTGAACTGTTACAACCCTGTGGCAAGCTCTCCTTGAGTTATCATATGCTGCAATGGTGGTTGGTGTCAGGCGCAGCATGTCTTCTGAAATATTGCAGGCACGCAATGTACATAATGGACACACATTTATCGATGCTCCCGTGTCCACAAGGGCGAATTCAACTGCCACCTTGTTTAAGGAAATAGTAATGCAGAGTGGCATCTGTCGTGCCTCTAGGGGTGCTAACTCTGATTTAGAAAATGAAATGGAAGGCCCCCTCGTAATTATTGCCAACACCGATGGCAAACTGTCCACTGCCACCTCTTCATTAACCATCACTTTTTGTAGGAAAGCCCTCAGGGCATCTTGGTGTAGCGTGGACCTTTTAATTAACTCCAGGACAGAAATCTTGGCCGGCATCCGATCCAAATGCTATAGCAAGTCATATTTCGTGCCAGGCACGGGGTCTACTTCTTCTGCTTCAACTGTTGGGGAGGGAACTTGAGGGTTGGGTGCAGATGCACCGGGGAAAGGGTAACTTCTGTGGAATGGGGGCCCGCTCCGGAGGAAGCAATGTCGTGCCGGCACAGCTGCAGATGGACCCCCAACTAGCCCGGTGGGATAAGTGGGAGGGGTAGAAATAGGGGTGAGGATGCCGGAGGCTGGCCTGAGGGGCCCTGGCGGAGTGGTGATTGGTGAATGATTAAGTGGAGGGGTGATGATGGAGGGTATGGCGGGTGATGGTGGAAGGATTGGCAGAACGGTGGGGAATGTGGTTGGTGGAATAGGCGATCGGGAAGGGATAGTGGGCAGAATGGTAGTGAAGGTGGTGGTCCGGAGGATGGAAGGGACAGAAGGCGCGGGGGAGTTAGTGTGGTGGAAGGCCAAGAGATGAGCGGGGGTCTCATCATCAAAAGACCACCCAGCATTAGGGGCTGGGCGGTGGACTACATTCACTTGTTTCGGTGCCGGCGGCTGTTGTTGTTGTTGCTGTTGAGGAGCGAGCGGATGTTCTGGCATGGGATTCTGATGAATCCCGAGGTCTTGGAGCTGCTGTTGCTGCTGTGGAGGTTGTTGTCGTTGGAGAGGTTGCTGGAATTGTTGCTGCTGAGGGACCGCCTACTGCGGCCTTGCTTGTCTTCTTCTTTCTTTTATATCTTCAATCAATTTGTGCATTTGGGCCCAATCAATCCTCTGGCCCTCATGCAAATCATAGACTAGATCCCTGAACTAATAACACCTCTCTATCGTGTGCCCGGGTTGCCGATGTATATGCAATACCTTGACTGATCGGCTGTCGGATTCCAATTCTGACATTCCAGAGGCAACTGTATGTCACCAGTGTACATTAAGGCCGAAAAGATGTCAGGGAGTGTTTCTGGCAGTGGTGGGTAATTGACTCTCTTGGGTCCTGGCCGAGCAGGCCCATAACCAGCGGGAGGAGGAACGCTATGGTACTGGGGTGGCTGTTGTGGCTATTGTGGTGGTGGTTGTTGTGGGTGTTGAGGAGCTTGGAAGGTGGGTCAGCGAGCTTGTGGAGCGGAGAACTGGGGGTTACGTGGAGGTTGCTAGAAACGGGGTGGAGCGGACTGGTTAGGGAACTGAACAACCTGGACCTGCTCATTGATTTGAACTCCCTCGGTAACAGGGCCTTGGGATTTTCTGGTGGTTTTAGATTTCTAGGCCTCAAACAGGGAATGAATAGGGGAGTCTTTGAATTGGGTTTGGATGAACCGGGCCCGACTATACAACTGGTGCATATTTGAAATGTCGTTCATTGCCAATACGTTCTGGAATGTCGGAGTGGCATTAGAAATCAACAACTTAACTTTTTCTTCTTCGGGATCTGCTCGGGCACACGTGAGGCCATCTGCCTCCATCGATCTGCATACACAGCAAAGTCCTCAGATGCTTTCATCTTTTCTGCAACTAGGTCTGTAAAAGAATACTCGGGACCAACTCGATCTTGGAATCTCTGGATAAACTTCTCCTTCACAGTCTTGAAACTCTTTGCCTCCTCTAGAGGCAAGGTGTAGAACCATTCAAGGGTGACCACGTCCAAGGATCGGTGGAATAAATACGCCATCAGGCGGTCATCGTGTTGAAACTATGTCGATTCATAAAGGAATTCCCTGACATGAATAAATGGGTTGTCATTCTCGTCATATTTCCGGTACACGGGGAGCTCAGACTGGGGGGGAAAGTGAATGTCCCTGAAATTAGGAATGGGGACATCGGCTAGAGACTGCGGGCCGACCCGCTTGTGAAGTAGATCAATATGTTGCTGCATGGCTGCCCATTTGTCAAGAAGTTCCCGTTCTTGGGAAGGAGGAGATACAGTAGGAAAAACAGAACCTGAGTATGAAGCAGAAGGATGAAATGACTGAGGCGGCAGCCCGTAAGATGGATGATGGGCCAAGGAAGGGCCGACATCTTGGCCCATCATCCGCATGAGCTAACTGGGGGGCCCCTGGTTGCAGATGAATGAAAGCAGTCGGGGCCATGAGGGCCTACGACGCTGGAGAAACAGTGTAGGGATCAACATAAGAACCAGAGGGGATCTGAGTCTTCCCCTTGTCAAGTGGCTGATGGGCCAAGGTAGAAGCCTGGCCCGCTTCCATGGTGGGGAACCGGAGAACCTGAGGACGAATCAGAGTGAGATCAATGGGGGCCGAAGAGGTGGCCCCTAATCCAGCAACCGGAGATGTAGTGGCGGCAGCAGTCACGCCATGAGAAGGAACTGAGGATGGGGCATCCGCCCCCTGCAGAGCTTGCCGAATAAAGTGAAGCTGGGTCGGATCAAGCTGGGCCATCATGTTAAGAATCTGATTGGCCGAATTCTGTAAAGAGGAACCAGAAAGGGAGGGCTGAGGGCCCTCGATGACAACGGTCGGGAGAGGAGGGGCTGTCCCCTCTCCTCCCTGCACATGGGTGACCCTAGGCGGGTCCTCGAGAAGTCCCTGAGGGAGAGAATCCTCATGGGAATGGGAGAAGTTGTAAGATGACATGGTGGGTGATGAATGGAACAAGGGATTAAAATAGGAATAGAAATGTGAGCTACCCCTTGGAGATGATCCTGAGGGTGCGAAACAACTCCACATGCACTAAACACCTAGGGGAAGAAAGCAAACAACCCTAACCAAGACCTAAGAAAACAATCCAATAATGCACACAAGAGAGGGGAGGGATGAGAAGAGAGACAACCAAGTGATCACCAAAGTTATGAATGATGCGCGGAAGATTTTTATGAATTCTCCTTGAAAGACCTTAGTGGATTAATTAAGATGTGAGTTCACTAAACCACAAAGGTGCCTAACAGGGGTGGAAATGGGAAACTAGCTGAGTCTAAGGGACTCTCCCTCTCTCGGATGCAAACTCTAAACACGGTGTGGTACGGTACAATCTGCCCGGCGTCTGTGTGGGAATCCACAGCTCACGGGGGCTTACGGAGGTCCTGGGCAAGGTCACCTAGTCGACTCCAAGGAATATGGAGACGAGAGGATCCTCTACCTAGGTAGGAATGCAACTACTATGAAGAGTATGTATGCCCCTATGTGCACCGGAG
Organism: Amorphophallus konjac; assembly: GCA_022559845.1. Lineage (NCBI taxonomy): Eukaryota > Viridiplantae > Streptophyta > Magnoliopsida > Alismatales > Araceae > Amorphophallus > Amorphophallus konjac. Next base: position 78,148,942 of record CM040126.1, read on the forward strand.
TGCATGCAAAGTCTAGCCTAGATCTAGCAAACAATGATCAAGCAAATATGAGAAAAAATGAACACAATCATGCAATAATATAATGACAGCAAGGGGAGATCAGAATAGCACCAAATATCTACGCCATGATATGGAACAATGACCAAAATGCTAGCCTCGGGTGCACTGTAGCAGTAAAGCACGGTTTGAGGAAGACCACTCAGGGTGTGTAGACGGTCTGTAATGGACCGTTCAGGGAGGGCCGACAGTCTGGAATGGACCGTCCAGGAGTAGGGAGTAACAAAACAAAACTGATAATCAGATAAAACTAAAGGGACGAAAGGGCTGGGGGTAGAGGCGTACCTGACAGAATGGTCTGTCAATAGACCGCTCAACTATAAAACGGACCTGAAAAGACCGCTGAATATCAGCGCAGACAACCAGTGTAAGAACAAAAATGTACATGAGCTAGCAGTTCTAAACAGTCTGTATAAGACCGTGGAATGAAAGGGACGGTCTGCGCCGGACCTCTGGATGTGACGGGCTGGCACGACAGCAGCTCTGTGATGAGCACAGGACGGCCAAACTTCGGCTGTTCAGGTAAGTAAGCGGCTCAGAAGGAACTGCGTAACCTTCGGAGGACAGAAACGCAAGATGGATCGGAGAACAACCTGAAACATCCAAAGAGGAACACTAACCAAGCACACGAACGGGTCAGCAAAACACTAGCACGATAGGCATTAGGTGTCCCACCATGATCGCCAAAAAAGAGGGTGTTGACATGTTTTCCTTACTCCCTTTTGTATCCATCCAATCCTTCTACTATATTAATATAATAAATGAATGAAATGCAAAGTAGAACGGGATAGAGGGGTGTGTGTGTGATCGCCACCAAGGTGCCAAATGTAATAGATACACCGTACCTTGGAAAAGGAAGGAGAGCACTCGCCTAATGTTCAGCGCTGGCAGGTGTAGATGGTCTTGAAGGGTCCGCTCAGTGGAGTAGACGGTGATGCGACAGACCGCTCAAAGCACCGAAGTATGAAGCGGGACAAAGGCAGATCTAACAATAGAACGGCTCGAAGACAGCCGCGTGAAGAACGGAACGGCTGATGATAGACCGCCCAGATCTCCAAACGGACGGGATGAGGCCGGGCAGAAACGCCAGACTCTAAACTCATGGGATCTGATCCTCCACCTCTTCCGGCCGGCCAGAGGGGATGGGCCTCATGCTAGTATGCTGCTGACCTGCAAAACACAATGAAGACCATAAAAGAAAACCCAAATCAGAACTATGAAGTGTAGTAACTATAAGAATAAGCAGACGTAAGCATAATAACTTGGAATGGGGAATACCTGGGACTTTTTAAACCCCTGTGGGCGTGGAAAACTGTAGGAGGGTGTGTGTAATCGGATGTAATGATGAAAAATGTGGACAAAGAATGAAGGAAACAATGCATGCAATGAAGAAAGGATGGTGGGACTATTAGAACAAAGACTCCAAAACACAGATTACTCCCTGAACCGGAGGCTTATGCGGACGTAGAAAGCCTCCCTCCCCGACTGCAGGTTGCTTGAAAATTCGGTAGAGCTTCGCCGTGACCTTAAAATCTCCCCCCTTTCAAAGCTTGGACTAAGGGTCTATTTATAGAGCCCATAAACCTAGCCTTAAAATTAGGGTTTCTAGTGAATTTTAGGTCGACATATCAATATAAAACCCGTAGATAATGGAATTATCTTCCAACCAATTCAAACGGCACCCCATTTGGTGGAGTATCCGCGAAGAAATGGGTGGAACAAGCCAAGGTTCCAGCCATGGATAAGAGAGAGGAAATCATTAAAATCTCAGTAATCGGGCCATTGAGCGGTCGCTCGATAGACCGCCCAGACCATTGCGCGATCCATTCCTAGACCGCTCAAGGTTGTCGGTGTAAATTAGATAAATATGAAAATAATCCAATATATCCATCGAACTGATCGATTATTTTGCCGTTGGACTCTCATGAATTGGACGGTCTTTAATGGACCGCTCAATCATGGAACGGCCGCAAACCAACCGCTCAATGCCTGTCGGTGATAAATCAGAATAAATTAGATAATTAGATAATTATCTGAACAACCCACGAATCTGGGACTCTGGGGACTGGACGGCCATATACCTACCGTTCCATAGATCTGTACAGCTATACACAGACCGTTTAACAGCTTGTCGGTGGAAATTCAGAAAATCACCTTAATATCCAATAAATATTTGAACGGTTCAATGTCAACAGCGCATTGACTGAGCTGCCAGGCTGGAGACCGTCCAAAAGCTGGACACTTGAATTTGATAAAAATGTGATAAATTAAGCAAAATCAAGGCCCATTAAGCCCCGAATTGAAGCAAACTGAGTCAGGGATGGAGGTACCCATAAAATAGGCCCAAGATTATGCCTGAAAATAGCCCAATGAGTAACGGACAACTCGAGGCATCAATAAATGATGGTAAAAGGAATGACTCAACTCATAGGCCAAAAATAGGTGTCAACATGGTCGTCGCCATCGAGGAGTCTAAAGACTTAACATCTCTCACTATTGAAGAGCTTGTCGGGTCGTTGCAAGTTCATGAGCAGCGCATCCACAAAATATCTCAATCTACTACGGTGGAGCAAGCGTTGGAGTCTAAATTGACTCTAGACAATCAAAAAAAGGTCGAGGCAGAGGCAACAACTATGGAAGAAGTAGTGATCATGGAAATCAACAACTCCACGATGAGTCCCCGTAAAAGGACTGCGACGCTAGCCGAGGTAGATGTAAGTACAAAGGTAGTCGTAGAAATGTGAAGTGCTACAACTGCCACCGATTTGGGCATTATGCATCTGAATGCCGAAACAAGAAGTTAGATCGCTATGAGCCATCTAACTTTACAGAGACTTCAAATGTCCAAGATGAACCCACTCTTCTCCTTACACGGGAAGAGACGCACAAGCAACCAAACATGTGGTTCCTTGATTCAGGAGCAAGCAACCACATGTGTGGAAAAATGGAGCTCTTTGTGGAGCTCTCCAACAACAACCATGGATCTATCAGCCTTGGAGATTCATCTAAGTTAGCAGTGGAAGGCAAAGGAAAGATAAAAATCTTTCAAAATGATGGTACGCCTCAATACATTTCTAATGTATATTATGTACCATATATGAAAAGCAATATCCTTAGTATTGGGCAACTCCTCGAGAAAGGATACTCAATACATATAGAGAACTGCATGCTTAGATTGGCAGATGCAAGAGGGAGATTGATTGCACGAGTTCAAATGGCGAAAAATCGGATGTTCCCCCTCCACCTCAAGACATCACTAGAGAATTATTTTTATGGACTCATAGAGAATGAGTCGTGGAAGTGGCATTTGCGGTATGGGCATCTTCACTTCCACAATTTGAAGCAGTTGGCATCAAGAAGCATGGTGCAAGGCTTGCCATCAATTAAAGAACCAGATGGCATATGTGAGGTCTGCACACTCGGGAAACAACACCGGCATCCATTTCTAAAGGGCATGTCAAGGAGGGCATCAACACCATTGGAATTGGTGCATACAGATATTTGTGGTCCTTTAGAGCCTATATCACTTGGAGATAATCGCTATTTTATTACCTTCATTGATGATTATAGTATAAAATTATGGATATATGTCTTGAAACAAAAGTCAGTTGCTTTTGATGTACTTAAACATTTTAAAGCTCGTGTTGAGCGAGAAAGTAGTTGTAAAATAAAAGTTCTTAGATCTGACAGAGGTGGAGAATACACCTCCAATATGTTTAAGAACTTTTGTAGATAGGAAGGTATCAGACAGCAGTTTACAACTGCTTATACACCGTAGCAAAATGGCATTGCTGAAAGGAAGAACCGCACCATCTTAGAGATGGTGAGAACTATTATGAAAGAAAAAGGTCTGCCTAAAACATTTTGAGCAGAAGCTGCTGCATGTACAAGCTACCTCCTCAACCGAAGTCCAATAAAAGCACTGCAAAACTTGACTCCTCAATAAGCATGGAGTGGCAAGAAGCCTAGTGTAGATCACCTCCGCATCTTTGGGTGCATAGCATATGCACAAGTACCGGAAGAGAAGAGGAAGAAGTTGGATGATCGTGGAGAGAAGTGCATCTTTGTCGGCTACAGCGATGAGTCAAAAGCTTACCGACTCTACAATCCACTTACTAACAAAATAGTGGAAAGTAGAGATGTTATCTTCAGTGAAGTAGAAGCTTGGGACTGGAAAGACAACACCGATAAACAGGTGGTGATGGAAGAACCAGAGATTGAGCATCAACAACCTCCACCACAGCCAATGCCACCACCTTCTCCACAAAGTCCTTCCACAAGGGGGAGTAGTTCATCATCCAGAGATACTCCATCTACATCGCAAGACCCTAGTTCTTCTTCAAGTCATTTTTCTACAAAGATGAGAAGCTTGAGGGAGATTTATGAACAATCAGAAGCAGGTGGAGAGACAAATCTCTTCTATTCGTTTGCTGATCATGAGCCTCTCACATTTAATGACGCCGTATAACATGACTATTGGAGATCAGCAATAGAGGATGAGATCCAAGCTATTGAGAAGAACAAGACCTAGGTGTTAGTCACACTCCCAGTAAGTCACAAGGCCATCGGTGTTAAATGGGTCTACAAGACGAAGCGCACCGCTAATGGAGAAGTAGAAAGATACAAGGCGAGACTTGTAGCTAAAGGCTACAAACAAAAATATGGCATAGATTATGAATAAGTCTTCGCCCCAGTTGCTCGACTTGACACTGTAAGATTATTAATTTCTCTTGCAACTCACCATAGATGGAAGATCTACCAGTTAGATGTCAAGTCAGCTTTTCTAAATGGACCCCTTGAAGAAGAGGTCTACATTGAACAACCAGAAGATTTCAATGTTGAAGACGAGGAGCACAAGGTATATCGCCTAAAGAAAGTTCTCTATGGGCTGAAACAAGCACCGCGGGCCTGGAATTCATGCATAGATGGCTATCTACATAAGAATGGGTTCATCAAATGCCCATATGAGCATGCTGTCTATGTGAAGAAAGGAGATTAAGGAAAATTTCTCTATATGTTGATGATTTGTTGTTCACAGGAAATAATACAACAATGTTTGAAGAATTTAAGAAGACCATGTTCAAAGAATTTGAGATGACAGATTGTGGACTTATGTCCTACTTTCTCGGCATAGAAGTGAAGCAAAAAGAAGATGGGATTTTCATATCTCAGAGAAAGTATGCAAAAGAGATCTTCAAAAAATTTAAGATGAATGATTGCAAGCATGTAAACACTCCTGTGACAACAAGTGTGAAACTGACAAGGAATGGAGAAGGAGGTGTTATTGAACCTACTCTATACCGAAGTTTGGTCGGGAGCTTAAGGTACCTTACTATCACTAGGCCTGATATTGTTTATGCTATTGGTCTTGTGAGCAAGTATATGGAAGCACCTAAGAATTCTCATTGGCTTGCTGCAAAGAGAATTCTGAGGTATATTAAAGGCTCCATAGAATACGGTCTCTTTTAGCCTTGTGGTAGAGAAGTCAAATTATTTGGCTACTCTGACAGTGATTGGGGTGGTGACCTTGATGAAAGAAAGAGCACCACAGGTTATGTATTCTTCTTTGGACCGACAGCTTTCTCATGGAGTTCAAAGAAACAGGGTGTGGTGGCCCTATCAAGTTGTGAAGCTGAATATATTGCAGCTTCGTCTACTACGTATGAAGCATTATGGCTGAGAAATCTACTAAAAGAGTTATATCATCCACAATTAGACTCTACAAATATTTTATGGATAACATGTCTGCAATAAAACTGTCGAAGAATCCAGTAGAGCATGGACGGAGCAAACACATTGAGACTAGATTTCACTTTATTCGAGACCATGTGAAATTGAAGAATGTGAAGCTACAGTATTGCAGCACTACAGAGCAAGTGGCAGATATATTCACTAAGGCATTATCTGTTGACAAGTTTGTGAAGTTTCAAGACATGCTTGGTATGAAAGAAATTCAAGTTTAAGGGGGCAAGTTAAAAATAGTAAACTTGACATTTTTTTTAACATGATTTGGTATTTGCAAAAGTGTATGGTGGAGAAGTACCGTTGGTTTCCCACCACCTATTATTTATTTATTTTATTTCTATTTTTTCCATATTAAGCATATAAGGGACTATATAAAGGAACCTTTTGTAAGAAGAATCCAAGCAATTGTGTAGAAGTTAGAAGAATTTATCCTTCCATTCTCCATCTTTCTTTTTGTGCCTTGTGTTAATCTTTTGTCCTTGAGTGTCTTGATTATTTAGTGAAGGAATAACTAGAGCCGTGCTTCTAGTCTGCTCAGTTCCAACAGCCCCTCTCTTCTTCTTCTTTCTCCTACCCAGCTAGCCAGACACGCCCATCCACCACTGCTGCCATTCGCGTTTAGCACCCAGCCCGTCGCCACAGATGGCACCCTCCTGTTGTACGCACAGACACCGCCCATGCACGTACGCCAGCTTCTTCGTCTTCTCTGACAACCTCTGTTGCCATCTCACTCTCTTCCTCTCTAGCGCCGGGACACCGCTGTTCTCCTCTTCCTCCTGTAGCCGAACTCGCGAGTTGTCGAGAGGAAGAAGATAACTGTTGAAAAAAACAACTTTCGTGAAAAGTTTGTTTAATGAAAAAATTATAACTAAGCCCCCCTCATAAAAATATTTAATTATGTAAATATTTATTCTTCTCAAATATTTCTCAAGTCTCCTTGCTTAAGTTATATATAAAAAATTAATTAATGAATAGAAAAAATCTCAATTTTATGTGAGATTGAGATTAAAGTGTAACACTTGCATAAGTAATTATATTAAAGCCCAGAAATGATGAGTGTTGCATGAATAAATATATTGTTGCTCTTCCCCTATTGATTTTGATGATAACAAAACCCCGATATGACCAATGGTCTCGTGCCTTCATCATTGCATAAGAGCAAGCACAAGAAGGCCCTCAAGGCCATTTCCATCATGATCCAACGCTCAAAATAATCTTGCTTCCAAAATGCCCAGAATGAGTTTAATTAACCCAAAATGAATGGAGTAAGATGAGGATACAAGGCATTTTCTATTTGGATATGATTCATGGACTAATAAGTTAGTTTTTGCAGGAATTACAGAGTTCGGTCGACCAAACTCATTTGGTCGGTCGACCAATTTACACAGATTTCAGAATTCTGTAAAGTTATAGAGTTTGGTCGACCGACGGCCCAGATCGGTCGACTGATTCTCCCAGCGTTGAAACGTCTTGTTTCTCTCAGAGTTCGATCGACCGACCCCCATACTTTGGTCGACTGATCCCTTCGAGGCAGCAATTGTTGACTTTGCATTCTCCAACGTGTTCAAAGCTTCTCTTTAGGACTTTCGAGTCCCAAAGCCCCCAAATCTACCAGGAAACGTGGATCTATGTCTTGACATGTCCCTTGACCATCCTAGGCCATATAAAAACAACTTATGGGCTAAGAAACCCTGATCATCCAAGAGAATCAAAGGAAGGCTATCAAGGGATAAAGAGGGCTGCTGCAAGCACTCCGTGAACAGTACTTCATCCAGCAATTATTCATCAACCTCCAAGCATTTGAAGATCTTTTGAAGCCAATCAAGTGGGAATCAAGTGGAGAAGCAAACCTTGCTTAAGATCTACAACTTTCATCAAAGGGGGAACCTAGATCTGAGCTCGTTCTTTCATATTCTTCTTCTATTTTGTATTGAGCTTCTAGTGTGTATTTCCTTCCATATTTGTGAATATCTAGTGTGTATGTGTATGGATCTTTTCAGATCTACGCGCGTGTGTGTGTGGATCTACCTAGATCCGTGTGTGTCATTTTTATCTTGTAATCCTTTACAAGGTAGTGTGTGAATCCTCATGGATCGTGAGGGGTGGACATAGGTTGCCGTCGTTGCATCCAAATCACCTAAAAATCGGGTCTATTGTGTGGTTTGGTCCATTTATTCTACCCCCATTCTGTGTGATTGTTAGTGCATATTAATTCTTACGCATTTTGTATTCAGATCTAGAATAATCAATGTTTTCCTTAATAGATCTTTGGTATATCGAAAGGTTGGTTTGAATTTACAAGGTTAGTCTTATCAGGACAATAACACTTTGCGTGAGCAGAATCTTTGGATTCATACCTTCACCTAGTACCAAAGAATTATCGTGGTGATTGATTTTGATAGATCTAATTTGTATTGTAACAGATCTTAACTTCTAAGTTGCTATTTCTTCATATTTGTTTAAATCAGGTAAAAAAAATTTAAAAACTGTAATTACCCAATTCACCCCCCCTCTTGGCTGCCATTGATCGCGGGACTTCAATTAGTATCAGATCTAAGGCTCTATTTTACATAGATCTGACGGTCTAGAGTCAAATCCAGATCAATGGCCAACAAGGGGATGATGCCTGAGGGTCACTCTATCCATCGTCCTCCTTTCTTCGATGGCTCAAACTATTCTTACTAGAAGAACATAATGCATGTTTTTCTAAGAGTCCAAGAGTACGAGATCTAGAGGGTTGTGGACAAGGGTTCTTATGACCTTCCTGCTGATGAGGACAAATGGACACATGAAGATATTAAGAAATCTTCTGTAAATTTCAATGCCATGAATATTTTGCAATGTGCCATTCACCCTAATGAGTTTTTTCATGTTTCTACGTGTAGTTCGGCAAAAGAAATGTGGGACAAATTGTGACTCATCTATGAAGGAACCTCAGAAGTGAAAGAGACGAAGGCAAACTTGCTTGTCAGAGATTATGAGCTTTTCAAGATGAAACCTGAAGAGACAATCTCTGAAATGTTTGCAAGACTAACAGAGATCACCAACAGTCTCAAAGGTCTTGGAAAAAATACGCCAACTCCAAACTTGTGAGGAAGGTGTTAAGATCTCTTCCACTTGCGTGGCACACCAAAGCACAGTCATCGAGGATTCCAATAATCTGTCCATACTCTCCTTGGATGAGCACATGGGGTCACTCATGACCTATGAGATAAATATTAAGCGAACTACGGAGGAGGAGTCCCAGAAGAAGAAAACGGTGGCTCTGAAAGCGAACCAACATGATGATGACTCCCAAGAAGAGGAGTCCAGCGAAGGAAGCGACGAGGAAGAAGACTCGGCCATGCTAACCTGCTGTGGACGGATGTCACGCGGCGTGAGAATCAGGGAGAAAAACACGAGCTCTTAAAGAGAATGCAGAGAAAGACTCCCGGAGAGGATTGTCTCTACCAAGTTTGAACGGGGAAACACACGAGACAGAAAAACACACGGAATGGGAAGGGTACAATTAGATAGAAATGAAGATGATAGAAAATAAACCACCGCAAGAACCTGTTCTCTGCGGGGTATACGAAATTAGACTGCAGCGAGAGGTGACACCCTCCGCGGGATTTATTAGGGGATGGGAGTGTGCAGAAATTAAATGCTAAAAGTAATTTGATGAAATAAAAGGACCACTGCGGGAAGTAACTCGTCGCGGGTTTTATTGGATTAGTGTTAGGGTTAGAGTTAATGTACAAAAATTAAATGTTAGAGTTAGTGTACATAAATTAAGTGTTAGGGTTAGAGTGCAGAAATAAAAGTCAGAGTTAGAGTGCAGAAATAAAAGTCAGTGTTAGAGTGCAGAAATAAAAGTCAGTGTTAGAGTACAGAAATAAAAGTCAGTGTTAGAGTACAGAAAGTAAAAGTCAGTATTAGAATACAGAAAGTAAAAGTCAGTGTTAGAATACAGAAAGTAAAAGTCAGTGTTAGAATACATAAAGTAAAAGTCAGTGTTAGAATACAGAAAGTAAAATGTTAGGAGTTAGCGTATAGAAATTAAATTGTTAGGAGTTAATGTACTGAATTTAAATTGTCGAAATTAAATAAGGGAGGGGAACCGCCGCGGGGAATGATCATCCGCATGGGTGAGGATAGGAATAAGATATTAGAATTGAAAAATCGCCGCGGGGAATGATCCTTCGTGTGGGTGAGGATAGGAATCAAAGTGCAACCACCGCGGGATTTGTCTCCCCGTGATTTTTCTTATGGGAACGAAGAAGCCGAAGAGTTCGGGCGTTGGGATGGTGTGATCGCCACGGGCTGGAGGCCCCAAAAATGAAGGGAGGTGATCGCGCGACGCCTCGGAGATGGGAGATCCAACAGGTTCCTTCTTCCTCTTCCTTCAGCCGGCTGAAGGAGAGGGCTTTCCTTTGATGGTTACCCTTGCAAAAGAAAACAAAGCAACGGATCAGAACAACAGCAGTACAGTATCAGTCCCTTGTAATAATAATGATGAATTCATGAGCAAAACACACCCGGTCGGTGTTGTTTTAAACACCTTTTGAGGATGCAAAGGGATAGACATATGATATGATGAATGGACCCTTATGCAAGAGTTGTACTCAGAAGACGACTACAATCAAAGATGAATGATGCATGCAAATGCTACAAGAGTTAAACGGGGAAGAGAGACGGGTTAAGAAAAGGCGTATCGGTGTCGCCAGCGGCTAGCTCCGAGGGGGAGCTTCGACTGCTTGAGCACGGCATGAGTGTGCGGGATGGAGTAGCCTTCTCTCATTCGCGCGAACACGCTCAGCAAAGCCTTCCTTTGGAAGTTCCCGAGCCCCGAGTGAATGGGAGAGAGAGAGAGAGAGAGAGAGAGAGAGAGAGAGAGAGAGAGAATCCCCTTTTTTTATTTTGTTTTTTAGAGAGATATTTGTACAAGATGATACATGTGAAGATAGAAGATAAAGGAGGGGGGGTAAAAAAGGACTTAAAAATAAATAATAAAAATATCGAGGGGTAGGGATAAAGGCTTAGTCATTAAAATAAAAAATATATATATGTGTATATACATAGGGTTTTTTTGCATATTAGTCCCTTCAAATATGATGAATTACTTTTTAGTCCCTAAAATCTCTCTATTATTTAAAAAGCTCTTGTAAATGTTACCGTTAAACTAAATAGTCCTTGTCATTTTTTACCATCGACGATATTAAACGCAAGTTTAGTTAACTTTACCCTAGTTGCTGAAAAGACAAACCCACCCTCGCTTAATCGAGGGTAACGGCCGTAGTAACCCTCCAACTGAGTCCTTAGGGCACACCACAGAACCGGACCCTCCTCTTTCCCTTCCCCCCGTACACAGTCGCCATTGCCGTTGATTTCACTCTCTGGGTCATCGCGACAGCAACGACCACCGGCCACCGCCAGGGTCGATTAGGCACCATCGCCATTGCCCAAACCTGCACGGAACAACTGCGACGCTTCACGGTGCCCCATCTGCCACCGCAGACATACGATCGCCCTCGTTCAGACGTCGCATCACCGGAGTCACCACCCCACGTCCAGGTCTGGGCCACATACCTCCGGCTCCACTTCGGTATGCGTCAGGCGCCGCTGCCAGCTCACACTCCACCGACCCTGTCCCCTCAACCAATTGGGGTTTTGCATATCAAAGAAAGCTGTGGTTTAATTGCCTAGTCTGACTTAGTAGTAGAGACAAAGGGCAAGACTACATTACGAAATATAAGCACATTAAGGTAGATTTTGATGTAGCATCCCAGCCTGATGATCAGAGCCCTCAAACACACACAGATGAATAACTTAGTAAAAATGTGTATACTAGTATGATCTACAAATATAAATGTTTACTCATGCATTTTATATGTTTACAAAGTCAAAATATTAAGGACATCAATTTTTGTTTTCTTTCTATATGGTTTAGGGATAAGATTGTTGTTATGTCATTTTCTGCTATAATGTTGTTAGATTATCTAATGCTCTAAAAGTTTTGTTATTAACTGTAGATGTCTGAATTCACGGGTGCAGTTTCTTTATGCTTCTGTCAAAAATATTTACTTTAATGTTTTTCAGTCACTCAATTCATATTAGTTAAGAATGTTATTATTATAATCAGATTATTGTGTATGCGTGTTGATTTTGTAATGTGGATAACTGTTCTAAAGAGTTTATTTCTATCTTAGATTGTAGATTGTGAAAATGGGGGAACGAGAGCCATCATTAAAGTTGACATATAAGTTTGGTGGCTATTGGAAAACTCTTAAGTCTAGGAGGAGGGCATATGCACTAGGTCAGAGCAAGACAGTTGTGGCATATCCTGATTACTACAGTAGATGCATATTAATTGAGGATATGGGACATATATCTAAGTGGGCAAGTACACATTATTTAGAATTTCATTATGAATTGCCTACTAGCAGACCTGTTCAGTATGAGGAAATAGTTTCAGATGCTCAATTATATGAGGTGATGAAAGTCCATTTGCCTGTAGGGAAGATGACCATATATGTTAGCACATTGGACAGTCGGTCATTTGACTTACAGCCAATCAATATTCCATAGAAAGGTATGGCCAGCCAGTCTACTCAGGCCCATTCCCAGACATTTGTTGATATTGATGAGATAGATGATGATGCTGAGGTTGGTCAACATCCTGAGTTTGTTCATGCTACTGCAGTTGTTCATCGGGATGAGGTTATCATGATGTCCCTACCCCTTCCCCTGCCCCTACTCCTACCCCTGCCCCTGTAGTTGATGAGGATTATCATATTTTAAACAAGAGGATATATATGTTCTGAAGCTGAGGACAATGACTCAAAATTTGATGCATATGAAGATGAGTATAGCGAATCTGACGAGAGTGTGGCTGATTCTGATGAGGTACGCACTAAGGACAGCTATCATTCAAGGCCATGTTGGTGCGGACACCAAAGCGAGCGAGTAGCACGAATCGACGAACCGACGGTACCATATGCAGAGCACCAATCGGGCTACATCGGCTTTCCTTTGAAATGGAGGCAATTTGGCTTGAGTTTGGATACTTTTAGCCTTTGTTTGCATGAAATTTGGGCTTGTAATATGTCTTTTCATTTGGGTTTTCATTTTGGACTGATTGTAAGGCTCTTAAAAGGCCAATTGGTTTAAAGCCCTTTAGAATCCATTAAGGAGGAGTGGCAATTAGGCTTCATGTTAGATCCATAAGCCACTTAAGGCCCAATTGGGCCTCCTTCTTTCATGGGCCATCAAGATTGGCAAGACCATAAGCCATGCTTGATTGAATGGGCTTAAGGGTGGCTTTGGACCAATCTTGGCCCATGAAGGGGGCGCCCCCTTCTTTGGATGTATTAGGCTAGTTTTTTTTTATTTTATTTTCTTCCCTCCCTTATTTACCACAAGGGAATATGGAGAAGGCTACTGGTCCAAAAGAATGGCTGCCACCTACCCCCCTCCCCTTTGAATTTCAAAGGTAGGTGAAAGTAGGTGAGTCCATGTCCCCTTGTCTCCCCCTCTCTCCTTCTCTTAGTCAAAGGGGCGCACCCCTCTCCCTCCCCCTTGTTCCATCGAAGTGCCCAGCCCCCTCCCCTTGCCAAACACCTATTTAAACACTTGTATAATGTTAGTGAATAGGTTAATGAAGTTTTGTGAAAGAATTTTGAGTTAAGAGAGTGATTCTCTTTCCCCCCATGGGTGTGATGCCCTGCCCAATCCTGTGACGGGATTGATCTTGGGCATGCGACTCACCCCTCTATCTTCTCCATCCTCTTATCATCTGGTTCCATGAAATTACCAACGATACTTCATCAAGTCAGGAAGATTTCAGAGGTGGTTTTGCGTCGATCGGAGTTCTGGATCGTGGGCAGCAATTCTTTTTGTGATGGCGTGCAGATCTGCCCGAGCCTGCTGTCCAGATCTGGAGTTTACTGATTCTGAATTTCCACAAATCTCCTCTCAGACCATCAGGATCTGACCTTCAGAGTGAGTGTAGGATTTTAAGTCCTCTTCGCGTTGTCGTTGATCTCGTCTCGATCCGAGATCTTTGCTGATCGTGGCAACGATTCTCGTGGGATCGCGCAAGCTGATCTGTGCAGACCCGACTCAGAACCAGAACCGACTTCCTGAGTCTGCCCCGCCCCATCCCTTACAGATATGTACAAGCGCTTCGGTCTACGTCTTCCTCTAGATGTCACCGACGAGATCCCACAAACGGCGCCTCGATCCGACATCGGGAGCCAATTTTTTGATAATTATTTATCTTCATGTGCAGTTTTGAGTGCATAAAACTAGAAGCTCAGATCAGTCACTGCTGCGCCCAGATCTGAAAAGATATAATCGCACCCTTCGGAGTAGACAAACTATGTCGTGTCACCGACATTCTCCAAAAATGGCACTCCAATCCTCCATCGGATCTTGGCGCACCGGCCTTCGTAAGTTCGCTGCGCAGGGTGAGCAGCGCGGGCAGAACCGAGTTGACTTCCATTCGGCCCACCCGATCGGCTCGGCTCGCTTCCCTCGCCTCCTGCGAGTGCGGCCCGTCAACCCGGGTTCCAACAACCCCAAAATTAGTCTTTGTAGCCCTTTACCTCCCTGCGTGGAGTGGGCGAATATTTCTGAAATTGTAATTTTAACGATTGTGTGTATTGGGGTTGTTTGAATTCGGCCGAGAATCCTTCCCCACGCCTAGTCGTGGAGGTATGCGCTTCGTTCCTCTCTCACTTTGCTGATTTAGTATATGTTCTATCATGCTGCGTTTGTGAGATTAGGGCCGATAATTAGTTACAAATCATCGTGATTGTTAGTTGTGAGCGCACGTTCCTTGGCACCGGTCGAGCACCGAGCCCGAACTGGATACCCCTAGGCGACAGTGGTTCCTTAACCGCTGCGATCCCCACGTTTCCCTCGCAAGGGATGATCGTCGGGCTAGTTAGAGTGCTGTTGAGAGACGTCTCCACCCGAAGAACGCCACGATGGTCAGCCGCCTGGCTTGCCTTTAGCGTGTTAGTGCTGGCCGCACATCAAGTCCGGCGTACGTCTTAGCCCGGTCGTCATCCGTCCCGCATCAAATTGGTATCGGAGCGTCGATTCAAGTCTAGGGTCATCTAAGTCTAAGGTTGCATTTGTATTCCTCTACTCGGTATATCAAAAGGTGTTGTCCGAACGTTAGGCTACGCCTATTGGGATGGCCGCACACTTGCGTGAGTGATCTTCGGATCGATTATCTCCGCCTAGTACCGAATAGTGGGTTAAGTCTAGGTTCCTAGTTAGTGCATTCCAACATAGTCGTGTCTCGGTGTTTAGTTGAGTCTCATTTCAACTTTACATCATATTTTTGGGTCGTGTCCAAGTGTCGGCATGGCCATCCATTAGCTCCCCGAGTCCCATGGGTTCCCAAACGCCTAGTTCATATGAATGGTGGCGACACCACCAAGGATGGAGAATCCAACCCCACCACATCCGTAGGCCCGAAGCCTCGGACTTCTATGGAACCAAGGTCCCGAGCGACTACCTCAAGTGGGAAGCCACCATGGACGCATATTTTGAGTGTTATACTATGTCCGAGGCAATGCAATTCTCTTTCGCCAAAGAGTGGCTTCTTCATGAGGCTGCCGAAAAGTGAGACTACATTGAACATTTGAGAGAGGTTAAGAGGCAATGGCCCATCGAGTCATGGTGGGACATGAAGAGAGAGCTTAGGAAGGTCTACGTTCCTCAACCTGTCACTTCCAATCGACCCCACCCACTCACTTCCAACCAAGTGGGTCCAAGTCGGAAGCAAAGACCCCCACACATAGATGAGCCTAGACCCAAGCCTAGGCCGATTGACTATGGGCAAGTCCACCATGATCTCCCTACTCCAACCCACACCATTGCCGAACTTGTGCAAATGATTTTGGATCGGGTGGATAGGAGATGTACTTATATTGAATCGCTGGTCTCCCTTTGCCCACCTCCGAGATCGGTTATAGCCATACCCGAGCCTAGGGAGGCCATAGCCCGTAGCCCCTACCCGGCCTCATCTAAGGAGTCCCTAAGCCCTCTCCCCATTATAGAGACCCCTCCTTCACCACCCATGAGTGCTCCGTTACCCATGAGTGCTCCGTTACCACCCTTACTTTCCAATCCTCATCCAGAGCCGTCTTGTTTGGATCCACCTCAACCCAAGCCACTCGTGTTTCTAACGGGTACACTTTACATAGCCAAGCCACTACTTAGTTGGTTCAAGGATGGCTTGGTCCCGCCTCCTTATCCATCAATGGACCCCACCCTACCATTAGTGCCGGTCAACTCATTCCATACCACATTCCGGTCTAGTCACCATGTTGACACCTTGGAAGACCTTATTATGGGATTAGATTCGCAATGGAAGTTGACGCACTCATTGGCCCGAGGCTTCGACCAACCCACTAGTCTTAGCTTCATCCATCCGGCCTTAGGGTCCATTACCTCCGTGTGCACCGTGGGTTGTGTCACCATGGAGATTCTCTTATTCCTCCCCATGTCGGCCGAGCCCGACTTCATACCCTTTTGCCCAAGGGAGGAATCTTATTTCTTACATATGATCACCGTCCCATCTACCACAATGTATGAAGGTGACCATACACACCTTCAAGACTTCCATACATGGGACCGTGACTTGTGGGAACCCACCACAAGGTATCATACCTTCTTTGATCTCTTTGACACATTCCCTAGTGGACCCCTTGACCCTCCATATATACTTCATTTCTTCGAGGGAGTCCACTACCACACCCCTTCCCTACGGGCTAGTCCACCTACTCTCAGCCAGGGGCCCATTCCACGGTCATCCCACATGGGTGACGAAGAAGGAGCATTCGGCTCTCCTAGCCCACCCAACCCTTCCACATCTGAATGGCTGTCAATGCATGAATGGTGCATGGTAGGATGTCTAGGAGTCCATTCCACCAACCTTCGGTTGCGTCGTATGTATGCTAGTCACACATTCAGGTGTCCTGGTCCACCATTGCATATGCATGGTCTGCATAGCATTAGGTTTGTCTAGGGCTTAGAGTGTGCTTTTTTTCTTTATTTCTACAGTTTGTTTTCTTTCACGCATATGGTTTGCATTAAGTGTGTCCCAATCAAAGGCCAGTCATGCACGTATAAGGAGTTAGCTGATGCATGCGACATGCCCGTGAGTTCAAAAGGGAGAGTACGTCATGATCAGGGTCATACCTGAACGGTTTCCTCTTGGGGCCGTAAAGCAACTCTAGGTCCGCGATACCCGCCCTTCCGGGTCAAGAAACAAGTGGGTTCAAATGCGTACGTTATTAAACTACTAGGCGACTATGGTGTCAGTTCGACGTTCAATGTTTCTGATCTGGTAGCATTTAAAACCCGCGATAATCCCTAGTGAGTTTCTGGCTTTCTCATCCTGTTGTGAGTGACACACAACCCGAGAGTCCACCTCTTCTAGCCCCAACACACGCATATAGATTGTATACTGGATGAGCAGGTGATCACCACCATGAACGGAGCCTACCAACACTTCATAGTGCGTTGGCGAGGATGACCCTCGATGAACAACGCCTTGATCACATGCGGACAGCTCAAGCCTCGAGACCCTTACTCGACGGAGTCGAGTTCCTCCCACCCGGGGAGAATTGGTGCGGATACCAGAGCGAGCGAGTAGCACGAATCGGCGAACCGACGGTACCATATGCGGAGCACCAATTGGGCTACATCGGCTTTCCTTTGAAATGGAGGCAATTTGGCTTGAGTTTGGATACTTTTAGCCTTTGTTTGCATGAAATTTGGGCTTGTAATATGTATTTTCATTTGGGTTTTCATTTTGGGCTGATTGTAAGGCTCTTAAAAGGCCATTTGGTTTAAAGCCCTTTAGAATCCATTAAGGAGGAGTGGCCATTAGGCTTCATGTTGGATCCATAAGCCACTTAAGGCCCAATTGGGCCTCCTTCTTTCATGGGCCATCAATATTGGCAAGACCATAAGCCATGCTTGATTGAATGGGCTTAAGGGTGGCTTTGGACCAATCTTGGCCCATGAAGGGGGCGCCCCCTTTTTTGGATGTATTAGGCTTATTTTTTTCTTATTTTCTTTTCTTCCCTCCCTTATTTACCACAAGGGAATATGGAGAAGGCTGCTGGTCCAAAAGAATGGCTGCCACCTACCCCCCTCCCCTTTGAATTTCAAAGGTAGGTGAAAGTAGGTGAGTCCATGTCCCCTTGTCTCCCCCTCTCTCCCTCTCTTAGTCAAAGGGGCGCACCCCTCTCCCTCCCCCTTGTTCCATCGAAGTGCCCAGCCCCCTCCCCTTGCCAAACACCTATTTAAACACTTTTATAATGTTAGTGAAGAGGTTAATGTAGTTTTTGTGAAAGAATTTTGAGTTAAGAGAGTGATTCTCTTCCCCCCCCCATGGGTGTGATCCCTGCCCAATCCTGTGACGGGATTGATCTTGGGCGTGTGACTAGCCCCTCTATCCTCTCCATGCTCTTCTCATCTGGTTCCACGAAAATTACCAATGATACTTCATCAAGTCAGGAAGATTTAAGAGGTGGTTTCGTGTCGATTGGAGTTCTGGATCGCGGGCAGCAATTCTTTTCGTGACGGCGCGTAGATCTGCCCGAGCCTGCTGTCCAGATCTGGAGTTTACTGAATCCGAATTTCCCTAGATCTCCTCTCAACCCATCAGGAGTTGCCCTTCCGAGTGCTTGTAGGATTTTGAGTCCTCTTCGCGCTGTCGCTGATCTCGTCTCGAACCGAGATCTGTGCTGATCGTGGCAACGATTCTCGTGGGATCGCGCAAGCTGATCTGTGCAGACCTGACTCAGAAACAGAGCCGACTTCTTGAGTCTGCCCTGCCCCATCCCTTGTAGATCTGTACAAGCACTTCGGTCTGCATCTTCCTCTGGATGTCTCCGACGAGCTCCCATAAACGGCGCCTCGATCCGACATCGGGAGCCAATTTTTCGATAATTATTTGTCTTCGTGTGCAGTTCTGAGTGCACAAAACCAGAAGCTTAGATCAGTTGCTGCTGCGCCCAGATCTGAAAAGATCTAATCGCGCCCTTCGAAGTAGACAAACTACGTCCTGTCACCGACGTTCTTCAACAAACGGCGCTCCGATCCGCCATCGGATCTTGGCGCACCGGCCTTTTCAAGTTCGCTGCGCAGGGTGAGCAGCGCGGGCAGAACCGTGTCGACTTCCATTCGGCCCACCCGATTGGCTCCGGCTCGCTTCCCTCGCCTCCTGCGAGTGCGGCCCGTCAACCCGGGTTCCAGCAACCCCAAAATTGGTCTTTTTAGCCCTTTACCTCCCTGCGTGGAGTGGGCGAATATTTCTGAAATTATAATTTTAATGATTGTGTGTATTGGGGTTGTTTGAATTCGGCCGGGAATCCTTCCCCACGCCTAGTCGTGGAGGTATGCGCTTCGTTCCTCTCTCACTTTGCTGATTTAGTATATGTTCTATCATGCTGCGTTTGTGAGATTAGGGCCGATAGTTAGTTACAAATCACCGTGATTGTTAGTTGTGAGCGCCCGTTCCTTGGCACCGGTCGAGCACCGAGCCCAAACTGGATACCCCTAGGCGACAGTGGTTCCTTAACAGCTGCTATCCCCACGTTTCCCTCGCAAGGGATGATCGTCGGGCTAGTTAGAGTGCTGTTGAGAGATGTCTCCACCCGGAGAACGCCACGGTGGTCAGTCGCCCGGCTTGCCTTTAGCATGTTAGTGCTGGCCGCACATCAAGTCTGTCGTACGTCTTAGCCCGGTCGTCATCCATCCCGCATCACATGTCCCTCAGATGAATCAGATATTGATGGAGAGTTTCAGATGATGACGGAGATTTGTTGGAGGTTGATGAAGAGACTCCAGATATATCAGTTGGTTCTCTATTTGCAAATAGTCAGGAGTACAGGAGTGCTCTACGTCAGCATGCTATAAAAAATCAATTTGAGTTCAAGCAAGTGAAAAATGACAGATTACTGTTGTATGTGCAAATGTTAATTGTAAATGGAGAGTGCATGCCTCAAGGCTGCAAGATGGAGTTACTTTTGCTGTCAAAATAATGCAGGAAAAGCACACATGTTCAGCCACATCTAGGTGTGATAGCAGGATGGCATCCAAATCTTGGATTTCAGCCAGGGTATTGGAAGCAGTGAAGGAGAATCCTTACATACCTACAAGAAAGTTACAAGCTGATTTATTGAAGTCTTACAATATTTCAATCCCTTATCACCGCATTTGGCGTGCACGAGAGTCGGCAACGGAGAATGTGTTTTTGGGAAGGTTGAGGAAACATACAAGCATTTGCCACAGCTACTGAATGAATTAAAGCAGAGCGACCCTTCCTCAGTTGTACAGTACAAGATTGGATTGGATGGTTGTTTCAGAGGGTGTTCATTGCCTTAGGGGCATGTATTAGTGGTTTCAAAGATGGCTGCCGTCCAGTGCTGGGCATAGATGGATGCCACTTGAAAGGGTATTACACTGGGATCTTGCTGGCTACAGTTGCTCTTGATGGGAATCATGGCTTGTTCCCAGTTGCCTATGGTATTTTTGCACAATTTGAAGGACGCTATTGGAAATCCGACAGGGATTACATTCATTTCTGATATGGAAAGGGGCATTGAGGTAGCTGTCCCAGATATCTTTCCAGGTGCCGAGCATAGGTAATTAAGTTTCTCCTTTTACAATGTTTGATCTACTGCTAGTTTTATTTTCCATAATGTATGAATTGAGTGACTATTTATTTTAATGACATTGACTATAGGTTTCATATTACTGATGATATTGTAATTTCAAATTGCTTGTAGGTTTTGTATGCGGCACCTTTACAGGAATTTTAAGAAGAAATGACCGGGCCCAGGTTTCAAGAATGATGCTTGGGCAGCAGCGAAATCTTACACTGTTCAAGAATATAAAGTAGCTATATTTGAGATGAAGAAACTAGATCCACATGCTGCTTCCTATTTAGAAAGTTTACGTTGTGCCTGGTCAAGATGTCATTTTAATGACAAGGGTAAGCTAAACTACATCACTAACAACGTAGCAGAGTCTTTCAATTCATTTGTTGGTGATACGAGAGCCCTACCACTTGTAGACATGTTAGATGGAATTAGGCAGAAAATTATGGTAAAAATGGATTACAGGAGGAGACATGCACGCAGGATCAAAGAAAAGTTTGTGCCACGGGCTGTTGCTTATTTAAATGCAATTGTTAGGAAGTTGGGAAAATATGCAATCAGATATTCCACTGATTTTATGGCTGAGGTGGAAGGTCCGTATGAGAGGTGTGTTGTTAAATTGGACGAGATGTATTGTTCTTATCGTCAATGGCAAGTCAGTGGGCTGCCTTGCCAACATGTTGCTGCTACTGTTGATGCACGTAGGGGCCTCCAAATTAATAAATTTGTTGATAGATGTTATTCAATTGAGGCATATAAAGTCACATATGCAAAGTCAATACAACCATTGCCAGGTAAGAGCATGTGGCAGACTGTAGAATCTATTGAGGTGCTTCCTCCTCGCTGCCAAAGACCCCGAGGTCACCCTCGGAAGAAGAGGATTAGAGATGCTGATGAAAATCAAAAGGCACTTAGGAGATCCCATAAATGCAAAAGATGTGGACAATGGGGCCACCATAAAAATACTTACAAAGAACCCCTCCCAGGACCAGAATATGCAGTTACAGACATTGGCGTAGGTTCCACAACTGTGGCCCGGAAGTAAGTTTGTATTGCAATTATGATTTGTATTTTGTCTATTTGATTTGCTTTGTGCATAATATTGAAAGTTATGTTGTAGGCAAGGCCCAAGAAGACCACCCAGGTTTGTAAGAATTAGTGGTAGGGCTACTCAGGCTCAAACTAGTGATGGTGGTGAAGGGCCACAAGTTGCAACTTCGGTTGGTCCAGGTCAGACCTACGGGAGGGCTAGGAGAGGTAGCACCTAGAAAAGAAGTACCAGCAGGGGCAGCACTGAAGGAAGCAGCCGGGGGAGAGGTAAGTTAGCACACATGTTAAATTGAAATAAGAATTAGACTGATCTTAATACAAGTATAACTCATGTAGGTCGCACAATTCCAGTGGAGGCACCGGGCTCCAGCAGCACTAGCGGAGGAGACATTCGTATGCACACGGTGATAAATATGGACAGTCAAGCATCCATTAACTTTGATCAGCATTCCTCCATGTTCAACTTCCAACAACCCCCGCCAAATTGTGAGTTTAAAATATACTTTTTAACTTGTAGGTAAAGATTATGTTATTTCTAATAGTTAACACCCTCTCTTTGTCACACGTATAGGACATTGGCTGATGTGAAGAATGTTGTTGCTGACCGGATGTGAAGAATGATATTGAAGAACAATGTTTTATATCTATTTTATGTGTTGTTGTCCTCAATGTAAACTCATCGCACAAGTTTTATGGATTGTGAAGTTTTGATGTAAATGATATAAGTATCTGTTTACTTGTTGGTGATATAAATGATAATTGTAGTTTTATGCTGGGGTTAAACCAGGTATGAATGATAGATGGTTTGTGATGTTTTGAAATGAATGATACATGGGTTGTGATGATTTGATATGAATGATACAATGGTTGCAAGGGTAACTAACTAGTGCAGAGATGCATGGTAGGTGTTGAGGGTATATGCAAAAAGCCCTAATGAGAATTAGCCAAGAAATAATTATGTGATCTGGAAATAATGCTATTGACAGCAGCAGGTGTCATGCCAAAATCCAAACCCTCCATGAGAGGTCGACACTTCAAGCAAGAGAGGTCGACACTTCCTATGTACACAGTTCGGCTTTGACAGAATTAATTCCTCACTTAAGGCTGGTCAACATGCTTCAATTCATTCTATGTTTTTGGTGCTTTCTCTTGAATGTCACAAGATTACAACTTGTATGCTCCTCCAAGTAACCTAGAAACCTAACTAAACATTAGCCCAAGATCAAACTGGTGGAATGATGAAAAGTCTTGTTTTTTAGTATCTCATATAAGGCCTTACGAGTGGCTGAATACTATGGAAGCACAAAATAATGCATTTTCAATGAAGATGCCCTACAGCTTTGTGTTACATGTCAAGAGGTCGACACTTCAAGCAAGAGAGGTCGACACTTCAAGAAGCCATCAATTGTTAATAGTGCAATTTTGTGATGAAAAGTCTTGCTTTTTAGTATCCTCATATAAGGCCTTACGAGGTCGACACTTCAAACAAGAGAGGTCGACACTTCAAGAATTTTTAATAGTGCAGCTTTGTGATGAAAAGTCTTACTTTTTAGTATCCTCATATAAGGCCTTACGAGTGGCTGAATAATGTGGAAGCACAAAATAATACATTTTCAATGAAGATGCCCTGCAACTTTGTGGCTTTAAGTAGCTAATGATGGAGCAAAGCTTCTGTTACATGTCAAGAGGTCGACACTTCAAGCAAGAGAGGTCGACACTTCAAGAGGTTGACACTTTAAGTCCACCAAATTTTAGGTCATTTGACCACGGTTGACCAGGATGGTATAAACTCATTCACTTTCACCCATTCACTCTCACCCAAATAATAGGTCACTCCCCCCACCCCCCCACCCCCCGCAGTTCACCTTCTCATTCTCACATCTTGTGGCCGCCAACATTACTCCAACCGGTGGAGGCTCCCTTCGAGAGGTTGACGGCCGCCAACATCTCGTGAGTGCACCTCTTCCACTCACCATGCCCTTCTTCCCTTCCATCCCCTTGTGCCCTATTTCTGCAAATGGCACCACCGGTCACCAGAGGGAAGAAAGAAACAGCCGCCGCCGGAGGAAAATAAGCCGGAGGTCCAGATTCTATCACAATGGAACCACGGACGAAGTGGCTCCATGACTGGCCGGCTGCACAGGGAGGGCCACAAGACTCTGCTTCCATCTGTGCACCCTCGCCACAGCCGGATGCCCCTGCTCGGAAGAAAAGGTCAGCTGCCCGCAAGACCTCTACAGCGCAGGAACAGCCTGTTACAAGGAGCAAACCAGCAGTCTGCAAATCTTCTAGAGAAAAGGAACAAGAAGCTACAAAGAAAAGGTTGTCCACCAAATAGAAAGGCAAGGAGGTCGAGGACCAATCTGATTCTGATACATCAGATTCATTTCAACCCCAGGACAATGATCCCTCACGGATACTATTTCCTCGTTATATAGATTTTTCTGACCAAAAGATGCTACATGATTTTCCTGAACTGTTACCTATATTTGAATTTCAAGGCTGGGTTGAGTTTATGAGTACACATACAGTGTACTATCCTAAACTAGTCCGGGAATGGTATCAAAATGCATGGATTGAAAAAGATGGTCAGGTGTGGACTGTGGTTCAGAGTGTGACCATTCCTGTACAACCCCATTTATTTTACAAGGCATGGCACATTCCTAAACAAGGATTGACAGAACAAGAATTCCCCTATGATTTGGAAGAAGTATACACTACTATAGCTGGGAAACCTATCAAGTCTGACATTCATATAACATCCATAAACACCAATCAGTTCCCTCCTTTGCAACGCCTACTACATCACATGCTCACTACGATCATCACACCACAAGGTGGAGGGAGAAGCAGACTTACTGAGACTCAACGGTTTTTGCTTTATTGTATGTTAAAAAATGTGAAAGTCTGCCTCCCCAAAATAGTTATGCATGTGATGTCTGGCTGCTTTGCGAAAAAGAGAAATCTACCCTATGCTGGTGCCTTGACTGTTGTGTTCATCAAGGTTGGAATTCCATTGGAAGATGAACCTGTTCAGATAATTCCAAGGACCAATGTCTATTGTCAGAAATTCATTGTCACGTTTATGCATTACAAGAAGAAAGGAAACAGGATAGTAAGAGATCTTCCAGGCTATGAGACATTACAAGGTCCAACAGTTCCCTCAACCGAACCTCAGGCTACTCCAGACACACACATTGGAGCTATAGTTCCTTTTGGAACTTCTCCACCCTCTTACCTCCTCAGATATTCAGAGAGTCAGATGCACCTCCAGAGTTCCATACACAAACATCTGCACCAGATCAAGCCGGCACAAGCTCCGATCATTCTCTTCATTCCCATATGTTGAAATATCTGCAGGAGCAATTTACTGCCATGAAAAGTGAGATTTTTAAGTTGAACTGTAATCAAGAGCTTATTCATACCCAACTAGTATATGTCAGTGCACAGCTGCTTCCTATTATGCATGAACTTAAGGAATTCCGTGCAGACACTCAGATGAAAAACACTAAACTTCAACAATAAATTCAAGAGCTTTCTGTTCAATATTCACAGTTCCATGATGCAGTAGTTCACATCTCCTCGCAGCTTAGTTCCCAGCATCCAGCCAGCTCCAGCTCTGATATTCCCTCTACAGTCACAGCTCACTTCGATCATTTATTCAACACTATGCAGCACTGGGCTACGGACATAAATACACAGATTGCACATGTTCAAGCATCTGTCAAGCAGACAAACCAACTCATGAATACCAAATTTGCCTTACTGGGGGTTAAGGCATCAAAGCTTATTGGAGATGTTCCCAAAGCAATTCCTTTGAATAAATCAAGAGGATCCGGTTCAGGATCTAGGTCAGCACCGCCTCATGCTCCGCATTCGTGAATGGTACCTATTTGCTTGATGACAAAGGGAGAGACATACATAGTTCTACATGCATATCATGCATTAAGAATCTTTTTGAATCATGTCATTTCTATTTTTGCACTTATTGTAACAATCCTTTGTGATTGAACGAGATGCCTCTTTGTCAATGCATGAATTGCCTTGTTTTGTCCATGTTTGGAATCACCTCTTGAGAATGAATGGAATGGGTTTTTAATGAATACACCGCTTTGACTATATGTCTTGATTATTAAGAGCATGAAAGGTCGACCTCTCCATTAGGAGGTGTCGACACCTCTCCACCCTCTTCTGTCTGGATCATGGGATGCAAGCTAACAGAAGGTATATCTGTCTGCATCCAACCACCACAGTCACTTTGAACATCTTTTAATGACGATGTTCATTCCCACGAGCCTTTATTTGGTTTTGGAACATTAAAATTTCCATCACTAATTGTTTTCCATGATTTGAGAAACTGGCCCACCTTTGATCTAATTTGAACCCCTAGTAGATTAGCCCTTTGAATTATTTCATCATCACTCCATGATCAATAAAATCTGATAAAATCCAATTTCCATAATTATGTTGCTTCGTCTGTTAACCTGCACCACAAAGTCCAGCTATGTAAGAGTCCAGCACAATTTCTTCTGCAGAACTCTGCTAAATGTCCATTGGCCAGAGATGATGATGACGATGATGCCTCACTCTTCACACGTCTGTGAAACATGGGCATGAGCAGGTGAAGCATGCATTGGCAGGCATTTGGTCTGGAAATGAGCTGGTGAAGCATACACATGGGGCATATAAGACTAACGATAATAAGTGGCATTACATTCTAGTAAAGACGATTACATGTCCAATATAGGACTTACATTACATACGTCTCTCTTAAACACATTCACTTGAATAGGCAAATGACAAATAGTACAAATATGACAAAATACATCAGTAATTTTAAGTTTTTCAATTGCAACTCTATCCTTTCTAATTTCTTTGTCATGCATTCTTCCATCGCCTTCAGTTGATATTTGACATCCACAACATTATAGGTAGTATCATCAACCCACTCAAAGAAACCGCAATCCCCGTCAGTATTTGCATACGGACAACAATAGAAACGCTTGCCTTTCGACCTCTCACGATTTGAGACGTAAACCTGACAATTACCCCTTCTACAGTTGCATTCCATCGGCGGCACACGAGATGAGACGACAGCTCCTCGCGACAACTGCATTCCACTAGCATTTGATGACTGCATACGACACGAACAAGTTATCAATTACCCGTCGTGCATGAATAATCAAGCCATCGAAATAGCATACCATTTCAGACATGGGGAGAATAACAAGGGCCGATTTGTCGTGTTGCGCGTGATGGCAAGGGCCGGCGGTGGCCGGTGGGGAATCTTCATCGATCGGTGGGGCTTCTGCGACTGGGGCCTTGCGGTGGGGCGTCTGCGGCGGCCGGTGGGGGCAATACGCAGATTACAACGGCGGTGGGGCGTCTGCGACTGCGTATGGGGGCGGTGGAAGGCGGTAGGGTGAAGGGTTTCACTGGGAAAGGATTATGAGTAAGGGTAGTTTAGGATTTTCAATTTTTTTTAACGGAAGGATGGAATATTCCATCGAATATCGAACTGTTTTAACGTCGATGAACTACATGGGCCTTCTGTTAGAGTTACATGATTTTAAGGGCTTTTTAAAAATAGAGAGATTTTAGGGACTAAAATGCAATTCGCCATATTTGTAGGGACTAATATGCAAAAAACCCATATACATATTAAAGACCCACGTATGTGCATGGAGTAGAGAGAGGTAGAGAGAAGAGAGAGATAGAGAGAGAGTAAGAGACGGTTGAGGGGGTGTTTGTGTGAGTTAGAGAGAGAGAACAAAGCGGCCGGTGCGATGTGTGGAAATGAAAGAAGAGAGGGAGAGTGAGAGACAGCCATGAGGGGGGGGGAGTGTGTGCTGGAGAGAGAGGGAATGGTGACGTGAGTTAGAGGGTGAGAGGGAATGGCGAGGTGGGTTAGGGAGAGAGAGAGGGAGGCCAGTGAGGTGGGGACGCCGGTGTGGTGAAGGGAGATGGTAGCGGCGGCTAACAGGGAGAGAGGGCTCACGGGCGAGCTAGGTGTAATGGGTTAGAGAGAGAGAGTGAGAGGGAGATGGGGAGAGAGGGGAGGTGGGGTGTGAGGGAGTGAGAGGGAGAGGAGAGGATGACGGCGGTGGGGTGAGGGTGGCGATGGCGGTGGTGAAGACGCAGACGACGGAGGGGTGAGCGAGTTGAAAGAGAGAGGGAGATGGACCTGGCGACGAGGAGGGTCGCCGGTGAGGGCATGAGAGGGAGAAGAGAGAGGGGGACGACGTTCACATGGGGGGTCGACGTGGGTGAGAGAGGGAGAGAGTGGAGGAGGAGGGCTGCGGTCGGGCGTGGAGGTTGGTAGCGTAGAGAGAAAGGAGAATGGGAGGGGGTGAACGTGCATGGGGGTATGATGTCTGCGTTTGTGGGAGAGGAGGAGAGATGGGAGGTGGCTGTAGGTGGAGGTTTGGCAGAGAGAGAGGGTTCACGTGAGAAGTGCAGTGGGTTAGAGAGGGGGGAGAAGAGGGAGTGTAGGGAGGTGACTATGGTTGTGTGGGAGAGAAAGGAAGAGAGGGGGGAGGAGAGGAGGTGCCGATGGCGCGATGCCGGATGGCGGTGGTCGAAGAAGAGGAGGTCGCCGGCGGTGTGGGGTTTGGGTTAGAGAGAGAAGGAGACTGAGGTGGTGGTTGCGATGGTGCTGTAGTGTGGAGATAGGGGAGAGGTGGCATGCAGGTGCGTGAGGGAGTGTGAGCACGGTGAGAGGGCTAGAGAGAGAGGGGGAGCGGCATTGGGAAGTGGAGGTGAGTGGTGGACGGCGACAGTCGGCGACGGCGGTGTTTTGGGGTGTGATGGTGAGAAGGCGCAGGGGGAGAGAAGGAGAGGCCGGTGGTGCGGTGGATGAGAGGGTGTGTGGGTTAGAGAGAGATGGAGAGAGGGACGTAGAGGGGGAGGTCCGCGGCGGTCGGTTGGTGAGAGAGGGAAGATGGGAGGTCGCCGCGGTGGGTTAGAAGGAGGAAGGGAGAGAGAGAAAAGGGTGGCGGTAGCGTATATGGAGGAGGGTGATGGCTCACGACGAGGTGGGGGGAGGCTGCCACGGCGGCGTGGAGGTGCAGTTAGGAAGAGAAGCAATAGGGCGACTGTGGTGCATGCAAAGGGGGGTACCGCGGCGGCTGTGTGAGAGGTGGTTCGAAGGTGAGAAGGAAGAGGAGGTCGCGGTGTGAAGAGAAGGGGAGTAAGAGAGCAGAGACGGGGAGACTGCCACGGCGGTCGGAGGGGCTTGCCGGCGGTGATGCGTGGGAGAGAAAGAGAGGGGGTGTCACGTGCGATGGGGAGAGAAGAGAGAGGGGGAGTCGCGTGCAATGGGGAGAGAAGAGAGAGGGGGAGTGAGATGGGGAGAGGTGGTGCGTGAGGGTGTCGCGGGTGTTAGGCATGGGTGAGAGGCATTGGGAGATGGTGAGAAGAGAAGGAGGGAGAGGTCTCTGAAGGTGAGAAGAAGAGAGAGGGTGCTGTAACGGGAAGAGAAGTCTGGTGTAGGGGGCGGCTACATGCATGGACATGGTCTGCCGCAGTGGGACGCAAAGGTGAGAAAGGGAGAGAGGGCCGTCGGTTAGGGAGAGTGAGAGGGGGATCGTGAGATAGCTCAGGGCAGTGGGAAGGTGGCGGTGTGTGAGGGCGGAGCGCGGGTGTGCAGAGGGTGTAAGGAGAGGTATTGGGTGTAGTGTGTAGTGTGTGTGAGAGGGGGACGGTGGAAGGCGACGGCGGCGCGGAGGTGGTGAAAAGGTCAACAGTGAGAGGGGAGGCTCACTGGCGAGGAGTGTGGTGTGAGGGAGGGTGGAGGTGAGGGAGTGGTGGCCGACGGGGGGTACTCGATGGCGAGGGGGGTGCGTGAGGGTTAGCCAGGGAGTGGGGTGAGAGGGAGGTTGAGAAATGGGAGAGTGCGGGAGGTCGACGGGGGTTGAACGGAGGGTCTTGCGATGTTGTTATCAGAGAGGGGGGGTGAATGGCAATGAGAGGAGGGTGAAGGAAGCGGAGAGGGTGCAGGGCGTGGTGGTCGCCGGCGGCGGCATGGGGAGGGTGAGAGGTCACCGTCGGTTGGGTTATTGTCAGAGGGGAAGTGAGGCTCTAAGGTTCTGCCACCGGGTATGAAGAGAAGAGAGTAGAAGGGATGGGGGGAGAGTTACGTGTGTGTTAAATGAGGGAGGGGGGCAAGATCCGAGAATGGTGGGGGAGTTAAGAGAGGAGTTATGATTTTTTTTCTAATATATGTATATATATATATATATGTATATATATATATATATATATATATATATATATATATATATATATATGTATATATATATATATATGAGGTGGGCCAAGCCCTATTAATGCACTCTTTTTTTGTTTTTATTTTATTTTATTTTTTTATTTTGTTTTTTATTTCTCTCTCTCTCTCTCTCTCTTTTTGGAGTTAAGATTTATTTTATTATATATATATATATATATATATATACATATATACATATATATATATATTTATTAAAATCCAAGGAACAACAAGGAAATAGGAAATCACTCGAATAATTCAAATGTGCGAGCCGTTGTTGGGCACTATAGCGTAATACGATATTTACCCATGATAATATCAAAAATGGCGTGTGTACAACTGCCCCGTCTTGGCATCTGCTTTGCAGGGGAATGACACGGAGTGTAATGGAGCGAAGTGCATTAAAATGCAGTGGAATGGACTGAGAAGTTGATGCCAAGGTGTGATGAGACACGCTTTCAACATTACGTGATTGGAATCTTTCTCGAGTTTCAATGAAACAACCTTGAAGAAGGTTCTCTGAAATCAACGATTGTTTGGATGGAAATAAAGAAGGAGATAATGTGCACTCGGGCACGAACAGAAAAAGGGACCAACTTTTCTGCGTGGAAGTACCTGGGTCGTAAACCTGCAGGTTTCACCTTGGGGAGCGGTTACCAGCCAATGTGGAAGTGCTGCGGGTAAGGTGGGTTCAATGGAGTAAAAGGAAAAGAGTAGTTGATAAATCCAAACAAAGATCTCTTCCGAAAAATCAACCCAAGATAGTCTCGAGGAAACTGAGTACTCGGCTCAGAATGGAATATCTCATATTAGTCAAGAATTTATGCATAGCGGCTCTCACAATCGAATTAGGTGAATGATTTTTCACAGTGAAATCAAAGTCCTACATGAATGCATGTTGGGTTTAAAGGAAAAATTAAAAATAAAATAAAAATAGAAGATAGCCAAGGATAATATTACTAAGTTGCTAAGGATGAGTCAGGATACTGATTCGATGAGCCGTGCTGAGCCGGGGCCCGTTTATCCACGCACCGACTCACCGAACGGAACCATCGTCCCCAGGCTATTACAACTTAACGGCCTATCCGTATGTCCCGAACTCCTCTAGAGTTATCACTATTTTTGTTAGAGGGGAACTCAAACTCCAGATTCATCCAAGGCATAAGGTCCTTGACATGCTCTAATAATGTAGATATTATATAGTAAAATGCATGACACAGTGGGGTCAGTCACCGAGGTGACCAGAGGTGGGACAGTGATATCCCATTTTTTTGTTTTTTTGTTTTTTTGTTGTTTTTATTTTTGATACCTGTACTCAATGGTTAGCATAGTAAAACAGAATTATTTTGTAAGGAGCAAAATGACATTCAACTGTACATGACATTAATCAGACACAACGATTCATAAAAGTAGGAAAAAAACACAATAGACAAGGTAGAATTCTTGTGTCAAAGCCCGCAATGGAAACTCCACATTCAATGCTCTATTTTGTCCTTTACTCCTTCCCCGCCTATAAATACCCTTGGCCCGTGGTGCCCAAACCCTAATGTATCTCATTTTGAAATAAACCAAAGGCCTCAATGCCATTGCACGCTCTTTGAATCTCCCTCCTCCCCTTTTCTTTTTATAAAGGTGGCTGAAATGGCAGACGTCAGGCGACAGCTGACCGTCACCGGATAGGAGCTAGAGGATCGGGGCAACTACAGCATGAGGAGTTGCCCTGAGACGTTCTGGAGTTGAAGGTTTCTCTCCAAGTGGCGATGAGAGAGGTAAAGCGGGAGAGAGTGAAGAGAGAGGCGAGGATAAAGCGGCATCGGGATCGGGACGAGAGGAGGGCACTGGAGTCCCAGGTGATGAAGCTCCAGGAGAAATAGTGATCAGACATGTCACTCCCTCAGAGTCACTGCAAATTGGAGGAGAGTTGGAGCTCACGGTGGAGGAGCTCCTGGAGCTGGTGCAGTCTCCACTAGCAGAGCAGAGGGCAGCTCAGCCAACGGCCTCGGGTTCCAGAGCTTCACGGCCATCGGGGTCGCGAGAGAGGTTGGAGGATGGCGAGGAGCACTACCAGAGAGGGTGGAAACGCGTGGTGCAATGAGGCAATCACTATGTCCCAGAGCTCTAGGAGAGCTCCCAAGGACCTCTGCCTTAGAAGAGAGGAGAGACAGCCAGGACGGTGGTGTGAGATTTAGTGAGTTGCTTGTACACCCGCCCTCTTTTCATGGTGGACATGCCGGTTTATATAGACGTATGAATGGAACGATTCACTTTCATGTGACGTGTTTGCCCTTCATGCGTTCCTTCTCTTCTACGTCTCTTCTCTTCCATGCCATCCCCATGTGACGTGTTTAACAGAGCTCCCCTGAGATAGCAGATCGTGTCTCGGATTTATTGCGTGTTTCTTTCGGGGTAATCTATCACCAATTTTAATGACGTGCCACCGAATTCAAAGATGCTGACCCCCTTTTGTCCTTTTTCTTGTAGACGAGTCCACTCTCGAATTCAAAGATACCGACCCCCTTTTGTCCTTTTTCTTGTAGACGAGTCCACTCTCGAATTCAAAGATACCGACCCCCATTGTCCTTTTTCATGTAGACGAGTCCACTCCCAAATTCAAAGACGTCATCCTCTAGTCCTCTTTTCTATGGACGAGTCCACTCCTAGATTCAAAGATATCGACCCCCACTCTCCTTTTTCCATGTAGGTGAGTCCACCCCCAAATTTAAAGACGGCGTCCTCTAGTCCTCTTTCCTGTGGATGAGTCCACTCCCAAATCCAAAGATGCCGACCCCCACTGTCCTTTTTCCATGTAGGTGAGTCCACCCCCAAATTTAAAGACATCGTCCT
The DNA here is from genome assembly GCA_022559845.1 of Amorphophallus konjac. Classification (NCBI taxonomy): domain Eukaryota; kingdom Viridiplantae; phylum Streptophyta; class Magnoliopsida; order Alismatales; family Araceae; genus Amorphophallus; species Amorphophallus konjac. The sequence goes on from CM040126.1 coordinate 78,181,573, forward strand.
CTAGTCCTCTTTCCTGTGGATGTCCTCATCTCAAATTTATTTGAACCATGATGAACACAGGGAACCTAGACGCGTAGGGTGCGAATCAACCAGCTACACCCCCGACCTTGTTTACTCCGAGCAAACATATGGAAGTGAAAGATGGGCGCTCCGTTGCAAGGACCACTGTGAGAGGAAATGTGACGGACCTGGATCATACCCCTTCAATCCTATAAATACTCCCCCTTTCACTCGAAAGCACGTAGTAGTGGAGACTAGTTAGAAGAGTGAAAAGTTGATAGGAAGCAGTAAGAGCTTCTCATTCTCTAAGATGGACGGTGAGTCTAGTTTCAGGGTGGAGGGTGAGTCTTCCTGCTCCTCGAAGAGGAGTAGATCCATTGGCAGTTCCAGGAGACTCTCTGATGTTAAAGGGCACCTTAGTGAGACGACCCAATCGCAGCTTGTAAACAAGCCGTTTCATTTATCTCACTCTTCATTAGCCCTTTCTTTCTTTTATTCCTTCATTCTTTTTTATGCGCTCGTTTCATACTTTTGTGTAATCCACAGAGTATGACGAGATCACACATCTCATGGGAATTGGTGGTGTCTGCCTATCGAGGCCTGCCGGACTTCCAGAAAGCCCGGTTAAATGCAATGGGGTTTGGGGCATTCCTCCGAATCAAACCTATTAAGCTCGACCTCGCCCTCATCCAAGCATTACGCGAGAGATGGGACCTAGAGACTCGTGCCTTCCTGATGCCCTAGGGGACACATGGTGCCTAGCCTAGAAGATGTGACCCGGATCACTGGCCTTAGAGTGGATGGCGAGGCGGTGACCATGGTCACCTACCCTGATTATCGCGAAGGGGCTCAGAAGCTTCTAGGTTTAGAACTAAAGGACCAAAAGAACAAGTCAATAGCCAAGGCATCCATCATGGAGGCATTGGGGCTTACTGACACTTGTCAGCGTGATAACGAGTCCTTGGAGGAATTCATGGGGAGGACTAAAAGAGGGTCCCGCGCTGGATATTGCGTGGATGCCAATAGCTGGGAGAGGTCAAACATGGACTTGAGAAGATTCCTCCTCTTCCTGCTGGGAAAATTGCTGCTAGGTTCCAAGGGAGACGACATCCATTGTCGCTTCCTAGAATTCTTAGTAGACCTAGAGAGGGTAGGACAATATGCCTGGGGAGCCACCGTGCTGGCGCATTTATTTGCAGGTCTGTCTAAGGGGAAGATCGGGAGATGACTGTGAGTGGCTTCACACCGTTTCTCCAAGTATATATATTTATTTTTTAAATGCAACTAAACTATTTCATGAAATGCCAATGACATGCGGCGACACAGGTATGGAGTTATTACTACATTCCAATGGGGAGAGCTCGACAGTGGCGTATGGCTGTGGCGCCACTAGCTTGGCAGTGGCAACCTATCATGAACACAACCTCTCTATCCTACCAGATGATGGTATTAAGGCACGAGCTGCAAGAGTTCCCTGCAGCGATGGTAGGACTCCCCTCTTTTTTATCTTTTTTTTTCTTTTGAGTGATTAAGGAGATATATGCATGCCAACGTAGGTGATCTGGAGGCCTTACTCGGGCATGGTCGATGTCGACTAGCCGTGGGTCATCACAGGTCATGCCCGATTTGGTCGGGACCTTTGGGTCCACTGCCTGAAAGAAATCGAGCCACTTCGGCTACGATTAGTCATGAGGACTCTAGGGCTTGCCCAAGAATGGCTAGATATGACTGTGCCACCCCGCGTTGGGAGGAAGACACGCGGGCCGGTAACCTGCGTTGATTGGCGGGTGCGCTTCCCCGAAAAGTACGAAGATTGGCAGCGGGGTGGCACGCTCGTGGAGTCGCATGCGCGGGATAGTGAAGATTACCTACGCCTCTATAGGGTGATGTATGTAGAGCGACTCCACCCTGGGGGACTTGTGGAGGTGGATCTCCTTCTCTCTCTCTCTCTTTTTTTCATTTTTTTCAATTTTTTTTATTTTTGAAGGTAATGCTGACTCCTATGACATGGGTGTAGGATGACCGTGATACCATGATAGCGAACTTGCGAGCTCGCTTGGCAGACACGGAGGAATAGTTGGGTGACACCCGTGCAGCTCTGCATGCCTCGGTGAGTGTGTATGCAAATGCATGTTCCTAATTATACCCTTAGGTTCCTGGTGTTTAGCTACTCATTGCCACTTCTCGCCATCGTAGCGTGCTCCGCTCGATGCAACCCCACCAGCAGTGGGGGCAGAGGGTGCCTCTTCTAGTCTATGGATTCCTTCCTCGGAACTTGATTTGCTCCACGAGCAACTTGCTCATGTCATACAGCGTGCCGTGGAGGCAGAGGGAATGATTTCTACACAGGTGAGGGTTTCTCCATTGAATTCCCTTTGTTCATGACCCGCCGCATTCCTGAGATGACGGTCATGGCAGACTGAAGAGATGCAAGAGGTGCTTGCTCGTGCAGCACAAGGGGAAGCCAGGGTAGCAGAGCTAGAGGAGGAATTGTAGTGTCGCTCTGACGATAACTTTTCTCGAGACGCCATGGAGCTGAGGATCACCCTCCAGCTAGAAAGGGAAGATAGAGAGACAAAACGAGTAGAGAAAGAAAGGGATAGAGAAAGGGAGAGGGCCGAGAGATTGGTAGAAAGAGAAGAAAAGAGGGCCTTGGAGGCCCAATTATTTGAACTCCAGACCAGCCTCGGTCTTGCTGAACAGTGGCTGAGGGATGGTGAAGAGCGCTATCAAAGAGCAAGCGAGTGCGGCTTTCGTGTCAGTGGTTTCTTCGCTGCCCCCGCAGAGCGACGGCAGAGCGTGGAGACGGAAAGGGTAATGCAGGGCGGTAGAGGTACCACCTTGTATGGTTTGACGACACCCTCTAGGACTTCTCGCCCGGAGAGTGGTGAGAGAAGCGATGTTGGGAGAGAGGGAGGAACTTGATGTACACAATTTCAAAGAGGATAAAAGGGAAGGTTCAGTTTACTGTTCACTACTTCTTTCTTGCTTTTTCAAACCCTGCATATATTGCTCAGAGAAACAAGTTAGTTTTTCTGTTCTGGCTTGGCCCCTTGCTCAATAAGTGGGTGATTATTTTGAAGCTAGCCTTGATAACGAGTCAAGGGGTCAAGCCTTTAATCAACTAAGGCGAGTAGAAGGAATGGACTTTGAGTAATGCAATCATGCAAGCAGGCAGATGCAAACGGGAATTGAAAAGTGATCACACGCATGATACGAGCAGACAAATGATGATTTTTTGTTGTTCTTTCCTTCTTTTTTGTTTTTGTTTTGTTCTTTTTTGTGTTTTGTGTTTTTGTGGTTTTGTTCTTTTTCTTTTTCTTTTTTGTTGTTTTTATTCTTTTTATTTATTATTATTATTATTTTTGGTTGGTTTTGGAACTTGGTGTGTTTTTGATACTGATGTCTGGTGACCACCCATATGGCACTTAACCTACATGAGGACGGAGATTTCCTACTAACCTCCCAGGTATCCTAAATGCACACCTAAGTTGATTTGGCCCTCTAAACTCCTCGAATGATAGTCCCGCCGATTAAGACTTACCCTGATGACAATACCGTCATGCCACGCTTAGGCTCCCAGTTGCTTCCGACCGCTGGGATACACCCAAAAAGCGTTCGAGGTAAAAGTTTTTCCCGACCCTGATCTATTTCCTCACAACTCTAGATGGTATGTAGTGGAACACCCTGGAACCCCAATGGCCAACCGCGCGATGTTGACCGGAATCAGACGCCGTCGCACCCATAGGTGACACGCTTGCATTGGCCCAAGCCCGAGGTTAGAATAAGAAGACAACAAGGTGGTAGACAAGGGTCTTGACCAGCCAGAAATATTGAGACTCCTTTGTGGCAATAGCTTTTGCTTTTCAAAGTGGACAACCATGTGTGTCTTTGTTAAAACGGGATTGCAGGCCTTGGCGGGGTTCACCCTTTGGGACCTCCATTGAGCCTTCATCTTCGGGGGGAGAAGAAAGAATGTGATGGGAAAAACCGTCGAAGAGGACCGGCAAAACCGTTAACCCGGTGAGCCAACAGGGGCCTACTTGACTTTCCTCTTTCAGGCAGCTTCGGACCAAGCCTCGTGCGTTTGTGCTTCGTTGCCCCTTTTGTATGACTTGACTTTTATTTTTGTTGAGGGGTTTCCTTCATTGGAATCAGGCACGGCCACGACCAGGCTTTTCATTTGACTTAGATTTGTCATTCTTTTCTCACTTTTTTTTCGAGGGAGATATAGTCATTTGACATTTTTGGAATCCCTCTTGTATGCCTGCGGGGACACTGCCCTCTTCTCGTGCTCTGATCCAGGCTCGAGGAGATGGATCCTACTCTTGCCTTGAGGGGATTGTACTTCGGTTTCCTTATGCTTAACGTTTTAAGGGCGCCGACTATCTCATCGGGTCGAAGAGGAAAGAATAAAGATTACGGCTTTCTTGGAGACCTTCGTGGTGAGACCTCACCATAGGCGATGCTACCAATTTTTGGATAAAACACATGTGTATGTCCATGTTGCCTTCCTTTTAGTGGGCATAGGCCGACATGGCTGGACAGGGATCTCCCCGGTTCTGGCAAACCAAGACCCGAGACCTACCAAGTCTTAATGGGCCCTATCTTATCATGAAGGAGAGATGCAGTGACTTGACTCCATGACGATCACCAGGAATCGATATTTTTGGTTGTTTTTTTATTTTTTTTATTTTTTCTTTTGACATTTTTGACATTGATTTAAATAAAACCTGGGACTAACTACCAGATTACCACTCTCAATCACGTGAAGAAGCACTTCGTGTTAAACCAATGTAAGTAAAGATTCGAAGTGGCTTAACATAAAGGAGTGGTGAAAAAACCAGAATCAGGCAGAAGATGCCTAGAAGGATTTACAAAATGAGAAAGAAATCAAAGGAAAGGGTGAGGACTAAAGCCTCAAAAGTAGTGTGAGAACGGGGAGATGCCCAAGGCAGTTGATGTGGAAGGAATCGGGTCGGACTCGGGATTGGGAGGAATTAGAAGTAGAAATTGATACATAGAGATATGCGGATCCGGGGAATCCATAAGTAAAGAAGGGGAATCATGGGGGACAGAATCTAGAGGTTCCGGAGGAGGATGATGAGGGACGTGATGTACTGGGAAAAGGTATGGAAAAAGGCAATTCAAAAGGAGGAAAATAACGAAGGACGTGATGTCCCGGAAGAATAAGAGGATGAATTGGAAGAAAGTAAGATCCAGAGAAAAGAACAAAAGGATAAATTGGAAAAGATAGGAAGGTCCAGAGGTTCCGGGAGGATGTGAAAAGGGCGGGCGCGATGCCTTACAGGGAGATTCAGAGAATAAGATGAGAAATCCGATGGTTCCGGAGGGTGATAAGGAAGAGGGACACGGTGCCCTGGAAAAATAAGAGAACGAATCGATGAGTCCGGAGGTTCCGGAGGGTGATAAGGATGAGGGACACAGTGCCCTAGAAAAATAAGAGAACGAATCGAGGAGTTCGGAGGTTCCGGAGGGTGATAAGGATGATGAGGGATGGATGAAGACAAGGAATTAAACAGAGAGGGGTCTGGAGGCTCCGGACGAGGATGATGATGAGGGATGAATGAAGACAAGGAACTAAACAAAGAGGGGTCCAGAGGCTCCGGATGATGATGATGATGAGGGATGAATGAAGACATGGAACTAAACAGAGAGGGGTCCGGAGGCTCCGGACGAAGAGGAATGTGAGGATCCAGCGACCCTGGAGAAGAGGAGGAGCATGATGGCGTAGATTTAGATGACGAAAGGTGTCCTCTTAGCCAATGGACTACCCATAAAAGGAAGCTGAATAGCAGCACGAGCAGTGATGGACTGGGATAGGAAGTGGATGAACTAATGTGGGCCCCCTCAACAATGGATTTCTCGTCCTTAAGCTTCACTTTATGCTTTCTCCTCTTCTTGGTAGATACTCTCTCACAGTCCAACCCTTTAATATTCAACAGAACTTCTTGGCTTCTTGGCGCTACATGCCGTCTCCAACGATGTGCCCAGACAGATGACCTTGTTTTTCCCTGATCGCCCAACCCAATTGGTGTACTTGGTGCCCACAGGCTCTTGGTCGATGAACTTTTAATAAGATCCTTTGGACATTCACAAATAAACGGTAACTCCCTTGGCAAATAATCATAGCAAAAGTTTGAGAGTTCCTGTTGTGAAGTAGGGATCTTAACATGGAATGACTCGTTTGGAAATAGCCCCTTGATAAATGGATGGTATCTATCATTAGAAGTTCGGCCTTCGGCATAAGGAGCTTCATCTTTGGCATAATGCCCAAGGTCGTTGGGATATCATGCCCGAATATGCTTGGTAATATAGGCGCTCGCCCCTTGCATGGAAGTTGGTGGGAAGTGGACATGATGTCAAAAGCTTCCAACAAGAACTGCCTTGACCCGCCCTTGAGCATAGAATTCATCATCTCCTTTGCAGCGGAATGTGTCATCACTATGCTTGAGGAGAACCCCTTCTCTTGATTAGCCATTTGGACTATGACCGAACAAGGGGTAATGAGAGCCTTGAAAGTATCTTGGCCAATAAGCAATGTGACTTTGATGATCTTAGATTCAGGTTGGCACGGCATCAATGCTTGGTTTCTTTCCCTAGTGAATACTAAGGGGCACTCGGCCTCCTCAAAGATGCCCACCACAAGAACCCGAATAGGCATTCGGAAAATGAAATCTTGATTTTTGAATGGCATAGCTGTGACCAAATTCTTCTTGCCTGGTTTTTGAACATCATCTTTGGCACATGTATTTGTAGGAAGACACCCACTCCGAGAGGTAGTGAAAGAAGGCGGGAGGGAGGCAGTATGCTCAATGGATAATGGAAATTTGATGGGAGGTGTTGTGGGAAGGGTAAGTGGAGGTTGAAACACGTCAGGCTTCTCCCCTTGCTCGGAAGCAGGCGGGATCGGCTCGGGTGCAGAAAGGGGTGGACCCTGCTCAGGATCAGCCACAAGTTTCGATGGAAGGTTGGGAGCGATTAGCTTCAGGGTTATAGGGATCGTGGAGGTTTTAGGTTGGGGTGATGGAGGGTTACTTGGTTGGGAATAAGGGTTAATGGGAGGATCGGTGGAAGCCGATGGTATGGAGGTTACTTGTGTAGTTGGAGGGGTAACGGTAGGAGGCTTGGTACGTAGGAAGCGTCAGGTTTTGGTGGTATGTGAGGCGTCTAGGGTAGGAGGTGATTCATGGTGCATTGACGCAGGTTGTTGGAGTATGGACCCATCATCGTAACACCATGTGATTTCATAGATAGGGGTAGGGATGGCGGTTGATTCATGATGTATTGACGTGGGTTGCTGGAGTATTGACCCATCATCGTAACACTATGATGTCTCAAAGACAGGGGTAGAGATAGTGGCTTCGTCCTAAGCAGGGGGTTCTTGTGGAAGCGGTGGAAGAGGGAAACGAAGGAAACTCGGAGTAGGTGCAACTCGAAAATCATCCTGAGCAGGGGGTTCTTGTGGAAGCGGTGGAAGAGGGAAACGAAGGAAACTCGGAGTGGGTTTATCTTGGAGATCTTGAAAATCTTCATAATATGCCGTCTCCGATTCTTCATAATCATCAAAGTCAAATGGGTGCCGTGGTGGAGCCGTGTTGATGGGTGGAGGTTGTGTATATTGGTATGGGGGATTTTGCGTATATGGATGTGGATGTGGAAGCGGAGGGCCATGTGAATGAGTGTGATGAATGGGTGGTGAGCAGACGGCGTCCACTTGATCGTTAAAGCTTGTAACAACATCTTGCTCACTCATATTCTCGATGCTATACCCATCTCTTATCTCCTTCCAATCTTTCTCCATTTTAGTGATGTTATCCATAAAAGCATGGAGGAGATTGACTCGAGGAGGAGGAGGAGGCGGTCGCGGACTCATGATCCTCTTTAATTCTTCCTCCATTTGATCAATTTTGTCAATGATAGCTTGTTGAAGAGGTGTGACTTGTGAAGTGTAGAGTCGGTCTTGAGACCTTGGAGGGACGGTTTGACATGGAGGCCGTGAAGGAGAAAGGGAGTGAGGTTTGCCCATGGAATGACCCGGTCGAACCGAAGTACGAGGGACAGCCAGATTTTGGGGCCGTGAGGGATGCTGAAATGAGGGAGGTGGTTGGCCCATGTGGTCATTAAAAGGAGCAGCACGAGGACCACCTATGGCGCATGAATGACCGAGGGGAGAGGGAGAGGTAGATCCCCTCTTAATGACAGCCTAGATGGCTTCAAGTTGTTGAGGGGTAAGGGAGTCGATGTGAGGAGCTAGGACATCTAAGGTGTAGGGTACACTAATGGAGGGGGAAGCTCCCCTGGCAGTAGCCTATACTCCATGTGAGGACTCATAAGACGGACCAACGTCCATGGCTCGAACCCCTGGCTCGCCCGAGTAGCCCTGGCTTGGGTTATACTCTCCATAAGTGTCATGACCTGGGTCATGTATTTGGGGCTCATAGCTGAAGGCCTCGGCCTCGAAAGCATCGTAATTGTATTCAGCCATCCGTAACACTTTTTTGGAACGTAATAATATACACCAACAAACAAATGACAAAGGTTAACATACAAGTTGATGCTTTACGTCCTCTTTTTTTATTTTTTTTATTTTTTATTTCACAAACTAGAAGTTCACACAAAAGGTAGGACCCTAGTTAGAATTTTGGCCACCATCGTGCCAGCTAAGGTCACTCGTCTCACCACGAATGGGTAACTAAACTCCGGAGAACTTCTGTGGTACAACCAACCCAGTGAACGAAGAGGGAATCCTTTACTGTCGGGGACTTACGGAGGTCCCGATGGAGGAGATCCTAGTCCGTCGAGAGAAATTCCCGAACGGAGAGTCCTTCCTTCACCGAGAGAGGGTGAATTCCTAGAAATGAAAATAAAGGGGGAAGATGCATGCAATGCAATGCTGTATAATAGAGATATGTGAAACACCAACAAAACAAGAAGAACAAGAATTATGCATAATAGAATGGAATTAAACAATTTTCACATGATGAAAAAGAACATAAATTGAGATCAGCATTGAATTTTTTTCTTATTTTTCTTCTTGTTTTTCTTTTTAGAATCAAAGGAGTGTGACACAAGGGGAGATGCCTTTGAAAGAGCATGTCCACTTGTCAAGACACGTCCACACAAAGACTGACAGTTGCTAAGGCGATGATGCTGAGCACGCACCTGGGGCTCCAAACATGTTCTCATGCTGAAGCCCACTTTTTCGGAAACGACGGAGGGAAAGGCAAGACAATATTTCCACAACAGCGTGAATCTCTCGAAAAATCACAGGGGACTGTGGTGAAGTGCATGAGGTGCACGAGGGATGAAATTAAAATTGTAAAAAGGTGCTGCTAGGAGCACAACTGTAACGCACGTGGGCGCAATAGGGAGGGGCACACGCGGGTGCCAAGATGGAGGGGCACACGCGGCTGCCAAATCACAAGGGTAACCAAACGGAAAGCAAAAGAAGTCCCACCGTGATCGCCAAGAGATGTGGACGGACATCACGCGGCGTGAGAACTGGGGAGAAAAACACGCGCTCTTAAAGAGAATGCGAAGAGAGACTCCTGGAGAGGATTGTCTCTACCGAGTTCAAACAGGGAAACACACGCGATAGGAAAACACACGGAATGGGAATGGTACAATTAGATAGAAATAGAGAAGACAGAAAATAAACCACTACGAGAACCTATTCTCCGCGGGGTATAGGAATTAGACCACCGCGAGAGGTGACACCCTCCGTGAGATTTATTGGGGGATGGGAGTGTGCAGAAATTAAATGCTGAAAGTAAATTGACGAAATAAAAGGACCACTGCGGGAAGTAACTCGCAGCGGGTTTTATTGGATTAGTGTTAGGGTTAGAGTTAATGTACAGAAATTAAATCTTAGAGTTAGTGTACAGAAATTAAGTGTTAGGGTTAGAGTGCAGAAATAAAAGTCAGAGTTAGAGTGCAAAAATAAAAGTCAGTGTTAGAGTACAGAAGTAAAAGTCAGTGTTAGAGTATAGAAAGTGAAAGTCAGTATTAGAATACAGAAAGTAAAAGTCAGTGTTAGAATACAGAAAGTAAAAGTCAGTGTTAGAATACAGAAAGTAAAAGTCAATGTTAGAATACAGAAAGTAAAATGTTAGGAGTTAGTGTACATAAATTAAATTGTTTGGAGTTAATGTACAGAAATTAAATTGTCGAAATTAAATAAGGGAGGGGAACCGCCGCGGGGAATGATCCTCCGCGCAGGGTGAGGACAGGAATAAGATATTAGAATTGAAAAACCGCCGCGGGGAATGATCCTCCGCATAGGTGTGGATAGGAATCAAAGTGCAACCATCGCGGGATTTATCTCCCCGCGATTTTTCTTATGGGAACGAAGAAGCCGAAGAGTTCGGGCGTTGGGATGGTGTGATCGCCAGGGGCTAGAGGCCCCAAAAATGAAGGGAGGTGATCGTGCGACGCCTCGGAGACGGGAGATCCAGCAGGTTCCTTCTTCCTCTTCCTTCAGCCGGCCGAAGGAGAGGGCTTTCGTTTGATGGTTACCCTTGCAAAAGAAAACAAAGCAACGGATCATAACAACAGCAATGCAGTATCAGTCCCTTGTGATAATAATGATGAATTCATGGGCAAAACACACCTGGTCGGTGTTGTTTTAAACCTCTTTTGAGGATGCAAAGGGATAGACAGATGATATGATAAATGGATGTTTATACAAGTGTTGCACTCAGAAGACGACTACAGTCAAAGATGAATGATGCATGCAAATGCTACAAGAGTTAAACGAGGAAGAGAGACGGGTTGAGAAAAGACGTATCGGTGATGCCAGTGGCAAACTCCGAGGGGGAGCTTCGACTGCTTGAGTACGGCACGAGTGTGCGGGATGGAGTGGCCTTCTCTCGTTCTCGCGAACACGCGGAAACTCAGCAAAGCCTTCCTTTGAACTTCCCAAGCCCCGAATGAATGGGGGAGAGAGAGAGAGAGAGAGAGAGAGAGAGAGAGAGCCCCTTTTTTATTTTGTTTTTTTAGAGAGATATTTGTACAAGATGATACATGTGAGGATAGAAGATATAGAGGGGGGGGGTAAAAAAGGACTTAAAAATAAATAAAAAAAATAGCGAGGGGTAGGGATAAAAGCTTAGTCATTAAAATAAAAAATATATATATGTGTATATACATATTAAAGACCCACGTATGTGCATGGAGTAGAGAGAGGTAGAGAGAAGAGAGAGATAGAGAGAGTGAGTAAGAGACGGTTGAGGGGGTGTTTGTGTGAGTTAGAGAGAGAGAACAGAGCGGCCGGTGCGATGCGTGGAGATGAAAGAAGAGAGGGAGAGTGAGAGACAGCCATGAGGGGGGGGAGTGTGTGCTGGAGAGAGAGGGAACGGCGACGTGAGTTAGAGGGAGAGAGGGAATGGCGAGGTGGGTTAGGGTGAGAGAGAGGGCGGCCGGTGAGGTGGGGACGCCGGTGTGGTGAAGGGAGATGGCAGCGGCGGCTAACAGGGAGAGAGGGCTCACGGGCGAGCTAGGTGCAATGGGTTAGAGAGAGAGAGAGAGAGTGAGAGGGAGATGGGGAGAGAGGGGAGGTGGGGTGTGAGGGAGTGAGAGGGAGAGGAGAGGACGACGGCGGTGGGGTGAGGGTGGCGATGGCGGTGGTGAAGACGCAGATGACGGCGGGGTGAGCGAGTTGAAAGAGAGAGGGAGATGGAGCTGGCGAAGAGGAGGGTCGCCGGTGAGGGCGTGAGAGGGAGAAGAGAGAGGGGGAGGGCGTTCACGTGGGGGGTCGACGTGGGTGAGAGGGGAGAGAGTGGAGGCAGAGGGCTGCGGCCGGGCGTGGAGGTTGGTAGCGTAGAGGAGAAAGGAGAATGGGAGGGGGTGAACGTGCATGGGGGTATGACTGTCTGCGTTTGTGGGAGAGGAGGAGAGATGGGAGGTGGCGGCAGGCGGAGGTTTGGCAGAGAGAGAGGGTTTACGTGGGAAGTGCAGTGGGTTAGAGAGGGGGGAGAAGAGGGAGTGCAGGGAGGCGACTGTGGTTGTGTGGGAGAGAAAGGAAGAGAAGGGGGGAGGAGAGGAGGTGCCGATGGCGCGATGCCGGACGGCGGTGGTCGAGGAAGAGGAGGTCGCCGGCGGTGCTGGGTTCGGGTAAGAGAGAGAAGGAGATTGAGGTGGTGGTTGCGGTGGTGCTGCGGTGTGGAGAGAGGGGAGAGGAGGCATGCAGGTGCGTGAGGGAGTGTGAGCACGGTAAGAGGGCTAGAGAGAGAGGGGGAGCAGCTGTGGGAAGTGGAGGTGAGTGGTGGAGGGCGACAGTCGCCGACGGCGGTGTTCAGGGGTGTGACGGTGAGAAGGCGCAGGGGTAGAGAAGGAGAGGCTGGTGGTGTGGTGGATGAGAGGGTGTGTGGGTTAGAGAGAGAAGGAGAGAGGGACGTAGAGGGGGAGGCCCGCGGCGGTCGGTTGGTGAGAGAGGGAAGATGGGAGGTCGCCGCGGTGGGGTAGAAGGAGGAAGGGAAAGAGAGAGCAGGGTGGCGGTAGCGTATATGGAGGAGGGTGATGGCTCACGGCGAGGTGGGGGGAGGCTGCCACGACGGCGTGGAGGTGCAGTTAGGGAGAGAAGCAACGGGGCGACGGCGGTGCCTGCGAAGGGGGGTGTCGCGGCGGCTGTGTGAGAGGTGGTTCGGAGGTGAGAAGGAAGTGGAAGAGGAGGTCGCGGTGTGAAGAGAAGGGGAGTGGGAGAGCAGAGACGGGGAGACTGCCGCAGTGGTCGGAGGGGCTTGCCGGCGGTGATGCGTGGGAGAGAAAGAGAGAGGGGGAGTCGCGTGCGATGGGGAAAGAAGAGAGAGGGGGAGTGAGATGGGGAGAGGGGGTGCGTGAGGGTGTCGCGGGTGTTAGCAGGCCTGGGTGAGAGGCGTGGGGAGATGGTGAGTGTAAAGATAGCAAGCCTGTATCTCCTACAGCTAAGCAAACCAACGCAGACGCGAATCACTCCGAGGATCCTACGTGATACATGGCTTTCCCTCATTCACTGTATTTTCTATTCTTTCTACGATGTATATTTGAGGAAGGTTCTGTTACCTCTCATTACACCTTGTACACATACAAAATATCTATAAAAGGTCACTTCGGGGCTCACCTAAAGATATACGGGAGTTCCCTGTTTTTCTACAGTACTCTGTTTTCTTTCATGGTATCAGAGCCACTTTAAGGCCCTACAGCCAATCATCCTTTTCTCTCCTTTTTCTTTCTCATGGCCCCCGATCAGCAACCAGAAGAGTCCAGCGTCATTGGAACGACGCCAGCAGTCTCCTTCTCCCCTGCTGCTGCGTCCATGGCCACGCCTACTGCTCCAGCTGGTACATCCCTGACCCCCTTCCCTACTTCCTTGGGTGGTCTACCAAGCATCGCGCATTGTCTCCCCGTCAAGTTGACGAGCGAGAACTACACCATTTGGCGGGCGCAGTTCCTTCCCATTCTCAACAGTTACAACTTAAATGGGCTGATCGATGGATCCTGGCCATGCCCTTCTGTGCTCGTTGCTGACCCTTCTGATCCCACACGAGCTATCCCCAACCCAGCGGCGATCCAATGGCGTCAATATGATCAACTCTTATTGAGTTGGATCATTTCCTCTCTATCCGACGCCGTTCTCCCACAGATTGTTGGGCTTCCAACCTCAGCCGATGTATGGTCTGCCTTGTCTCGAACATATGGATCTACATCTCGCATTCGGGTTCTACAACTTCGTCTTCAACTTCAGACACTGAAGAAAGGAGATAGCTCGATCCTTGAATATCTCAAGAAAGCCAAGTACTTAGCCGATTGTTTGGCCACTGCATCTGAACCGGTCTCCCCAAGTGACTTGGTTCTCTTTGTTCTTGCTGGCCTCGGTCCAGAATATGATTCCTTTGTGACAGCGATTACCACTCGGCTAGATGGCTCCACCCCCTCTCTTGAAGATCTCAGTGGGATGCTACTCAATCAAGAGATCCTCATGCAACAGCGATCTGCCATCCCCCCTTCAGCCAATGTTGTCCAGAAAGGTGGCGGCCGCTCTAACAACCATTTTGGCAACACCTCTCGTCCCCCTGTCAATCACAGCAGCCGCTCCCCTCGCAATCAGCAGCGCGGCCGGGGCCGTGGTTCTCACGGGCATGGTGGCGGTGGCTCTCCTCCCTTCAACAACGCCACTTCTGGTGGTGATGGTGGATCCACCTTCTGCCAGCTATGTGAATACAAGGGCCATACAGCTGCCTCCTGTAGGAAGAGGTTTGACCTCTCCTTCAAGAATGAGCATTTCCTGCAGCCTCCAACAACGTCGTTCCAGGCCCACAATGCCACTGCTGGCTCGTCTTTCACTCCGGACGCCGCCTGGTATCCCGACACTGGCGCCACCAATCATATGACCCCCGATATTGCTAATTTGCAAGCTCCTAAGGACTACTACGGTACCGATCAAGTTTATGTTGGCAATGGTACAGGTTTGGGCATACTTCACACTGGTACCTCTTCCTTGCAATTTCCTCACACCTCATTTTCCCTTAACAATATTTTGCACGTCCCTTCTCTTACCAAAAATCTTATGTCTGTTTCTCAATTTACCAAAGATAATGATGTTTCCATGGAGTTTCATCCCTCCTTTTTTTGTGTTAAGGGCCTCTCAACGGGGAAGGAAGTGCTGCGCGGACCCACGGTTAATGGACTCTATCGTTTTCCTTCACCCTATCCTGTGGACGGCACATATCGGTCTCTTCTTAGCGAACAAGTCTCATCGTCTCCTTGGCATGCTCGGCTTGGAGATCCAGCTCTCCAAGTTGTTCATCGTGTTCTTTCCCGCATTGGGTTGCAGTCGTCATTTCACATGTGTAGTTCTGTTTGTGTTGCTTGTCAACAAGGGAAGCAGCGCCAACTACCCTTTGATGCCTCTACTTTTGTTTCTAAGTGTCCTCTTGAACTTATTGTGTCTGATGTTTGGGGCCCCTCTCCGGTTTCCTCATCTAATGGTAATCGTTACTATGTTACTTTCATTGATCATTATAGTCGTTTCACTTGGCTCTTTCCCATTGCCACCAAAAGTGAAGTCTTCTCTTGCTTCTTGCGCTTTAAAAGACATGTTGAGAATCTTTTCTCTACAAAGATCAAATATTTTCAAAGCGATTGGGGAGGGAAATATCGACATCTCTATCTTTTTTTAGACCAATGTGGCATTACTCATCGTCTTTCATGCCCACACACACATCAACAAAATGGGCTCGCTGAGCGCAAACATCGTCATGTTATTGAAATCACTCTTGCTTTATTGAGCCATGCTTCGGTTCCGTTTCGCTTTTGGGATGATGCCGCGTGTTGTGCTGTCTACCTCATTAATAGAATGCCCACACCCGTTCTATCTTATCTTTCTCCTTATGAGAAACTTTTTGGCAGACCTCCGTATTACAGATTCCTTCGTGTCTTTGGATGCGCGTGTTTTTCCCTTCTCCGCCCATATAATCATCACAAATTTGAGTTCCGTTCCACTCGTTTTATTTTTATGGGGTATAGTGCTCCACATAAAGGCTATCGCTGCCTTGATCCCTCTTCAGGTCACATTTACATATGCAGAAATGTGACCTTTGATGAGACTATTTTTCCATTTGCTGAAACCACACCATCTATAGTGGAACGATTCACCCCCTCCACCTCTTCTATTCCTTGGGTTTTGCCACCTGTGGGTCTCGCACTACCAGTTCCCTCTTTGCAACCACTTGTACCTCCTGCATCCCCTTCACCCGTGGCTCCCACTATGTCTGTATCTATGCCACCTCCACGACCGGCAGCATTGCCCCCTTCACCACCCGACATCTCCCCGGCACCATGTACCTCTGCTCCTACACCTGCCACTCCACTGTCAGAACCCCTGGCCTCAACTACCCACTCCTCATTGTCGCCGTCCATAGACATTGACTGCTCATCGGCCCCTCCCCGTGGGTACCGGTCTCTGTCTGAAATACTAGCCATTGCACCTATTACCCTTCCACCCACTCCCTCTCCTCCACCTAAACCTCACACCAGTAAGTATGTCTCCCACACTGCTCTCACTGCCAACTTGAACGAGATTGAACCGCAGTCCTTCTCAATAGCCAACAAGTTTCCACAATGGAGGCAGGCCATGTGTGAAGAATTTAATGCTCTGCATAAGAACGGCACTTGGACACTTGTTCCCCCCCTTCGGGTGCCAACATCAATGGATTTTTAAATTAAAACGTCATTCGGATGATTCTGTTGCTCGTCACAAAGCCCGTCTTGTGGCTAAGAGCTTTACACAACAACCGGGCGTTGATTTCCATGAGACATTTAGTCCGGTTATCAAACCAACAACCATCCGGCTTATTTTATCCATCGCCATCTCTAAAGGCTGGCCAATCCGCCAGCTTGATGTACAAAATGCCTTTTTGCATGGCAACCTTGATGAGGAGCTGTATATGATGCAACCACCTGGATTTGTCAATCCCAATGTACCACACTTTGTTTGCAAGCTCCATCGCTCTCTTTATGGCCTGAAACAGGCACCGAGAGCCTGGTTCTTCCGACTTTGTGATCACCTCACGTCTCTTGGTTTTCGAAGATCCACCTGTGACCCTTCATTGTTCCTCTATCAATCTGGTGACACAGTGATCTATTTGTTAGTCTATGTCGATGATATTATTGTCACAGGGAATGATCATGGCGCTATGCAATGTCTCCTTGGTGGTTTGTCCTCTGCTTTTGCCATCAAAGATCTTGGTGACCTGCACTTCTTTCTGGGTGTTCAGGTTCATCGGTCTATGCAGCGCCTCATTCTTCATCAACAACAGTACATTGAAGATCTTCGGCACACCAACATGCTCGCTGCCAAGCCCATTCAGAGCCCTCTTGCTGCGTCCTCCTCTCTTTCTCAAGATGTCGGGGATTCGCTTCCCGATCCCTTCGAATATCACAGTGTAGTTGGCTCCTTGCAATACTTGGTCCTTACACGACCGGACGTTGCCTTTGCTGTCAACAAAGTCGCTCAGTTCCTGACTCGCCCAACCACACATCACTGGACAGCCGTCAAACGAATCTTGCGCTATCTCAAAGGGACATCTCACTACGGCCTCCTACTTCGTCCGTCCTCCTTTGAGCTTCAAACCTTTTCTGATGTTGATTGGACTGGCTGCCCTGATGACCGGCGCTCCACGACTGGGTTCAGTATCTTTCTGGGCAGCAACCTTCTTTCTTCGAGTGCCAAGAAACAGCCGACTGTCGCGCGTTCTAGCACTGAAGCCGAACTTCGTGCTGTTGCTGCGGTCACCACTGAATTAACATGGCTGCAACATCTGTTGGCTGAACTGCGTGTTCCGTCTCGGCTGCCTCCAATCATCTGGTGTGACAACATTGGTGCCTTGTATCTGTTGAAAATAAACAGTGTGCAGGGACAACATCATGACAATAAACGGACCACAGTAGATACAATGCAAACCATAGCAAAATTACATAGGAGGTTGATTCAAATAAGGACAACCAAGAAGAATCAAACATAAGCATGATTGTTGAACAATTAAGTATGAAGGAATAATTAATTATATCTATCTAAACAACTGGATTAGTAGAAGCGCCTCAAAGAGACTCCCCTTAGAGAAGATATCGCCCCCACAAACACGGTGCGATAGATATAGCGATCTTCCCCCAGGATACGACTACTAACACAAGAAACTTAAGCGCACTCTTAAGAATCTTGTAATAATTACTACACGAAAAACCTAAATCGCTTCTTTTAAAAAGGTTAGAAAGCATGCACCGAACACCGAAGAACAAGAGCTGCAAGTGTCCGTGAGCGTGCACAGCGACGAAGACGGTGGCGAACGCACGGGACGAAGACAGCAGCGATATCCGCGGGATGGCGCAAGGAGGAGCCGGAGACGAGAGCAAGAGAGCGACGTTGCGAGCGGTTCCTCTTTGAAGTCGAACAGACACGAAAAAGAGTAGCAGTAATTAGGGTAATCCTAATTACTCTCCTTATGTGCCCCACGCCCGCGACGGTTCGTATCCGAAACGATAAGTTCGGAAACCCCTCTTTCTCTCCAAGGAAAGGATAGAATAGCAAAAAGAATTCCAAAAAGGTGCCAAGGCAAGCCGGCTGGACCCACACCTCACACACGCGCGCCCGCCCAGCCCCGCCCGGCCCGGCGCGTGCGTGCGTGTGATTGGATCTAGCTTACCTCCACTATGTCTATAAGACATAGTCCATGGGGTCCTAGGAACTATAAGGTCCCCTCACCTCTTTGTGTTTTCCAATGTGGGACTAATATCCCCATACAAAACACAACACTTGAGGTAGCACCCTTATGGAAAACCTTTGAGTTTCCCTTCCTTAGATATACTCCCAACCCCCCTTCAACCTAACATTCCCCCACAAACTCAAGGTTTGATAAAAGGGAACAAACAGAAGAGATATGAACAAATCATGCTTTCAGTAAAGGTACCTTTCGGGTTTGAACCTTCACCTAAGTGTTCTAATTTTCACCCCCCCACAGGATCGAAGTGAATTAAATCTTGAACTTGATCCTTTATGTGAAGGGCTACTTATTAGAAAACAACATGAAATAAGGTTCTATTGGTAGCAAAAAGTAACTGGCACTTTAAAGGCCATGTGCCCAATCCTGTTTCATGAGTACTTTCAAGAATAACCCAATTCTTTAACTGCGGCCTCACAGTTGTACTCATATAGGTGGGCTTCTCCAAGGATGCACTGCAAACATCCTGCCTTACCAGGCTTGAACCCATTAAAAGTATACAACTTAACCTTAACTTGCAGTAACAGGCACTAGATTGTTTAGGATTACAGGGGAGGAACTCAGATACAAAGTATCTATTTAAACAAGTGCCTTCCAGTCCTCTCAACAGCTTGTTATTACCACATTGAACCTTCTTTGTAGGATCTCTACTCAGATAGGTTGGGTTGCCACTGCAGGAGAACAACTGATGGGTTTCAGTCCCATCCCCATCCTAAATTTTTGGACTTGACTCTTGTTAAGTCCTTTAGTCAGAGGATCAGCTATGTTGTCCTTGGTACCAACAAAATCCACAGCTATCACTCCCTGAGACACTAATTCTCTTACAGACTTAAGTCTGAGTTGAATATGTCTCCTTTCTTTTTGGTTGTACTTTGAACTTTTAATCTTGGCAATTGTGGTCATATTATCACAATGCACAGATATCGCAGGTATAGGCTTACTCATCAGAGGGAGTTCAGAAAGAAGACCCCTGATCCATTCAGCCTCCATACCAGTAGTATCCAAAGCACACAACTCAGCCTCAAAAGTAGACCGAGACAAGATGGTTTGTTTAGTTGACCTCCAGGCAACTACACCACCTCCCAGGGTAAAGACATACCCTGTGACACCATTGCTCCCTGAGTTTTCAGCTATCCAGCTTGCATCACTATATCCCTCAAGTACAGCAGGGAATTTCTGAAAATGCAAGCTTAGGGTCATGGTACCCTTTAGGTACCTCAGCACCCTATCTAAGCCTTCCCAGTGAGTATGGTCAGGACAGCTTGTGTATCTACTGAGTTTAGACACAGCATATGAAATGTCTGGTCTAGTACAGTTTGCAAGATACATTAAGCTTCCTATAACCTGAGAATACCGCAATTGAGACACAGGATCACCACTCTTATTCTTGCAGAAAATTCTAGAAGGATCATAGGGTGTACAGACAGCTTTACAATTCTGATAGCCAAATTTCTCTAAAACCTTCTCAACATAGTGAGATTGAGAAATTGCTATTCCTTCAGCTGATCTAATAAGAGTCAGCCCCAGAATCACATTTGCCTCACCCATATCTTTCATTTCAAATCTGCTACTTAAGAATGATTTGGTCTCAGTTATGATTCCCAAACTGCTTCCAAACAACAAGATATCATCTACATATAGGCACAAGATTACAAATTCACTACCCTTAACTTTGTGATAGATACACTTATCAAACTCATTGACTATAAAACCAAATGATATGATAGTCATATCAAATTTTTCATGCCATTGCTTAGGAGCTTGTTTCAAACCATACAGAGACTTTACAAGTCTACAAACTTTATTCTCACTATCCGGAGCCACAAATCCTTCAGGCTGATCCATATAAATCTCTTCATCAAGATCACCATTAAGAAAAGCAGTCTTGACATCCATCTGATGGATAAAGAGATTATGTAAGGAAGCCAGTGCTACAAGCACCCTGATTGTGGTTATCCTAGTGACCGGGGAATAGGTATCAAAATAATCTATTCCCTCCATTTGTTTGAAACCCTTAGCAACTAGCCTAGCTTTATACTTGTCAACGGTTCCATCTGGTTTTAGTTTCTTCTTAAAGACCCATTTGCATCCAATGGTCTTTGAACCAGGAGGAGGATCAACTAACACCCAAGTGCCATTAGCAAGAATGGAATCCATCTCACTCTTAATGGCATCCTTCCAATGCCTAGCTTCAGCTGAAGCCATGGCATCTCGAAAGGTGGGAGGATCACCCGTGATCTGGAAAGTGACAAAATCACTACCATAATCCTTGGCAACCCTTAGTCTTTTACTCCTTCTAGGTTCAACCTCTTCTTGATCATCAGCATCAAGATTAGGTCCGGATGCATCAGCCCCCACATTAGTCATTCTTTCCACATGTTCTGGAATAGAATCAGATGTAGAGGCAACAGTCTCAGAAGACAAATGTTGAGTCAAACCAGTCTTCATGGGAAAAACATTTTCGAAGAACGTGGCATCACGAAACTCGACTATGGTGTTAATATCTATGCCAGGAATTTCTGATTTGACAACCAGAAACCTGTACGCATAGCTATTTTCAGCATAGCCTAAGAAGACTGCGTCAACTGTCTTAGGTCCTAGTTTCTTTCTCTTGTGCTCAGGAACAAGTACCTTTGCAAGGCACCCCCACACTTTGAGAAATTTCAAACTAGGTTTCCTATGTCTCCAAAGTTCAATTGGACTACTATCTCTATGTTTCAGGGGAATATGATTCAGAATAAGGCAAGCCGTATTCAAAGCTTCCCCCCACATATACTTTGGTAGTCCCGAGCTCTGCAGGAGAGAGTTGACCATGTCAATGAATACCCTGTTCTTCCTTTCTGCTATCCCATTAGACTGAGGAGAGTATGGGGCAGTTGTTTCATGAATAATGCCATGATCTTGGCAATACTCCACAAACAAACTTGAAGTATACTCTCCTCCTCTATCAGACCTCAACCTTTTAAGAACTTTGCCAGATTGTGTTTCTGCTTCTTTCTTAAAGATGATAAACTTTTGCAAAGCCTCATCCTTAGATCTAAGCAAATACACATAACAGTATCTACTACAGTCATCAATAAAGGTAATGAAATACTTTTTATGATCCCTAGTCAACACACCATTAAACTCACAAATATCTGAGTGCACCAGATCCAGAATTTCTGAATCTCTAACCACAGAATGAAAGGGTTTTCTGGGTTGTTTAGCCTGTACACAGATATCACATTTCTTAGTTTTATCAACAGTATGTTCAGGAATCAATTTCAGGTTCATCATACGTTTCAAGGAATTGAAATTAAGATGACCTAAACGAGCATGCCACAATTCAGATGAATCTATAACATTATAAGCAACAGGAACAGAAGTAGAAACGGAAGCATTAACATCCACATTTCTGTTCATCACATGATCCACAAAGATTTTAAACAAACCATCAGAAAGATAACCTTTTGCAATAAAAGTCTTCAAATAGACATTTAAAGTTCAGTTCATAACCCTCTCTTACTAACACAGAACCAGATAAAATGTTCCTCTTGACACTAGGAACATGGTACACTAAGGAAAGAGTAAGAACACGCCCTGAAGTAAACTTCAGGCTCACACGTCCAACTCCTAGCACCCTAGCTGTACTCCCATTTCCCATTGTCACGGAGCGATCATGGATTTCCTGATAAGACACAAAATTAGCCCTGTCAGCACATAAATGCACATTGGCTCCAGTGTCTACCAGCCATTCATTTGGTTCATAAATAGTAAACAACTGAGGATTAAGAGAAACATACTCCATACCAGAAGAAGATCCACCGGTCACTACATTGACCTGTGCTGGGACATCATGGATCAACAGGGCCCTGTTCAGCACATTTTCTTTCTTTTTGGGACATTCATTGCGCATATGACCCTTATCACCACATGTCCAGCACTGTCCTAGCACCTTCTTCTTCTTTATCTTTCCTTTGGGTTTCATCTGCACAGTGGAATCAACCTTGGCCTTTCCTTTTAAATCTTTACCCTTCTGTTTCATTACTAAGTTTGCACTTGCATCTACAGGCATTTTGGGCTTTTCCTTTCTATGTTCCTCCTCAATAGCTATTGCCCTCATCAAATCATCAAGAGAAATGGCCCCTTTTCGATGCTTTAGGCCCATGCCAAAATCCTCCCAGGATCTAGGCAACTTCTCTATGATGCACATGACTTGGAGCTTTTCAGGCATTTTCATTTCTGCCTCAGCCAAACCATGGAACATAAGAAGAAGCTCATGTGCCTGCTCCCCTATAGATTTATTCTCGACCATTTGGAATTTAAGGAACTTGCCAACGGAGTACTTTTCCAGACCTTGGTCCTCGGTATTGTACTTCCGATCAAGTTCATTCCACAGAGCTTTAGTAGTGTTGAAGGTGGAGGTACTATAGACATCAAACAGGACATCTGACAGTGCAGTTAGAATACACACATGTCCTAACCTGTCTCTATTAGTCCACTCTTCAACCCTCCTAGTACTCTCGGGGTCGTTTTCATCTATCACAGGGGGGTCCGATTCTATCAATGAGATTAGGCCAACCATGGTGAACCACATCTTCATGCGTTGTTGCCAACGCTTAAAGTGTTGCCCGGAAAACTTCGCGGGCATCCCAGACATGTCCACCCTGTTTCCAAAACTCATCGAAGACGACGATGCCATGAAGGATATCTTCTCTAAGACTGTTGAAATAAACAGTGTGCAGGGACAACATCATGGCAATAAACGGACCACAGTAGATGCAATGCAAACCATAGTAAAATTACATAGGAGGTTGATTCAAATAAGGACAACCAAGAAGAATCAAACATAAGCATGATTGTTGAACAATTAAGTATGAAGGAATAATCAATTATATCTATCTAAACAACTGGATTAGTAGAAGCGCCTCAAAGAGACTCCCCTTAGAGAAGATATCGCCCCCACAAACACGGTGCGATAGATATAGCGATCTTCCCCCAGGATACGACTACTAACACAAGAAACTTAAGCGCACTCTTAAGAATCTTGTAATAATTACTACACGAAAAACCTAAATCGCTTCTTTTAAAAAGGTTAGAAAGCATGCACCGAACACCGAAGAACAAGAGCTGCAAGTGTCCGTGAGCGTGCACAGCGACGAAGACGGTGGCGAACGCACGGGACGAAGACAGCAGCGATATCCGCGGGATGGCGCAAGGAGGAGCCGGAGACGAGAGCAAGAGAGCGACGTTGCGAGCGGTTCCTCTTTGAAGTCGAACAGACACGAAAAAGAGTAGCAGTAATTAGGGTAATCCTAATTACTCTCCTTATGTGCCCCACGCCCGCGACGGTTCGTATCCGAAACGATAAGTTCGGAAATCCCTCTTTCTCTCCATAGAATAGCAAAAAGAATTCCAAAAAGGTGCCAAGGCAAGCCGGCTGGACCCACACCTCACACACGCGCACCCGCCCAGCCCCGCCCGGCCCGACGCGTGCGTGCGTGTGATTGGATCTAGCTTACCTCTTAGTCTATGGGGTCCTAAGAACTATAAGGTCCCCTCACCTCTTTGTGTTTTCCAATGTGGGACTAATATCCCCATACAAAACATAACACTTGAGGTAGCACCCTTATGAAAAACTTTTTGAGTTTCCCTTCCTTAGATATACTCCCAACCCCCCCTTCAACCTAACAGTATCTTTCAGCCAATCCCATGTTCAAGGCTCGCACCAAACACATTGAGGTAGATTTCCATTTTGTCCGACAGCAAGTTCTCCAAAAGAAGCTTCAAGTTCAATTAATTAGCAGCACCGACCAGGTTGCCGACATCTTTACAAAATGTCTGGTCTCCGACCGGTTCTGCAAACTTCGTGACAAGTTGAATGTTGTGCCCCACGTTCAACTTGCGGCGGCGTGTAAAGATAGCAAGCCTGTATCTCCTACAGCTAAGCAAACCAACGTAGACGCGAATCATTCCGAGGATCCTACGTGATACATGGCTTTCCCTCGTTCACTGTATTTTCTATTCTTTCTACGATGTATATTTGAGGAAGGTTCTGTTACCTCTCATTACACCTTGTACACATACAAAATCTCTATAAAAGGTCACTTCGGGGCTCACCTAAAGATATACGGGAGTTCCCTGTTTTTCTACGGTACTCTGTTTTCTTTCAGTGAGAAGAGAAAGAGGGAGAGGTCTCTGACGGTGAGAAGAAGAGAGAGGGTGCTGCGACGGGAAGAGAAGTCAGGTGGAGGGGGGCGGCTACATGCATGGACATGGTCTGCCGCAGTGGGACGCAAAGGTGAGAATGGGAGAGAGGGCCGTCGGTTAGGGAGAGTGAGAGGGGGATTGTGAGATAGCTCAGGGTAGTGGGAAGGTGGCAGTGTGTGAGGGTGGAGCGCGGGTGTGCAGAGGGTGTGAGGAGAGGTATTGGGTGTAGTGTGTAGTGTGTGTGAGAGGGGGACGATGAAAGGCGATGGCGGCACGGAGGTGGTGGGAAGGTCGACGGGGAGAGGGGAGGCTCGCCGGCGAGGAGTGTGGTGTGAGGGAGGGTGCAGGTGAGGGAGTGGTGGCCGACGGGGGGTACTCTGTGGCGAGGGGGGGTTGCGTGAGGGTTATCCAGGGAGTGGGGTGAGAGGGAGGTTGAGAAATGGGAGAGTGAGGGAGGTCGATGGGGGGTGAACGGAGGGTCTTGCGATGTGGTTAGCAGAGAGGGGGGGTGAATGGCAATGAGAGGAAGGTGAAGGAAGCGGAGAGGGTGCAGGGCGTGGTGGTCGCCGGTGGCGGCGTGGGGAGGGTGAGAGGTCACCGTCGGTTGGGTTATCGTCCGAGGGGAAGAGAGGCTCTGGGGTTCTGCCACCGGGTATGAAGAGAAGAGAGTAGAAGGGATAGGGGGAGAGTTACGTGTGTTAAATGAGGGAGGGGGGCAAGATCCGAGAATGGTGGGGGAGTTAAGATTTTATTATTATATATATATATATATAAAATATAAAAGGTGGGCCAAGCCCTATTAATGCACTCTTTTTTTGTTTTTGTTTTTATTTTATTTTATTTTATTTTATTTTATTTTTATTTTTTTTGTTTTGTTTTGTTTTTTTATCTCTCTCTCTCTCTCTCTCTCTCTCTCTCTCTCTCTCTCTCTCTCTCTCTCTCTCTCTCTCTCTCTCTCTCTCTCTCTCTCTCTCTCTCTCTCTCTCGTTAAGATTTTATTTTATATATATATACATATATATATGCATATATACATATATATATATTTATTTATTTATTAAAACTCAAGGACAATAAGGAAATAGGAAATCACTCAAATAATTCAAATGCGCGAGCCGCTGTGAGGCACTATAGCGTAATACGAGATTTACTTATGGCAATGTCAAAAATGGCGTATCTACACCTGTCAAGTAAATAAATTCTTGAGAAGGAAGAAAAACTTTTAAGAAAATTTCAGAAAAGGGCCAAGAAGGCCAGCTCAAACCAAGGGGGAGCCGAGCAAGCCCAATAATGTCATCTGTTGTGAATCTAAAAAGCCCGAGCACATGAGAGGAGAGTGCCCGGATTTGAAAAGAAAATTCAAGAAAGAAAAGTTCAGGAAGCCCAAAGCCATGGTCGCTACATGGAGCGACGAAGAGGACAAACAGTCCGAAAAAGTGCTGGAACAGCTCGTGGAAAGCCTGTGCCTCATGGCACATGAAGATGATTCACCTGAGGTAAACTTTGACCCTGACATTATTTCAAATGAAGAATGGGAATCTGAGTATGAAAAGTTGTACATGAAGTACAGGAAAATAAGGTCAGAAAATAAAACTCTCATAAAGAAAATCGAAGATTTAACTGGTGAGGGTTCCTCTGTCAAATTTGAAAAACTTGAATAGTAATGGTTCGAATTAACAGAAGAGAAAGAAAGCCTGTTACAAACAATTTCATACATTGAGAAAACCAAAGAAAAGTTACTATGTAAAATGTCTGAAATAGAAAAAAAATCTGAAAGATTAAAAAATAAAAAAGAAGTTCTTACATCCTCAATTTCAGAACTTGAAAATAAAAATATGAGTTTGAATAAAGAGGTGACTAACTTGTAGTTCACTCTTTCTAGGTTTGTTAAAGGGAAACAAAACCTAGATAATTTGTTGGGAGTTAAAGTGAACTTTTTGAAAGAAGGATTGGGGTATGAAGAGGCGTGATCTCGCGCGGGTCCTGAGCGGGCAGAGGATCACTGAATTGTGAACTGCAAGAAAGGGAAACAGATCAGGAGGCCCAGGGATGAGTCTCTGGGGAAAACCCTCCGATGCTTAAGTCAGTAGAGCTATGGTGGGAGCAATAAAAGGGGGGAAGTAGCTTCTGCTCGAGATCCCTCTCCACCAGAAGGGTGAAGTGGTTCATGCTCAGGAGTTTTGAGCGTGTGGTTGCCCTTACCTTTCACCGAAGGGTATCCCTGGTTTAAATAGTGTGCCGTCTTCCGAAGTCCTGTAAGTCGAGGGGTTTTAGGTGGGAGTTACGTCCTCAACGTGGGCTTTTACTGCCTCATCGTGAGAGCGTTATCGCCTTGGGGAGCTGGAGTCTCTCACCCTTATAAATTCTTGCTCACAGAGGACTCTTAACGGCTGCATGGATAATGATGGAGGCATCATCCACAATTCCCTTTGGCTAGGGTCTTCTTCACACTTCGGCACTGTTTGAGTTCGGGCCTCTCTCTATAAAGGCCCACTTATCCTTTTTATGCTATGTACTTGAGTCATTTGATGTAATTTGTATTTTATTTGAGTCATGTCCCTAGGTCTTGCATTTATTTTCCTATGTTTGAGTGTCATTAGAATGTGTAATGTGCTAATTGGGCCCATTTCTTCGGGCTTGGCCCAATGAGCTCCCCTACCCCTTCGGTTATTTGTCAATGAGTCTTTTGTCAGGGTCTTATTGTAAAATGTGGGTTTCCTATATATAGGGCCCCATTTCCTTCATTTGGAGGTAATGAATCAATCAATGAAAAAAATGCCATTTGAGAGTCCAAAGCTTAGTTTAGTGGAGTGATTCCAACATTTTTTGGGTGAGAAACCCTAGGGGAGAGATTCCCCACCCTTCCCTCTCTTAATCCCTCTTTTTCACTCCACTTTCTCTCTCCTCAACACCCAATTTCGAATTTTCTTCTCTCTCCTCCCTTCCCAACCACCTCAACCCCCACCTACCATCATTAAAGCCCTCCACTTCCCCATGGCCTCCATTACTCCACCCCCCTAGTCCCAAGGAGATCCCTCACCATTCCAACACAATCTTCTCTATTCCAACACAATCTTCCCCCATTCCAACACACTCATCCCTCTTCCCCACACAATCCCCCACATTCCAAAGCCATTTTGAATTTGAAATCCCTTCCCTCCATATCCTTTGGCCGCCCCCCTCTCCTCCTCTCTAGCCTAGTTCGCCCCCCTCTCCTTCCATTCTCCACCACCACTTGCCCTCACACCCTCCATCCACCAGCTGAAACCTTCACCCCTCCTCTTCTTCATCCACCTCCCCCCTGCCATTAGCAACCATCCACCTCTTCCATACCTCCCCTCCACCTTTCTTCATCCCCCTTCACCATACACCACTCTCTCCTTCTTCTTGTTAGATCCCTTGAGGGCTTTGTCAAAGTTGCAGGTTGCTGTTCAAGAGATGCAGTTGTACCCGAAGCTTGCAGAAGGTACCACGGTTTGCTACCTGCGATTCTGAAGGCATAAGAGGCATCCACGGAAGCGTCTGCCAGTCCTCTTCGTCTCGAAAGTGGTTTCGTCCTCATCGGAGCTCGGTGCTGTCCGGGAACTCCATTCTCCCACAGCTGCGCGGTTCTACCTCGGCTGAGGACGTGAGCCGGCTTAGAAGCTCTACCACGACCAGCCCTGAAGGAATCGGTCCTGAAGTCCTTCTTCAAAGTTCTTCATCGGCCTGTCTACTTTCAGAATCAAGAAGCGGAAGCCCATTCCGCATCCGGGAACAGAAGTTACCAATTTTCTTCCACGGTCGCGCGGCTCTGCCTCCCCCAGTCTGCATCGACACCTCCTCACTCTTCTGGCTCCACCAATCGTCTCCGTTCTCTTCTGGCATCCCCGTTTCTTTTGTTGCAAAGAGGACTCACCCACGGTTCTAACGGCGCTGACGGCATCAAATTTGGAGTTCGGGAGCGGCCAGGACAGCCTCTGCATCCTACTGTTGGTGACCTACCCCTGCTAGTCCGAGAAACAGAGGCCCTGTTCAAGCTCCTGCCCCGACCTACAGCGACTCCAGAAGAAATTACAAAAATTCTGAGGCATTCCCCTTCCTGTTACGAAGATTTCGCCGCCGGTCTCGCCATCAGAAAACTTCCTGAGCAATATCTACAACAGCAACACCGACCCTCTGTCCTGGTTCGCAGACAGCAGGCAGATTCGGCGTCCACCCTTGTTCCTCGTTCTTTGCTTTGGTTTCCCCACCCCGCTTGGCCGGCTGAAGGCCCCTCCCTGCGTGGAGGTATTATTGATGTAATATCAATAACCCCCACCCCAAGTTCCCCCTCCTGCGAGAGGTGTAGTGGTGTACTTTGTTTGGGCAGGTCAAGCGACACCGCCGCGGCGTGTGGGGATCCACTCGCCTCCCCGCTCGCCCTCGTCTCCGACCGGGACCGGTTTCTTCAAACCGGTCGAGTAAGTGCTCAAACCTTCACTCCAATTAGTGCTTGTCTTTCAATATTAGTTCTTAATTCCGCTGGTTATGCGAGTGAGAGCCCGATCCTCAAGCCCCATAAACTTGAGTGATCACCGTGGGAATATTGTAACCGTTGCCGTTGGCACTTTGTCGGCCCCCTTGATTTGGGTACCCATACCCATTGGGAATCATTCTTGGCCTTGCTGGCCCTCTACCAGCAAGGGCCCAACCCCACATCCTCCCCTTGGCATTGCCAAGTCACCCCGGGCTTGGGTGAGTGACGATAGAGCGGTGGCCCAACTTGGCCCGTTTTGAATGCGATTGTGCTTGCTTGCATTAGGTCCAAGGTTGTGTCACATCAAGTGGTATCAGAGCAAGTCTTTGACTTGTCTCTATCAAGTCTAAGTCCTAGGACCATTGCATTGTGTGTCCCTCATCATTTACCCCTTGTCTTGCATGTCCACCCGTAGTGGTGCTAGTTACCGATTTGATCCTTCATCCTCCAATCCACCCATGGATCCCAATCCTCAACCCAATCAAGATGCTCCTAGGGAGGAACCCCAAAGCCAAATGAATAGGGTAGATGCTGCCCTTACCAACATCCTTGCCCAGCTTGCCTCCCTTAACACTCGAATTGCTCGGTTAGAAGAACATGAGGTCCACCCAAGGGACAACGAGCCTAGAGTCCACCCTCCATATGTTGACCTTCATAGGGAAGACCCTCACCCAAGGAATAATGAACTAAGAGGCCATCCACCACATGGTGAGTTGCCTAGAAATGAGTTCCACCCAAGGAACAATGAGCCTAGAGTCCACCCTCCACATGTTGAGCCCCATAGGGATGATCCCCATCTAAGGAACAATGAGCCTAGAGTCCACCCTCCATATGTTGAACCTCATAGGGAAGATCCCCATCTAAGGAATTATGAGCCAAGAGTTCATCCACCACATGGTGACTTGTATAGGAATGAGTTCCACCCAAGGAACAATGACCCAAGAGTCTACCCTCCACATGTTGAGCCTCATAGGGAAGAGTTCCATCCGAGGAATCATGGACCAAGAGCCTATCATCCACATGCTGAAATCTATAGGGAGGACTTGGACTTTGACCCCTACTATAACCATGAGAGACCCCGCCATCATCAATTCATGAAAGGCGTCCACGGGACGACCCGGATGACCCCCTCTTAAGGATGATTAAAGTAGAGGCCCCAAACTTTGATGGTTCCCATGAACCAAGTGTCTACTTAGAATGGGAGACCGCCATGGACCAATACTTTGAATGGTATCCTATGTCCGACCAAAGGAGGGTAAGGTTGGCCAAAATGCATCTTGTCAAATTAGCCAAAACATATTGGTTAAACCAAGAGGGTCTAAGAAGGATTAGGCGGGGAGAGCCTATTGAAACTTGGGCGGGAATGAAGAACCTACTTAGGAACAAATACCTTCCCCAATCCTACCATCAAATGCTCTTAGATGAATGGCAAAGCCTCACCCAAGAGGGGAAGACCGTAGTAGAATATATTGAAAAGTTTGACTCCTACCTTTTGAAGTGTGGAGTTCATGAGGACCCGGAAGTTACCTTGTCCCGCTTTAGGAATGGGCTTCAAAGTCACATCAAAAGAGAGCTTTTCATGAGAGATGTTGATAACCTTGAGATAGCTTATCAAATAGCTAGGGATGTAGAAAGATTCTCTAGGATCCCTCGATTTGCTACTCCCCGACCGGTCGACCCCAAAAACATGGGACCACGACCCATTCCGTCCACTCCCATGAAAGCCCATAACCTAAGTGGGAACACCCCATTAAGGTCTTACAACCCCCCTCCCACCATCACTCCAAACAAACCCACTCCTAGTCACCCCCTCCCACGGAGGGAAGACATTCCCAAAGGCCCAAATGTAGGAACTACTTCGGGTAGTGGGCACCAAAAATGTTTTAGGTGTCAAGGGTTTGGCCACTTTGCGGGGCAATGTCCATCCAAGGGATCATCTAACTTGTTTATTGAGGAAGAAGCTCCACCCCAAAAAGAGCTTGAAGATGTCATGGAGGACTATGAAGCCTCATTAGATTGGGAGGAAGAGTATGAAACCCAATACCTAGAATCAGGTCTAGATCACACCACTCCATCTACCAACTCTCATCTAGGAGTGATTAGATGCACCCTCACCAAACCTCAAGAAGAGGATTGGCGTCGAACTTCAATCTTTCACACCTTTGTCAAAATAGGGAATCATGTAAGGAAAGTGATCTTGGATAGTGGGAGTTGTGTCAATGCCGTGTCACCCGATGCCGTCAAGATTCTTGGGCTAGCTATCACCCCTCACCCAAGTCCATACCGGGTCTCATGGATCAACAACAACTCCATCCCGGTCAACACTCAATGTCTTGTGCCCCTCACCTTCTCCTCATACCATGGTCAAATATGGTGTGACATCATACCCATGGAAGTAGGTAGCATCCTACTAGGAAGACCTTGGCTTTATGATGTAGATGCCACTATCTTGGGTAGAAGCAATAAGTGCACCTTTGAACATGAGGGTAAGACTATCCGTCTTAACCCCTCCCCACCTCGTCCCATGACCAAGAGGGACACTCCCCCTCAAGGACAACACCCCACCCCCACACAAGTCTCGGGGAACTCCACCCCTCCAACCCCATCCCCTACCCAAACTCCCAAACAAAGTGGGACCTCGGGGTTGGCCAAGGGTCTTCATCTCATCACTAGAAAAGAACTTGAAGAGGAGATAGTTCGAGGAATACCATTTTGTGCGGTGGTCATTTGTCTAGGAGAACCCACTTCCACCAATCCACATCCCATAGAAATCCAACAACTCCTAGAAGAATTCCATGATGTGTTCCCAACGGAGCTCCCGGACCAACTCCCTCCCATGCGGGATGTGCAACATGCCATCGATCTAGTCCCGGGAGCCACTCTCCCAAACCTTCCTCATTATCGCCTCAATCCCACGGAACATGCCGAACTTAGGAGGCAAATAGAGGAACTCATTAGGAAGGGCTTCATTCGCATTAGCAAAAGCCCATGTGCCGTCCCGGCCCTTCTAACTCCCAAAAAGGATGGGTCATGGCGAATGTGTGTGGATAGTCGGGCCATTAACAAAATCACCGTCAAGTATAGGTTTCCCATCCCTAGGCTTGATGACATGCTTGATATGTTAACCGGAGCCACCATCTTCTCCAAAATTGACCTTAAGAGTGGCTATCACCAAGTTAGAGTAAGGCCCGGAGATGAGTGGAAAACGGCTTTCAAAACCAAAGATGGCCTTTTTGAATGGCTAGTCATGCCTTTTGGGCTTTCAAATGCTCCAAGTACTTTCATGCGTCTTATGACGGAGGTCCTTAGGCCCTTCATTGGGATCTTTCTAGTGGTCTATTTTGATGATATACTCATCTATAGTCAAACCCAAGAAGCCCACCTTGATCACCTTAGGCAAGTTTGTATCATCCTTCGTCGAGAGAGCCTATTTGCCAACTTAGGAAAGTGCCACTTCATGACCACATCCCTCACCTTCCTAGGATTTGTGGTGTCAACCAAAGGCGTCTCCATGGACCCCGAGAAGGTCCAAGCTATCATTGATTGGCCGGAACCCCACACCCTACACGAGGTCCGAAGTTTTCATGGATTGGCCACATTCTATAGGAGGTTCATTCGAGGGTTTAGCACTATCACTGGCCCAATCACCGATTGTCTCAAGAAGGGGACTTTTGTATGGACCAAATCAGCCTCCAAAGCCTTCCAAGAACTTAAGGAGAAGTTGACCCAAGCCCCGGTCCTATGCCTTCCCGATTTCTCTAAAGTCTTTGAAGTCACATGTGATGCATCCGGGATAGGGATAGGAGGGATTCTTAGTCAAGAGGGACACCCGGTAGCCTTCTTTAGTGAGAAGCTTTGTGATGCTAGGACAAGATACTCCACTTATGACAAGGAGTTCTATGCCGTGGTTCAGTCCCTCCGACATTGGAGGCACTACTTGTTGCCCAAAGAGTTTGTCATCTTTTCCGACCATGAGGCCCTCAAATACCTCAACTCCCAACAAAAGCTAAATGCCCGACATGCCCGATGGGTTGAGTTCATCCAATCCTACACTTTTGTCATCAAACACAAGGCCGGGAGTGAGAATCGAGCGGCGGATGCCCTTAGTAGGAAAGTTTCCTTGTTATCCACTATCCAAGTGGAAGTGACCGGATTTGATAGAATCAAGGATGAGTACCCTAGCTGCCCCGACTTTGGGCACATCTATACCACCTTGACCACCCCTTCTAGTAAGGAACATGAGGGATTTATCTTAGAGGATGGGTTCCTCTTCAAGGGACCCAAGCTTTGCATCCCACGGACCTCACTCCGTGACTTCTTGATTTGGGAAATACATGCGGGAGGGCTAGCTGGCCATTTTGGAGTCCACAAAACCATTGCCCTAGTTGAGGGACAGTTTTATTGGCCTAGTCTCAAGAGAGATGTAGGCAAGGTTGTGGGTCAATGCCGAACATGTGCCTCGGCCAAACAAGTGAAACAAAATACCGGCCTATATACCCCACTCCCCATCCCTGACCGGCCATGGCAAGACCTAAGCATGGACTTTGTGCTAGGATTACCCAAGACTCAAAGAAGGCATGACTCCATCTATGTGGTGGTTGATAGATTTTCAAAAATGGCCCACTTTATCCCATGCTCCAAAACCTCCGATGCCTCCCATGTAGCCCGATTGTTCTTTGATGAGGTTGTCCGCCTCCATGGACTACCCAAAACCATAGTCTCCGATAGAGATGTCAAGTTCACTAGCTACTTCTGGAAAACTCTTTGGCACATGATGGGTACCCTCCTTAAATTTTCCACTGCCTACCACCCCCAAACAGATGGCCAAACCGAAGTTGTCAATCGGAGTCTAGGGAACCTCCTTAGGTGCCTTGTTGAGGATCGACCGGGAAATTGGGATCTCATCCTACCCCAAGCTGAGTTTGCATATAACAACTCCATCAATAAGTCCATAGGGATGAGTCCATTTGAAGCTGTGCATGGGTACAAACCAAGAAAACCTTCCGATCTCATTCCCCTTCCCCAGCATGCTAGAATGTCCATTTCAGCCGAGTCTTTTGCACAACATATTAGAGAATTGCATGAAGAAATTCGCAAGCACATCAGCAAAAAGAATGAGGCTTATAAAAGGCTGGCCGACTCTCATCGGCGTCACCAAGAATTCCAAGTGGGTGACTTTGTGATGGTAAGGATGGAGAGGCTCTCCCCGGGAGCCAACTCTAAACTGAGGCCACGTGGGGCTGGTCCCTTCCAGGTCTTGAGGCGCATAGGTGCAAATGCCTACGAGTTAGATCTCCCTGAGGAGTATGGAATAAGTCCCACATTCAATGTTGCCGACCTAGTGCCATATAAGGGACCCACGGTGGTACCTAGTGAGGAGATTGAGCCTACCTCTTCCCTTGAGAGAGCACCCACCCATGATGATAAACCACCAGCCAAGAGAGTCCAGCGTGAACAAATTGAACGAATATTGGATGAACAAGTCACTACCACTCGGAGCAAGGTATATGAGCGCTATCTCGTCAGGTGGAAGGATCGGCCTCCTTCGGAGGATTCTTGGGTGAGTCGGGAGGATCTCCAGCGGTTGGATCCGGACCTCCTCGAGCAGTACCACAGTCGGATGGACCCATACTCGACGGAGTCGAGCTCTTCACAGCCCAGGGGATTTGATGGAGGCATCATCCACAATTCCCTTTGGCTAGGGTCTTCTTCACACTTCGGCACTGTTTGAGTTCGGGCCTCTCTCTATAAAGGCCCACTTATCCTTTTTATGCTATGTACTTGAGTCATTTGATGTAATTTGCATTTTATTTGAGTCATGTCCCTAGGTCTTGCATTTATTTTCCTATGTTTGAGTGTCATTAGAATGTGTAATGTGCTAATTGGGCCCATTTCTTCGGGCTTGGCCCAATGAGCTCCCCTACCCCTTCGGTTATTTGTCAATGAGTCTTTTGTCAGGGTCTTATTGTAAAATGTGGGTTTCCTATATATAGGGCCCCATTTCCTTCATTTGGAGGTAATGAATCAATCAATGAAAAAAATGCCATTTGAGAGTCCAAAGCTTAGTTTAGTGGAGTGATTCCAACATTTTTTGGGTGAGAAACCCTAGGGGAGAGATTCCCCACCCTTCCCTCTCTTAATCCCTCTTTTTCACTCCACTTTCTCTCTCCTCAACACCCAATTTCGAATTTTCTTCTCTCTCCTCCCTTCCCAACCACCTCAACCCCCACCTACCATCATTAAAGCCCTCCACTTCCCCATGGCCTCCATTACTCCACCCCCCTAGTCCCAAGGAGATCCCTCACCATTCCAACACAATCTTCTCTATTCCAACACAATCTTCCCCATTCCAACACACTCATCCCTCTTCCCCACACAATCCCCCACATTCCAAAGCCATTTTGAATTTGAAATCCCTTCCCTCCATATCCTTTGGCCGCCCCCCTCTCCTCCTCTCTAGCCTAGTTCGCCCCCCTCTCCTTCCATTCTCCACCACCACTTGCCCTCACACCCTCCATCCACCAGCTGAAACCTTCGCCCCTCCTCTTCTTCATCCACCTCCCCCCTGCCATTAGCAACCCTCCACCTCTTCCATACCTCCCCTCCACCTTTCTTCATCCCCCTTCACCATACACCACTCTCTCCTTCTTCTTGTTAGATCCCTTGGGGGCTTTGTCAAAGTTGCAGGTTGCTGTTCAAGAGATGCAGTTGTACCCGAAGCTTGCAGAAGGTACCACGGTTTGCTACCTGCGATTCTGAAGGCATAAGAGGCATCCACGGAAGCGTCTGCCAGTCCTCTTCGTCTCGAAAGTGGTTTCGTCCTCATCGGAGCTCGGTGCTGTCCGGGACCTCCATTCTCCCACAGCTGCGCGGTTCTGCCTCGGCTGAGGACCTGAGCCGGCTTAGAAGCTCTGCCACGACCAGCCCCGAAGGAATCAGTCCTCAAGTCCTTCTTCAAAGTTCTTCATCGGCCTGTCTACTTTCAGAATCAAGAAGCGGAAGCCCATTCCGCATCCGGGAACAGAAGTTACCAATTTTCTTCCACGGTCGCGGCTCTGCCTCCCCCAGTCTGCATCGACACCTCCTCACTCTTCTGGCTCCACCGATCGTCTCTGTTCTCTTCTGGCATCCCCGTTTCTTTTTATGCAAAGAGGACTCACCCACGATTCTAACGGCGCTGACGGCATCAAATTTGGAGTTCGGGAGCGGCCAGGACAGCCTCTGCATCCTACTGTTGGTGACCTACCCCTGCTAGTCCGAGAAACAGAGGCCCTGTTCAAGCTCCTGCCCCGACCTACAGCGACTCCAGAAGAAATTACAAAAATTCTGAGGCATTCCCCTTCCTGTTACGAAGATTTCTCCGCCAGTCTCGCCATCAGAAAACTTTCTGAGCAATATCTACAACAGCAACACCGACCCTCTGTCCTGGTTCGCAGACAGCAGGCAGATTCGGCGTCCACCCTTGTTCCTCATTCTTTGCTTTGGTTTCCCCACCCCGCTTGGCCGGCTGAAGGCCCCTCCCTGCGTGGAGGTAGTATTGATGTAATATCAATAACCCCCACCCCAAGTTCCCCCTCCTGCGAGAGGTGTAGTGGTGTACTTTGTTTGGGCAGGTCAAGCGACACCGCCGCGGCGTGTGGGGATCCACTCGCCTCCCCGCTCGCCCTCGTCTCCGACCGGGACCGGTTTCTTCAAACCGGTCGAGTAAGTGCTCAAACCTTCACTCCAATTAGTGCTTGTCTTTGAATATTAGTTCTTAATTCCGCTGGTTATGCGAGTGAGAGCCCGATCCTCAAGCCCCATAAACTTGAGTGATCACCATGGGAATATTGTAACCGTTGCCGTTGGCACTTTGTCGGCCCCCTTCATTTGGGTACCCATACCCATTGGAAATCATTCTTGGCCTTGCTGGCCCTCTACCAGCAAGGGCGCAACCCCACATCCTCCCCTTGGCATTGCCAAGTCACCCCGGGCTTGGGTGAGTGACGATAGAGCGGTGGCCCAACTTGGCCCGTTTTGCATGCGATTGTGCTTGCTTGCATTAGGTCCAAGGTTGTGTCACATCAGATAAGCAATCGATGGTCGACCGTTTCGAGCTGAGGGGGGGCCAGCCATATTCGGGCGATGGGCCTAGCTCGAACGGAAATGGGTCGGAACGATCGTGTGCGCCTCCCTATGTAATGCCTCGGGGTTTTTTGGATCCTTCTTCGTGGGTCCCGGATCTGGTTTCTCGGAGTGTCTGACTCCGTTGTATCCAAAATTTCGTTTCGGACATCTTTCGTGTTCGGATCGGCGCGATCCGGAGTCGTTTCGGAGGCCCGGAGGCGTTCCGCGACTTTTTCCGCGTGTGTTTTCCCGATTCCCGGCGTGGCTTTCGGCTTTCCCTTCGGAACATCGTTGCGGGTGAACCGGGCCGTTCACCTAGGCGAGTGTGGTACCGTTGCGATCGGTGCGTTCCGAGGATCGCGAGGGTGTGATTTTATTTTTTTCGGGATTTTTCCGATTTTTCGGATTTTCCTATATAAACCCCCCACCCTCTCTCTTCCTCTCATTTCTCTCTTCTCTCCCTCTCTCTTCTCACGCTCTCTCCTCTCACTCTCTCCTCTCCGGCGGCCGACGGACCGAGGCGGGGGCGAGGCGGGGCGATGCGGGCGAGGAGGACGGCGAGGATGGGTCGAGGATCGAGGCTCGAGGGCGCGTGGAAGCTCGGCCATGGGTTCGTGGAACGGCGAGGCTTCAACGACGTTTTCTTCATGGATCGGCATCCACGGTGCTCGAAATCTTCGGTGGAGGTAGGGTGATGGACCCCCAGCTCGTGCGCTTCAATTCCCGAGAGTTTGGTAGGCCGTGGTGAGCCGAGCGGGTCGTTTGGGGCGTTTTGGGCAAAATCATGTTTTGGGGAGTGATCACCCGATCTAGCGATTCGTTGCGTTTTAGGCCGATCCGAGGCCATAGATGCATGCTAGGGGTTGTTGGGGAGCTTCCCCTATGTTTTCCCCTTCATCCGTGGATGATTGGGGCGTGGCGTGGATTTTTGGGTGTTTTCCCGCCGTTCCCGATTTTTCGAAATGATCGCGGTCCACCAGAAACCGCTACCATCGGGTCGCGGTCCTGGGAGAACTGCTTTCATCTTTCGTGTTTGGGTCGGAAGACCTTCGAGCGTCGCGGACGTCCGATTGATCGCCTTCGTCTGGTCGCGGTCAGGGGACGACCGCTACCACCTGGTCACGGTCCTCGGGCGACCGCTACCATTGGGGTGGAGCGTGGCTGGTCGCGGTTGTGAGGCGACCGTGACTGCCTGGTCGCGGTCATCGGTCGACCGCTACCATCTGGTCGCGGTCACCAAGTGACCACTACCATGTTCTGGTTCCTGTTTGCGCTGTTTTGACCCCCGGTCGACCCGGTTGTGACCCAGTGGTTGACTTTAGGTCTCGTGAGTATCACGGACACCCCGTGGAGTTCTGTGACCGTGTTTTGGGGTGTCTGGAGGTTCCGTTTACCTCATTTTACGTGCCCGTGCGCTTAAGGGTCCGGGTGACCTTTTAGCATCCGTTTGCATTATGTTGGTCTCCGGTCGACCCGGTTGGGACCCAGTGGTCGACCTCCGACCTTGTGAGTATCCTGGACACCCCATGGGTTCCGTGTCCTTGTTTTTGGGGTGTCGGGAGGGACCGTGTTGCCTCGATTAGCGTGCCCGTAGGTGTGGTGGGTTCGGGTGATCCCACGTGTTCCGGGCTTTTGTGTTACGCTTGATCGAGTCACCGTGTATCGGTGTGCGTGCGGTGGGGTCTCCCCCGCATGTCGTGGGTTCCTTTGGAAGGCGATTCCCGCGTGGGCCATGTGTTTGGCCTTGGACTGCGAGTCCAGTTGTCCGGCCTGGGGCTGGAGGTTCCCCGCTTGTTTCAAGATGGGAAATCGTCGTGGCGGCTTGCGTGCTACCTTGGGAATCGTGCTTTTATGTTTTTTTCATGTGGCCCGTGTGAGTGGCCTTAGTCCCTTGCGTTCCCTTCCCGAGGGAGTGGTCTTGGCGACTCATGTGTTGTCTCGGTACTCGTGCTATCGTGGTTTTAGACCTAGAGATTGGACTAGATTGATGGCCTTGTGCTGTTGCGTGCAACGGTCTTAACCCCGAGTCTTGAGACTCAAGGACCGTTGGCTGTAATGCGTTTAGAGGACTGTCCAGAGTCTAGTGGCTTAGTGCCACTTGAGTTTTCTCGACTCTAGCGCACGGTGCATGCGTGGTCGTGGACTGTGAGTCCTATTTCTTCTCCGACTGTGGTCACCGTGCGACGGGGCCGGTACGTGGGGTGGTCCCTGTACGTCGTCGGATTCGGATGTCGTTTTCCGTTGAGTTGAGAGTCTACTCCTTCAGTGACCCTCCACTAGTCGTAGCCTACCAGTACGTGTGTGCTGGTCGCACCAGGGAGTGGTGTACGGGCTTACCTTGAGGACGGTTAGACTGGTTTCCGTCGGGCCCCTCGTCGTAGCCAGAGTCCGGCTGCGGGGGAAAACCAGTAAGAGGGCCAGACCTAGGATGCGTGGTCTGTGTGTGCACACGTGGTTGGGGACAGTGGACGCACGTCGACGGACGTGACCCCAGCTAGTCACTTATTGTGGTTACTTGTACGGTGTTCGCGCCTCGGGTAGGACCTACCACGTCAGGCGGTTCACCTGCGGTGCGGTGTAAGACGTCAGGGGATGCTACCGGCTGTGCTTCTAGTGGGTGGTACTCCTGTCGAGTACGGAGTGACAGACTGTCAATCTCTGTGTCTTTGACCGTCGGGTTTTCGGTCGTGTTGACTGTTGAGCACGGTCGTCTCACCGTGGCACGTGTGTCGATTTTCGCACCATGAGACTTGTGCTAGTGGTTTACTGAGGTTGCGTCTTGTTGTGCGGTACCCGCGATCTGATGGTCGGGGTTGCACCTTGGACAGCGAGTCCAGGTCGGCTCTGTCCGAGGGACAGGCCTTTACGGCGTGATTGCCGTGTGTTCTTACTTCGGTAGGTGGTACTAGCGTGGTTTGGTAGCTTCGACTGCGTGATCGAGGTCTGCCTTCTGGCAGTAGGAGTAGCTGTAGTGCCGAGTTTTGACCGGCCACCGGTTTGCTGTTCCTACTGTAGTTGTAGCTTCCTTTCCGCTACCGCTGTTGTTTCCGGTTGGGGTTCCGCGGGATCCCTGCTGAGTCTCTGTTTTGGAGACTCATTCCCTACTTTTCAGGTGTGGCGGTACTTCCTCGAGGTTCGAGGGTGCGGAGCGGAGGTTCTCAGTTGCCAGCTTGCCGGGCCGAGTGTTCACTTGGCATGTGGTACGTTTTACTGCTTTAGACTATACTTTCTGTTGGACTGGACTCTATTGTAGTTGTTTATTTATTTCTGTTATTTGTTGAGTTGTCCCGGCTCGTGGGCGGCGGTGCGAGTCTCGGGTTATCGGGCCTTCCCGGTAATCGGATTCTCAGGTCGTTACACCCTATATCCTGGATGAGGATGGATCGGGCGTAGATCATTCTGATGACCTGATCGTCGCTTGGGCCTTCCGAGCCTGGGGGCCGCCTAGGAAGGTTGGGTCCCCGAGTGATCTTTTATTGGGCTTTTAGTCCGGAGTGGGCCCTGTGGGATATCACTCGGGCGAGCGTGGCTTTGTTTGGTCATGATGGGCCTAGTTCGGCTGCTCTTTGACTGGGCTGCAGAAATGCCCCTCTCCACTTGTCCCCCTCCTACTCCCGAGCCAGGGAAGGCTCGGAAGAGTAGATGTTTTAGGGTTTATGACCAGCGTGGGTCAGGTGGGTGGAGATCTGGTGGTGTGAGTAAGCCACGTGTCGTGGTCACCAAGGCCCGTAATGATGGTAATCCTGACAGATTTGAAACGAAGGGGCCCCCTTTTCTCGGAGGTCGGAACGGCGCGCCGGCTTCTGCGAGGAGATATAGGCGTTTGGGCGTTCTTCGGCATTCCAGACTTCCTCCATTTTTAGGGTCTAGCCTCCCTTCAAGTTTTTAGGCTCCTTGATGCGTCGTGAGGGCACGACGGAAGAGCAGAGGCTTGCGGCGGCGTTCGCAGAGTTGGCCGAGGTGACGGCGGAGGCCATTCGACAGCTCCCTCTTCCCCCAGAATCTTCGGGGTCGCAAGAGTGTTCTTCGTCGAGCTCTTCTTCAGAATCCATGGCTGACCAGCATTCGGGGGAGTGGAGCGATGAGCCCGTGGCGAAGGTGCCGGTCCCCAACTGCAGCGAGCTAAGGGAGGCTGAGGTGAGGAGGTTAGAGCACCAGTTCCGCCTTCCCTACAGATATTGCTTCGTTGTCGCCGCCCTACACGAGATGAGCTTGAACTCTCATACGGGCCATTTCTGCTCCTTTCTTTTGGCGTGGAAGAGTGGGTTCCGTCTCCCTTTCGAGCCCTTCGTGCTCACGCTCCTCAAGTTTTTCTCGCTGGCGCCGGTCCAGCTGGTGGCCAATTCATATCTTCTCCTCTCCGCCTTCTGCATCCTCTGCCGTCAGTGCGGGGTCCCTCCTTCCCTGGACCTCTTCCACTATTTCTTTGAGTTGAAAGCGCATCCGTCGGTCGGAAAGGGTTTCTATTTCATCCAGGCAAGGAGGAATATGAGCTGCATTTCGCTGGCGGTGAAGGATTCTTCTCATAAGGGATGGAAAACCCAGTTCTTTTGGGTGAAGACGCACGTGATGAGGGAATCCTAGGAGTGCCCGGTGATCCCGAACTTCCACCCGAATATCCCCCCCCCCGGCAGGATGAGTTCCCTCCACAGGTGGAGGAGTACGCAACCATTTTGCTGAAGCATCGCCGATCCACAGAGGAGCTGGTCACTCCAGAGAATGTGGAGCGATGTCACCTCACACGGCTGCTCCCATCAGGTTCACACGCCACGAGCCTGACTCTTCTTTAGGTGCCGGGGTTGCCTTTGCGTTTCTGACCGTCTTCTTCTTTTGTGTAGATAACAGGCGGGAGCCTCTGAAGGAGGCCGCTGAGGTGGTCGATCTTGGCGATGACTCGGCTGACGGAGAACCGGCCGCTTCAGAGGGTCGCTCCCAAGCCCGGAACAAGGGCAAGGGGGTGGTCTCCGAGGGGACTTCTCGGCCGCGTGGGGTGAAGCGCAAGGACCCCGTAGCGGGTATGCTGCGGGCCGCTGCTAAGGCCAAGAAGCGAGCCAAGAAGGTTGGGGCCGTCCCCACCGCTGGGGGCGATTCTGGCTCGGCGGCGCTCCCCTCTCCTGGGCAAGATAGGGCCGACCCTATCAGGCCAGCTCTCCTATCTGCCGAGCGAGAGGGGGCCGAGGAGACCGGGGGCACCCCGGGGGGAGACGGTGGTGGGTCGGCTCTCCCCTCGGTGGGAACAGAGGGTGTCGAAGTTCAAGCAACCGTGGCCGAGGTCGGGGCGTCGGTCGAGGTGGGCGATGCCTCGGGCGGGGACGCGCGAGCCGGGACGGTTGAGGTTGGGGGTTCGCCTGCAGAGGCGTCACCGCCCCAACCGACCGTGGCGCCAGGAGCAGTTGGGATAGAGGTTTGATCCGGGCTGACTGGCAGGGCACCCGACGCGGGGAAGGTTCCCATGCCGGTGGCGCTGGAGAGGCTTGGCGTGTCGCGCACCTTGTACGAGATGTGCAGCGGTGTTGCGGCGAGGGTGAAGGGGGGAAGCGCGCGTCATTCCCCAGCCGGGGTCCTCAACGTCATTATGGAGGGCGTCCTGGTCATGGCTCAGATGGGGGCCACGATGGCGGAGACTTATGCTCGGTTGGAGTCAGAGCGGTCACAGTTCGCCTGGACCCTCGGCGGGGCTGAGAGGAAGCTGGTCCGGATCACCGAGGAGAACGAGGGGCTTCGGCGGGAGTTCTTCGCGACCAGAGGGTTGCTGCGGTCGAGCCAGCTGGAAGGCCGAGCACTGACCGAGGAACTCGCCAAGGCTCGGGAGTCGCTTGAGAGGAAGAATAGGCTCCTTGAGGAAGAGCGCCTTGTTCGCGTCGAGCTAGATGGCCGCTGGGAAACCAAGCGCGTCGACCTAGCGCGCCAAGTGGAGGAAGCAGAGCGTCACCGATTGGAGGTCGAGGCTTACCGGGCCG
This sequence comes from Amorphophallus konjac, assembly GCA_022559845.1. Taxonomy (NCBI): domain Eukaryota; kingdom Viridiplantae; phylum Streptophyta; class Magnoliopsida; order Alismatales; family Araceae; genus Amorphophallus; species Amorphophallus konjac. The sequence goes on from CM040126.1 coordinate 78,224,601, forward strand.
AGGCAGAGAGGCGGGCAGTCGAGGCCGAGGAGCTGGCGGCCGAGGTCGGGAGGAGGCAAGCCGAGGCAGAGCGAAAGATGGCTGAACTCGTAGGGAGGGCAGGGTTGGCCGAGGCAGAGGCGGTCGAGCAGTATAAATGCTCGGAGGCCTACCAAGTCGACCTGAAGGAGGCTTCCCTTCCATACTACGAGTTGGCTCTCCGCCAAGGCGCCCGCAAGGGCTTCAAGCAGGGCTATCGCCGAGCGGTGGCCTATGCTGAAGAGTATGATTCCAGGCTCCGCTTCCCGTCCGTTCAACGTTATGACTCGGATGCCTCGTCTTCCAGTTCTGCTACCCCGACGTCGGGTGAAGAAGACCCGGAGGTCTCTTCTCTTGAGCGGTCACCAGCTCCGGAGGCCTCGGGAGGGCTCGCGACCGAGACAGTTCCCTCACAGGCGGGGGCAGTACCTGGGTCGTCCGTCACTGAGGGTACCGGGGGCAGACCGTCCATGCCTTCTGCTTCCGAGTTGCTAGATGGGTCGGAGGCCTGATGTGTTGACCTGCTTTCTCTTCTCCCCTTGTTTGTCCTTTTCTCTTTTTTGTTCTTTTTTTTGAGCAAAAAAGGACTCTTCTCTATGTAAGGCAATAGAGAAAAACTTTGCTTGTTGCTTGCTATACTTGCCGTGATTTGATCAGCGTATCTGTAGTAGTTGGAAAGGACCGATACTTTCTGCGTAGATCTCGCGCGATGGTTGGGCAGGCGTCTGGTAGGGTGCCTTTCCGTTTGCTCACGCTTTGAATGCTTGGCCGCTTCGTGTGTCCCGCTGCGGGCGGAAACGAGGAGTTTGAGGTGACCAGTCATAAAGGGGAAATCCTTTCGGTGTGTTTTCGAGGAGAGAGTCTTTTAAGGCAAGCAACCTCCCCTCGCCTTTATAAGGGACTTAGGGGTGTCTCTCCGTCCACACCGCTTTAAGGTTTTCTAGGATGGTCTTTCCTCTCTCCATTTCTCGTAGTTGAGCCTTTGCATTTAGAGCATGGAAGATCCTTCGGAGGACGATGCTTCCGATGATGGAGGGCAGCGAGTTTTTGCTGCTTCGGGTTTTGAGCAGGTCCGACAGTCGTCGCGCGGGTTTGAAGCAGGTCCGACGGTCGTCGCGCGGATCTGGAGAGGATTTTGACGGAAAAATCAGGTAATTTCCTCCATCAGTTCCGGCGACGCTTCCCGGGGGGGGGGGGGAGATGGAGGACGGATGGGGGCATCTGGCCTCCCCGCCGCTCGTTCCTCTCTGCTCGCTTCAGGGATGGGTGGAGGAAGCAAATTAAGCTCCCTCCTTTCCGGGCCTTCCCCTGCCTCCTTGTCCAGCTACGTTGGACTTCTTTTTCTCTTTTCTCCTCTTGTGCTCTCCCCCCGTCATTTCTTTCACTCTGCGGAGGCTGCTTGCTCTCTGTACATTCCAAAGAGTTGGCATGTTGGAAGAGAGGAGGCCTTTATAGGCGTTCCCTCTCCCCAGCCTCTGTCAACTTGGAAGGTAGTCTTCCGCTTTCGCAGTCCCTCTGTCACCTTTGTCATGGGCCACCCTAGCCAACTGGATCGACCGCCTTTTATCCGAGCCAGTTTCTACGCGAGGCAGAGTCAGTGGCTGAACGCAAGGAGATCAAACCGAGTCGGCCGAGCGACGGCCTCTTACAGTGGCGCCAGATGGATTTGTTTTACTTTTTGTTATCCAATGTATTGGCTTTGGCCTTTCTGATGTACCAACAATCGTTTGAATGAAAAGGAAAAAATTTATTTCACTCAGATTGTTTGCACGACTTCAAAAGTAGAACTTGCGTAGTGTGGCTGCGTTCCACGTCCGAGGGATGGGTTTCCCTTCCATTTTAGATAGCCGGTATGCTCCTTTCCTGAGCGTCTCGACCACTCGATAGGGACCTTCCCAGTTGGGGGATAGCTTGCCCACCGCCTCTAGTGGTCGAGAGGCTTCGGCTTTTCTAAGGACGAAGTCTCCCGGTTGGAACTGCCTATCTCGGACTTTGGCGTTGTAGTATGGAGCGAGGCGGCGCAGGTATTCCGTCGCTCGGATGCTGGCAATTTCTCGGAGTTCATCCGCTAGGTCGAGATTCTCGAGCAATTTTTGCTCGTTTACCTCGGGCGAGAAGCAGATGACTCGGAGGGAGGGATTGGCGATCTCCAATGGAATTACGGCCTCGGCGCCATATACCAACTGGAAAGGACTTTCACCGGTTGCCGTTCTGGGAGTCGTTCTGTGTGACCAAAGTACGCTAGGCAGTTTCTCGAGCCAGCTGCCCTTGGCCTTGTTGAGTCTGGTCTTTATTGATAGGTTCGGTGCGGTGGATTCAGAGGGGGGTGAATGAATCCCACCCTTAAAAAATTTCGCTCAAAAAATATTGCGGAATTAAAAACTCAGATGGCTTAATCAATTGAGCAAATATGTATAGCGCGCCTAAACATTCATCTAGCGGAAGCAAAGGAAAGTAATCAACCCACTGCACAGATGATTTTTTAGGTGGTTCGGTCCACAGACCTACGTCCACCACTCACTCCAAATCAGAGTGAGGCTTCCACTAGCAAAAGCTAGAACCGCAGACTCAGTCTGCAAATAGGTGTTGCCTAACAGCTTGACCAGAGGAACACACTCCTCTCTTCCTCCAGATCAGAGGGAAACCACTAGTGACTACCCGTCACTAGCAACCAGAGACTAACGTCTCTCTTCCTCCAGACCAGGAGGGAAGCCACAGGTAGCAACCACTACCTTCAAACCCGGAGTCAGAGACTCCCTTCCTCTGAGACCAGAGGGAACCCACAAGTGACACGCCGTCACTTGCAACCGGAGAACAGATCTCCCTTCTCCTGAGACCACAGAGGAACCCCGATCTCAAACCAGAGAATCGAAAAACATAGTGACCAATTAAAAATAAAAACAAGAAATGATAAAAACACAGCGACTAAAAGCTGTAATGGATAATAACATAGATGTGGCTCCCATGGAGCTGACTGGCCTGGATTTGATCCACGGTCCAGTAGACAGATCTTCAATAAAGTCTTCTTTCTTCTTCTCCACGAACTCTCTCTCTCTTTCTCTTTTTCTTCTTCTGCTTTCACACTCTGTCTCTCTGCCCCTCCTTTCTTTTCTTCTCACTGTCTACTCTTCTCTCTACTCTTCTTCTTCTTCTTTCTTTTCTCTTCTTCTGTCTTTTTTCTTCTTCTGGATCGTGCAGGCTCTAATTCACTCTCTGCTTCTGCCCCTTCTGCTTTCGATCAGTCTTCTCCAGATGGAGGAGTCCTCTTTTTATAGCAGTTCCAGCAGGAGCAACACTGGGCGTGTGATTCCCACGCCTTCCCGTCCAGAAGGTTCCTCTACGTGTCATCATTCTGTCAGCCCTTCCAGCCTCGGATCACGTGCCCTTCTCAATTTCCTCGAGCAGATATTCTGTCAGGTCAGACGAGGATGCACTGAGTAAGTTCAGAGATTGCACTGAGTTTGTACAGACATGATACGGCATATAGGAAAGTATGAACATCGAGATTGAATACACAGACATGCCTTTACGAATGTACAGACTTTGTATCTAATGCGCAGAGCCATGTACAGACTTTGAACGCGTGCATGCTATGCGATGAACAGACTTTGAACGCTCCATGTACAAAGACGCTAAGTGAGATTAGGCAAAAAATTACCTGATCTAACTGTGCATTGACCTTACCTGTCAATGATTTGACTTTGACTTGGGTTGACTTCATGACCTGCTGACTGTGCATTGACCTTACCTGTCAATGATTTGACTTTGACTTGGGTTGACTTCATGACCTGTGAGTCATTCTTAAACCTGTTCTGACAGATTCTCATAATACATCAGGATTATATCATCAAGGATGTACATGTAAACATAATGAGACATAATATTTGTCATCATCAAAACTCCAGAACCACAGGGGACACAACAATCTCCCCCTTTTTGATGATGGTAATATTATGAGTCATTGCAATGGATTCACCTGAACATTCACAATAGAATAGCTCTTTCAGAAGTGAGCATGTAATGCACCATGTATGCAACATCTGACAGGAGTTACAGTTGATGATGCAAATGATGACTCACAAAAGTTTCTCCCCCTTTGACAACATCAAAAAGAATGGAATGATCATTGACTGTTGAAGGAGATGCTATAGGAGCTATTATGCAAGTAAAAGACTCCCTCTCAATGAATGAAACAACTCAGAGTTCTCCCCCTTAAACAATGGACAGAAGAAATGGACATGAAGGATGCTGACAATATCTCCCCCTTTATGAATTACAATGCAGCATGATTCATATGACAGGGAAGCTCCCCCTGAATAGATGGAGTCTTATGAGGTGGATGAGAAGGAGACCACAGGGGCATGTAGATTTGACAAAGGTTTCACAGTCAATTGAAGTAGATCGCAGATAGTCAGACGAAACACAGTCAAATACTGAGATCAAATGAGAGCAGAAGAACTAAGCATAGTCAGAATGTTTTCAAAAGTAGTGAAAGTTAAACACATTTAGCAAGATTTTCAAAGAGTATACCAATTTCATAAATCTAACGAATTTTCCAGCGAGTCTCCCATTATAAAGATTTATGAATAAACTTTATTGAACTCCATGGTTTAAAGATGATGTATATCAGGTTCGACAAACAGTTCTGTACTCATATCTGAAACCAAGATTTAATAACAAATGAACCAAAAACTCATATGTACATCTTGATTAATCTCCCTCCATCTTACTCAATCAATTTCAATGACTTCTTTAAGAAATACACTCTTAAGTATTGAGTTTAAACATGCATGAAACCATTTGATCATATCAAGGGTTATAGCAGATTATCCTTTGCATTCTTTTTCAAATATTGCAATTTGTTCAACAAGAATTTTCATGCAACAAATTTCAAGAGCACTCAAGTTCAGTGCACACATTGTAACTAGAGGATATACGTTGATCAGACGCCAATATCCCTAAGCACTTAGTGTGACTAACAGTCATGCTTTATAATTAACAGAGTTGATTGTTCACCTCATGACATGTCTTTTCTCATTTCTTTGACGAGTGAGATATGTTTCTCAGTGTGTCAGCCATTGCTCTGCCTGTTTTTCAATTAATTTTAGGCAGAGTTAACTAAGACACCTCATGACACAGTCCTTTGGACATGTGTTTCTCAGTGATCAAAGTCATTGCTCATGCAAGATTCAACAGATTTGACCCTTAGACATTTTCAGGAAGTTCAGATGTTTAAAAATAATACAGATTTCATGTATTTCATCCAAATAAAGTCATGATTTTCATATTTTCAGATTATAGAAGATTTAACAAGACTTAACATGAATCAGTTGGTTAAGGTTTATTAAAGTTGATTCAGATATTTTTCAGGACATTTATAGCCAACCTAACCGAATACATTAAATGTAAACCATTTTGATCTTTCTGATGTTCATAAATCTGTATAATAGAAGATTCCTTATTGAAGTAGTTATTCAGATTTATGAGCAAGGTATACAATTTGAGATCTTCTCAATTGTAGCTATATCAAGAAAGCTTTCAGAAACAGCCAAAGTATCAATGATACCAATTGATGGTATATGATGCAGGAAGAGCATAGGCTGATGAATGAGTGAAAATGTAGCTGTTCAGGAGGAGTATCGGTTGAAAGAGTGACCACTTCAGGTCAACCGAGTTTGTCAGTAAGGAAACAGATGAATAGCCAATCAATCAGAATTTATCAAGGCACAAGAAGCCAAATATGCATGAAACACTCCCCCTATCTAGATGCCATGATTGAAGTTAAATTCAGATGTAAACATGTATGCGTGAAACTATGACTCATCAGATCAAGCATAAATTTCATTTGAACAGATGTGAAGAATTTACCTGAATGGGGTTTTATCAACTTGGGTGCCTTGGTTTATTTACCCCTCTTTACTCCTCAGCCCCAAGGCACACCTGCAACAAACACATCATTTTGATGCAACAGGTACCCAAGAAACCTTGAGTCCTATAATGTTAGTAGCACCTTCGATTGGTGCTTTCCTCAACCTTTGGGCCTGTTTATCATCATTCATCATTAAAGCACAATGATTCATGGAGTGCCCAAATATTCCACAGTAGTAGCATGAAGAAACATATTTTAGGTTCTTTTTATGCACATCATTATGAACATGAATTTTATGTGCATTGGCATAGAAATTTCTATTATTTGCATGACCAAACTGTTTTCCATAATCAAAACATTCAAAGTTTTTCTTTTTAAAAACAACTTTGTTCTTTCTGAGAGCATTTGTATTTGCAGGGAATTTAAACCCTTCAGAAATGAAACTTTTCTCTTAAGCATGCCAACAGTCCTTGATTGTGTGGTCATGGTTTCCATAATGAAAACATGTAATCTGACTACCTCTAGATCCCTTCCTGAACCAGTAATTCGAAGCTAGATGGCCAATTTCCCATAATAAAAATATTGAATCTTTTTGTTCTGAGCAGATCAGGTTTCCTAGCATGCTTTCTGTTGTCTTGTTTCAGAATAAAACAATTATTCATAATGTGGCCAACCCTACCACAATAAAGACATGAATTCTTGTTTTTATGTGCATGTGTATTCGTGTCAAGCACAGATTGTACTTTCTCAACATACTTAAAATCAGTATTTTTCTTGATGTTTTCAACCCTTTTGGATTTCTTAATTTGTTTCTGGGATTTCTGCACAATGGGCTGCTTGTTCTGTGATGTGGTAGCTACACTTGAAGCTTTTACAAATGAAGTCATCAACTTGCTCTGAAGCTCTTTCTTGTTAACATTATTGTAGCCCAGCCCTTCCTTCCTAGGGTTGATTTTTACACCTAGTAGCTTGTCTAGGTTTTTCTGCCCACTTACGAATTTTTACAAGGATTCTTTCAAATCCTTGATTTCATTTTCAAGAGTAACGATGAGCAATTCAGAGTTAGCATTTTCCTCCTCACTCCTGTTGAGTGTTTCACTTAAAGTGGCATTGACATTTTTAAGATTTTCTATTTCAGCTTTGAGCTTTTCCACTTCTTCTGAATTATCGGACACCACACATTTACCTTTTTCAAATGTCAGCAATCTCTTTGACATGATGGTGTTTAACTGTTTTAGTTTCTCAATTTCTTCCTTTAGTCTGTCATTCTGAATTAATTCGTTTATCAAAATCTGATCGTCAGAGTTAATTCCAAGTTTTCTTCCAGCCTCAAATTCCTTCAAATCTTTTTCCTGCTTTTCAATATTTTTCTGTAATTCCACATTCTCAGATTTGATGGCTTCAAATTTCTCGGTCAGTAACGTGTTCTCCTTTTTAAGTGTCTCTAAACTTTCTTCATTTTCTTTGGAGAACTTTCTGAGAGAGTCATTCTCACTTTTCAGCTTGTTTAAATCAGACTTAACACATTCAAAAATTTTCAGCAAATCCTTACTTTGAACAGAATCATAACAAGTTAGGCTAAGCTTCTTCTCAAGTTCATAGATTTCTTTTACATGATCTTGATTCTCAATCTTCAGCAACGAAATTTATTTTTTCAACATTTGAATATCAGACATACAAGCATCATGAACATTTTTCAGTTCAACACAATTTTTACAATTAGAATTCAAACTGTCTGACCTACTACTCTTCTTCAATTTTTTGTATTGTTTTCTTAACTGATCATAAGACTCTTGCAATTCATCATAAGCAGCAATCCAATCGTCTAGGGTATAATTATCAAAAATGTTTACCTCACCATCATCCTGTTCTTCTTCTTGATTGCTGCTTTGTTCACTTCCTCGAGCCATCATGCAGCTCGTTTGATTTTCTTTCTCGACTCTCTTTATCATCTTCATTATATCCCTTGCAGATCTGCAACCAAGGAAACATGAATGAAGAGCTCGATTCGTCGTGGCCTTCATTAACTCCAGTGCTTTCTGATTTTCTGCACACATAGATCGATGCTTATCAGTCCATTTGGACTGATCTTTTGGTAGTCTATGTGGACCATGTGAAATCACTTTCCACAGGTCTGGATCAACAGATTTAACATGAGCACGGAAAGCACTGTGCCACTGGTTGAAATCAGAACCACCAAAGACGGGTGGATGAGCCATTGAAACAGATAAAACCAAATTCAAAAATAATGAATGTAAATCGATAACCTACGGACCAAGAACCGCACCACAGATACAGGATCCTCTGCAGATCGTTGGATCTGATGAGTCAGAGAACCGCTCTGATACCAATTGATAGGTTCGGTGCGGTGGATTAGAGGGGGGTGAATGAATCCCACCCTTAAAAAATTTCGCTCAAAAAATATTACGGAATTAAAAACTCAGATGGCTTAATCAATTGAGCAAATATGTATAGCGCGCCTAAACATTCATCTAGCGGAAGCAAAGGAAAGCAATCAACCCACTGCACAGATGAGTTTTTAGGTGGTTCGGTCCACAGACCTACGTCCACCCCTCACTCCAAACCGAAGTGAGGCTTTCACTAGTAAAAGCTAGAACCGCAGACTCAGTCTGCAAACAGGTGCTGCCTAACAGCTTGACCAGAGGAACACACTCCTCTCTTCCTCCAGACCGGAGGGAAACCACTAGTGACTACCTGTCACTAGTAACCAGAGACTAACTTCTCTCTTCCTCCAGACCAGGAGGGAACCCACAGGTAGCAACCACTACCTGCAAATCCGGAGTCAGAGACTCCCTTCCTCTGAGACCAGAGGGAACCCACAAGTGACACGCCGTCACTTGCAACCGGAGAACAGATCTCCCTTCTCCTGAGACCACAAGAGGAATCCCGATCTCAAACCAGAGAATCGAAAAACATAGTGACCAAATAAAAATAAAAATAAGAAATGATAAAAACACAGTGACTGAAAGCTGTAAAGGATAATAACATAGATGTGGCTCCCATGGAGCTGACTGGCCTGGATTTGATCCACGGTCCAGTAGATAGATCTTCAATAAAGTCTTCTTTCTTCTTCTCCACGAACTCTCTCTCTCTCTTTCTCTTTTTCTTCTTCTGTCTTTTTTCTTCTTCTGGATCGTGCAGGCTCTAATTCACTCTCTGCTTCTGCCCCTTCTGCTTCGATCAGTCTTCTCCAGATGGAGGAGTCCTCTTTTTATAGCAGTTCCAGCAGGAGCAACACTGGGTGTGTGATTCCCTCGCCTTCCCGTCCAGAAGGTTCCTCCACGTGTCATCATCCTGTCAGCCCTTCCAGCCTCGGATCACGTGCCCTTCTCAATTTCCTCGAGCAGATATTCTGTCAGGTCAGACGAGGATGCACTGAGTAAGTTCAGAGATTGAACTGAGTTTGTACAGACATGATATAGCATATAGGAAAGTATGAACATCGAGATTGAATACACAGACATGCCTTTACGAATGTACAGACTTTGTATCTAATGCGCAGAGCCATGTACAGACTTTGAACGCGTGCATGCTATGCGATGTACAGACTTTGAACGCTCCATGCACAAAGACGCTAAGTGAGATTAGGTAGAAAATTACCTGATCTGACTGTGCATTGACCTTACCTGTCAATGATTTGACTTTGACTTGGGTTGACTTCATGACCTGCTAAGTATGCATTGACCTTACCTGTCAATGATTTGACTTTGACTTGGTTTGACTTTATGACCTGTGAGTCATTCTTAAACCTGTTCTGACAGATTCTCATAATACATCAGGATTATATCATCAAGGATGTACATGTAAACATAATGTGACATAATATTTGTCATCATCAAAACTCCAGAACCACAGGGGACACAACATTTATGCCTTTTAAGATAGTCTTATTGGCATTCTCGACTAGCCCGTTGGCCTGAGGGTGGGCGACCGAAGTGAAGTGGTTGCGAATACCTAGGTCGACACATCTGTCTCGAAAATAACGAGAGTCAAATTGCCGACCGTTATCGCTCACTACCACTCGGGGGATGCGGTAACGACAAATGATCGACTTCCAGATGAAACTCCAGACGACTGTCTCGGTGATCCTTGCCGTGGCTTCGGCCTCGATCCACTTGGTAAAGTAGTCGATGGCGACGATGATAAACTTCTTCTGGGCCTGAGCCATGGGGAACGGCCCAAGAATGTCGATTCCCCACTGAGCGAAGGGATACGGCTCGGCCAGGGTGACGAGCTCCGTTTCCGGCTGATGGACTAAGTGGTCGAATCACTGGCATCGGTCGCACTGTTGCACGTAGGTCGTGCAGTCGCGCTACAGAGTGGGCCACCAGTAACCCTACCGTAGCAGGATCCGGGTGAGTGACGTTCCTCCTGAATGCTCTCCGCACAAACCTTCATGAATCTCTTGAATAGCTCGGTTGGCTTCGTCGGGGCCGAGACACTTCAAGAGGGGACCGGAAAAAGATCTCCGATAGAGAGTGTCGTCTAGAATGAAGAAGCGCCGGGCTTGGTACTTCAATCTGCTAGCCTCTCGAGGGTCGGAAGGCTCTTGAGAGTCCCAGAGCCATGACAGATAGGGGGTGCGCCAGTCGCTCGGAATGGCCGAGTCAACAGCAAAGATCTCCGAGTCAATGCTCGGGTGCTCTAGCTCTTCAAGGAGGACCGATCTGGTACCTTCGGGGTCAAGAGAAGAGGCTAGCCGAGAGAGGGCGTCTACTTGGGAGTTTTCCTCCCGAGCTATTCGGACTACCTCGAATCTCTCGAACTGTTGGGCCAGGGCTCTTACCAGTTGGAGGTATTTGATCATCGGTGCCTCCCGAGCTTCGTACTCACCGTTGACCTGGCTAGCGACCAACTGGGAGTCAGTGTGGATTTTGACTCGCTCAGCCCCCAACCGTCGGGCCATGCGCGCTCCCGAGATAAGGGCCTCGTACTCGGAAGCGTTGTTGGATGCCTGAAAGCTGAACTTCAAGGCGTATTGCAGTTCGACTCCTTCGGGGGACTTTAGGAGGATTCTGGCACCACTCCCAACCGAGTTGGAAGATCCATCAACGAATAGTTCCCAGGTTGGCCCGGGTGCGGACGGAGGCCTTTCTTCAGTCGGGATGGTGCTCTCGGCGATGAAATCAGCGAGCGCCTGGCCTTTGATAGCCGAGCGAGGCCGATAAGATATGTCATAGGCCCCAAGCATGATGGCCCACTTGATGAGGCGTCCTGAGGCTTCGGGGTGAGCGAGGATCCTCTTCAACGGTTCGCCGGTCAGCACGGTGACGGGATGCCCCTGGAAATAGGACTGGAGGCGCTTGGCGGAGGTGACCAATGCTAGCACGAGTTTCTCGGTTGCGAGGTACCTCTTTTCAGCCTCGTTGAGCACCTTGCTGGCGTAGTAGATCGGCCTCTCGACTATCGAGTCATTTCTTACCAGGACCGAGCTAACCGTAGATGGCGTGGCCGAGAGATAGAGCAGCAAGACTTCACCCAGAATGGGCTTGGAGAGCACCAAGGGCGAGGCCAATAACTCCTTGAGCTCGGCGAACGCTCTCTGGCATTCTTCATCCCATGCGAACGTAGCATATGCCAGTTTGGGCCCCCTCAACAGCTTGAAGAAGGGCAAGCATCGTTCGGCCGCACGGGACAGGAACCGGCTAAGAGCGGTGATACGCCCAGTTAGGCGTTGGACGTCCTTGATGCAGGTGGGCGGGCGCATGTCCAGGATGGCCTGGACTTTGTCTGGGTTGGCCTTGATCCCACGCTGAGTGACTAGGAAACCCAGGAACTTTTCGGATCTCACTCCGAAGGCACACTTGGCAGGATTGAGCTTCATGTTGTACCTCAGGAGGGTGTCGAAGGTCTCAGCGAGGTCAGTGAAGTGGTCTTCGGCCTTGGGAGTCTTGACGAGCATGTCGTCAATGTAGGCCTCGACGTTCCGACCTAGCTATCCTTCAAACATGTGATTGACCAGCCTTTGGTACGTGGCTCTGGCGTTCTTCAACCCGAAAGGCATCCGGGTGTAGCAGTACACGCCGTAGTCGGTGATCAAGGTGGTCTTCTCGACATCTTTTGGATCCATTCTGATCTGATGGTAACCCGAATAGGCGTCTAGGAAGCTGAGTATCTCATTGCCCGAGGTTGAGTCAACCAATTGGTCGATGCTCGGCAATAAATAACAGTCCATAGGGGTGGCCTTGTTCAGGTCGGTGAAATCCACGCACATCCGCCACTTGCCCGAAGCTTTCGGTACCAGGACGACGTTGGCTAGCCATGTCAGGTACATGACCAGTCTAAAAAGGCCAGTCTCTTGTCCCTTGGTGACATGCGCCTTGATGATCGCCTGCTTCTCTGGTGCATTCTTCCTTCTTCGTTGCTGTACGGGCTTCACGGTAGGGTCGAGGCTGAGCTTGTGCATTACAATCTCCTCTGGTATCCCAGGTGGTTGATCATCAGACCAAGCAAAAACTCGGATGTACTCAGAAAGGAACTTTTTATATTGCTATTGGACCTCAGACGGTAGGTCGGCTCCGATCTTTACTACTAGGGCCGGGTCGTCGTTTAGGAAAACTACCAGCAATTCGCCACCAGGTTCGGTGGTTGTGGATTTACCCTCGACTCCCCGGGGGTCCTTGTCCTTCCCGTCCGGCCTTGTGGCCTCTAACGAGATATTGTAGCACCTTCTGGCAGCGGCCTGGTTACCTCGGACTTCCCCCAACCCATTTTTGGTGGGGAACTTCATTTTCTGGTGATAGGTAGACGGCACCGCTTTTATTCGGCTGAGGATTCCTCAGCCGAAGATGGTGTTGTATGCTATCAAACCTTTAATCACTATGAAGTCCACCATGACCGTAATGGTTTTGGGTGGGGTGCCGAGGGTAACCGGCAGGCTTAGGGCTCCCTCGGAATAGGTGGCCTGGCCATTGAACCGGCAGAGAGGGGTTCGGATCGGGCGGAGTTAAATGGATCCTCCCCCATCTTAACGAAACAATCATAAGACAGTACATCAGGGGCACTCCCATTGTCGACTAGGATCCTATCTACATTACAATGGTTTATTGTAGCCGAAATCACGAGGGTGTCGTCATGCGGGGTGCTCAGCCCTTCTAAGTCTCGGTCTGAGAAGACTATGACCTGGGGCTCACTCGGCGGGGCCTTTGGAGGCTCTATGGCTCGGCTCGCCCGCTCGGCATGACGCTTACTTCCTTGGCTACTGTCGCCCCCTGATGATGTTCCTCCGGAGATGATGTTGATGTGGACCCCTCGGGGGGCGTTATCGATCTCCTCTGGGGCGCCTCGGTCCTCCTTGTGCTCGGCTACGAATCGAGCTAGGTGTCCCTGACAGATGAGGCGCTCGATCTCATCCTAGAGCTGGTGGTAGTCACCGGTATGGTGTCCGTGATCGCTGTGGAACAAGCAGTGCTTGCTACGGTTACGGTTCTTCGACCTCATTGGCTCGGGTTGGCGGAGGAGACTCGAGTCTTTGATGTCTTCATAGATCTCATAGACCGGCGCGGCTAGTGGGGTGTACCGCTCATACTTCCGCGACGGTTCCTTGCGCTCCCCGTCTTGGTTCCGCCTTTTCCCTAAACTTGAGCCAGGCTCGGAAGCTCGCTTCTTGTCCCCCTCCCGACCCAAGCCAGTTGCATCTCGGCATGCGCTGAGTACTTCTTCACACTCGGCATGGCGTAAAGCCAGAGTTACTAGCTCGGCAAGGGTCGAGGGAGGGTGGAGGACAAGCTCGCGGCGGAGGTTCTCATCCCGGGTGCCCCCAGTCAGCGCGGTTATGGCTGAGGCCACGTCTAGGCGGGGGATCCTCAAGGCTTCCGACTTGAATCGGTGAATATAAGCCCGGAGTCTCTCCCCTTGCGCCTATTTAAGGGCCAGGAGCCCCGCTACCGACCTTGGGGGGGCACTTCCGGCGAAACTCTCTTTGAAGATTCGGCCAAACTGCTTGAAATCTCGGATGGATCCGGGGGCGAGGGCCCGGAACCAGGCTTGAGCGCCTTGGACCAGGGTGGTCACGAAGGCTCGGCATTTGATGGCGTCGGACGCTCCGTGCAGGGTCATCAGAGCGTCGAAGCTGTCGTAGTGATCGGCCGGGTCGCCCTGGCCGTCGTAGAGCTTGAAGGTTGGGATGGAGGTTCTGGGAGACACCTCTACCTTCAAGATATACTCAGAGAAAGGGGATTTCTCCTCATCCTCCGGGGGAGAGGCCTTCTGCAGGGCGCGTAGGGCGCGTTCTTGTTCTGCGAAGCGTCTCTCAAACTCTCGTAGTCGGAGAGATAACTCCGGCTGCTGTTGTGGCGCGAGGCTGGGGGGAATCTCTTGGCGATCCTCGGGAACGTCGGTCTCTGGGTTCGGACGGCGTGCCCCAGGTTTTCCCCACCTCGGTGAGGAGGAAGCCTCTTGCTCGAGCGGCGGAGCTTGCGAGGGTCCTCCCATCCTATTACGGATAATCTGCTGGCCGCGGATAGTGAAGCGGCCTCCGGCAGTGTGTTGGGATGCATTCTCGCGGGGAGGGCTCTCCGACGGGGTGCGTGACCTTCCATCCCTGGACGCCTGGGTCCTCATGAGTTCCATGAGGACATCCAATTTTACGTTGAGGGCTTGGAAGGCGTCGGTGCCACCGTTGAGCGGTAGCCCTACTGTCGCAGGGGGGGTGGCGGTTCGTTGGCGGGGGCACTGGCATTGGAGGGGGGGTTCTGTGAGGCACGAGAGGGGCCATCCCCAGCCGCTACCATGGCCTTTCCCCTATCGCCGGTGGACCTCCTCCCTGAGCTCCTTCGCACCATGCTGGCTCTTTGTTCGTTTCCCACAGACGGCGCCAGATGAAGAGGCGTGATCTCGCGCGGGTCCTGAGCGGGCAGAGGATCACCGAATTGTGAACTGCAAGAAAGGGAGACGGATCAGGAGGCCCACGGATAAGTCCCTGGGGAAAACCCTCCGATGCTTAAGTCAGTAGAGCTATGGTGGGAGCAATAAAAGGGAGGAAGTAGCTTCTGCGCAAGATCCCTCTCCACCAGAAGGGTGAAGTGGTTCCTGCTCAGGAGTTTTGAGCGTGTGGTTGCCCTTACCTTTCGCCGGAGGGTATCCCTGGTTTAAATAGTGCGTCGTCTTCCGGAGTCCTGTAAGTCGAGGGGTTTCAGGTGGGAGTTACGTCCTCAACGTGGGCTTTTACTGCCTCATCGTGGGAGCATTATCGTCTTGGGGAGCTGGAGTCCCTCACCCTTATAAATTCATGCTCACAAAGGACTCTTAACGACTGCATGGATAAGCAATCGACTGTCGACCGTTTCGAGCTAAGGGGGGGCTAGCCATATCCGGGCGATGGGCCTAGCTCGGACGGAGATGGGTCGTAACGATCGTGTGTGCCTCCCTATATCCTGGCAAAGGATGGATCGGGCGTAGATCATTCTGATGACCTGACCGTCGCTCGGGCCTTCCGAGCCTGAGGGCCGCCTAGGAAGGTTGGGTCCCCGAGCGATCTTTTATTGGGATTTTAGTCCGGAGTGGACCCTGTGGGCTATCACTCGGGCGATGGTGGCCTTGTTTGGTCCTGATGGGCCTAGTTCGGTTGCTCTTTGACTGGGCTGCAGAAATCCCCCTCTCCAGGGTACATTCCCCAAAACAAAAAATCTTTTGAGCACAAGATAACAGCATCCTTTGTGCATGAAAAAGAAAATAATTGTGTGTCGTGCTCACACATAAAGCCAACACATGTCCAACCTAAACCACATAAATACCAAAGAAGATTTTCAAATGTCAATTGCTTCCATTGTAGTAGATTTGGTCATGTTATTTCAAATTGTTGGTTCAAACAAAACACACCAAGAAATCATGTTGTTTGGACCAGAAAAAAATATGTGCAGAATTGGACTAACTCTTATGGACCCAAGTTAGTTGGGTACCAAAAACTATTGGATAAGAATGTTGCATCTTGCAGATATACCTTGAAGCTAGGTGGAGCAAATGGTTCATGGATAGCAGTTGCTCAAGGCATATGACAGGAGACAGGAAGGTGTTCTCTATGCTGCAAGACAAGGACGGAGACTCAGTTGCCTTTGGTGGAAAGGACAAAGGCAAAATCATCAGGATCGACAACATAGGTAAGAATTCTGAAACCCTGATTGAAAATGTACTCTTAGTGAAGGGTTTGAATCACTATTTATTGAGTATAAGACAATTATGTGACTCATTGCCTTATCATGAACAAAATCACAAATGAAATTAAATTCATTAGAAAAAGAAATAATAATGTGTACAATATTGATATTGATGATGTTTCATGTGATGACGTGTGCTTGGTGGCAAAAAATCATGAAAATGCATAGTTATGGCACCGAACCTTAGGTTATGCTAATTTGGAGTAATCTCCAAATTATCTAGACATGACTTGGTGAACGGGTTGCCTAAATTAAAATTTGAAATTGACAAAATCTGTGAGGCTTGCACAAAAGGCAAGCAAACACGCATTTCTTTCAAGAATAAGAACATTGTTTCTACCTCCCGGCCTTTAGAATTGATGCATCTTGACTTATTTGGCCCTACTAGGACATCCAGCATAGGAGGAAAATCTTTTAAATTTTTTATTGTTGATGATTACTCCAGGTTTACATGGGTGTTATTTTTAGCCAATAAAAGTGATGCCTTGTTAGAGTTTCAAGTGTTTTACAGAAAAATCCAAAATGATAAAGGCTACCTCATCACTACCTTCCAAAGTGATCATGGTGGTGAGTTTAAAAATCATGATTACAGCAGCTTCTGTAAAGAGCAGGGATATATGCAGAACTTCTCATCACCAAGGATGCCTCAACAAAATGGTGTAGTGGAGAGGAAGAACAAAACATTGATAGACATGGCATGGACCATGTTAAGCGAAAACTCTCTACCAAAAAACTTCTAGGCCGAGGCTGTAAGTACTGCATGCTACATCATCAAAAGGGCAATGGTAAGGCCAATTTTAAAGAAAACTCCATACGAGCTCTACAAGGGTAAGAAACAAAATATCTTTTATCTCAAACCTTTTGGTTGCCCTTGCTTCATCTTGAATAATGGTAAGACTAACCTAGGTAAGTTTGATGAGAAGAGTGACAAAGGAATCTTCCTAGGTTATGCATTAAATTCTAGAGCTTTTAGAGTGTTTAATAAGAGGACTTTAGTTGTTGAAGAGAGTCCTGATGTTATCTTTGATGAATCTGAATCAAAACTGACAAATCAACTTACTTCGATTGTAGATGTAGATGAAGCTCCTAAAAATCTAAATGATGTTGGATCATCTAAGGCTAAGGATGAACCAACGGAAGGAACCTCCAGCAAAGATGAAGATAATGAAGATCCGTCAATTGAAACACTTTAAAAATAACAAGTGCAGCACCCCAACTTGCCTAGAACTTCAACGCTCTCGAAAGATCACCATGTCGCAAACATTATTGGTAATCCTGAAGATGGTGTAAATGTTGTGTCTCTGTGATTTTGATGATGTTAATATTATGTCTCATTGTATATGTGAATATGTTAGTCGTTAATTCTGTCAGATGACATAATGAATATATGAGAATGTATGATGTACAGTCAGAACAAGTTCTGAAGGTGAATAAAAAAGTCAACATAGGTCAACGAGGTCAACGCCACTGATCTGGTCAACAATGTGGGTCAGACCGTGAAAGGTAAGGTCAATGCACATTTCACAGTATATTACATATAAAGGTCAGTGCAGCCTTTTCATGTTTTCTTAAAGGTCAGCGCATGCTCTTAAAGTCAGTGCATGTTCATATGATAAGTCTGTGCATGTTTTTGTTTGATACACTGAGGTCAGTGTACATACTGTTGCATGCATACGAAGGTTGGTGCTAGTTTTGCTTCCACACACTACATACATGGTATAGGTCTGTGCATGTCTTTACCTAGTACTAACTAAGGTCGATGAATCTCTTCATAATAACTGTTATAAGGTCGGTGCAATCCTTCACAAGCACACAGTAAGGTCCGTGCATATCACTGTTCACATGCATATAAGGTCGATGCTTGTTTGCATCTATGTTAGAAAGGTCGGTGCTAGTTGCACATAGCTTGTTTGCATCTGTGTTAGACAGGTCGGTGCTAGTTGCATATAGGGTCGGTGCTAGTTGCATATAGGGTTGATGCTAGTTGAACTAAGGTCGGTGCTAGTTGCACATAGCTTGTTTGCATCTGTGTTAGACAGGTCGTGCTAGTTGCATATAGGGTCGATGCTAGTTGAACTAAGGTCGGTGCTAGTTGCACATAGGGTCAATGTTATTTGAGTCTGTTGCATCTTAGGTCGATGCTAGTGTCAAGTTTGAGCACTTTCACCTACTTGTTCCTCAAGGATGAAGCATATGCATACATTGACTAAGTGTTTGATGAATTGTCTCAGAGAGTATGTTAGCAGAGTAGCACGCAAGCTCGAACTGAAGATGGGCACGTGATCCCAAGTTGGCTAGAAGCTGGCATGTGACCCAGGGATACTTATGATTGGCACGTGATCTGAGACATATACTGGTCTGATATCCTGACACGTGGCATCACTGTCCACACGCCCTAAGCATGTGCTCGAGGGACCTAGACTGGAAGCTCTATAAAACCCTCTCTTGCAATGGAAATCAGATAGAATAAGAAAGCTTACCAGAGAAAAAGAAGAAGGAGCCGCCAGAAAGTGAGAGCAAAAAGGGAGAAACAGAAAGAGCATCTGAGCATCTTAAAAGAAGATAGAAGAAAATTTGAGAGAGCAAGGAGAGCCTGAGAAAGGAGTCTCAGAGAGAGTAGTAAATCTGAAGATCTATTCTCTTCAGTTTGAGGATCAAATCCTCAACTGATCTGCTCCAGTTAGAGCTACATTGTTCTTCTCTTTGTTTGTGTTTCCTTTTCTTTCTTGCATCGTTACAATGTTCATTTCTTTTTGGTCTTTTCCGATACCCTGTTTTAGGTTGGGGTTACTCCTTGGGATTAAGGAGAAGGGAGAGCGATCTCCGGTTTCCCTCTTGGTTTCAAAGAAAGAGAGGACGTGTCCTCTGGTTGGTGGGCAACGGGACGTTGCTCACTGGTGTTCCTCCTGAGGATTCAGGAGAAGGGAGACTTGGGTCTCCGATTGTGAATGGATGGGTGTCACTCACGGTTTTCCCTCTAGTTTGGAGGAAGGGAGGTTTGCCTCCAGTTCTGGTTCTGTGGGTTGCAGAGCTAGAGGCCTGGTCTTGTGGGAAGCAAGACCAGGTCGAGGGATTTGTCTCCCTCAGTCTCAAGGTATTTGGCAGCGTCTGTTACAGACTGAGTCTGCTTGTTCTGGCTTGAAGCAAGGGAATCCTCACTCGGTTTGAGTGAGGGGTGGATGTAGGTCTGTGGGTTGCAGACCGAACCACCTAAAAATCCTATCTATTGTGGTTTGCTTGTGCACACTTCCATATCATCTATCTCCCCTTCGCAGGTTGTTTGAGCTTGTCTAGTTGTCTTCCCGTTCTGTGTTATTTGGTGTTATGCAACACTGCCGCGTAGTGTCGTCCGCATATTTAGCGGTTTCTTTGGATTGCTAGGTACCTGCTGTATATGCACTCTAAGTGTTCGAGTGAGATTTGAATTCTCATTAGAATACTTATCTAGCCCAGCTAATTAGCCTTGATTTCTACACGATTCATAGTGACTGTTTTATTTGGGTAAAATTTTGGTAACAGATTCATTCACCCCCCCTCTGAATCCGTGCCTTGCACCCATACATTCTATCAAGTGGTATTAGAGCAGGTTCTGTTACACTAGATCCAATGATCTGCAGTGAATCCTGTTGTTCCTAAGTGCTCTCCTGTGTGCTGATTCATAGCTCTTGGTTAATCGATTTTGAATTTATCTATGGCTCGTCCTTCTGTGTTTGATGGTTCTGATTTCGCTGCATGGCTAGGTAGTGTGTGCACATTTGCAAATGATGTAAATCCAAACCTTTGGAATCTTATTTCCAAAGGCCCACACAGACTGCCCAAAGATGTGTCCAAATGGACAGACAAACATAGAATGAAAAATAATGAAAATATTAGAGCTCTCAATATCTTGAGAAATGTCGTTGATCATAGTGTCTTTCCTTTTGTCTCCACTTGCAGGTCTGCAAAAGAAAACCTGGATAGGTTGAAAGTAGCCGCAACTTCAACCAAGAAGACAAAACCAGGTGAAGACAGATGCATGATGGCTGACAACAATGATAGAAGCAGCGATTAAGATGAAGAAGAGGACGATGATCAGGTAAACCCCTTCGACAACTTCACCTTCGATGACTGGGCGGATGCATATGGTGAGTTGTTAGAAAGGTATGAAAGATTAAGTAGAAAAAATAAATCCTTGAAAAAGAATTTACTTGAAGCTGCTAACTCCAACTCTGAAAATGTTGATATTGAGACGCTAAAAACTAAGAATGAAATTTTCAGAAAACAACTGAACAACCTTGATTCAATTGATTTAGAACTAGAACAATTAAAATCTGAAAATGACAGACTGAGAAAACATGTAAAAGATCTGGACATTGTCAAAGCAGAAGTGGACAATTTGCAATCTGAGAATAATTGTCCTAAGAAACAAATTAAAGAATTCAAATCTGAAAATGCTTGTTCTGACATGGCTGCTTGTAATAAGTGTTTGTTTCTAAGAGAAATTAATGAATCTCTCCAGTTTGATGTCCAATGGGATAAAGACTTAATTGCATCCTTGAGGGAAGAGAACAAAAATCTATTGGATAAAAACTTGGAAACTGAACAGAGAGAGGAAGAATTAATTGAACAGGCTAAGTTCTATGTCTAATGATAAAAATCTTGCTGAACAAATCAAAGAATTAAGGTCTGAAAATGAAAAATTAAAATTGATGCAAAAAGGGTATGAAGAATTGAAGCAGTTGAACACTACTATGTCTGAGAGGCTTCTTGTCCTAGAAAAAGGAAAATGTGTTGTTAATGAAAATCAAGTTGAAAAAGAGCTCAAACTGGAACAAGAAGTTGAGAAATATAAAACTGCAAACAAGGTGCTAAGTAAGTGTGTTAATTACAGTGAACAAGAAATTGCTGGTTATTAATTACATATTGCATCCCTGGAAGATGAGATTAAGGACCTAAAGAATTCTTTGTCTAGATGTGTTGAAGGTCAAGATAATTTGGATAAATTACTGGGAATGAAAGTAAATTTTCAGAAGGAAGGGTTGGGCTATAACCCTGCAAATAAAAAGAATTTTGAAAATAAAGTCTAAATATCTTTTATTTCCAGTTCTAATTCTCACAGTTCTCCGAACCAACCTGTTTTTCAATTTATTACTCAGAAAACTTCGAAAACAACTGAAAAACAAAAAGAAAAGAATAAAATTGTTTTTGCCACCTCTTTGCATGTTCCCCATAAGACATCCCCACACACAAATGCATACAAAAAGAAAGTGATTTGTCATTACTGTCACAAAATTGGCCATTTGATGCATGAGTGTAAAGTGATGGAAAAGGATGATCTAAATGCTAGGAAAATGCATGCTAGGAAAACTTATCTTAAAAATCATGCTGTTCAGAAAAAGGGGATTCAATGTTATTACTATGGCAAATCAGGCCACATTGCATCTCACTGTTGGCACAACCATGGGAAAGATGCTCACTTCAAATTTGATAAACTCCCTGCAGATAGAAATGGTTCTAGTAGGAGGAATAACTTGCATGGTAAAAATTTTCAGAACAAGAAATCTCCTACCAATCAGAAAAGGAATGTTCATTGTTTCTGCTATGGGAAGATAGGGCACATTGTAGCCCAATGTTGGTTTGCCAGTGCACAAGAGAAATCCTTACTCTAGTTATAATAAATTTCCTGTAAACAATGCTTCTCATAGAAATAATTTTGTTTCAAAAGTTCAGCATATTAATGTTTTAACTGTAGAAAGCCAGGCCATAGAGCTGCTAACTGTTGGCTGGCTGGTAATGAAAAGAAAATTTCCATGTTAATAACAGAATTAATAATGTTCACTCACGCCAACTTCATGCTCATGCTAATGCATATAAGAAGAACATGAAATCTGTTATCTCTTATCATTACTGTGGACAGTTAGGACATTCCATGTCTAACTACGATTTGATGAGGTTTGATGACTCTCAAGTGTTGAAAATGAGGAGAGCACCATTCAAAGGTGCTACTGTCACTAAAGGACCCAAGGAGACTTGGGTTCCTAAGAATGCAAAATGAGATGTTGTTTGCAGGAGTGCCTTGGGATGGAGAATAAAAAGGGGGTTTAATAAATCAAGGCGCTCAAGTAAGGTAAAACCCTAATTCTGCACTTTACAGGTTTGGCTATTTGAGTTTCAATAAGTTTCTTCAGATATATATATATATATATATATATACATATATATCTTGCTTGAGTTGTTAGTTAAGATCTAGTGCATGCATGCTCATATTTGAATTTGATGATCTGCATTGTTTCTCATGAGCATATGTTGAGCAATCAGTGCATATATTAGATTGATAATGAATTGCATATCTTGTTTGAAAAATTTGGACTGCATGTGTCTGAAGTCTACATGTTTCATGTGCATCTCTAATATAATCACTCAAAGTCAGTTGCATACATGCTCATTTGCATACATATCTGTTCAGTTAGCTGTCATCAAAATTTGGAGATGCACATAGGACTGCATTTTGCACTCTTATGCATGCTCTTTGTGTGTTAAGTAAATTGCTCTCATCATGTGTATTTTGTTCTGGCTAAATTAAACCCATTGGTATATCAAATGATGTCGGGAGAAGGGCAAATTTATGTCTGTCTGGAAACCCACACTATGCATGAGGTGGTCTTAGGACCTATGTTCTCCACCTAGTACCAAGGGTTGATTATGAAGCCTATCATGACACATGATTTGAATTTGATTTATCTGAACATACTTTCATGCATGCATACGCTGATATTTACTACACATAATTTGAATTCGTGTTGACATCTGAATGTGCACACCATTTCCTGAATTGAGTGTCATACTCTAAAATCTAAACCACATGTGTTTTGCATATGTCAACTGCATCTATTTTCATCTATTTACATACATGCTCAGTAAAATTGTCATGCATATAGGACTGCACTTCCACTGCATTATCATGCATGAGCCAGAGGTATATTAAATGGAACAGTGCCAAAGGGCAGATGAGGTCTGTCTGGAAGCTCTAACCATGTGTGAGGTGGTCTTTAGACCAAGTCCTCCGCCAGGTACCTTAGGTCAAATTTACACTTAGAGTAGTCTAGATTATTCTTGAGCATAATTCATTAATCTCCCTGCATAGACTTCATTGCTTGTGTTGCACTCAAAACTTAGTCATACAATGCATTTTGTTAGGGGGAGTCAATGCATATGCATACACGTTGTTAAATGCACCTCATTCATGTGTTAGCAAAATTGTTTGACATACATGCACATACATAGGGGGAGTCCCTGCAAATCATAATTAACTCATGTGCATTTGTCAACAGGCATATGCTGATTTGACAATTAATTGGCAGCCCATGCTTGCATTAAGGGGGAGCATAAATCATGTCATTGAAATTGCATAACTTGTCTCATATTTTACTCCTTGTTGATTTCGGTCGGTCAATTTGCTCTTTGTGGTAAACCTATTATTCCCACCACCTTGAAATCTGAATTTGTAATTCTAAAGTTCACTTGTCTATCTTAAAATCTTCTGAATTCATCAGCTTCATGACCTTGAAATCCATTTTCTGCTGCATTCGCTGAGTTTGTGCTGGCTGTTTTGAATTCCTTCAAAAATCTCATCTGATTTGGATTGAATTGTTAATTCTGCTTCATGTTAAACTCTATCAGTTACCATCCTGGATTCAGCTGCAACATAATTTTCTCTTATACAGGCCTAGTGCCCTCAACTGCTTGTTGAAATGGCTGTTTCATAAGTTCCATTGTCTTGACAAATGGTTGGGAAGATTTCTATGTGTGAGCCTTGTTCATAAATTTATGTTAAAGAAGAATCTTCTATTATACGGATTTATGAATATCTGAAAGTTTTATATGGTTTAAGCTTCATGTATTTCTTGAATCTTTGATTCGTATATCTGGAAAATATCTGAACCAACTCTTTTAATAAATTCTAAACCATTTGATTCTTGTTATATCTTCTAAGATCTTCAAAAATCTGGACGTCCTTAAAATCATGGCTCACCTTAGTTGAAATGCTTCTTGTAGGTATTGTCTTTAATCATTTGATTACTCTGAGATTTGTCTGAAAGAAAAATTTGATCAGAGCAATGCCTTTGGTAACTGAGAAACCATGTCCAAAGGACTGTGTCATGAAGTGCCATGGGTAACTCTACAAAAATTTGATGAAAAATCTGTGAAATGTTAGGCAGAGCAATGATTAGGTTGCACTGAGAAACTGGGTCACTTCATCAAAGAAATGGAGATCACCTATGTCATGAAGTGCCCTAGTTAACTTTGTTCAATATGAATCCTGAAAGTTAGTCATACTAAGTGCTTAGGGATACTGCCGTCTAAACAATGTGTATCCTCTAGTTACAAGGTGTGTACTAAACTCGATTGATCTTGAAAGATATTGCTATAAAATTTACAGCTGCATAGAAAGAAAAATAAAAACAAAAACTTACTGAATCTTTAGACAAAATCATATGCCTTCATGTATGTTTAATCTCAATACTACTTTTTGCAACTCCTAAGGAGTCATTGAAATTGAATGTCTAAGATGAAAGGAGATCAAACTAGATGTTATCATGAATGCTTGGTTCGATTTTATTAAAATTGCTTCTAGATATGAGTACAGATAGTCTATTTTGAATATTCTTTGAATACATTATCTTTAAACCATCCTACTCGATAAAGAACTATTCATAAGCCCTTATAAATTGAAGACTCTGACACATGTTTAATTTTAGATTTATGGCTTGGCATCTCTCTGTTAATCTTTCTTACTCTTTTTGGAAGATCTGTTGATTTCTCAGAGTTGAAACTTGTTGGGGCTTTATTCTGCTGAACACTCCTTGCTTGCGCTCAATTCTTCACTGATTACATCATTTCAGTTTCTGCTAGTTGCTATTTTCTGCAGACTGCACAACCTCAATTCCCTCAATTCCCGCACTTTAACAAGTGGTATCTCTCATTGCCTGCTTAGGCCAACTATCGTATTTCATTTCACCCTTTCTGCTTTGTCAAAGGGAAGATTATCTATTCAAAGGGATATTCATGTCTGCATCCTTTTGTTCCAAAGGGGGAGAAGCATATGTTTGTCATAGTTCTGTCAGATGTTGCATGCCATGTCATAATTCATATTTGTCTACCTTTACATTCCTGGGGGAATTTACTTCATGCTTAATGCTAAATACTCCTACCCTTTTGATGTTGTCAAAGGGGGAGAATTTGTGAGTCATTTGTCATGATAGAAGTTGATGTCGTGCAGCATGCTTTGCTATATCTTCGTGATGCTTTGTTGTATCTTCATGAAGATGTCATGAATTTATTACAATGACTCATAATATTGCCATCATTAAAAAGGGGGAGATTGTTGTGTCTCTGTGATTTTAATGATGTTAATATTATGTCTCATTGTATATGTGAATATGTTAGTCGTTAATTCTGTCAGATGACATAATGAATATATGAGAATGTATAATGTACAGTCGGAACAAGTTCTGAAGGTGAATCAAAAAGTCAACACAGGTCAACGAGGTCAATGCCACTGATCTGGTCAACAATGTGAGTCAGACCGTGAAAGGTAAGGTCAATGCACATTTCACAGTATATTACATATCAAGGTCAGTGCAGCCTTTTCATGTTTTCTTAAAGGTCAGCGCATGCTCTTAAAGTCAGTGCAGGTTCATATGATAAGTCTGTGCATGTTTTAGTTTGATACACTTAGGTCAGTATACATACTGTTGCATGCATACGAAGGTTGGTGCTAGTTTCGCTTCCACACACTGCATACAAGGTATAGGTATGTGCATGTCTTTACCTAGTACTAACTAAGGTCGATGAATCTCTTCATAATAACTGTTATAAGGTCGGTGCAATCCTTCACAAGCACACAATAAGGTCCGTGCATATCACTGTTCACATGCATATAATGTCGATGCTTGTTTGCATCTATGTTAGACAGGTCGGTGCTAGTTGCACATAGCTTGTTTGCATCTGTGTTAGACAGGTCGGTGCTAATTGCATATAGGGTCGGTGCTAGTTGTATATAGGGTCGATGCTAGTTGAACTAAGGTTGGTGCAAGTTGCACATAGCTTGTTTGCATCTGTGTTAGACAGGTCGTGCTAGTTGCATATAGGGTCGATGCTAGTTGAACTAAGGTCGGTGCTAGTTGCACATAGGGTCGATGTTAGTTGAGTTTGTTGCATATAAGGTCGATGCTAGTGTCAAGTTTGAGCACATTCACCTACTTGTTCCTCAAGGATGAAGCATATGCATACATTGACTAAGTGTTTGATGAATTATCTCAGAGAGTATGTTAGCAGAGTAGCATGCAAGCTCAAACTGAAGATGGGCACGTGATCCCAAGTTGGCTAGAAGCTAGCACGTGACCCAGGGATACTTATGATTGGCACGTGATCTGAGGCATATACTGGTCTGATATCTTGACACGTGGCATCACTGTCCACACGCCCTAAGCGTGAGCTCGAGGGACCCAGACTGGAAGCTCTATAAAACCTTCTCTTGGGGTGAAAATTAGATAGAAGATAAGAAAGCTTACCAGAGAAAAAGAAGAAGGAGCCGCCAGAAAGTGAGAGCAAAAAGGGAGAAACAGAAAGAGCATCTGAGCATCTGAAAAGAAGATAGAAGAAAATTTGAGAGAGCAAGGAGAGCCTGAGCAAGGAGACTCAGAGAGAGTAGTAAATCTGAAGATCTATTCTCATCAGTTGAAGGATCAAATCCTCAACTAATCTGCTCTAGTTGGAGCTACATTGTTCTTCTCTTTGTTTGTGTTTCATTTTCTTTCCTGCATCGTTACAATGTTCATTTCTTTTTGGTCTTTTCCGATACCCTACTTTGGGTTGGGGTTCCTCCTTGGGATTAAGGAGAAGGGAGAGCAATCTCAGGTTTCCCTTTGGGTTTCAGAGGAAGAGAGGACGTGTCCTCTGGTTGGTGGGCAACGAGACGTTGCTTACTAGTGTTCCTCCTGAGGATTCAAGAGAAGAGAGACTTGGGTCTCCGGTTGTGAATGGATGGGTGTCACTCACGGTTTTCCCTCTAGTTTGGAGGAAGGGAGGTTCACCTTCGATTCTAGTTTTGTGGGTTGCAGAGCTAGGAGGCTGGTCTTGTGGGAAGCAAGACCAGGTCGATGGATTTGTCTCCCTCAGTCTCAAGCTGTTTGGCAGCGTCTGTTGCAGACTGAGTCTGCTTGTTCTTGCTTGAAGCAAGTGAATCCTCACTCGATTTGAGTGAGGGGTGGATGTAGGTCTGTGGGTTGCAGACCGAACCACCTAAGAATCCTATCTATTGTTGTTTACTTGTGCACACTTCCATATCATCTATCTCCCCTTCACAGGTTGTTTGAGCTTGTCTAGTTGTCTTCCCGTTTTGTGTTATTTGGTATTATTCAACACTGCCGCTGGAGAGGGGGATTTCTGCAGCCCAGTCAAAGAGCAGCCGAACTACGCCCATCAGGACCATACAAGGCCACGCTCACCCGAGTGATAGCCCACAGGGCCCATTCCGGACTAAAAGCCCAATAAAAGATCACTCCGGGACCCAACCTTCCTATGCTGCCCTCAGGCTCGGAAGGCCCGAGCGACGGTCAGGTCATCAGAATGATCTACGCCTGATCCATCCTCAGCCAGGATATAGGGAGGCGCACATGATCGTTCCGACCCATCTCCGTCCGAGCTAGGCCCATCGCCCGGATGTGGCTGGCCCCCCCTCAGCTCGAAACGGTCGACCGTCAATTGCTTATCCATGCAGTCGTTAAGAGTCCTCTGTGAGCAGGAATTTATAAGGGTGAGGGACTCCAGCTCCCCATGGTGATAACACTCCCACGATGAGACAGTAAAAGCCCACGTTGAGGACGTAACTCCCACCTGAAACCCCTCGACTTACAGGACTCCGGAAGATGGCGCACTATTTAAACCAGGGATACCCTCTGACGAAAGGTAAGGGCAACCACACGCTCAAAACTCCTGAGCAGGAACCATTTCACCCTTATGGTGGAGAGGGATCTCGCGCAGAAGCTACTTCCCCCGTTTTATTGCTCCCACCATAGCTCTACTGACTGAAGCATCGGAGGGTTTTCCCCAAGGACTCATCCCTGGGCCCCCTGATCCGTTTCCCTTTCTTGCAGTTCACAATTCGGTGATCCTCTGCCCGCTCAGGACCCGCGCGAGATCACGCCTCTTCATCTGGCGCCGTCTGTGGGAAACGAACAAAGAGCCAGCATGGTGCGAAGGAGCTCATGGAGGAGGTCCACCGGAGACAGGGGAAAGGCCATGGTAGTGGCTGGGGATGGCCCCTTTCGGGCCTCACAGAACCCCCCCTCCAACGCCAGCGCCCCCGCCAACGAACCGCCACCCCCCCTGCGGCAGTAGGGCTACCACTCAACGGTGGCGCCGACGCCTTCCAAGCCCTCAACGCAAAATTGGATGTCCTCGTGGAACTCATGAGGACCTAGGCAGCCAGGGGTGGAAGGTCACGCACCCCGTCGGAGAGCCCTCCCCGCGAGAATGCATCCCAACACACTGTCGGAGGCCGCTTCACTATCCGCGGCCAGCAGATTATCCGTAACAGGATGGGAGGACCCTCACAAGCTCCGCCGCTCGAGCAAGAGGCTTCCTCGTCACCGAGGTGGGGAAAACCTGGGGCACGCCGTCCGAACCCGGAGACCGATGTTCCTAAGGATCGCCAAGACATTCCCCCCAGCCTCGCGCCACAACAGCAGCCGGAGTTATCTCTTCGATTGCGAGAGTTCGAGAGACGCTTCGCAGAACAAGAACGCGCCCTGCGCGCCCTGCAGAAGGCCTCTCCCCCGGAGGATGAGGAGAAATCCCCTTTCTCCGAGTATATCTTGAAGGCAGAGGTGTCTCCCAGAACTTCCATCCCAACCTTCAAGCTCTACGACGGCCAGGGTGACCCGGCCGATCACTACGACAGCTTCGACGCTCTGATGACCCTGCACGGAGCGTCCGACGCCATCAAATGCCGAGCCTTCGTGACCACCCTGGTCCAAGGTGCTCAAGCCTGGTTCCGGGCCCTCGCCCCCGGATCCATCCGAGATTTCAAGCAGTTTGGCCGAATCTTCAAAGAGAGTTTCGCCGGAAGTGCCCCCCCAAGGTCGGTAGCGGGGCTCCTGGCCCTTAAACAGGCACAAGGGGAGAGACTCCGGGCTTATATTCACTGATTCAAGTCGGAAGCCTTGAGGATCCCCCGCCTAGATGTGGCCTCAGCCATAACGCGCTGACTGGGGGCGCCCAGGATGAGAACCTCCGCCGTGAGCTTGTCCTCCACCCTCCCTCGACCCTTGCCAAGCTAGTAACTCTGGCTTTGCGCCATGCCGAGTGCGAAGAAGTACTCAGCGCATGCTGAGATGCAACCGGCTCGGGTCGGGAGGGGGCCAAGAAGCCGGCTTTCGAGCCTAGCTCAAGTTCAGGGAAAAGGAGGAACCGAGACGGGGAGTGCAAGGAACCGTCGCGGAAGTATGAGCGGTACACCCCACTAGCCGCGCCGGTCTATGAGATCTACGAAGACATCAAAGACTCGGGTCTCCTCTGCCAACCCGAGCCAATGAGGTCGAAGAACCGTAACTGTAGCAAGCACTGCTTGTTCCACAGCGATCACGGACACCATACCGGCGACTGCCACCAGCTTCAGGATGAGATCGAGTGCCTCATCCGTTAGGGGCACCTAGCTCGGTTCATAGCCGAGCGCAAGGAGGATCGAGGCGCCCCAGAGGAGATCGACAACACCCCCCGAGGGGTCCACATCAACGTCATCTCCGGAGGAACAGCATCAGGGGGCGACAACAGCCGAGGAAGGAAGCGTCATGCCGAGCGGGCGAGCCGAGCCATAGAGCCTCCAAAGGCCCCACCGAGTGAGCCCCAGGTCATAGTCTTCTCAGACCGAGACTTAGAAGGGCTGAGCACCCCGCATGACGACGCCCTCGTGATTTCGGCTACAATAAACCATTGTAACGTAGATAGGATCCTAGTCGACAATGGGAGTGCCCCTGATGTACTGTCTTATGATTATTTTCTTAAGATGGGGCAGGATCCATCTAAGTTCCGCCCGATCCGAACCCCTCTCTGCGGGTTCAATGGCCAGGCCACCTATCCCGAGGGAGCCCTAAGCCTGCCGGTTACCCTCGGCACCCCACCCAAAACCATTACGGTCATGGTGGACTTCATAGTGATTAAAGGTATGATAGCATACAACACCATCTTCGGCCGAGGAATCCTCAGCCGAATAAAAGTGGTGCCGTCTACCTATCACCAGAAAATGAAGTTCCCCACCAAAAATGGGTTGGGGGAAGTCTGAGGTAACCAGGCCGCGGCCAGAAGGTGCTACAATATCTCGGTAGAGGCCATGAGGCCGGACGGGAAGGAGAAGGACCCCCGGGGAGTCGAGGGTAAATCCACAACCACCGAACCTGGTGGCGAATTACTGGCGGTTTTCTTAAACGACGACCCGACCATAGGAGTAAAGATCGGAGCCGACCTACCGTCTGAGGTCCAACAGCAATATAAAAAGTTCCTTTCTGAGTACATCCGAGTTTTTGCTTGGTCTGATGATCAACTACCTGGGATACCAGAGGAGACTGTAATGTACAAGCTCAGCCTCGACCCTGCCGTGAAGCCCGTACAGTAACGAAGAAGGAAGCATGCACCAGAGAAGCATGCGATCATCAAGGCGCAGGTCACCAAGGGACAAGAGACTGGCCTTTTTAGACCGGTCCTGTACCTGACATGGCTAGCCAACGTCGTCCTAGTACTGAAAGCTTCGGGCAAGTGGCGGATGTGCGTGGATTTCACCGACCTGAACAAGGCCACCCCTAAGGACTGTTATTCGTTGCCGAGCATCGACCAATTGGTTGACTCAACCTCGTGCAATGAGATACTCAGCTTCCTAGATGCCTATTCGGGTTACCATCAGATCAGAATGGATCCAGAAGATGTCGAGAAGACCGTCTTCATCACCGACTATGGCGTGTACTGCTACACCCGGATGCCTTTCGGGTTGAAGAACGTCGGAGCCACGTACCAAAGGCTAGTCAATCACATGTTTGAATGATAGCTAGGTTGAAACGTCGAGGCCTACATTGACGACATGCTCGTCACGACTCCCAAGGCCGAAGACCACTTCACCGACCTCGCTGAGACCTTCGACACCCTCCAGAGGTACAACATGAAGCTCAATCCTGCCAAGTGTGCCTTCGGAGTGAGATCCGGAAAGTTCCTGGGTTTCCTAGTCACTCAGCGTGGGATCGAGGCCAACCCAGACAAAGTCCAGGCCATCCTGGGCATGCGCCCGCCCACCTGCATCAAGGATGTCCAACGCCTAACTGGGCGTATCGCCGCTCTCAGCCGGTTCCTGTCCCGTGCGGCCGAACGATGCTTGCCCTTCTTCAAGCTGTTGAGGGGGCCCAAACTGGCATCTACTACGTTCGCATGGGATGAAGAATGCCAGAGAGCGTTCACCGAGCTCAAGGAGTTCTTGGCCTCGCCCCCGGCGCTCTCCAAGCCCGTTCCGGGTGAAGTCTTGCTGCTCTATCTCTCGGCCACGCCATCTATGGTTAGCTCGGTCCTGGTAAGAAATGACTCGGGAGTCGAGATGCCTGTCTACTACACCAGCAAGGTGCTCAACGAGGCTGAAAGGAGGTACCCCGCAACCGAGAAACTCGTGCAAGCATTGGTCACCTCCGCCAAGCGCCTCCGGCCCTATTTCCAGGGGCATCCCGTCACCGTACTGACCGGCGAACCATTGAAGAGGATCCTCGCTCACCCCGAAGCCTCAGGACGCCTCATCAAGTGGGCCATCATGCTTGGGGCATACGACATATCTTATCGGCCTCGCTCGGCTATCAAAGGCCAGGCGCTCGCTGATTTCATCGCCGAGAGCACCATCCGGACAGAAGAAAGGCCTCCGTCCGCACCCGGGCCAACCTGGGAACTGTTCATCGATGGATCTTCCAACTCGGTCGAGAGTGGTGTCGGAATCCTCCTGAAGTCCCCCGAAGGAGTCGAACTGCAATACGCCTTGAAGTTCAGCTTCCAGGCATCCAACAACGCTTCCGAGTACGAGGCCCTTATCTCGGGAGTGCGCATGGCCCGACGGTTGGGGGCTGAGTGAGTCAAAATCTACACTGACTCCTAGCTGGTTGCTAGCCAGGTCAACGGTGAGTACGAAGCTCGGGAGGCACCGATGATCAAATACCTCCAACTGGTCAGAGCCCTGGCCCAACAGTTCGAGAGATTCGAGGTAGTCCGAATATCTCTGGAGGAAAGCACTCGAGCGGACGCCCTCTCTTGGCTAGCCTCTTCTCTCGACCCTGAAGGTACCCGATTGGTCCTCCTTGAAGAGCTAGAGCGCTCGAGCATTGACTCGGAGCTCCTTGCTATTGACTTGGCCATTCCGAGCGACTGGCGCACCCCCTATCTGTCGTGGCTCCAGGACTCTCAAGAGCCTTCCGACCCTCGAGAGGCCCGCAGATTGAAGTGCCAAGCCCGGCACTTCATCATTCAAGACGACACTCTCTACCGGAGATCTTTTTTCGGTCCCTGATAAGTCTCCATTTCTTATGATAATACATCGCATAAACACCATTTTATGTGCATATAATTAGGTAATTATGCATATTTCATAATTAACCTCAACTCCGCATTTAAATTGGAGCTTTCACGTAAATTGATTAATTTGATAATTTTATCTAATAATTTGAAGTTGAGGGCCATGAGCATTAATTCTCCATTGCATAACTATGAGCATTTGAGATTGATGTGCACATTGTGGTAATTTTTATGGACTAAAGTGTAATTGTGTGTGTGTAGGACACCGAAGGTAATTACAAAAGAAGCCGGGGACAAAAGGGTCATCACCATTTTGACCAAGTCAAATAAAGAATTCAAAATATTTTAGTTGGAGGGAAAGGAATGTTCAAAATTTTGAATTCAAAGTTTGAAAAGGAAGAATCCAAAGTTTAAGTTTGAAAAGGAGGAAAAGGACATTCAAAGTTTGAAATAAAGGAGAGACATGATGAGCCTTGGGAAATGGGGTGCCTAAAGTCCAAGAAAGGGGGTGCCCACCTACTTTTTCTCTTCCCCATGCATCATATTCCACTTGAATCTCAGCCATCCATCTCCTTTTGATACAATCTCCACCCTCCATCTACCTAACTTTTCCTATAAATAGCCCATGACAAGGAGGAGAAGGGGAGTTCTTTTCTTTTGGCAACCTTTCACTCTCCCTCTTTCTCTCCCAACCTTAGGCCTCCAGTTTCTCCCATATAAGTTCGTTTTCTCCTTTTGTGTTCTTCATAAAAGTTCTTCATTTTTAAGTCTTCTACAACTTCTTCTTCTTGCTCATCTTCTAATTCCTTTTGGTTTTCAAGATATTTCGTATTTGTCACTGTGCTGTCCTATTCATCTACGACCCAATATTGTTCTCTGTTCTTTCCCTTATTTCTCCCTCTTCTAGTCATTTTCTGCTCTTGCTATCTTCATAAAAGTTCTTGGTTTTTACGTGTTCTACAACTTCTTCTTCTTGCTCATCTTCTAATTCTTTCTAGTTTTTAAGATATTTCTCATTTTTCAACTTGCTGTCCTGTGATTTCACTGTTCATCCGAGGTGCTAGTTTCTGTTATGTCTCCATTTTGAAGCTCTTCTTCTCTTCTTTTCTCTCTGAGTTCTTCATTAAAGTTTTTCCTCTCTTCCCCCTCTTCAACTTCTTCTTCTTGGGCATCCCCTAATTCCTCTTGGGTTCAAAGTTATTCACCCTCCAAAGACTGCTTCAACGACGAAGGCGACTTCCTCCCGGCGTAGACGACATCTTCCACAAGGTTGTTCGTGATCCAAGGCCAAGAGAGGACGGCGCTATCATCACCATTGCTGATACCATCTCCAAACTCCAGGCTTTTCTTGTGTTATTGCTTTTGTGATATTTCACTTCATTGTAATCTCATTGTGTCATTAGTATAAACTTGTTTCACATTTCATGTACTCTTTCTTTTAAGTTAATGAAAGGAGTTGTTCTCTTGATCTAGTTCTTTCTCTTCTTCCCTCTCTATCTCTTTCTTCTATATCTTCTTTCCACTTCATGCAATTATTTTCTATAGCATAAGCGCATAGTCATGGTGTTTTCAATTAAGTGTTCGGTTTGTTCATCATTTCACTATTTTCTTTAAGCAAATCCAAATCACAAGTGTTTTTCAAAGGACTCTAAGGTTTTTAACTCTAAAAATCTCTTCTTCCCTGTGGATTCGACCCGTGCTTGCCATAGTACTACGTTCTCTTTTGATCATTTTGTGCGAGTTCGGTTTTAAGATTGTTAGCGCGCGTGTTTTAAACGACGAACTTTTGCGTTATCAATTTTTGGCGCCGTTGCCGGGGAGGAATGGTGATTTTTGACTTAAGAACTTTGTTTTCCTTATGTATATAGTGTACTAATAAAGTTCTCTTTTCTTATTTTTACAAGGAATAAAAAGAAAAAAAAGAAGCAACTTGAAAATTCAAAAAAAAAATTCAGAGGTAAGTCTCCACCTTTTCCTTAGTCTTTTTGTCATTCATTTTGAAAAAAAAAAGAACGGGAGAACGCTTTTCAAGTAAGTATCCAAACTTTTCCTCCTTCATTTTAATTTCATTTCTCTACATTTTATATCTTGTGGTTAGATAGGTTCACTAAATAAAAACATAAAAAAAACATCACTTGAACTTCAATAAAAATCTTCATTGCAAGAGTAGAAATCACACTTTCATGTTCTAAGTCATGCATCATTTAGGATAGAAGCTCTTTTTCTTTATTGTCTAATTGTTGTTAATTACATTGTTGAAGATTGCGGGAGGCAAGGTGAGTACTCTAACTTTTCCAAAAGCATGCTCATGCATTTTTATGCTTGCATAGAACCCCTTGTTTGAACTTGCTTTGTTGCATATCATTTCAAAATATCTTAAGGGCAACACCCATAAGCAAGATAAGGTGGGGATTTCATCACCCTTCCTTAGCCCACAAATCATAATTCTCTTGCATCTTTGCATCACCTAGACCTCAAATAAAATTCAGTAGATATTGGCCCTAAGTTCACACTGTGGTTCTTGTGTTATTTGAGCTTACCCTCTTTTGAAAACCGGTGCCTAAGGCAAGACGGTCGGACTGCAAACGCTTTAAGCGGGCTAGTGGTTTGGCATAATTGGGTCCCCACGAAAGTAGGGGGAACCTCCCACTACCCCACCCCTTATCTGGCCGGTGGAAATATTGAGGGTGAACTTAAGTTTCACTTTAGCCATTTTGTGAAACCCAATTTGTAGGTCTAGGTCACATCTAGGGCATTAAGTAATTTGTGTGACAACTTGTTTGTGTTCGCATAAAAAAAAACAAAAATAAACAAAATCTCATCTTCTCTCTCTTCGTCTTAATTTGAGTCAAAACAAAAAAAAAATCATAAAAAAATCATAATTTTTTTTCACATCTCTCATATTTAACCTTGGTTTATGCAAGGGAGAAGATCTCAACATCGTGACTTAGTTGAGCCCATTAGTGAGATTGAGCGATTCATTTTTAATCCGGCTCAAAATCAAACCCAGCCTATGGCTGAACAACACCAATTAGGGGTGCCCAAACAGATGAAGGAATATTTCATTCCTTCAAATTATCAGCCATCCACTTGTATCCAACTGCCTAATATCCATGCTTTGCACTATGAGATCAAATCTAGCACCATTCAGATGCTCCCATCCTTTTATGGGAAGACCAATGAAGATCCCTATAAACATCTGGATGAATTTCTAGAAATTTGTTCCACTGTGAAAATTCAAAATTTCACAGATGATGCTCTCCGCTTGACCTTATTCTCTTTCTCACTTAAGGACAAAGCCAAATACTGGCTAGGGACCTTAGGGAAACCTATTGGCACATGGGCAGATATGCAGCATGAGTTCCTTAAGAAGTTTTACCCCATCGGTAGAACCAACACCATGAGACGTGCAATCACAGGATTCGCGCAACTCCCAAATGAACAAATACATGAATCATGGGAGAGATTAAAGGAACTACTCAGAAAATGCCCACATCATGGGCTCTCCAAATGGCAAATAGTGCAAGCTTTCTATGAGGGCCTAGATGATCAAGTTAGGCAGATTGTGGATGCATCATGTGGTGGGGCCTTTATGAGTAAGAGTGAGGATGAGGCCTATGCCTTATTTGAAATGTTGAGCGAGAATTCAATCAACCATGCTTCCTTATCCTCATATGAGAGAACCATTGGGCCCTCTAAACGGGCCGGGATGTATCGGGTGGAACCTGAAGCTAGGGTGGATGTAAATTTCATCCATCAAAAATTGGACAAGGTGGACATCATGGCCCAAAAGCTAGAACATGTTGATATGCTAGCCCACAAGTTAGACGAGCTCCTGGCTTAAAACAAATAAGAAACCACCATCTTACCTACGTCCAACTCATACTCGGACCCAACACACCATGAGGTGTGTGCTTTATGTGCTAGCCCGGACCATCATGTGTCCGATTGCCCAACAGCAGCCCAGTTACCACCTTTTATACAGGAGCAAGTCCAAGCAGCCCAGGGATTCTCTAAGCCCAACTATGACCCATTTTCTAACACCTATAATCCGGGTTGGAGGAATCACCCCAATTTCAATTGGAGAAATCAACAATCTCCCAATCAGCCCACCATCCCCTCTGCGTCTCAAACTCACAAACCACCCATCCAACACCAATTTCAAGCACAGCCACCATTCCAAGGAAATGCTTATGGTCGGGGACCGCAAGCCCAACAACCACTTCCCCGATTTAACCAGGGTCAGGTCCCATACCAACCTCCTCAGCCCAATTACGGGCAATCTTCCAATTCCCACCAAATCTATCAACCTCCTCCGCAACACCACCAGGACTCCCAAACTGATGATAGATTCCATCAGTTACAACAACTAATTCTGGCCCAAAATCAATCCTTCCAACAAACTATTCAAGCCCAAAGTCAATCTTTCCAACAGACCCTCCAATCCCACCAGCAAACCATCTCTAAGTTGGAGACTCAATTGGGCCAATTGGCTGAAGCCACCATGAGAAGGGAAGTGGGCCAATTGCCAAGTCAGCCCATTGCCAACCCACGAAATAATCCTCCGGGCTTCCCACAACCGAACTTCCCCATTAACCAGCCAATTCCTCCTCTCCTCCAGCACCCATCAGGCCAAATACACAAAAAGGCCCACAACTCGAAAATGCAAAAGCAATTTCGACCTTAAGAAGTGGTAAAGTCCTCAAAGTTCCTCAGGGGTCCACTCCTAGTTCATCAGTCCAGGCCCCTGACATATCTTCTGATAGTGAGGAGGAGCCCAGCCAGGAAGAGGATGTCAAGGGAAAGAGGAAAATAGAGGAAGGGCCCAGCACTTACCAACCTACAGTGCCATTTCCCAATGCCTTAAAGCCCAAAAAGAAACAACCAGCCTATAATGAGGAGATGATGGAGCTCTTCAAACAAGTACACATCAACATCCCTCTCCTCGATGCCATCAAACATGTCCCGGCCTATGCTAGATTCTTAAAAGAAATGTGCACTCCTAGGCGGGACCCACGAGTGACCCCGGAAAAGGTTCGACTCCCGGAGAACGTTAGTGCTGTGGTCCTCAACCAACTTCCAAGAAAGTTAAAAGATCCTGGAGCACCCCTTATCTCTTGCAACATTGGGGGTGTGACATTTGATAAGGCTCTCCTTGATTTAGGAGCTAGTGTGAATTTACTCCCTACCTCCATCTATGAGCAGTTTGACATCGGTGAGCTCAAGCCTACTCCCATTATTCTCCAGCTCGCCGATAGATCAATCAAGACTCCAAAGGGCCTTATTGAGGATGTCATTGTTAAAGTGAATGAGTGCTACTTCCCTGCTGACTTTCTTATTTTGGACATGGTTTCTCCCCAAGAAATCAAGCATACTCCTATCATTTTGGGTAGACCATTTTTAGCCACGGCTAGGGCTAATATAGACTGTGCTTCAGGAATTATGGACATATCTTTTGGGGACCAGAAAGTCAGCATCAACATTTTTAAGGCATCCAAATTTCATGATCAAAAAGGAGATTGCTATGCTGTTGACACCATTGAGGAATTATTGGAGATTGAAAGGGACAGTAGGACTGGAATGAGAGAGGAAGTTGACATCTTGTCAACTCAACTTAGGACATGGCCCCCAGTTGAACCTTTGCCTCAGCTTAAATCTGAACCAGCTCTGCCCTCTTTGCAATCCCCTCCTCAGGTTGAACTAAAACCATTGCCAGCCTCCCTTAAGTATGCATTCCTAGGCCCAGACCAAACCTTGCCAGTCATCATAGCAAGTGACCTTGAACCTAACCATGAGGAGAAACTAGTTGAGGTCTTAAATCTCATAAGGGGGCTATAGGTTGGTCTGTCGCTGATCTTAAAGGGATTAGTCCATCCATTTGTCAGCACCATATTTATATGGAGGAGAATGCAAAACCGAGTAGAGACATGCAGAGGAGATTAAATCCACACATGAAGGAGGTGGTCAAAAATGAGGTGGTCAAGTGGTTAGATGCCGGAATCATCTACCCAATTTCTGATAGTCAGTGGGTCAGTCCAACACAAATAGTCCCAAAGAAATCAGGACTGACTGTGATCACCAATGATCAAGAGGAGTTGATGCCTACTAGGTTGACCACGGGATGGAGGGTCTGCATTGATTATAGGAAGCTCAACTCCATGACAAAGAAGGACCATTTTCCCCTCCCATTCATTGACCAAATTTTGGAAAAATTAGCAGGGCAAAAATACTTCTATTTTCTGGATGGGTATTCTGGATACAATCAGGTGGCTATCTACCCAGAGGATCAGGAAAAAACCACATTTACCTGTCCCTACGGAACCTTTGCTTTTCGAAGAATGCCCTTTGGACTATGTAATGCTCTCGCCACATTTCAAAGATGCATGTTAGCTATTTTTTCTGACATGGTGGGTAACTTTTTAGAGATTTTCATGGACGATTTCTCCATTTTTGGGGACACATTTGATTCTTGTCTAGACCACTTAGCCAAAGTCATGAAGAGATGCATAGACACTAATCTTGTCCTCAGTTGGGAAAAGAGTCATTTCATGGTTAAAGAGGGCATCGTTCTGGGACATATAGTGTCAGCAAGAGGGATTGAGGTGGATAAAGCCAAGGTTGAGCTTATTGCCAAACTACCACCACCCATCTCAGTGAAACAAATCCGTTCCTTTTTAGGTCATGCCAGCTTCTATCGCCGATTTATTCAAGATTTCTCCAAAGTTGCTAGACCTCTCACTAATCTGCTGGCTAAGGAAGTCCCATTCCATCTTGACCAATCATGTCTTGAGGCTTTTGAATCATTGAAAATGGCATTGACCAATGCCCCAATCTTGCAAACTCCTAATTGGTCATTGCCTTTTGAAATTATGTGTGATGCCTCGGATTATGCTTTAGGTGCTGTTTTGGGGCAAAGGGTAGACAAAAAACCTGTGGTGATTTACTATGCGAGTCGCACACTCGCTGATGCCCAACTTAGGTACACCACAACAGAAAAGGAGTTACTTGCTGTTGTCTTTGCCCTTGAAAAGTTTCGGTCCTATCTGCTAGGGGCCAAAGTCATTGTGTTCTCTGACCACTCAGCCCTCAGACACCTGCTGTCTAAAAAAGATGCCAAACCAAGGTTGATTAGATGGATCCTTTTATTACAAGAATTTGATTTAGAAATTCGGGATAAAAAAGGAAGTGAAAATGTTGTTGCAGATCACTT
Source organism: Amorphophallus konjac (assembly GCA_022559845.1). NCBI lineage: Eukaryota > Viridiplantae > Streptophyta > Magnoliopsida > Alismatales > Araceae > Amorphophallus > Amorphophallus konjac. Next base: position 78,264,445 of record CM040126.1, read on the forward strand.
GTCTCGAAGTATCACATCAGACACCACACCCTTACAGGACTCATTTCCAGATGAACACCTCCTTAGTGTATCTCACATTCCACCTCCATGGTATGCACACATTGTCAATTACTTAGCCGTGAAAAAAATTCCTGAAGGTTGGTCCAAACAAGAAAAAGACCGCTTCTTTGCTAAGCTCAAATACTTCTTTTGGGAAGACCCTGAGCTATTCCATTTAGGACCAGACCAAATCATTCGGAGGTGTGTCCCTGAAGGTGAGCAACAAAGCATTCTGACATTTTGTCACACCTTAGCTTGTGGGGGGCATTTTTCAAGTAAGAAAACGGCAGCCAAAGTTTTGCAGAGTGGGTTCTACTGGCCCACAGTATTCAAAGATGCATTCGAATTTTGCAAATCTTGTGAGCGCTGTCAGGCTATGGGAAACATGTCACGTAGGGACATGATGCCTTTAAACCCTATCCTGGTTGTGGAAATTTTTGATGTATGGGGAATTAACTTCATGGGACCGTTTCCATCATCTTTTGGACATGAGTACATTTTGGTGGCGGTGGATTACGTGTCTAAGTGGATAGAAGCTATAGCCACAAGGACTAATGATCACAAAATTGTCATGAAATTTGTTCGCAAGAACATTTTCTCTCGATTTGGGTGTCCCAGGGCTATCATTAGTGATGGGGGTTCACATTTCATCCATTCTCAATTTCGGGCTTTGCTTCGAAAGTATGGGATAACACATAAGATTGCTACCCCCTATCATCCCCAGACTAGTGGCCAGGTGGAGGTTTCTAATAGGGAGATCAAGAATATTTTGCAAAAGTCTGTCCGGCCCGATAGGAAAGATTGGTCAGAAAGATTAGATGATGCTTTATGGGCCTATCGGACCGCCTACAAAACTCCCATTGGTATGTCCCCTTATAGGCTTATTTTTGGAAAGTCATGTCATTTGCCAGTCGAATTGGAACATAGGGCCTATTGGGCAATCAAACAATTCAATCTTGATTTAGCACAGGCTAGTTCCCATAGAGCCCTTCAACTAAATGAGTTAGAGGAACTTCGCAATGAAGCCTATGAGAACTCTAGGATTTATAAAGCCCAGACAAAAGCATTCCATGATAAACACATTTCACGTAAAACTTTTCAAATCAACCAAAAGGTCTGGCTTTTTAACTCTAGGCTGCGATTATTCCCTGGTAAATTGAAATCTCGATGGGATGGACCATATGTGGTAATTAAAATATTTGACCATGGTGCAGTAACAATTCTTGATCCTAAAACTGGTCAAACTTTCACTGTCAATGGTCAACGTTTGAAACCTTACATTAAAAATCTTCCAATGCTGCAGGAGGACTCTCTCAGGCTGAGTGACCCATTGTGAGCTATATTGTGTCTGGCTGAAGACGTTAAACTTAGCGCTTCTTGGGAGGCAACCCAATTATCCTATCTCTTTTCAAAATTTTTTTTTCTTTTATCTAAGGAGCATGGAGGATGGAGCAATATTTCTTTGATGACGACATCTCTCTCTCAGGTCGTATCTATCATTCCCTCTACTTTTTATGGCTTTATTTCATTTCTATATCTTACTCATGCCATTAGGGACAATGTCACCTAAGTTGGGGGGTAGCTTGAGCTCGAATTTCCTCAAAATAATTGCAACCTTTCATCACACCTCTAACACGTGTTTCATGTTCATATTTCATGATGAGAAACTTTTCTTAGAATGATAGGACTTAGAGTCTTACATGTGAAAGTTGCAAATTAAAGGGATGAATTAATTGGTTATGTCTTTAGCCTTTTCCTCAGAATACACCTGAAAATTCTATTGAACTTGCACACAATTGCACAATAACAAGATCGGTGGATGACAAACATTAGGATGATGGAAATTTTACTTGACACTTAGGTGGTGATGAATATTATGCCCATTCGTTGAACATAATCGTGAGGAAAAAGCTACCTGCCAAAAAAAACACACATGGAAAATACCCCTGAACTTAGTAACCGGGCCTGCTTCTCCTAAGGCAAGAGTTGAGGTTCGCGTCAAACGGCGAAGGGATGTGCAGCACCGTGTGTCAAAAAAAAAAAGAAAAAAAAAGAAGTATAAACTGCCAGAGTGAAGCTACCTGTAATTCGAGAAGCTCAATTCAAGAGGTGGGCAGAATTGAAAATCATCTTTAAGTGAAAGGTAGAAGACTCATTCATCTAGATTGTTTGGAAGTCACTAGTCAAGTTATATCACTCATACACAAAGAGATATTTAATTTTGAGTGTATCCTGAGGAAAGGTCTAAACACATGGACTGATGAAATTTATACCAAATGCATACTACTTGAACTTGTAATACTCCAAAGTCTAAATCATTATGCATAATGTTCTTGCCATGATCTGTGACACATGAGTGTTTGCTAGTCCTAATTTTATAATTGTTTACATTGCTAAGGGACTAGCAATGTTCAAGTTAGGGGGTGTGATAAGTCTCCATTTCTTATGATAATACATCGCATAAACACCATTTTATGTGCATATAATTAGGTAATTATGCATATTTCATAATTAACCTCAACTCCGCATTTAAATTGGAGCTTTCACGTAAATTGATTAATTTGATAATTTTATCTAATAATTTGAAGTTGAGGGCCATGAGCATTAATTCTCCATTGCATAACTATGAGCATTTGAGATTGATGTGCACATTGTGGTAATTTTTATGGACTAAAGTGTAATTGTGTGTGTGTAGGACACCGAAGGTAATTACAAAAGAAGCCGGGGACAAAAGGGTCATCACCATTTTGACCAAGTCAAATAAAGAATTCAAAATATTTTAGTTGGAGGGAAAGGAATGTTCAAAATTTTGAATTCAAAGTTTGAAAAGGAAGAATCCAAAGTTTAAGTTTGAAAAGGAGGAAAAGGACATTCAAAGTTTGAAATAAAGGAGAGACATGATGAGCCTTGAGAAATGGGGTGCCTAAAGTCCAAGAAAGGGGGTGCCCACCTACTTTTTCTCTTCCCCATGCATCATATTCCACTTGAATCTCAGCCATCCATCTCCTTTTGATACAATCTCCACCCTCCATCTACCTAACTTTTCCTATAAATAGCCCATGACAAGGAGGAGAAGGGGAGTTCTTTTCTTTTGGCAACCTTTCACTCTCCCTCTTTCTCTCCCAACCTTAGGCCTCCAGTTTCTCCCATATAAGTTCGTTTTCTCCTTTTGTGTTCTTCATAAAAGTTCTTAATTTGTAAGTCTTCTACAACTTCTTCTTCTTGCTCATCTTCTAATTCCTTCTGGTTTTCAAGATATTTCGTATTTTTCACTGTGCTGTCCTGTTCATCTACGACCCAGTATTGTTCTCTGTTCTTTCCCTTATTTCTCCCTCTTCTAGTCATTTTCTGCTCTTGCTATCTTCATAAAAGTTCTTGGTTTTTACGTGTTCTACAATTTCTTCTTCTTGCTCATCTTCTAATTCTTTCTAGTTTTTAAGATATTTCTCATTTTTCAACTTGCTGTCCTGTGATTTCACTGTTCATCCGAGGTGCTAGTTTATGTTATGTCTCCATTTTGAAGCTCGTCTTCTCTTCTTTTCTCTCTGAGTTCTTCATTAAAGTTTTTCCTCTCTTCCCCCTCTTCAACTTCTTCTTCTTGGGCATCCCCTAATTCCTCTTGGGTTTAAAGTTATTCACCCTCCAAAGACTGCTTCAACGACGAAGGTGACTTCCTCCCGGCGTAGACGACATCTTCCACAAGGTTGTTCGTGATCCAAGGCCAAGAGAGGACGGCGCTATCATCACCATTGCTGATACCATCTCCAAACTCCAGGCTTTTCTTGTGTTATTGCTTTTGTGATATTTCACTTCATTGTAATCTCATTGTGTCATTAGTATGAACTTGTTTCACATTTCATGTACTCTTTCTTTTAAGTTAATGAAAGGAGTTGTTCTCTTGATCTAGTTCTTTCTCTTCTTCCCTCTCTATCTCTTTCTTCTATATCTTCTTTCCACTTCATGCAATTATTTTCTATAGCATAAGCGCATAGTCATGGTGTTTTCAATTAAGTGTTCGGTTTGTTCATCATTTCACTATTTTCTTTAAGCAAATCCAAATCACAAGTGTTTTTCAAAGGACTCTAAGGTTTTTAACTCTAAAAATCTCTTCTTCCCTGTGGATTCGACCCGTGCTTGCCATAGTACTACGCTCTTTTTTGATCATTTTGTGTGAGTTCAGTTTTAAGATTGTTAGCGCGCGTGTTTTAAACGATGAACTTTTGCGTTATCAGTCCCCTCCTGAAGTGTCTCGGCCCCGACGAAACCAACCGAGCTATCCAAGAGATTCATGAAGGCCTATGCGGAGCGCATTCAGGAGGAAAGTCACTCACCCGGATCCTGCTATGGCAGGGTTACTGGTGGCCCACTCTGCAGCGCGACTGCATGACCTACGTGCAACATTGCGACTGATGCCAGCGATTCGACCACTTAGTCCATTAGCCGGCAACGGAGCTCGTCACCCTGGCCGAGCCGTATCCCTTCGCTCGGTGGGGAATCGACATTCTTGGGCCGTTCCCCACGGCTCAGGCCTAGAAGAAGTTTATCATCGTCGCCATCGACTACTTTACCAAGTGGATCGAGGCCGAAGCCACGGCAAGGATCACCGAGACAGTCGTCTGGAGTTTCATCTGGAAGTCGATCATTTGTCGTTATGGCATCCCCCGAGTGATAGTGAGCGATAACGGTCGGCAATTTGACTCTTGTTATTTTCGAGACAGATGTGCTGACCTAGGTATTCGCAACCACTTCACCTCGGTCGCCCACCCTTAGGCCAACGGGTTGGTCGAGAATGCCAATAAGACTATCTTAAAAGGCATAAAAATCAGACTCAACAAGGCCAAGGGCAGATGGCTCGAGGAACTGCCCAGCGTACTTTGGTCACGCAGAACGACTCCCAGAACGGTAACCGGTGAAAGTCCTTTCCAGTTGGTATATGGCGCCGAGGCCGTAATTCCATTGGAGATCGCCAATCCCTCCCTCCGAGTTATCTGCTTCTCGCCCGAGGTAAACGAGCAAAAATTGCTCGAGAACCTCAGCCTAGCGGATGAACTCCGAGAGATTGCTAGCATCCGAGTGACGGAATACCTGCGCCGCCTCGCTCGATACTACAACGCCAAAGTTTGAGACAGGCACTTCCAACCGGGAGACTTCGTCCTTAGAAAAGCCGAAGCCTCTCGACCACTAGAGGCGGCGGGCAAGCTATCCCCCACCTGGGAAGGTCCCTACCGAGTGGTCGAGATGCTCGGGAAAGGAGCATACCGGCTATCTACAATGGAAGGGGAACCCATCCCTCGGACGTGGAACGCTGCCACACTACGCAAGTTCTACTTTTGAAGTCGTGCAAACAATCTGAGTGAAATAAAATTTTTCCTTTTCATTCAAACGATTGTTGGTACATCAGAAAGGCCAAAGACAATACATTGCATAACAAAAAGTAAAAAAAAAATCATCTAATGCCACTGCAAGAGGCCGTCACTCGGCCGACTCAGTTTGATCTCCTTGCGTCCAGCCACTGACTCTGCCTCGCGTAGAAACTGGCTCAGATAAAAGGCGGTCGATCCAGTTGGCTCGGGTGGCCCATGACAAAGGTGACAGAGGGACTGCGGAAGCGGAAGGCTACCTTCCAAGTTGACAGAGGCTGGGGAGAGGGAATGCCTATGACGGCCTCCTCTCTTCCAACCTGCCAACTCTTTGGAACGTACAAAGAGCAAGGAGCCTCCGCAGAGTGAAAGAAATGGCGGGGGGAGAGCACAAGAGGAGAAAAGAGAACAAGAAGTCCAGTGTAGCTGGACGAGGAGGTAGGGGAAGGCCCGGAAAGGAGGGAGCTTAATTTGCTTCCTCCACCCATCCCTGAAGCGAGTAGAGAGGAACGAGCGGCGAGGAGGCCGGATGCCCCCATCCGTCCTCCATCTCGCCCCCCCGGGAAGCGTCGCTAGAACTGATAGAGGAAATGACGTGATTTTTCTGTCAAAATCCTCTCCAGATCCGCACGACGACCGTCGGACCCGCTTTAAACCCGCGCGACGATCGTCGGACCTGCTCAAAACCTGAAGCGGAATAAACTCGCCACCCTCCATCATCGGCAGCATCGTCCTCCGAAGGATCTTCCATGCTCTGAATGCAAAGGCTCAGCGCTTCGAGAAATGGAGAGACGAAAGACCATCCTAGAAAACCTTAAAGCGGTGTGGACGGAGAGACGCCCCTAAGTCCCTTATAAAGGCGAGGGGAGGTTGCTTGCCTTAAAAGACTCTCTCCTCGAAAACACGCGAAAGGATTTCCCCTTTATGACTGGTCACCTCAAACTCCTCGTTTCCGCCCGCAGCGGGACACACGAAGCGGCCAAGCATTCAAAGCGTGAGCAAACGGAAAGGCACCCTGCCAGACACCTGCCCAACCATCGCGCGAGATCTGCGCAGAAAGTATCGGTCCTTTCCAACTACTACAGATACACTGATCAAATCACGGCAAGTACAGCGAGCAACAAGCAAAGTTTTTCTCTATTGCCTTACATAGAGAAGAGTCCTTTTTTGCTCAAAAAAAAAGAAAAAAAAGAGAAAAGGACAAACAAGGGGAGAAGACAAAGCAGGTCAACACATCAGGCCTCCGGCCCATCTAGCGGCTCAGAAGCGGAAGGCACGGACAGTCTATCCCCGATACCCTCGGTGACGGCCGACCCAGGCACTGCCCCCACCGGTGCAGGAACTGTCTCGGTCGCGAGCCCTCCCGAGACCTCCGGAGCTGGTGACCCCTCAAGAGAAGAGACCTCCGGGTCTTCTTCGCCTGACGCCGGGGTAGCAGAACTGGAGGACGAGGCATCTGAGTCATAACGTTGATCGGACGGGAAGCGGAGCTTGGAATCATGCTCTTCAGCATAGGCCACCACTCGGCGATAGCCCTGCTTGAAGCCCTTGCGGGCGCCTTGGTGGAGAGCCAACTCGTAGTAAGGAAGGGCAGCCTCCTTCAGGTCGACTTGGTAGGCCTCCGAGCATTTATACTACTCGACCACCTCTGCCTCGGCCAACCCTACCCTCCCTACGAGTTCGGCCATCTTTCGCTCTGCCTCGGCTTGCCTCCTCCCGACCTCGGCCGCCAGCTCCTCAGCCTCGACTGCCCGCCTCTCTGCCTCGGCCCGGTAAGCCTTGGCCTCCAACCGGTGACGCTCTGCTTCCTCCGCTTGGTGCGCTAGGTTGACGCGCTCGATTTCCCAGCGGCCATCTAGCTCGATGCGGACAAGGCGCTCCTCCTCAAGGAGCCTATTCTTCCTCTCAAGCGACTCCCGAGCCTTGGCCAGTTCCTCGGTCAGTGCTCGGCCTTCCAGCTGGCTCGACCGCAGCAACCCTATGGTCGCGAAGAACTCCCACCGAAGCCCCTCTTTCTCCTCGGTGAGCCGGACCAGCTTCCTCTCGGCCCCGCCGATGGTCCAGGCGAACTGTGACCGCTCTGACTCTAACCGAGCATAAGTCTCCATCATCGTGGCCCCCATCTGAGCCATGACCAGGCCGCCCTCCATAATGACGTTGAGGACCCCGGCTGGGGAATGACGCGTGCTTCCCCCCTTCACCCTCGCCGTAACACCGCTGCACATCTCGTACAAGGTGCGTGACACGCCAAGCAGAATCTTCCCCACGCCGGGCGCCCCGCCAGTCAGCCCGGATCGAACCTCTATCCCAACTGCTCCTGGCGCCACGGTCGGTTGGGGCGGCAACGCCTCTGCAGGCAAACCCCCAACCTCGACCGTCCCGGCTCGCACGTCGCCGCCTGAGGCATTGCCCACCTCGACCGACGCCCCAGCCTCGGCCGCGGTTGCTTCAACTTCGGCCTCCTCTGTTCCCACCGAGGGGAGAGCCGACCCACCACCGTCTCCCCCCGGGGTGCCCCCGGTCTCCTCGGCCCCCTCTCACTCGGCAGATAGGAGAGCTGGCCTGATAGGGTCGGCCCTATCTTGCCCCGGAGAGGGGAGCACCGCCGAGCCAGAATCGCCCCTAGCGGTGGGGATGGCCCCAGCCTTCTTGGCTCGCTTCTTGGCCTTAGTGGCGGCCCACAACATACCCGCTACGGGGTCCTTGCGCTTCGTCCCGCGCAGTCGAGAAGTCCCCTCGGAGACCGCCCCCTTGCCCTTGTCCCGGGCTTGGGAGCGACCCTCTGAAGCGGCCAGTTCTCCGTCAGCCGAGTCATCGCCAAGATCGACCACCTCAGCGGCCTCCTTCAGAGGCTCCTGCCTGTTATCTGCACAAAAGAAGAAGACGGTCAGAAACACAAAGGCAACCCCGGCACCCAAAGATGAGTCAGGCTCGTGGCGTGTGAACCTGATGGGAGCAGCCGTGTGAGGAGACATCGCTCCACATTCTCCGTAGTGACCAGCTCCTCTGTGGATCGGTGATGCTTCAGCAAAATGGCTGCGTACTCCTCCACCTGTGGAGGGAACTCGTCCTGCCGGGGGGGGGGGATATTCGGGTGGAAGTTTGGGATCACCGGGCACTCCCAGGATTCCCCCATCACGTGTGTCTTCACCCAAAAGAACTGGGTTTTCCATCCCTTATGAGAAGAATCCTTTGTCGCCAGCGAAATGCTGCTCCTATTCCTCCTCGCCTGGATGAAATAGAAACCCTTTACGGTTGGCGGATGCACTTTCAACTCAAAGAAATAGTGGAAGAGGTCCAGGGAAGGAGGGACCCCGCACTGACGGCAGAGGATACGGAAGGCGGAGAGGAGAAGATATGAATTGGCCACCAGCTGGACCAGTGCCAGCGAGAAAAACTTGAGGAGCGTGAGGATGAAGGGCTCGAAAGGGAGATGGAACCCACTCTTCCACGCCAAAAGAAAGGAGCAAAAATGGCCCATACGAGAGTCCAAGCTCATCTCGTGCGGGGCGGCGGCAACGAAGCAGTATCTGTAGGGAAGGCGGAACTGGTGCTCTAACCTCCTCACCTTAGCCTCCCTTAGCTCGCTGCAGTTGGGGACTGGCACCTTCACCACGGGCTCATCGCTACACTCACCCGAATGCTGTTCAGCCATGGATTCTGAGGAAGAGCTCGACGAAGAGCACTCTCGAGACCCCAAAGGCTCTGGGGGAAGAGGGAGCTGCCGGATGGCCTCCGCCGTCGCCTCGGCCAACTCTGCGAACGCCGCCGCAAGCCTCTGCTCTTCCGTCGTGCCCTCACGATGCATCAAGGAGCCTAGAAACTTGAAGGGAGGCTAGACCCTAAAAATGGAGGAAGTCTGGAATGCCTAAGAATGCCCAAACGCCTATATCTCCTCGCAGAAGGCGGCGCGCCGTTCCGACCACCGAGAAAATGGGGCCCCTTCGTTTCAAATCCGTCAGGAATACCATCATTACGGGCCTTGGTGACCACGACACGTGGCTTACTCACACCACCAGATCTCCACCCACCTGAGCCACGCTGGTCATAAACCCTAAAACATCTACTCTTCCGAGCCTTCCCTGGCTCGGGAGTAGGAGGGGGACAAGTGGAGAGGGGGATTTCTGCAGCCCAGTCAAAGAGCAGTCGAACTAGGCCCATCAGGACCAAACAAGGCCACGGTCGCCCGAGTGATAGCCCACAGGGCCCACTCCAGACTAAAAGTCCAATAAAAGATCGCTCGGGGACCCAACCTTCCTAGGCGGCCCTAAGGCTCGGAAGGCCCGAGCGACGGTCAGGTCATCAGAATGATCTACGCCCGATCCATCCTCAGCCAGGATATAGGGAGGCGCATACGATCATTCCGACCCATCTCCGTCCGAGCTAGGCCCATCGCCCGGATATGGCTGCCCCCCCTAAGCTCGAAACGGTCGACCGTCGATTGCTTATCCATGCAGCCGTTAAGAGTCCTCTGTGAGCAGGAATTTATAAGGGTGAGGGACTCCAGCTCCCCAAGGCGATAACGCTCCCACGGTGAGGCAGTAAAAGCCCACGTTGAGGACGTAACTCCCACCTGAAACCCCTCGACTTACAAGACTCTGGAAGATGGCACACTATTTAAACCAGGGATACCCTCCGGCGAAAGGTAAGGGCAACCACACACTCAAAACTCCTGAGCAGGAACCACTTCACCCTTCTGGTGGAGAGGGATCTCGCGCAGAAGCTACTTCCCCCCTTTTATTGCTCCCACCATAGCTCTACTGACTAAAGCATCAGAGGGTTTTCCCCAGGGACTTATCCCTGGGCCCCCTGATCTGTTTCCCTTTCTTGCAGTTCACAATTCAGCGATCCTCTGCCCGCTCAGGACCCGCGCGAGATCACGCCTCTTCAGCCGCGTAGTGTCGCCCTCATATTTAGCAGTTTCTTTGGATTGCTAGGTACCTGCTGGATATGCACTCTAAGTGTTCGAGTGGGATTTGAATTCTCATTAGAATACTTATCTAGCCCAACTAATTAGCCTTGATTTCTGCACGATTCATAGTGAATGTTTTATTTGGGTAAAATTTTGGTAACGGATTCATTCACCCCCCCCTCTGAATCTGTGCCTTGCACCCATACATTCTATCAGTAAAAACTAGATCCTCACTAAGGCAAGTGGAGGAAGGGGATTTGATGGCCTTTATCTCTCAAGAACAGCCTAAGGATGTTCATGAATCTCTTCAAAATGAATCATGGATCTAGGCTATGCATGAAGAGCTACACCACTTCGAAAGAAACTAGGTGTGGTCTCTCGTGCCGCATCCTAAGAATCATCCCGTTATTGGAACTTGTAGGGTTTTCAGAAATAATCTAAATGACACGGGATTGGTGGTTAGGAACAAGGCCCAACTTGTAGCGAAAGGGTATAGTCAGAGATGGGCATTGATTTTGATGAGTCCTTTGCACTAGTTGCTAGATTAGAAGTAGTCCAGATTCTTCTGTCCTATGCTTGTTCTCTCAACTTCAAATTATTTCAAATGGATGTTAAATCTGCTTTTCTTAATGGGTATATCAAAGAGAATGTTTCTGTAGAACAACCTCTAGATTTTGAAGACCCAAAACATCCACAACATGTGTACAAGTTGTAGAAGGCCTTGTACAGATTGAAGCAAGCACCAAGGGTATGGTATGAAAGGCTCACCTTATTCCTACTTGAAAATAGTTTCAAGAGGGGGAAAGTTGATCAAACACTATTCATAAGAACGTCAGGTAAAGACATATTAGTAGTTCATGTTGATGATATCATTTTTGGATCTACTAATGATGCCTTATGTGATGAGTTTGCACAAATAATGTAGGGTGAATTTGAAATGAGCTTAATGGGGGAACTTACATTTTTCCTTGGATTACAGGTAAAGCAAACATCTGAGGGCATTTTCATTAACCAAGCCAAATACACCACGGAGCTCTTAAAGAAATACGGAATGGCAGATGTAAAGCCAATGTCAACTCCGATGGCCACAACCACGAAGTTAGACAAAGATGAAAAGGGTAAAATAGTAGATCCTACACTATTTCGAGGTCTGATCGGATCACTACTGTATCTTACATCATGTCATCCTGATATTCAATACAACGTATGTCTCTATGCTCGTTTTCAGTCATGTCCTAAAGAGTCACATCTATTGGCTGTTAAACGGATTTTTTGATATTTGATTGGCACAATAGACTTCGGCTTATGGTTTCCTATCAGTAATTCATTTGATCTCGTTGCATACACTGATGCGGATTATGCTAGATGCATTGTTGATCGTAAAAGTACTAGTGGGTACTATCAGTTTTTTGGTGGGTACTTAGTTTCATGGGCTTCCAAGAAACAACATTCAGTAGCTCTCTCAACGGCCGAGGCTGAATATGTAGCCGCAAGAAGTTGTGGAGCTCAAGTACTTTGGATCAGAAATCAATTACTTGATTTGAATGTTGAAATGAAATATGTTCTGATTTTATGTGATAATACCAGTGCAATCAACTTGTCTAAAAACCCTGTTCAACATTCTAGAACTAAACACATTGATATCCAGCATCATTTTCTGAGAGATCATGTAGGAAAAGGGATCTTGGAATTGAAATTCATTGACACACACAATCAGTTGGCTGACATCTTCACCAAACTCCGAAACCAGGAACAGTTCAATAAAATAAGAAGAGAACTTGACATGTGCAAGGGTAAGAGCATACATACGTAAGTCTGCATTAAGGCTAAGTTTTGCATATGTAGAAAAGTCAGTTGCATAAGGGGTAGATTGCATAGAAAAACATGCATACCTTGTGTGTATATTTTTGGTTCCTTGTATGTTCAAATACCTCCATTGTATGCTTGATTGTAATTATTTATATAGCCCTTCCTTGAAACTTTTCAAAGGCCAAATATTTCTTGATATATAAATGTGGACTTAGTCACCTAGGGATCCTAGGCATTTATTGAGGGGGAGTTTCAGAAAAACTCCTAAAGCCAAGTCGTCTTAGAAGTCTCCCTTATTTCCATCCTTCTAAAAAAAAAAGAGGAGGAAGGAAAGAAAGTTAAAACAAAAAGTTAAAACAAAAAAAGGAGAAAAGAAAAAGAAAAAGAAAGGAAGTGGAGAAGGTTTAAAATAATTGCAAAAAATGGGGTAGGCCGACCATTTTGGTCGACCGACGCCCCCAGTTCGATCGACCAAAACTGGCGAACCGGACAGGCCGAACCTACGTCCGAACCCATTTTAAAGGGGTTTCAACACCCCATTTCCTCATTCATACGCCCCCCTTCTCTCTCCAAACCATTCCTCCAACCCTAGAACACCAAAACTCCTCATTTCAACCCTAAAAACCTTCCCTTTCTTCTATCCACACAAGATCGGGATCTTCACCGTCTTCGGCTATAGATTTTGTGTAGCGGCTTCGAAGCTCCTTCCTAGGGTTCTAGTTTGTGGAGAAAAATCTTCCACCGCCTTTGGTGTGTCATCCGGTCTCCATCTACTCCCAAGGGAAGAGATTAGCCTTCTAAGGGTTTCCACAGAAGTTCTCGAGTCTAGATGGCGCCTAGACGATGCTTCTTCTGCGAACCTCGGAGATCTACCAGGATGGAATCCAGTGCGAGGAGAGGTGAGGACCCGGTTCTTCCACCACATCAGGCAGCCACACCTCCATGGGCACCTTCGATGCGCTCACGGCCAATACTCGACCCCCGTCTGGTCGATTTTGGTGAGATGAATGAACTCTTCCCAGACTTAGGTGCTCTTTTCAAAGTTCAGGATGGTTGGATTGATTTTGTAACAAGGTATACCATATATTATCCAAGCCTTGTTCAAGAGTTTTATGGGAACCTGAACGTGAGAAATGAACATTTATACACTATTGTAAAAGGAGTTGATATTCAAGTCAATCTAGATTTATTTGAGAGCGCCCTAGGAGTTTCTGCTAAGGGCGAAGATATGCTTTTTGGTCATGGTCACACTGAGGAAACTTTCATCCTCATGACCTGCAGCGAATATGTGCATGGAGTTAGCAATTTGATCACGCTGAATTCCAACTACTTCCCTTTATTGCAGCGTATTTTGCATCATATGTTTACTACACTAATCTATCCCAAGGGTGGAAGTCGCAATGAAGTCACTAAAGTGCACAAGTTTCTATTTTATCATGTGATGAATGGGGTGACCATAAACATGAGTCACCTTATGGCGGATTTAATTGGGTCATGCGATACACAACGAAGGAGATCTTTGCCTTATGCATCTCAATTAACTAGAGTATTCATTTATGCCAGGATCAGCTTGGCCAATGAAGTGTCCATTCAAGTGCGACAAGATGATGTTTACAACCAACACAAGCTTTTCACATCGTTTGGATATTATTGGGGTCCCGATGGAGAGCTACATAGAGATGTGAGAGTTTATGGAGAAGAATCTGAAAATGATGAAGAAGAACAGCAAGGCCAGCAGGATGATCAAGGGCAAGCCACACCTCCAGTTCAGGCGGAGGAGTAGCCTCCTCCTCCTCCTCCACAGCATGCAGATCCGGAGGTACCTTCACAATTCCATTACGGGGAGTCCTCCACTCAAGGCGCTGGACAGCCCTCTTGGGCAGACTTCGAGGGAGTTGATAGGCGACTAGCTAGAATAGAGACTACGGTGGATACTTTTGGGGAGCAACTTTCTACCTTTGGGAGTCACATTGACACCTCTTTTGCCACTTTTGGCAATATGCTTGACTCTATGTCTGGCCGGATTGACTCCTTCTCCATAGTCTTGGATACCATGTCCACTAAATTGGCCAACATGTTCACTCAACTGACTACCCTCTCGACCAGCCATGAAGACTCACGCCAGGCCTTTTAGCTCATGAACTGCACTCTTTTTGCAATCCAGCACCGTGGCCAGGCTCATGAGAACACTCTTGCTAATGTTCAGTACCGACTTCAGTACCAAGATCATACTCTTGCAGACATCCAATGCCGCCTTGGCGGTCCGGGGCCTCCTGAAGATGGCAACTGAGGATCTTCTGTTTCCTCCCTTTAGTGTTTATCTTTGGGTCTTGTAGTTCACCTTTGGTCCATCTTTCATGTATCCCACCGCCTCTTTTGATGATGCCAACAGGGGAGAAGTAGCTACTATATGTTTATATATCTTATGCTTGAGTGTCCACATGTTTGTATGAATGTTTGCCTTTTGGCATTTGTGAGGCATTTGTGAGTTATTGCATTTTGTGTTTAAATCATTTGCATTTGCATCTTGTGTAACTTGCATCCATGTGTCCAGGAGTCATCTTGTGTTCAGTGTCAATATAATATCTAATGACCTTGGAATGAATGGAATGCACTTGGTATTGGATATACATATTGGTTTTAGATATAAATATTGGTTTCTTTACTTTCATTTCCTTCATGTGAATTTGACAAATATGAACGAATGGATTGGTGTGGTAGTGGCTTGATGAGTGGTTTATTGTGAATGGATTGCCTTGCGAAACTTTTTGATTATTGCCCCTCAATCGGTTCTGTATATCAAATGGTGATTGGATGAAAGATAGGTCTGCCCGTCTAAAATCCTTCACTATGCATGAGTGTAAACTCCGCCACGTACAAGAACCATGTGGAAGCTATGCATGAATGTAATGTATTGATTTAAGGTTCCAATTGGTTTTAACGGCACGCCAATGCACTCAATGAATTGGAGTTTTATCATCATCAAAAAGGGGGAGATTGTTGCTCTTCCCTAGTTGATTTTGATGATAACAAAACCTCGATATGACCAACGGTCTCGTGCCTTCATCATTGCATAAGAGCAAGTACAAGAAGGCCCTCAAGGCCATTTCCATCATGATCCAATGCTCAAAATAATCTTGCTTCCGAAATGCCCAGAATGAGTTTGATTAACTCAAAATGAATGGAGCAAGATGAGGATACAAGGCATTTTCTATTTGGATATGATTCATGGACTAATGAGTTGGTTTTTACAGGAATTACAGAGTTCGGTCGACCAAACTCATTTCGTCGGTCGACCAATTTACACAGATTTTAGAACTCTATAAAGTTATAGAGTTCGGTCGATCGATGGCCAAAGATCGGTCGACCAATTCTCCCAGCGTTGAAACGTCATGTTTCTCTCAGAGTTCGGTCAACCGACCCCCATATTTCGGTCGACTGACCACTTCGAGGTAGCAATTGTTGACTTTTCATTCTCCAACATGTTCAAAGCTTCTCTTTAGGACTTTTGAGTCCGAAAGCCCCCAAATCTGCCAGGAAATGTAGATCTATGTCTTGGCATGTCCCTTGACCATCCTAGAGTAACTTATGGGCCAAGAAACCCTAATCATCCAAAAGAATCAAAGGAAGGCTATCAAGGGAGAAAGAGGGCTGCTGCAAGCACTCTATGAATAGTACTTCATCCAGCAATTCTTCATCAAGCTCCAAGCATTTGAAGATCTTTTTGAAGCCAATCAAGTAGGAATCAAGTGGAGAAGCAAACCTTGCTTCAAGATCTGCAACTTTCATCAAAGGGGGAACCTAGATCTGAGCTCGTTCTTTCATATTCTTCTTCTGTTTTGTATTGAGCTTCTAGTGTGTATTTCCTTCCATATTTGTGAACATCTTGTGTGTGTGTGTGTGTGTGTGTGTGTGTGTGGATCTTTTCAGATTTCAGATCTACGCATGTGTGTGTAGATCTACCTAGATCCGTCTGTGTGATTTTTATCTTGTAATCCTTTACAAGGTAGTGTGTGAATCATCACGAATCGTGAGGGGTGGACATAGGTTGCCGTCGTTGCATCCAAACCACTTAAAAATCGCTGTCTATTATGTAGTTTGGTCCATTTCTTCTACCCTCATTCTGTGTGATTGTTTGTGCATATTAATTCTTCCACATTTTGTATTTCAGATCTAGCATAATCAATGTTTTCCATAATAGTTGGTATATTGAAAGGTGGGTTTGAATTGACAAGGTTAGTCTTGTCAGGACAATAACACTTTGTGTGAGCAGAATCTTCGGATTCATACCTACGCCTAGTACCGAAGAACTATCGTGGTGATTGATTTTGATAGATCTAATTGGTATTGTAACAGATCTGAAATTCTAAGTTGCTATTTCTTCATATTTGTTTAAACCGGGTAAAAGTTTTTTAAAAACTATAATCACCCAATTCACCCCCCTCTTGGGTGTCATTGATCGCGGGACTTCAAATATAAAAGTAGAAGCTTATCACACCCCCAACTTACTCATTGCTAGTCCCTTAGCAATGCAAATAATTTAAAATTAAGGACCAACAAGAGTTTACAAATTTTCATTCTTCATTTCCATATCTTCTTTCAAAGGATTAACTTAGGAATCAAGATTTTGGAAACATTACAACACACTAGCCTTAAAATTAGAAATTAAAGCACATGACTTAGAAAATACCCAAAGTTCTATAGCACTTGTGATTGTGAAATCTAATTCCACAACTGGATAATTGCATCTCTCATATTGTCATTTAAGGTAGGTGTCTTTCAACTTTGCACATATCCGAGATCAGAACATTGAGCACGGTAGCTTTCACTCTATCTTATTTTTTCTTTTTCTTCCTTTTTTTAACACATGGTACTGCACATCCGAGAAAGTTGACATGCCGAGTTGGGCATCTCTCTCTAGATTTTTTAGTGTGAGAAACTCTGGTTTCGCATCCTTCCCGCCATCATTTTCTCTGTCTTCTTCGGCGAGTCCCCTGCCTTACCGGCCATGGCTGGTGTGGCGGGGGAGGTCCGGATCCTTCTGGAGGGCAATGAAGTCGGCAGTTCAGACGTTGCTGAGGTGGCTCCTCGGAAAACCTATGCACAAACCCTCATGGACTCACAGCATCGGCTGCGCCTTCCCTTCCAGGTGAAGCTCCCTGCGTTTACGGATCAAGGAGAGCCTGCTATTTTTTTCTCTCAAGAAGAAATCCAGGCTTCTTGTTTGCACCTTCAGAATGCCATTATAGCTAAATGTTCCTACGGTCATCCATCAAATCCGGAAATCAAAGTTTGTCTTTCGCAGCATCTACAACTAAGCTTTGAATTTATTATTAGCCTGATGAATGCCAGACATATTCTGATTCGGCTGGGATGTGAAGTTGATTTTCTCAAAGTTCTTCTTCAAAAGAGCTTATATGTCAAGGGATTTCTTTTAGATTTTTTAGATGGACACATGACTTTTATTTTGATTCTGATCCCTCGGCTGTCCCTATATGGATTGGGTTTCCTTCGTTACCTGTCAATTTTTACCATCAGGATATGATCCGTTCTATAGTAGGGAATGTTGACTCTGTATTGCGGATTCATGATGCAACATCTGCGATGACTGAAACATCAGAGGCTCTGGTGTGTGTTGAGCTAGTTCTTGATGTGTAGAGAAAAGATCGGTTATGGATTGGAATGGAAAGTGGTGGTTTCTGGCAGCCGATTAGCTACCATAGAGTGTCGCATTTATGTTCTCATTGTCATAAGATTGGGCATATGGAAGATGAATGTAAGATAAAACAGAGTAAGAATATGGTGCGCAATCAACCTTTAGGTAATGTTGCTCCTCTTGGAGTTCAAAAAGTTATCCTTCAGGAGTATAGGCCTCAGATGCCCAAAATTTCCGATCCCAAGATGACAGCTAATGACGCAAACAGGTTCTCAGCCCTGATCCAGTTATCTGATGACTTAGATTCTGCGGAAGAGACTGTGCATGATAAGCTAGTCTCTGGGGTTAATGATCCTTTTGAAGATTCAAGGTGTTGCCAGCTTACAGCCCTTACATCAGGACCTTCGGAGATCAAAGAAAGCTATGGCCCCTCATCATCTGTTTGTATAAATGATTCTAAAAAGATGACCTCCACAGCTCTGTCTCGAATAGAGGAGACTTCAGAATTAGATGAGCTTCCTTCAATCCATCACAATAATGATGCATCACAAATCAAGTATTCTGCCCAATCACTAAATTTCCAATGTTCAGATTTGAATGTCATTGAAATTACTAACCTGGATGCAGTCTCAAAATTATCAGCCTCGGAGAATTCCAGGATGTTATGCCAAGCAAATGAAAGTAAAATAAATCATCCCCAAGATTTGCAATCGAATGAGGTCTCTGTCCTACCTGGAGTTCTTTTTAGTGATGCTCGCCTGACTAGGGCCAAAGCCAAGGTTCTAGCTGCTCATTCATATTCCTCCTTTAATCATGTTTAATTCAGCTCTGATATGGAATGTTAGAGGTATTGGTAATAAAGCCACTGTTAGAAGTCTTGCTCAGCATATAAAAGCTCATGGCATTTGCATTGCTGCTATTTCAGAACCTCGTATAGATTTTAATCATGCTCAGGGTGTGGCTCGGCGTATTAACCTCCATTCTTTTATTGGCAATAATGGTGACTCTTCCAAAATTTGGTTATTTCATAAGTCTAGCATTTGTCTTGATACTATAGAGCTTCATCCACAATATCTGATTGTAGCTCTCAAGGAAAATAATTCTGTTGTTTTGTACTTCACTGCCATATATGCTTGTTGTGCTGTGAGCAATCACAGGGAAATGTTTGATTCTCTAATGGAGTTTAGTCAAGGTGTGACCATTCCTTGCATCATTGGAGGAGACCTTAATTGTATTGTTTCTCCATAAGAAAAGATAGATGGATCTTTTTTTTCCATGACTGCTATAACTGATTTTCAAGGTTTTCTGTCTGCCACTGGCTTTGTTGATGCAGGATTTCAGGTTCTACTTTTACCTGGACTAATAATCAAACTGGGACTTCTCATATTAGAGCTCGTTTGGACAGGGTTTTATATAACTCTCATTGGTTACAATCTACTTATAATCTGTCTCTCAGGCACTTAATTAGAGGCCCTTCAGATCATGCCCCATTACTATTGTCTATGAACCCCACTAAGCCTTCCCCGGGGAGATTTTTATATCAGCACATGTGGCATACTCATGTGGGTTTTCTGAATTTTGTGAAAGTGCAGTGGAGCAAATGTAACCAGATGGATAGCCACCCCTTCCATGCTCTTCAGAGAAAGCTCAAATATTTGAAGGCTGCCTTAAGAAATTGGAATAAAGAGATTTTTGGCAACATTCATCAGGCCAAAGAAAAAGCTGAAGCTCAGGTTGAGCAGGCTCAAATTTCTTATGATGCCAACCCAACAGTGGAAAACCGTATGAATCTTCACAAAGCTAATGCTGATATGCGTCTCACTCTATTTCGTGAAGAGATTTTTTGGTATCAAAAATCCCGAGTGCAATGGATTTCTTGTGGTGATCGGAATACTCAGCCTTTTCACCATTACACCAAGGTCAAAAGGCAGAGGAACTATGTCCATAAACTGAAAATTAATGATCATTGGGTGGAAGATCAGGACTTACTATCAGATAGTGCCATTGATTTTTTCAAAACCCTTTTAACTTCTGAAGATCACATTATTGATGAAAGTCTCATTTCAGTCACTCCTCGGTTGATCAATGAAGACCAGAATAGAACATTGTGTTCTATTCCTTTGGCAGATGAAATCAAAACTTCGGTCTTCTCTTTATCTGGTAACAGCTCACTTGGGCCTGATGGTTTCACTGGGGGCTTCTTCACTCACTGCTGGGATATTATTGGAGTGGGTGTCATCAGTGCTGTTCAGAGCTTTTTTCAAGGATGGGGTTTACCTCAGGGTGTCACCTCCATTGTTCTTTGTCTGGTTCCAAAGGTAAAAAACCCAATCTCTTATGCAGATTTCTGACCCATTAGTCTATGCAATTTTACATATAAGATTGTTTCCAAAGTTATTTGTGATCAGCTACGTCTATTCTGCCTCTGATTATATCTAATGAGCAAAGTGGATTTATTAGTGGCAGACAAATCACAGATAATTTTTTGCTGGCCAAGGAACTATTTATGGAAATTGACAGACCAGTAAGAGGGCATAATATGCTACTCAAGCTTGACATGGCTAAAGCATATGATCGTATAGAGTGGGACTTCCTTTTTATGGTTCTGAAAAGATTTGGATTTTCTAATAGGTTTCTGTCACTAATTGCTCAAATGTTGGTTAACTGCTGGTTTTCTATATCTCTAAATGGGCATATCCATGGCTTCTTCAAGTCCTCAAGAGGGGTTCGATAGGGGGACCCCTTAGCCCATTCTTTGTTCATCCTTGCCGAGGAAGCTTTGAGCAGGGGTCTCAGTCATCTTTTCTCTTCTGGACTGTGCAAACACTATCATCTTCCTCGTGGTGTTCAGGCTATTTCACACATACTCTATGCGGATGACTCTATTATTTTCATGAATGGTGGAGTATCTTCGATTAAACAGCTGCTTCTTTTCATGGGAAGATATCAACTATCCTCTGGCCAGCGGATCAATGCTCATAAAAGTTGTTTTGTGGTGGCTAAATGGATGACTCATTGCTCTATTGATCGCATATGTCAATTATCTGGTTATCAGCACAAGACAGGTAGCATCAAGTATTTGGGCATTCCTCTTTTTAAAGGAAGAATCAAAACTCCTCATTTTAAGTATCTGTTGGACAAAGTTAATGCTAAGCTAGCTGGCTGGCAAAGCAAGTTACTTTCTCAGGTAGGAAGACTTGTTTTAATCCGGTCGGTTTTAGCTTCCATCCCTATATACACTGCTAGTGCTGCCTCCATTCCTTATACTATCCTCAAGCAAATTGGCAAGATTTGTGCCAATTTATTCTGGCAGGGGTTTGAAACAGCCCATAGAAAGCACCGGGTTTCCTAGGATAAAATTTGTTGTCCTGTCTCTAAAATTTGTTGTCTTGTTGTGTTTGTTGCCTTGCTTCTCATAATATTGAAGATGAAGAGCTTTTATTTGTTAACGGTGATTTGGCTAAGTTCTTATGGAGTAGATTTGCTCCTTTGCTATGCAATACATGCTTGGAAGCTACCACTATTATTAGTAGGCTGACATCATCTATTAATGGGGCAGCTATCCATAAACCCAAAGGTTTTATTTCATTGTTGGTGACAATTATGATTGTTTGGGAGATCTGGAAATATAGATGTCGTGCAAGATATGAAGGTCATCGAACAAGTTTTTTAAGGATTTTGGATCTGATCCTAGCAGAGATTAGTCAAATTGTGAATCAGTTCAGATTTAAGCAAGGGGCCAGTTCTGAATATTTGAATACTATGCAGGATTTTGGCATCACAATTAAGAGCATCTGCTTAGCATGTATCATCGTCCGCTGGATAGCCCCTGCAATTGATTTCTCCCTAAATGTGGATGGTGCTAGTAAAGGTAATCCTGGTCCCTCTGGGGGCGGTGGCTGTTTCAAAGACTTTCATGGGCAACTAGTGTTGGGTTTCTCTTACTATTATGGACATGGCTCCAATATGGTGGCTGAAGGACGGGCACTCCTAGATGGTCTTCGACTGGCCCAGCTGCATGCTATCCCGCTATCGGTTATATTTACTGATTCTTTGGCATTGATTGATTTGCTAAACAACAAAAGAGATCCTCCATGGTCATTCCTTCCTTGGCGGAATTCTTTACAAGAACTCTTCCCATCTTTTCACTGCCTTATTATTCATACATATAGAGAAGCAAATCAGCTTGCAGATGCTCTGGCTAATCATGCTATTTTCATGGGATACAATTTGGAATTTACCTCAACTAGAGAGCTGCCACTTTTAGCTAAAGGATATGCCATAGCTGATGCTCACGGCATACCTAATATTTGCAGGCGACGTGTATAGCGGTTTTCTTTCATACTCTCATTGTATTACAGAGGCTTGGCCTCCTGTGAACATGTCTTATTTTGTCAAAGCAATAAAATAGCATCTAATGGCTTGTAGGTGGAGTGAGAACATTCCCTTCCTCTGGAATGGGGGTGCACTCTCCCTTCGTCCCATTAGATGACTTGGTTCAAAAAAAAAAGTTACTGCACATCCCTTCACCGTTTGACGTGAATCTCCACTCTTGCTGTTGAACCCCCTCCATGTGTGAAGATTTTAATGTGATAGCTTTTGATGATGACCAAACACTATATGTGCATAAATTATCTTTGCACTGTTCTAGCATAACTAGTCTTGGCAAATGCTCAACATCTTGCAAGAAGTCATGGAACGTTGAAGGCTCAAGAACAACCTCATTAGGTAAGAGTTTTGGGTTCAAATTGCAAGGCTAAATCTAACTCAAAATTTGTGTTTTGATAGGACAAGGAATGTACCTCAAGTGCTTAAGAGTTTCGAGGGCGATTGGTGAGATCAATCCTAAATTATAAGCTCTGGATCTTTTGATTTCAAAAGTTGACATTCATGCCTTAGAATCAAGTATTTTGATGGAGTAAGCCCAACCTGAATCCCTCTAGCTTGATCCTTGGACTTAGTGTGTTTTTAATTCATTGCATATTTTATTTTGCTAAGTCCATGGTCAAGGGTCGACCCCAAGGGTCGACCCCTAGGAGTTGATTATCCAAAACCGCACGGGTTCCTCACCGGCAGTCGCAAGGGTCGACCCCTTAGAGTTGCTTTTCACGCAAAACTTTGCACCGACCTTTGAACTGGGTTTGTTCATGTGCACAAAACTTTGCACCGACCTTGGCACTGGGTTTGTTCATGTGCACAAAACTTTGCACCGACCTTATTGCATGCACCGACTGTCATTTTGGCAAGTTTCAAAAACTTGCACCGACCCTATTCTTTGTGAAACCTGCACGAGTCTTCATTCTTAGCCGCGAGGGTCGACCCCTGTGGGTCAATTTTTTAAACCCGCACGGGGGGTCACGAGGGTCGACCCCAAGGGTTGACCCTTTCCGGTCCGAGGCGGCACCGTCAAAAATGACCTTCGTGTAGGCACGCCAAAAGTCTTCTAGCTCCAGTCCAACTGCCCCAAATCACTCCATAAAATGTGAATCTGGTCCCTAGGCTGTCTCTTGACCATCCTAATCATATATAACATCTTATTGGGTTGTAAACCCTAAGGGATTTTCGAGAGAGATCTGAAGTGCATTTTTGTTCTAACATTTGTGTGTGCAGGGACATAGCAGCAGCTCCAGCTCTTCTTTCACCTTGATCTGAGCGTGGATGTGAAGGGAAGAAGCTAGATACAAGTCTCCAATCGATCCTCTACTAGAAGCTGTGTGGGAAATCAAGCTACAAGCATTGATCGTGCAAGAATCATTCTTCATCAATCAAGAACCATCCTCAAGCTGTAAAAGCATTCAACTACCATCAAAGGAGAGAAAGGGGGAGCTCTAAATAATACAAAATCGTTCTTCATTCTTCACTCTTAGAGTTCTTTTGTTTGAGCTTGAATATCTATTGTAATTCTTTAACCGGATTTTTATGTGGTTGCTTGTGTTCGGAGACACGAGCGTGTGTGTGTGTGTGTGGCAGCCCAGATTGGGTGCCATGTGTGTGGTTGCTGTTCTACACAGCATGTATGTAGCTCACTTCATAGTAAAGCGTTAATCCTCACATGTGAGGGGTGGACGTAGGGGACACGGTTGTGTATACGAACCACCTAAAAACTCCGTGCTTCATTTGTGGTTTGTTTCTTCGTATATTTCTACGAGTGGGCTTCACGTTAAGCTGAGTGTCTATCACTTCCGTCTTCAATCACCTACCTTCATCCACACACATTCACGAGTGTGTTCCTATCCGAGTGAGGCTGAGTGCTTGTGTGCTTATCAATCAAGCTGTTCATTCGAAAAGAAATTTTATTTGGCCAATCAATTCACCCCTCCCCTCTTGATTGCCACCATTCGGGACTCAACAATTGGTATCAGAGCTTTGGTCTCTGTTTAACTCAACCACACGGTCGAAGAGCTAGATCTCACTAGATGGCGAACAAGGGGATGATGCCCGAAGGGCATTAGATTAAAAGGCCTCCATTCTTTGATGGATCTAACTACCCATATTGGAAAAATAGGATGTATATTTTTCTGAGAGCTCAGGATTATGATGTGTGGCGTGTCATTAGTAAGGGTCCATATGTTTTACCTGATAATGAGGATGCATGGGAAGAACATGAGATAAAGAACGATTCTACAAATTTTAAAGCTATGAATATAATTCAGTGTGCCATTCATCCTAACGAATACTCACGAGTTTCTATGTGTTCCTCTGCGCAGGAGATGTGGAACAAGCTGCGGTTGATCTATGAAGGAACATCGGAAGTAAAGGAAACTAAGGCGAATTTGTTAGTCCAGGATTATGAATTGTTCATGATGAAACCAGAGGAGTCCATTTCTGATATATTTGCAAGATTGACGAAAATCACGAATGGACTAAAGGGTCTTGGTAAAGAGTATTCCATCAAGGAACTCATCAGAAAAGTACTAAGATCCCTGTCACCATAGTGGCATACAAAGGCCACTATAATCGAGGATTCAAAGGATCTTAGCACTTTGACTCTGGACGAGTTGATAGGCTCATTAATGACTTACAAAATAAACATCAAAAGGAGCGAGGATGATCACAAGAAGAAGAAGGTTGTCACACCATTGGCCCTGAAAGTGAATCCACAAGATTCAGAGGGTAGTGATGATGATTCCACGGGCAACATCGATGATGAGGAGCTGGTTGCCATGATCACCAGAAGAGCAAGAAGATTTGTCAAAAGAACAAGGAACTTCGGTGGTCAATTCAGAAAATGACCAAGAAAGCAATGTCCTAACAGAGGTGAGAGTAGCAAGAAAGAAGAAGTCATTTGCTACGAGTGCAAGAAACCCGGTCATATGCGGGGTGAGTGCCCCGATCTGATGAAGAAGTTCAAGAAAGGAAAGTTCAAGAAGCCAAAGGCCATGGTGGCCACATGGAGTGATGAAGATGAGGAAGAGTCCGGGAATGAAGATGAACTGGATGAGCTGGTTCAGAATTTGTGCTTCATGGCAAATGAAGATGACACCAATGAGGTAAATTCTAAAACGAATCTCTTACATGTGAACAATGGCAGATTGCTTATGAATCTTTGTATGAAAAATGCAAAGAATTCAAATCTGAAAATAGAAATCTAAAAAAGAAAATTGATCATTTTGTGCATGCTGCGAAGCCTTGTGAAAACTGCCATGCTTTAAAATCTGAAATTGAAAAGTTGAAACATGAAAGTGAAATTCTTGTGTCTAAGATTGAGTTGTTTGAAGATGAGAGTTCATGCATACGTGAGGACCAAGCCACTTTTACCAAAATGCATGAAGACTTAAAAAGAGATTTAGAACAAGAAAAGTTGGAAAGAAGTGCATGCATTCAAGCCAAAGAAATGGCTGAAAATAAGATTTATTCATTAAAGCATGAAATCAATGAGATGAAGGATGCTATTGCTATCCTTGAAAAAGGAAAAACATCACAATCAGGAACACATTCAACGCATTGGGATCCCATAAGTTCATCTCTATCATCGTCAAAAATACATGTGCATAATTCATTCTTGAATGTAGGTAGGAGGAGAAACAGAGATAGAGCCATTACATGTTTTTATTGTGAAAGGTTGGGCCATGACATGTATGATTGCAGAATTCTGAAATTTGATGATGAAAGTTTTACTAGAATGAGAAATAAATCATACATATCTCATGTCTCTAACCATCGTGGACCCAAGCTTGCTTGGGTGCCAAAATCTGCACAAATACTCTTATAGTGTTTGCAGGTTTGCTTGAGAGCTCAAAGGAATAAATGGTACTTTGACAGCGGATGCTCTCGGCACATGACGGGAAACAAGGAGATGTTCGCATACCTGCATGGAAAGGATGGTGGGACAGTAGCATTCGGTGGAAAAGACAAAGGAAAAATTGACGGAGAAGGTAAGATAGGTAAGAATCAAACTTAAACTATTGAAAATGTTTTGCTTGTGAAAGGGTTGCATCACAATCTCTTAAGCTATAAGTCAATTGTGTGATAAGGGATGCAACATAATTTTTGATTCTACCCATTGCACTGTTGTAAATAGAAACACTCATGAAATAAAGTTCATAGGTTTCAGGCATAACAATGTATACATGATAGATTTGGATGATACTTCATATGTTAATTTGTGTTTGGTTGCAAGGAATAATGATGATGCTTGGCTTTGGCATCACTGTCTTGGGCATGCCCGTTTTAATGTTTTGCTAAAATTGTCTAGAAGTGATTTAGTGGTTGGTTTACCTAAGTTGAAGGCCGTTGATGAAGGAGTTTATGGAGCATGCAGCAGGGGTAAGCAAACAAGAACATCATTCAAGTGTAAGAATGATGTCACCACATCGAGGCCCCTTGAATTAATCCACATTGATCTTTTTGGACCAAGCAGAACACATAGCTTGGCTGGTAAACTCTATGGTTTTGTAATTGTGGATGATTTCTCAAGATTCTGTTGGGTATATTTCCTTTCTCATAAAAGTGATGCCCTAATGGAATTTGAAGGATTTTGCAGGCAAGTTTAGAATGAAAAGGGGTGCTGCATCAAGACCGTGCGAGCGATCATGGTAGGGAATTTGATAATCATGAATTCAGCAATTTTTACAGGGCTCAAGGTTATATGCACGACTTCTCCGCACCAAGAACCCCTGAACAGAACGGAGTTGTTGAAAGGAAGAACATGACATTGATTGAAATGGCCAGAACCATGCTGAATGAGAACAACTTACCGAGGTACTTCTAGGCTGAAGCAGTGAACACTGCTTGCTATATAATCAACCGTGCCATGGTAAGACCATTGTTGAAGAAAACACCTTATGAGTTGTATCGAGGTAAGACGCCAAACATTTCTTATTTCAGACCTTTTGGCTCCATTTGCTACATTCATAACAATGGTAAGGTGGACTTGGCAAAATTTGATCCCAAAAGTGACAAAGGAATACTTCTTGGGTACTCTCTTAGCTCAAGAGCCTATCGAGTTTATAACTTGAGAACTCTTATAGTTGAGGAAAGCCCCCATGTCATTATTGATGAATCATCTTCCCAAAGAACTAATGAAAAATCTGTTTTGCAGGATGAAGAGTTGGATGATGGTGATACCGGGAAGATGGGAGGAACAATTGAGAAACAAGAAGTAGAAGAACCCCAAGAAGATGATGCAAATCAGGAAGATCAAGTTGAACAGCAGTTAGCAAGGCAATGGACATTTGCAAAGGACCATCAGTCGGAGAATGTGATGGGCAATGTAGATGAAGGAATAAGAACACGAGCCTCTTTCAGGGAAGTTGAAAATACGGATTACATAGCCTTACTTTCCCAGTTTGAATCTCACTCCATAGAAGAGGCCTTGAAAGATGAGTCATGGATCATGGCTATGCAAGAAGAATTACACCAGTTCCAAAGGAACAAAGTGTGGTTCCTCGTGTCATGTCCTAGAAACCACTCAGTGATCGGAACAAAGTGGTTTTTTTGCAACAAAATAAATGATCAAGGAGTGGTAACTAGGAACAAGGCCAGGCTAGTAGCTAAAGGCTATAGCCAAGAGCTTGGGATTGATTTTGATGAGTCTTTTGCTCCTGTAGCAAGACTCGAGGTAGTGAGAGTTTTATTAGCATTTGCATGTTGCAATAATATTAAATTATTTCAAATGGATGTTAAGAGTGCATTTTTGAATGGCTATATCCAAGAGGACGTATATGTGGAGCAACCACCAAGGTTTGAAGACACTAAGCATCCAGACCACGCGTACAAGCTAGACAAAGCACTCTACGGTCTGAAACAAGTACGTCGAGCGTGGTATGAATGGTTAAGTGATTTCCTTATTCAAAATGGACTCAAACGAGGTAATGTTGATCAAACTCTTTTTACAAAATAGAATGGTAAGGAAATCCTAATTGTTCAAGTGTATGTAGATGATATCATTTTTGGCTCCACTAAAGATGCTTTAAGCAAAGACTTTGCTAAATTGATGCAAAGTGAATTTGAAATGAGTCTTATGGGAGAGCTAACATTCTTCTTAGGATTACAGGTCACACAGACGGTTGATGGTTTATTCATACACCAAAAGAAGTATGCTTTGGAGTTGTTGAAGAAATTCAATTTGACATCAACCAAACCATAACCAACTCCCATGTCCACCTCAATAACAATTGATCAAGATGAAACAGAAAAATCCATAGACCAAAAACTTTTCAGAAGCATGATAGGTTCATTGTTGTGTTTAACTGCTAGCCGGCCCGACATACAATTTGCTGTATGCCTACGTGCGAGATTTCAGTCCAATCCGAAAGAATCACACATGTCGGCCGTGAAACGGATTTTCAGATATATTGCTGGTTCAGTTAATTTGGGATTGTGGTTTCCGCGTAATTCGAGCTTTGATCTAGTTGCTTATTCTAACGTCGATTATGTGGGATGTAAAGTGGACCGGAAAAGTACCAGCGGGTATTGCCAGTTTCTTGGGGGATGCATGGTCTCATGGGCCTCCAAGAAACAAAACTCGGTGGCATTATCAACAGCCGAAGCCGAATATGTGGCTGTAGGTAGTTGTGTTGCCCAGGTGTTATGGATCCAACAACAAATGATTGACTATGGCATTTATTTCAAAAACACCTCAATCCTTTGTGATAACACATCAGCCATAAATCTGTCTAAGAACCCTATTCATCACTCTCGCACGAAGCATATTGAAATTAGACATCACTTTCTTAGGGATCATGTAAGCAAGGGTGATGTAGAAATCAGTTTCATTGAAATAGACCAACAAATTGCTGACATCTTCACCAAACCTCTAAATGAAGAGAAATTCACCACCTTCAGAAGAGAACTAGGGGTTTGTAGGGTAGACGAGTCTGGATCATGATCATTTGCATTGTGTAGCTGCATTGTGTGTATAAGTTACTGCATTATATACATTTGCATTAGTGAGATGCATTATTGAATTTTCCTTCATAATGCATAAGCATTTTGTTGCTTGAAAAATAGAAAGAAAAATTGAACTTGTGTGAACAATCATTTTGGTGTGTATTGCACTACTTCTATTTATAATGTACACACACATTTATTGTTATTTCTATGACCGATACTACCTTGAATACATTCAAATGCCAACAAAGGAGCAAAAACCGCTCAAAATCTGAAATTCGGAGCATTAGATAAGAAACGTCAAGTATGATCTTCAATTTCCTTAAACATCTCCCCAATTGATTTCAACCCATAAAAACACTCAATTACCTTTGATTCTAACATGATTTTATCATTGGGGACTCGAGCCGTACCCTTTTTGGCCTTCCCTCTGCATTTTAATCACTTTTTGTTGAAAACCAGGGGAAGGGTCGACCCCTGGGGTCGACTCTCGGGTAACCCGGTTCTGTCTGGGGCTGAGAGGAATAGGGGTCGACCCAGTGGGTCGACCCATTCCAGTCGGGTGGCTTAGCCGCGTCCGGACCATCCGCAAACCAGGTAAAAACCCTAGGTTTGCCCCTCCCATCCTTGTAAAACCTCTCAAGCCCTCTTCTAAGCCTAGCCACCACATCTTGCAAGCCCTAAAAATCCATTCTTGGCACCAAAAATGCTTTAGCCCTAGCCGCGGGTTCCTCCGGTGGCATCAAGCGGATACTCCCTTTGTTGCGGTTCCAAGCATCGTTCTTGCTTCCCAATCCGTCTGAGGTATGCTCTTGGTGTGTGGAGGATCATTTATCCACTGTATTAGCCTTCCATTCTTGTTGAACCATCTAGATCTACTACCTGATCAAGCGGTTCCTTCGGTTTATGTTCTAGATGGCCCCAAGGAGACGTCCTTCTCGCAGAGGAGAAGAATCGAGCTCAGCAAGAGAGCGTCGATCTAAACTGGCCACGTAAAGCACTGCTCTTAGAGGAAACCCATCGTCAAGCAAGGTTTTGGATAGAAAAGTGCTCCGTCTGCGGGCGGTCGATTTCGATAACCTTAACCGCCATATCCCAAGTCTTGTGGATCTTCTTTGCAGTCAACCAAATCTAGAAATCTTCATGTCTGCACATCACCGTAGTTATCCGAACTTGGTGCATCAGTTTTACAGTAATTTGTCCATGTCGGGTGACACACATGGGGTACAGATTATCCTCTCGCTGCAACTTTTAGGCGCAGCTCTTAATTTATCACATGAAGGTTATGCATTTGGCGATATTGTGGTTCCGAACGAAATAGTGTATCTATTCATGACATCCGAAGAAAAAGGTGATAGATCGCTCGGTGGATTGAATGCCAACCATTTTCCTCCCATACAACATATATTGCATAGAATGATCACTACTATTTTGCTACCGAGAGGGGGAGGCCATGATAAGGTCACTGAAATTCACATGTTTTTATTCTATTGCTTCTTGGGTGGCATTCCTATCAATTTTCTCACACTTATTTTGGATCACATTTGTTCAAGCATAAAGCACAAAAACATGACTTTACCATATGCCGCAGCCTTATCTGTTGTTTTTGAGTACATGGAGATTGATCTTTCCAAAGAGCCCTCCCAAACAATACGAGCTACTGACATTTACTCAATTTACACCATATGTCACAACATGGGTTATGAAATGAGAGATGGGGAATTGGTTCGCCAATTGAAACGTCCTGCCCAAGTGGTCAGTTCTGAAGAGGATGACGATGATGATGATGGAGAGTCGGCCGGAGAGCAACATCCACATGTTCCTGCTGAAGGGAAGCCTTCCGAAGAGGTTCAACAGCTCATGGATCATTTGGATACCATTGATGATCGTTTAGACAGGTATGGGGAGACAATGGAAGCTATTGAAAAAGAATTGTCTGATCTGAGGCTGTCTCACCAAGAGTCCACTCAGTCCTTCACTAACGCCTTGGCCCATCAAGCCCACATGTTTGAGGAGATTTTGGATTATGTTCGGCGTCCACCAAATCCACCCACTCCGAATGATGACTAGATGGTTGCACTCCCGCAGAATGGCACACTTCTTATCCCATATTCACCCCCTCCTTTTTGATGATGCCAAAGGGGGAGAAATTTTGTACTATGGTGTGTGCCCAGCATTCAGCTACATTCGACTACTTATACTTTATGTGTGGTGTGTGCTTGCATGCATGTATGTTTTTCATTCATCATCTTAGTTAACAAAGCTGCATATCATGGCATTGCATAAGTATTGTAGTCTTTCTTATGCATTCAGACTTTGTTGTCCCTCCTTTAACTATATTGTCGGCAAGAACTTAGGAATATGCCTTTAGTTGGTCAATCTTACAAGTTTGGAATGGTATGTTTCATGTTATGATGCTTCTTGAATGGTTCATGATGGTATATGAAAGTTTTATTCTTGATATGAAGCTTGAATTCAATAATCATGCTAAATCATTTTGAAGTCATATATTCATGCAAGGCATATAGTATTTTGTCATCATCAAAAAGGGAGAGATTGTTGAACCCCCTCCATGTGTGAAGATTTTAATGTGATAGCTTTTGATGATGACCAAACACTATATGTGCATAAATTGTCTTTGAACTATTCTAGCATAACTAGTCTTGGCAAATGCTCAACATCTTGCAAGAAGTCATGGAACGTTGAAGGCTCAAGAACAACCTCATTGGGTAAGAGTTTTGGGTTCAAATTGCAAGGCTAAATCTAACTCAGAATTTGTGTTTTGACAGGACAAGGAATGTACCTCAAGTGCTTAAGAGTTTCGAGGACGATTGGTGAGATCAATCCTAAATTATAAGCTCTTGATCTTTTGATTTCAAAAGTTGACATTCATGCCCTTAAAATCAAGTATTTTGATGGAGTAAACCTAACCTGAATCCCCCTAGCTTGATCCTTGGACTTAGTGTGTTTTTAATTCATTGCATATTTTATTTCGCTAAGTCCATGGTCAAGGGTCGACCCCAAGGGTCGACCCCTTGGAGTTGCTTTTCACGTAAAACTTTGCACCGACCTTTGCACTGGGTTTGTTCATGTGCACAAAACTTTGCACCGACCTTGGCACTGGGTTTGTTCATGTGCACAAAACTTTGCACCGACCTTATTGCATGCACCGACTGTCATTTTGGCAAGTTTCAAAAACTTGCACCGACCCTGTTTTTTGTGAAACCTACACGAGTCTTCATTTCCAGCCACGAGGGTCAACCCCTGTGGGTCAATTTGTTAAACCCGCACGGGGGGTCACGAGGGTCGACCCCAAGGGTCGACCCATTGCTCCAGGGCCCATTAAAACTCTCACGAGGGTCGACCCTTTTCGGTCCGGGGAGGCACCGTCAAAAATGACCTTCGTGTAGGCATGCCAAAAGTCTTCTAACTCCGGTCCAACTGCCCCAAATCACTCCAGAAAATGTGGATCTGGTCCCTAGGCTATCTCTTGACCATCCTAATCATATATAACATCTTATTGGGATGTAAACCCTAAGGGATTTTCGAGAGAGATCTGAAGTGCATTTTTGTTCTAAGATTTGTGTGTGCAGGGACATAGCAGTAGCTCCAACTCTTCTTCCACCTTGATCTGAGCGTGGATGTGAAGGGAAGAAGCTAGATACAAGTCTCCAATCGATCCTCTACTGGACGCTACGTGGGAAATCAAGCTACAAGCATTGATCGTGCAAGAATCATTCTTCATCAATCAAGAACCGTCCTCAAGCTGTAAAAGCATTCAACTACCATCAAAGGAGAGAAAGGGGGAGCTCTAAACAATACAAAATAATTCTTCATTCTTCACTCTTAGAGTTCTTTTGTTTGAGCTTGAATATCTGTTGTAATTCTTTAACCAGATTTCTATGTGGTTGCTTGTGTTCAGAGACACGAGCGTGTGTGTGTGTGTGTGTATGTGTGGCAGCCCAGATCGGGTGCCGTGTGTGTGGTTGTTGTTCTACACAGCGTGTGTGTAGCTCACTTCATAGTGAAGTGTTAATCCTCACGTGTGAGGGGTGGACGTAGGGGACACGGTTGTGTACCCGAACCACCTAAAAACTCCGTGCTTCATTTGTGGTTTGTTTCTTCGTATATTTCTACGAGTGGGCTTCACATTAAGCTGAGTGTCTATCACTTCCGTCTTCAATCACCTACCTTCATCCACGCACATTCACGAGTGTGTTCCTGTCCGAGTGAGGCTGAGTGCTTGTGTGCTTATCAATCAAGATGTTCATTCGAAAAGAAATTTTATTTGGCCAATCAATTAACCCCTCCCCTCTTGATTGCTACCATTCGGGACTCAACACTTGCCTTAGGAGCAGTAAGCCCGGTTACTAAGATCCCGAGCATTTTCCATGTTTTTTTTAAAGGTGTTATTTTTACACTTTATTTAGCAGGTAGCTTTTTCCAAAAAAAAAGTTTTCTTCAATTGGGATATGTAGAGTTTCAGACACCACACCAAATAACAGAAGGCTTGTCCTCCTTGCTTCATTATTGTTAATTTTTTAATTTTTTCTAAAGTGTGAGAGGACTTTTACGAGATTCTAAATCAATTTTCCGTGGCTAGATATTAAATATATTCCATCATCTTTCTTCATCTTCTTTTCCATTCCAGATTTTCTTTTATGAGAGCATGAATAATAAATAACTCAGACGGGGTTTTAGTTGAGCAGCTTTTTTTTTCAAAAATAGGTTGTATGTAATGTTAAGCATGAATTCCCTCCCCCAACTTAAATGACATTATCCTCAATGGCATGAATAATATGTAACAATAGAACAATGTAGACATGAAATTTTGTAAATGAATGGTACAACCTGGGGCATGTAGAAGTGGTCCTCGACGGGCTTCTTCTCATGAATAAATGGTGACACTTAACGTCATCTCTCCTCCCAACTTTTCATTTATTCAAACCTACATCAACAAAATCATAATAAAACTCTTAAAAACTTTTGTTTCCTCCCAAGAAGCCATTTATTATCACAAAACTCCTAAAAAACTTTGGGTTACCTCCCAAGAAGCATTAAGTTTAATATCTTCAACCAGACGCAATGTAGCTCAATAACCAACGGGTGACATTCAGAATGAGCCATCAAGTGGTCTTATCCACCATTAAATTCTAGCCCTTGTACCATTGAAGGACAAGATTATGCATACATATTTATGGGTTAGAAGTATGTTGGTTGTTAGCATTATTGATGTTGGCATTGTGATCATATGTTAACCGATTTTCTTCCTTAGGGGTCATATAAACATCAATAGCCATGATCCCTACAAAGTTTGGGTGGAACATTTGTCCAGTGTCACTCCACTTGTACCCTTGTCCTGTGTCCACCCACTTGTCTATCCCTTGTATGGTAAAATTAGATTTCTTTTCAATCCCATGCCCAGGTTCGACATTGTCATTTGTATGGATATGATGCATGCATGTCCAGAGATGAATGTCTATCAGATCAGCATCCATACACCCAATAGAAGCTACATATGGATTGGCGTCATCTAGCAGGTGGCTCTCTTGCTCAGGGGTTGGATTAGAAGCAGTGATGTCTCGCAAGGTGCCCTTGGCTTCTAGAAGGTCACACTCAAATTGTGGAGGAATCTGATTTGAACAATTTAAGAGTTCAGGATCTACTCCAGATAAAAGTTCAGGGCTCATAGACTTTGATATAGAGGGTGATGCCTAGAGTTGGGTGTTCACCTCATAAGTATGAGCTTCTTCCTTAAACTCATCAAGAGAGACCTTCTTAGAATCATTTCTCTAAAAAATGTTGATTTTGACTTTCATTTTTAAATTAATACTCCCATTCCCAAAATTATGATCAACATGGGTGATAACATCAATATTGAAATCATCCATATGAAATTCACCCACTTCCTTACCTTCCTCCATTTCCTTCATTGTGTTGCTAGTGGGATATCCCTCATTATCTTTGCTAATCTCTTGGGCCCAACTTGATGAAGCATGATTAGAACCATGGGCCTTGTATGGGTCCTCTAGGATCTTGTCGAAGTATGAAACTTCATTCTCTAGTTGTGGGCCTTCCGGTGGCATATGACGTAGCTGAGGTGGAAAGACATGGAGGGGTTATTAGTGAAAGCCTGAAGGATGGTGTCGTCGATTTGCAACAGGCTGACTAGGTAGCTGACCCACTTCGGCCAAGTTGGGCCTCCATGTTGACGATGGGCTGTTGTGATAGAAGCATCTGCATAAGCCCGTCATCATCTTAGTTTACTTGTTGAGGAGGTTGATATATCAGTGGAGGAGGGTTATGATAGGTAGGTTGAGAGTGTGCAAATTGTAGTGTAGAATAATAGCCTTGTGGATGCACCTGTGGCCCCCTAGCATAGGTGTTGATGTTGAAATCGGGCTGAAATGGATAGGGCTAAAGTGATTTTTCATGGGTGGCCCTTAAACTTGTTGGGATGAAAGATCAGGCGAATAGGTTTGGTGTACCTGATCCATCCAAGAGATGGGGTTTACAATTGGGTCTGGAGAACCCTTGGATAGTTTTCACTTGCCCTTGGACGAATGGTAGGAGTTGGGCTAGACTAGGACACTCACTCACCTGGTGAGTTGGACTTGTACAAAAATCACAGGCCTCCTTAAAATATTGGGTTGAGCCTTGGTATGGACTTGGTGATGGTTGGACAGTGGCATTAATGCCTATCCTAGAGTCAGGTTCTACCTAATTTTCTTTCTCATAAAGTCCAGCATGTTTGGAATGTCCTATAAATTGATTATAAAATGAAAGTGAGGCATCGTTCATAGAGTTCTCACTCAATAATTCAAACAGATCATATGCCTCATCTTCTCTCTTATCCATAAATGCCCACCTACAAGATACATCCACCATTTGCCTATAATGATCTAATAACACATCATAAAAGGCATGGACAATTTACCATTTATGCAACCCATGATGTGGATATTGTCGCAATAATTCTTTCAATTTTTCCCAAGATTCATGAAATTGCTCTCCTTGTATTTGAGTAAATCATGTAATTGCCCTCCTCATTATGTTGGTTCGGACTATGGGGTAGAATCTTTTTAAAAACTATTGTTACATTTCTTCCCAAGTCCTAATGGTTTTTCTCAATGTTCTTAACCAACATTTTGCTTTATCTTTAAAGAGAATGGAAACAATGTCAATATTAGGGCATCATCACCAAAATTCTGAATTTTAACTAGGGAGCAAATTTCTAGAAAATTAGCCAGATGCCTATAAAGATCTTCATTAGTCTTCCCATAAAAGCATGAGAGTATCTGGATGGTACTAGACTCAATCTCATAGTGATCTACAAGGATATTAGGCAGTTCGATGCATGTTGAGGGTTCATAAGTGGAAGGAAGAAAGTATTCCTTCCTTTGCTTGGGTTTCTCTCCTACAAACTCGGCCATTGATATTGAGCAAAATAGATCATGTCTCATTTTTTTTCAAATTTTTAAGTTTTTTTTATTATGTTATTTTTTTATTTTATTCTCCCTTTATTGACCTCCTTTTGTTTTATTCCTTCTTTTTGTTTTATTTGTTTTGTTGTTTTATTTTTCTTATTTTTTTATTTTTACAAACACAAACAAGTGAACAACTAAATTAACCTGAGACACCCAGGGACCACCTGGGTCTACAAGTTGGGTTTAATAAAGTGACTATGGCACCACTAAAGTCTGCCCTCAAGTTTGTTCACCGGCTAGATAAGAGGTGGGGTAGTGAGAGGCTCTCCTTACTTTCGTAAGGTCCTAATTAAAAATCACTTGTCTGCTTATAGCGTTTGTCGTTGACCTCTAGCCTTAAACACTAGTTTCAAAAATGAGAGCAGATTCACGTGGCACCAAAATTCCAATATGATCCTAGGGCTGAGTCTACTTGCTTTTATTAGGCTAGGTGTAATGCAAAATGAAGGATGGTTGTTTTGGGCCAAGGAATGGTGATAAAATCCCTCCCTTATCTTGCTTAGGGGGTATTGCCCTTAAAGTATTTTAAAATTAATTACACAACCAAAACTCAAACAAGGTGTTTCAATGCAAGATTAAATGTAAAATACATTAGCATGATCTTGACAAAAATTAAAGTGCTCACCTTGTCCCCCGTATTCTTCAAAAAAAAGAAAATTGACTGAAAATAAATAAATAAATAAATAAAATACAATCTTAAATGATGCATGACCTATACAAGATGTTTCTAGTCTTGAAATGAAGTCTTTTATTTGAGATTCAATTTTTTTATTGTAGTTAATGAACCTATCTAACCAACAAGTTTTTTTTGATATTTTCTAAATATGAAAGATAACTAACTTTAACAAATACATAAAAGAAACTAAATCACAAGAGAGAAGGTTTAGATACTGACATGGATAGTAATCCCTTGTTCAATTTTTTAAGGAAGATCTAAAGGGGGGAAACACCTCAATTTTTTTAAAAACTTTTTTTAGTACAAATATACACACAAGAAAAACAAAGCTTTCAATTCAAAAGCCGTCATCCTCCACGGCAACGGCGTCAAAAATTGACGTGCCAGAACGTTCGTCATTAAAAACACACGTGTCACTCAATCTTAAAAATACCGGCCTCACAACAAAATAGAAACACGTAGTGTAATGGCGAGCACGGGTTGAATCCATAGGGGGGTTGGGTTTTGAAATTGAAAACATTGAATTTCTTTTAGAACAACAATAGATGGTGATTTCTTTTGATTTTTAGAATTTAGAAGGACATGAAATAAATTTTTATAATGAAATTTGGAGGGTTGAGAGAGATAAAGACGGAGATCTAGAGAGATAAAGTTTCAATTAAATATTAAATAATATAAATAGATGAATTTGGGAATGGGATGTTGCAGTTATGGTGATGAGGGTGATGACATCGTTTCATTGAGCCTTTGATTCACGAATCGTCGGGGACGAGTATGTGCACTCGACTAGAGTTGTGGGAACCATCCCTGATGCAGGATGATGCGACTCTAAGGACAATACAATCCTAGGACTCCGGACAATCACACAATGGACCTAATGCAACTATGGCTAGCAAGCTACGCACAACAACGCCACCAACGGCTCGATAACCACGAAGCTCCTCAAGGGGAGAAATCGTCACCAAATAAGAAGACAAGCTCGCAATCATCCCTTGCGAGGGAAACATGGGTGTTGACACCCGTTTTATGACCAATGAGTTGGATCATCTCCTTATCTATTTTATGATGTCCCGAGTTGTTCACCGGTTATTGGGCCATTTTTTTGTTCATTTTGGACTTATTTTATGGGTTGTTCTCCCTGGTTGGGCCTAATTCTTTTTATTCTCGACATTTGAGCTTATTGGGCCTAGATAAAGCCAATGAGGATTTTATTGTGGATTTATTCAAAGATTTATTGGCCTTTATCTCTTTTGCCACGTCTCATAGCCTTGCGGTCTATTGCACGACTGTTAATGGGGCGTTGGCGGTCCTTTGCTAGACAGCTAGCCATGCAGAGAGTCCTGTTGGGTTTCTTTGGTCTTATCTCTTTGTGATCGGCTGAGCCTTGCAGTCTATCGGCCGACCATTTTTTGTCCCTTGCGGTCTATCACAAGACCGTTAAGCAAGACAGAGAGTCCTGCTTTGTATGTTCTTCCTCTCTTCGGTCATGGTCAAACTAGAGTCCATGATTTGATGTTTTCTCTCCGAGTGTTGATCCTCAAAAGCTTCTATTTGTTTCTGTGGACTCTTGGGAGTATTATCTTCGAGGTTTATCCAAGTCTAGCCCTGTTTTCGTGTCATTATCCATCCAATTCGACCTAAGGTTTTGGGGGTCTATAAATAGAACCCTTGACTTCATGGCTTGAGGAGGAGATTTTTGGAGCTTGCCATGAAGTGCTGTTGCGTTCTGGAGCGAGTACCAACCAGGGAGAGGTTGTGTCTGCGTCCTTGTGTCGTTTGGTCCAGGGAGTAACAAGTTCTTAAGTTGTTTTTTGTGTTCTTCCTCTCTTAGTTTTGTGTGCCTTAGCATCATCATTACATCAATCTCTCTTCTTCTTTCATGTTCTTCTACACTCACATCATGTTTTTAAACATCCTCCCACTGTTTTCACACCTTATAGGGGTTAAAAAACCACCAACCCCCTAGGTATTCACCCTTCCTTTTATGCATATTAGCTTCATTGCATTATAGATACTACACTTCTTTAGGGCTAATTGGGTTATTCTCTTCTTATGTCTACACTATTTTGCAGGTCTACAGAGCTCATCACACGAGGCCCAACTCTTCTGGCTGGCCAAGAGGGGTGGAGATTCAAGTTCCACATCATATTTTTCTTGGTGCGCATAGCGGCCGTCGTCAGACCGTTTCTTCTTCTTGTGGTCTATCGTTCGACCATTTTTCAGAGCCTTGCGGTCGCATCAGGACCGTTTTCGTGTCTGCGCCTGGGTTTTCTCTCCCATGGGTGAGTGTGCTTCACTCGGCTTCTTTCCAAGGTACGTGGTGTAGTTTTGCTGCATTACTTGCTTTGGTGGCGATCACATCTTTCTTTCTTGGGTATTGGTCATCATATTATCCATCTTGTTCTTTGCTTCCTTTGCTTTTAGTGGCTCCACACCCACGGTGTGTGTTTACTTATTCCATCTTTGCTCCATGCCCACAGTGTGTGTTTAGTTCTTCCTTTGTTTTATTCTGCACTAATGAGATGACATACCCATTGCTTTATATTTGACGTTATTGCTTGCTTGAGTTGGTGCACATCACATATCTCATGCACCGTCATCATTCACATCCAAATTCACACATAAGAAAATATCAACAACCTCTATTTTTTTGGCGATCATGGTGGGACATCTATTGCCAATCGTGTTGAGTGATTGTTAGACCTGTACTTCTTTGTCTTTCCCAATTGCCCTTCTGTTTTCTTCGATTTCTCCATTTTATTCCATATTATTTCTGCTCTCTGGTTCCCTAGCGGTCTCCTCCCACCCATTTCTGGCTTAAAAGTGGTCTAGCGATAGATCGTCTTATCTCCCTAACAGTCCCCAGACGGCCGTTTCTACAGTCATAGGTACGCATCACGAGGATTGCTGTTATTTCTATATTTTTGCTGATATCTATAGTTCCTGGGTGCTATCTGATGTAACACCCCAGTTTAAAATATAAAATTTAAGATTTTGAAATATGTATTGGAATAAAATGTGATAAATGGAGATAAATGAAAAACGCGTGAAAAGAAAAGGGAATACAATTTTAAAATGACTAATCAAATCACTAATTCAACGCGAGATATATTAAAATGAATTAAAGTTACTAACTTGCTATTTAATGACTTCAATAAATTTCTTAGTTAATTATTTATTTTGAAAGTGGCCAAATTATATAAATAAAAAGAAATAATTGTTTTTCTGCAATCACCATAAAAAGAATTTCATATTCCAAGATGCAATCAAATTTGTCTACGATGATTTAAATTTGATAGGTATCAATCAAATTAATTGAATTTCACCCGTAGACCAAAGTTTTGACTAATTTCTAAAAATATGAAAAAAATATATTCTTGTAGAGAACAAACTGTTTAGCAATAATGTCAACTGGGCCGACCCCTAATAAAAATTTAATTAGGCTAGATTAAGGAATTAATGGCCAAATCCGTTGTTTTCATAGGTCAACCTTAAACGACCAAATTGGAGCCCAATTCTTAATCAATCGAGTCCAAACCAGGCCCAATGGTTAGATCTACCCTAGAGGCCCATTTTGCCTTCGAAACCCTAGACTCTAGAGCCTTCCAGCGGCGACGACGGTGTGGATTTGATCAAGGTGTAAGATTTTCGCCGTTTTTTCTTCATTGGACTCTTGAGTCCAATTCGACCTCTAGAAGCCTCCTTGGACGCTATAAATTGAGGGCTTTAGCAGCCCTAGGCCCCTATTTGCTGCTCCAACTGGTGGCGCGGGCTATCGCAGTCGAACCAAGGTGAATTTGGGGGTTTGGTGACGGCGTGTATTAGGGTTCCGGCGAGCGCGTCTTCCCTTCTCTTCCTTGATTAAGGTAGGTTTCTCTCAGGCCCAATCTAATT
The DNA here is from genome assembly GCA_022559845.1 of Amorphophallus konjac. Lineage (NCBI taxonomy): Eukaryota > Viridiplantae > Streptophyta > Magnoliopsida > Alismatales > Araceae > Amorphophallus > Amorphophallus konjac. The sequence continues at coordinate 78,305,609 of CM040126.1, forward strand.
AAATAACATGGATAGATAGATCTCGTCCTTAGCTTTTTTTTGAACCTATTTCGCCCAATTTTGGCTATATATATCATGTGTATTCCTAGTTTTATGTAGAGCATGAAAATAGGGTTTTGCTCATGTTTACTTTTATTTCGATTACAGCAAGAAATCTTAGTGCAATCTTTAAATTGAGCATGTCATGATGTGCGATTTTCAGTTACCTACGTTTTGATAGTAAATAGCCTAATTTACATGCTATATTCATGTTTTAATCTTGCTTTCATTGGACCGGTGTCTTGCGTTTCTATGTTCTGGGTTCGGGTTGTACGAAACAGTCGTTCCAGGGACTGCCAGGCGTCAAGCGGTCATAGGATAGACCGTTTGTATGGTCTAGCGGCCCCGCGACAGACCGTTTGCTTCTTATTTGGGCTACACTGGGCTTAACGGTCTCCCAATAGACCGCTTATGTGTCTAGCGGTCGCCCGATAGACCGCAAGGATCCTGTTTTGCACTGTTGATCTGGCGGCCGTAAGTTTGACCGCTAACTAGGCTAAGCGGCCTTACCCTTGACTGTTTTAGTTTCTGGCAGTCTACTTTGTGACCGTTTTCTACCATGTGTTGTTTATTTGATTATGGCGTGTTATGCATTCTTAATCCATGTTATATAACTTGCTGGTAGGACTTTTTTATTAAATATCACACTGTTAATTGGAAAATGGAATTTAATGATCTAAGTTAATCTTCTTCATGATTATTACTTCATGATCATCATTCTTGATATCTGATGATTGAAATGAGGAAAATAATTAATGTTAGTTTCGCCTTTCCTTCTCATTATTTCCATTTTCACCTTGCTGTCTCATTAAATATGTTTTAAGGTCGTGCCACTCTGGTGGTGGCGACTGGACCGAATATCTCTTTTTTTCGTTGATTGTGAGCTATTGAATTCTTGGGCATTGAATTACCTCTCCGTCGGATATTCCTTCCGCCGGACTAGGTGTTCATGTTCCCAGGCCTCCGTAAGCCCTCGCGAGCCTGGGATTCCCACTAGGACGCCGGGCGGATTGTACCTTAAGTCCTAAACCCTCCTAATTGATCGAAATTGTGATTTTGGGTCAGCCCCTACTCTGTAAGGGTTGCGGCCATGTTCAGACCATTTTCTGACCTTAGCGGCCTTCTCTGGACCGCTAGGTTAGTCTAGCAATCAGTCCAGGACCATTTTCCCTGGGCTTGGTCACTCATCTTTTCGGGCGCGTCATACCACCTGGACGGTCCGGTGTTGACCTTTGTAAATTGTATGCGGTCCTGATAAAACCGTGTTCCTGTCTTAGCGGTCCTTTGCTGACTGTTTCACCTTCCAGCTTTCCGGAAATTGATGATTTCATGGATTTGATACGTGTGAGCTACTCTAGCCTAACTAGGCTATTGTAGCCTGAATTTTGACCTATTGTTAGGTCTATTGTGGACATTTATCCATTCTAGAGTCATTTCTTTAAATGGCTATTCCTCTCGATTAATGAGCTTATTGTTGGAATCTCAAAAAATTAATGTTCTTACACATTTTACCTTGATTACATGAGCTTGATCTTGGAACTCTTGGCCATTTTTATTCGTGGATGTCTAGATTTCGTGGGATCTATGATCCAAATAAATCAATGCCAAGGTAATCATATTTAAGGGCCCAGTCTGGTCCTGGGAGGAGCACCCGAAGTGTACTTGTACCCCGGGGAGGTGAATGATTAGGTGTGGCATTGTCACCGAGTACTATCTAGCGTGTTGAGTCTACGACATTCCACACTCTCGTGATACTTGCTATACTTGCTTGAAAGCGTGAAGTGCTTGCTTGCGTGACATGACTCGACTCGACTTGACTTGAAATGGCCATTCATTGAAAAATTCTTGTTAATGGTGCTTGATATCTCGACGTGCAATATTCCTTTCCATTTATCTATCGATTATCTTCTGATCTTGTTGGTTACTTAGTTTGCTTTATTTGAGTTTCTCGCATTATTTATACATTCCTAAAAATGATTAATTACTTAAATTTTACCTAATGAAAGAGTGTAATTCCTACTGAGCCTCTTGCTCACCCTCCCTTATTTCCATCCTTTTCAGGTAACGCGGTAGAGGGAACGTTTGCAATTAGGAATGGGTCAACATGATCGAGTGAACCTGGAACTTAGAGATCTGAGTCCTTTTATTTCTTTAGTCTAGATAGTATAGTGGGTCTTGCTATTTTCTCTTTTTTATTCTTCTATTTGAGTCTATTATTGTAAAAGTGAGTCAAATTGTATTTAAAATTTTAAATATCAAGAAAACTATATTTTTCTCAAATTAATGGCCTCCATGTGTTTGAATATTATTTATTGTGTTTATTTATTTTCTGCCCTATTTATCATGACTGTGTCACTGCCACGTTCCGAGCATCGCTTCCCGCTGCTATCGGTTCGGGACGTGACAGAAGTGGTATCAGAGGCTCGGTTGTTTGAGTCCTAGGTTCTTGTCCATAAGTATAGGTTACCCTAAGTAATATGTCGTGTATTCCTTATCATCCCTTTTGTCACCTGGTGAGATTGGGTAGTGCTTTGGGTTAAGTAATAAAATATGTATAAGATTGCGTAGCACGACGCGTAAGGGTAATAAATTTTTTAACCTTATAATTATTTTGTAGGTATCTAAGCTCCTTTTGACATGAAAGCGAGAGGGTCCACGAGTAAGCTAAAATCTAGTTCCGTTAAAAGGTGGCGAGTCCATCGTAAGGAAATTCGAAGTAATAAGAAGAAAAGGAATAACCTTTCGTAAATGAAATATTTTCACTGTCACAAAATTGGTCATCTAATCAAGGAGTGCTGGCGAAGGAGCGGAGCGTGTCTTCGTTGCGGAAAATAAAGATCATATAATTGCTAATTACCATAAGCTACTTCTACAAGCAAAAACACAAGGAGAATTGGAACCGATTTCTATCAAATGAAGAATTTTATATAAGGTATCGTTCTCCCTCATCCTTAACTATACTTGAAATTCTTTTGCATTCCATTAGTTGTATGATTACCATGTTATTTTGAATAGGTAAGATCATCTTAGTTTAACTATTCGAATAGCTAATGGCGATCGACGAATTTGGGGACCAAATTCCTTGAAGTAGGGGAGGATGTAACACCCCGGTTTAAAATATATAATTTATGATTTTGAAATATATATTTGAATAAAATGTGATAAATGGAAATAAATGAAAACGTGTGAAAAGAAAGGGAATCCAATTTTAATATGACTAATCAAATCACTAATTCAACGCGAGATATATTAAAACGGATTAAAGTTACAAACTTGCTATTTAATGACTTCAATAAATTTCTTAGTTAATTGTTGATTTTGACAGTGGTCAAATTATATCAATAAAAAGAAATAATTATTTTTCTACAATCACCATAAAAAGAATTTCATATTCCAAGATGCAATCGAATTTTTGTACGATGATTTAAATTTGATAGGTATAAATCAAATCAATTGAATTTCACCCGTAGACCAAAGTGTTGACTAATTTCTAAAAATATTAACAAAATATATTCTTGTAGAGAACGAAGTGTTTAGCAATAATGTGAACTCGGCCGACCCCTAATAAAAATTTAATTAGGATGAATTAAGAAATTAATGGCTAAATCTGTTATTTTAATAGGTCAATCTTAAACGACCAAATTGGAGCCCAATTCTTAATCAATCGAGTCCAAAATAGGCCCAATGGTTAGATCTACCCTAGAGGCCCATTTTGCCTTCAAAACCTAGACTCTAGAGCCTTCCAACGGCGGCGGCGGCGTGGATTTGATCAAGGTGCGGGATTTTCATCAATTTTTCTTCCTTGGACTCTTGAGTCCAATTCGACCTCTAGAAGCCTCCTTGGACGCTATAAATTGAGGGCTTTAGTATCCCTAGGCCCCTATTTGCTTCTCCAACTGGTGCCGCGGGCTATCGCAGTCGAACCTAGGTGAATTTTGGCGTTTGGTGGCGGCGTGTATTAGGGTGCCAGCGAGCGCGTCTTCCCTTCTCTTCCTCGATTAAGGTAGGTTTCTCTCAGGCCCAATCTAATTAAATAACATGGATAGATAGATCTCGTCCTTAGCTTTCTTTTGAACCTATTTCGACCAATTTTGCCTATCTATATCATGCGTATTCCTAGTTTTATGTAGAGCATGAAATTAGGGTTTTGCTCACGTTTGCTTTTGTTTCGGTTATAGCAAGAAATCTTAGTGCAATCTTTAAATTGAGCATGCAATGATGTGCGTTTTTAAGTTACCTACGTTTTTATAGTAAATAGCCTAATTTTCATACTATATTCATGTTTTAATATTGCTTTCATTGGACCGGTGTCTTGCGTTTCTATGTTCTGGGTTCGGGTTGAACGAAACGGTCGTTCCAGGGACCGCCAGGCGTCAAGCGGTCGCACGATAGACCGTTTGTATGGTCTAGCGGCCCCACGATAGACCGTTTGCTTCTTATTAGGGCTACACTGGGCTTAAGGGTCTCCCAATAGACCGCTTATGTGTCTAGCGGCCGCCCGATAGACCGCAAGGATCCTGTTTTGCACTGTTGATCTAGCGGCCGTAAGTTTGACCGCTAACTAGGCTAAGCGGCCTTACCCTTGACCGTTTTAGGTTTCTGGCAGTCTGCTTTGTGACCATTTTCTACCCTGTGTTGTTTATTTGATTACGACGTGTTATGCATTGTTAATCCATGTTATATAACTTGCTGGTTGGACTTTTTTATTAAATATCACACTGTTAACTAGGAAAATGGAATTTAATGATCTAAGTTAATCTTCTTCTTGATTATTCCTTCATGATCATCGTTCTTGATATTTGATGATTGAAATGAGGAAAGTAATTAATGTTAGTTTCGCCTTTTCTTCTCATTATTTCCATTATCACCTTGCTATCTCATTAAATCTGTTTTAAGTTTGTGCCACTCTGGTGGTGGCGACTGGACCGAATATCTCATTTTTTCGTTGATTGTGAGCTATTGAATTCTTGGGTATTGAATTACCTCTCCGTCGGATATTCCTTCTGCCGGACTAGGTGTTCATGCTCCGAGGCCTCCGTAAGCCCTCGCGAGCCTGGGATTCACACTATGACGCCGGGCGGGTTGTACCTTAAGTCCTAAACCCTCCCAATTGACCGAAATTGTGATTTTGGGTTAGCCCCTACTCTGTAAGGGTTGCGGCCATGTTCAGACCGTTTTCTGACCTTAGCGGCCTTCTCTGGACCGCTAGGTTAGTCTAGCGATCAGTCCAGGACCGTTTTCCCTGGGCTTGGTCACTCGTCTTTTCGGGCGCGTCATACCACCTGGACGGTCCGGTGTTGACCATTGTAAATTGTATGCGGTCCTGATTAAACCGTGTTCCTGTCTTAGCAGTCCTTTGCTGACCGTTTCACCTTCCAGCTTTCCTGAAATTGATGATTTCTTGGATTTGATACGTGTGAGCTACTCTAGTCTAACTAGGCTATTGTACCCTGAATTTTGACCTATTGTTAGGTCTATTGTGGATATTTATCCATTCGAGAGTCATTTCTTTAAATGGCTATTCCTCTCGATTAATGAGCTTATTGTTGGAATCTCAAGAAAATCAATGTTCTTACACATTTTACCTTGATTACATGAGCTTGATCTTGGAACTCTTGGCCATTTTTATTCGTGGATGTCTAGATTTTGTGGGATCTATGATCCAAACAAATCAATGCCCAGGCAATCATATTTAAGGGCCCAGTCTGGTCCTGGGAGGAGCACCCGAAGTGTACTTGTACCCCGGGGAGGTGAATGACTAGCTGTGGCATTGTCACCGAGTACTATCTAGCGTGTTGAGTCTACGACATTCCACACTCTCGTGATACTTGCTATACTTGCTTGAAAGCGTGAAGTGCTTGCTTGCGTGACATGACTCGACTTGACTTGACTTGAAATGGCCATTCATTGAAAAATTCTTGTCAATGGTGCTTGATATCTCAACGTGCAATATTCCTTTCCATTTACCTATCGATTATCTTCTGATCTTGTTGGTTACTTAGTTTGCTCTATTTGAGTTTCTCGCATTATTTATACATTTCTAAAAATGATTAATTACTTAAATTTTGCCTGATGATAGAATGTAATTCTTACTGAGCCTCTTGCTCACCCCCCCTTATTTCCATCCTTTTCAGGTAACACGGTAGAGGGAACGTTTGCAATTGGGAATGGGTCAGTATGATCGAGTGAACCTGGAACTTAGAGATCTGAGTCCTTTTATTTCTTGAGTCTAGATAGTATAGTGGGTCTTGCTATTTTCTCTTTTTTATTCTTCTATTTGAGTCTATTATTGTAAAAGTGAGTCAAATTGTATTTAAAATTTCAAATATCAATAAAACTATATTTTTCTCAAATTAATGGCCTCCATGTGTTTGAATATTATTTATTGTGTTTATTTATCTTCTGCTCTATTTATCATGACTATTTCACTGCCACGTTTCGAGCATCGCTTCCCGCTGCTATCGGTTCGGGACGTGACAGAAGTGGTATCAGAGGCTCGGTTGTTTGAGTCCTAGGTTCTTGTCCATAAGTATAGGTTACCCTAAGTAATAGGTCGTGTATTCCTTATCATCCCTTTTGTCACCTGGTGAGATTGGGTAGTGCTTTGGGTTAAGTAATAAAATATGTATAGGATTGCGTAGCACGACGCGTAAGGGTAATAAAATGTTTAACCTTATAATTATTTTGTAGGTATCTAAGCTCCTTTTGACATGAAAGCGAGAGGGTCCACGAGTAAGCTAAAATCTAGTTCCGTTAAAAGGTGGCGAGTCCATCGTAAAGAAATTCGAAGTAATAAGAAGAAAAGGAATAACCTTTCGTAAATGAAATGTTTTCACTGTCACAAAATTGGTCATCTAATCAAGGAGTGCTGGCGAAGGAGCGGAGCGTGTCTTCGTTGCGGAAATAAAGATCATATAATTGCTAATTGCCCTAAGCTACTTCTACAAGCAAAAACACAAGGAGAATTGGAACTGATTTCTATCAAATGAAGAATTTTATATAAGGTATCGTTCTCCCTCATCCTTAACTATACTTGAAATTCTTTTGCATTCCATTAGTTGTATGATTACCATGTTATTTTGAATAGGTAAGATCATCTTAGTTTAACTATTCGAATAGCTAATGGCGATCGACAAATTTGGGGACCAAATTCCTTGAAGTAGGGGAGGATGTAACACCCCGGTTTAAAATATAAAATTTAAGATTTTGGAATATATATTGGAATAAACTGTGATAAATGGAAATAAATGAAAAATGTGTGAAAAGAAAAGGGAATCCAATTTTAAAATGACTAATCAAATCACTAATTCAACGCGAGATATATTAAAACGTATTAAAGTTACTAACTTGCTATTTAATGACTTCAATAAATTTCTTAGTTAATTGTTGATTTTGATAGTGGTCAAATTATATCAATAAAAAGAAATAATTATTTTTCTACAATCACCATAAAAAGAATTTCATATTCTAAGATGCAATCAAATTTTTGTACGATGATTTAAATTTGATAGGTATAAATCAAATCAATTGAATTTCACCCGTAGACCAAAGTTTTGACTAATTTCTAAAAATATAAAAAATTATATTCTTGTAGAGAACGAAGTGTTTAGCAATAATGTGAACTGGGCCGACCCCTAATAAAAATTTAATTAGGCTGGATTAAGAAATTAATGGCTAAATCCGTTATTTTAATAGGTCAATCTTAAACGACCAAATTGGAACCCAATTCTTAATCAATAGAGTCCAAAATTCGCCCAATGGTTAGATCTACCCTAGAGGCCCGTTTTGCCTTCGAAACCTAGACTCTAGAGCCTTCCAGCGGCGGCGGCGGCGTGGATTTGATCAAGGTGCGAGATTTTCATCGATTTTTCTTCCTTGGACTCTTGAGTCCAATTCGACCTCTAGAAGCCTCCTTGGACACTATAAATTAAGGGCTTTAGCAGCCCTAGCCCCTATTTACTTCTCCAACTTGTGGCGCGGGCTATCTCAGTCGAACCTAGGTGAATTTGGGAGTTTGGTAGCGGCATGTATTAAGGTTCCAGCGAGCGCGTCTTCCCTTCTCTTCCTTGATTAAGGTAGGTTTCTCTCAGGCCCAATCTAATTAAATAACATGGATAGATAGATCTCGTCCTTAGCTTTCTTTTGAACCTATTTCGCCCAATTTTGGCTATCTATATCATGCGTATTCAAGTTTTATGTAGAGCATGAAATTAGGGTTTTGCTCACGTTCGCTTTTGTTTCGGTTATAGCAAGAAATCTTAGTGCAATCTTTAAATTGAGCATGCCATGATGTGCGTTTTTAAGTTACCTACGTTTTGATAGTAAATAGCCTAATTTTCATGCTATATTCATGTTTTAATCTTGCTTTCATTGGACCGGTGTCTTGCGTTTCTATGTTCTGGGTTCGGGTTGAACGAAACGGTCGCACGATAGACCGTTTGTATGGTCTAGCGGCCCCGCGATAGACCGTTTGCTTCTTATTAGGGCTACACAGGGCTTAACGGTCTCCCAATAGACCGCTTATGTGTCTAGCGGTCGCCCGATAGACCGCAAGGATCCTGTTTTGCACTGTTGATCTAGCGGCCGTAAGTTTGACCGCTAACTATGCTAAGCGGCCTTACCCTTGACCGTTTTAGGTTTCTGGCGGTCTGCTCTGTGACCGTTTTCTACCCTGTGTTGTTCATTTGATTACGGCAAGTTATGCATTGTTAATCCATGTTATATAACTTGCTGGTAGGACTTTTTTATTAAATATCACACTGTTAACTAGGAAAATGGAATTTAATGATCTAAGTTAATCTTCTTCATGATTATTCCTTCATGATCATCGTTCTTGATATCTGCTGATTGAAATGAGTAGAGTAATTAATGTTAGTTTTCCCTTTCCTTCTCATTATTTCCATTATCAGCTTGTTGTCTTATTAAATATGTTTTAAGGTCGTGCCACTCTGGTGGTGGCGACTGGACCGAATATCTCATTTTTTCGTTGATTGTGAGCTATTGAATTCTTGGGCATTGAATTATCTCTCCGTCGGATATTCCTTCCGCCGGACTAGGTGTTCATGTTCCGAGGCCTCCGTAAGCCCTCGCGAGCCTGGGATTCCCACTAGGACGCCGGGCGGGTTGTACCTAAGTCCTAAACCCTCCTAATTGACCGAAATTGTGATTTGGGGTCAGCCCCTACTCTGTAAGGGTGGCGGCCATGTTTAAACCATTTTCTGACCTTAGCGGCCTTCTCTGGACCGCTAGGTTAGTCTAGCGGTCAGTCCAGGACCATTTTCCCTGGGCTTGGTCACTCGTCTTTTCGGGCGCGTCATACCACCTGGACATTCCGGTGTTGACCATTGTAAATTGTATGCGGTCCTGATTAAACCGTGTTCCTGTCTTAGCGGTCCTTTGCTGACCGTTTCACCTTCCAGCTTTCCGGAAATTGATGATTTCATGGATTTGATACGTGTGAGCTACTCTAGCCTAACTAGGCTATTGTATCCAGAATTTTGACCTATTGTTAGGTCTATTGTGGACATTTATCCATTCGAGAGTCATTTCTTTAAATGATTATTCCTCTCAATTAATGAGCTTATTGTTGGAATCTCAAGAAAATCAATGTTCTTACACATTTTACCTTGATTACATGAGCTTGATCTTGGAACTCTAGGCCATTTTTATTCATGGATGTCTATATTTCGTGGGATCTATGATCCAAACAAATCAATGCCAAGGCAATCATATTTAGGGGCCCAGTCTGGTCCTGGGAGGAGCACCCGAAGTGTACTTGTGCCCCGGGGAGGAGATGACTAGGTGTGGCATTATTACCGAGTACTATCTAGCGTGTTGACTCTACAACATTCCACACTCTCGTGATACTTGCTATACTTGCTTGAAAGCGTGAACTGCTTGCTTGCGTGACATGACTCGGCTTGACTTGACTTGACTTGAAATGGCCATTCATTGACAAATTCTTGTTAATGGTGCTTGATATCTCGAAGTGCAATATTCCTTTCCATTTATCTATCGATTATCTTCTGATCTTGTTGGTTACTTAGTTTGCTTTATTTGAGTTTCTCGCATTATTTATACATTCCTGAAAATGATTAATTACTTAAATTGTAACTGATGATAGAGTGTAATTCCTACTGATCCTCTTGCTCACCCCCCCCTTATTTCCATCCTTTTCAGGTAATGCGGTAGAGGGAACATTTGCAATTGGGAATGGGTCAGCATGATCAAGTGAAACTGGAACTTAGAGATCTGAGTCCTTTTATTTCTTGAGTCTAGATAGTATAGTGGGTCTTGCTATTTTCTCTTTTTTATTCTTCTATTTGAGTCTATTATTGTAAAAGGGAGTCAAATTGTATTTAAAATTTCAAATATCAATAAAACTATATTTTTCTCAAATTAATGGCCTCCATGTGTTTGAATATTATTTATTGTGTTTATTTATTTTCTGCTCTATTTATCATGACTATTTCACTGTCACGTTTCGAGCATCGCTTCCCGCTGCTATCGGTTCGGGACGTGACAGAAGTGGTATCAGAGGCTCGGTTGTTTGAGTCCTAGGTTCTTGTCCATAAGTATAGGTTACCCTAAGTAATAGGTCGTGTATTCCTTATCATCCCTTTTGTCATCTGGTGAGATTGGGTAGTGCTTTGGGTTAAGTAATAAAATATGTATAGGATTGCGTAGCACGACGCGTAAGGGTAATAAAATGTTTAACCTTATAATTATTTTGTAGGTATCTAAGCTCCTTTTGACATGAAAGCGAGAGGGTCCACGAGTAAGCTAAAATCTAGTTCCGTTAAAAGGTGGCGAGTCCATCGTAAAGAAATTCGAAGTAATAAGAAGAAAAGGAATAACATTTCGTAAATGAAATGTTTTCACTGTCACAAAATTGGTCATCTATTCAAGGAGTGCTGGCGAAGGAGCGGAGCATGTCTTCGTTGCGGAAATAAAGATCATATAATTGCTAATTGCCCTAAGCTACTTCTACAAGTAAAAACACAAGGAGAATTGGAACTGATTTCTATCAAATGAAGAATTTTATATAAGATATCGTTCTCCCTCATCCTTAACTATACTTGAAATTCTTTTGCATTCCATTAGTTGTATGATTACCATGTTATTTTGAATAGGTAAGATCATCTTAGTTTAACTATTCGAATAGCTAATGGCGATCGACGAATTTGGGGACCAAATTCCTTAAAGTAGGGGAGGATGTAACACCCCGATTTAAAATATATAATTTAAGATTTTGAAATATATATTTGAATAAAATGTGATAAATGGAAATAAATGAAAACGTGTGAAAAGAAAAGGGAATCCAATTTTAATATGACTAATCAAATCACTAATTCAACGCGAGATATATTAAAACGTATTAAAGTTACTAACTTGCTATTTAATAACTTCAATAAATTTCTTAGTTAATTGTTGATTTTCACAGTGGTCAAATTATATCAATAAAAAGAAATAATTATTTTTCTATAATCACCATAAAAAGAATTTTATATTCCAAGATGCAATCGAATTTTTGTACGATGATTTAAATTTGATAGGTATAAATCAAATCAATTGAATTTCACCCGTAGACCAAAGTGTTGACTAATTTCTAAAAATATGAACAAAATATATTCTTGTAGAGAACGAAGTGTTTAGCAATAATGTGAACTGCGCCGACCCCTAATAAAAATTTAATTAGGATGGATTAAGAAATTAATGGCTAAATCTGTTATTTTAATAGGTCAATCTTAAACGACCAAATTGGAGCCCAATTCTTAATCAATCGAGTCCAAAATAGGCCCAATGGTTAGATCTACCCTAGAGGCCCATTTTGCCTTCAAAACCTAGACTCTAGAGCCTTCCAACGGCGGCGGCGTGGATTTGATCAAGGTGCGGGATTTTCATCGATTTTTCTTCCTTGGACTCTTGAGTCCAATTCGACCTCTAGAAGCGTCCTTGGACGCTATAAATTGAGGGCTTTAGTATCCCTAGGCCCATATTTGCTTCTCCAACTAGTGCCGCGGGCTATCGCAGTCGAACCTAGGTGAATTTCGGCGTTTGGTGGCGGCGTGTATTAGGGTTCCAGCGAGCGCGTCTTCCCTTCTCTTCCTCGATTAAGGTAGGTTTCTCTCAGGCCCAATCTAATTAAATAACATGGATAGATAGATCTCGTCCTTAGCTTTCTTTTGAACCTATTTCGACCAATTTTGCCTATCTATATCATGTGTATTCCTCGTTTTATGTAGAGCATGAAATTAGGGTTTTGCTCACATTTGCTTTTGTTTCGGTTATAGCAAGAAATCTTAGTGCAATCTTTAAATTGAGCATGCCATGATGTGCGTTTTTAAGTTACCTACGTTTTGATAGTAAATAGCCTAATTTTCATACTATATTCATGTTTTAATATTGCTTTCATTGGACCGGTGTCTTGAGTTTCTATGTTCTGGGTTCGGGTTGAACGAAACGGTCGTTCAGGGGACCGCCAGGCGTCAAGCGGTCGCACGATAGACCGTTTGTATGGTCTAGCGGCCCCACGATAGACCGTTTGCTTCTTATTAGGGCTACACTGGGCTTAAGGGTCTCCCAATAGATCGCTTATGTGTCTAGCGGCCGCCCGATAGACCGCAAGGATCCTGTTTTGCACTGTTGACCTAGCGGCAGTAGGTTTGACCGCTAACTAGGCTAAGCGGCCTTACCCTTGACCGTTTTAGGTTTCTGGCAGTCTGCTTTGTGACCATTTTCCACCCTGTGTTGTTTATTTGATTACGGCGTGTTATGCATTGTTAATGCATGTTATATAACTTGCTGGTTGGACTTTTTTATTAAATATCACACTGTTAACTAGGAAAATGGAATTTAATGATCTAAGTTAATCTTCTTCTTGATTATTCCTTCATGATCATCGTTCTTGATATCTGATGATTGAAATGAGGAAAGTAATTAATGTTAGTTTCGCCTTTTCTTCTCATTATTTCCATTATCACCTTGCTGTCTCATTAAATCTGTTTTAAGGTTGTGCCACTCTGGTGGTGGCGACTGGACCGAATATCTCATTTTTTCGTTGATTGTGAGCTATTGAATTCTTGGGCATTGAATTACCTCTCCGTCGGATATTCCTTCCGCCGGACTAGGTGTTCATGCTCCGAGGCCTCCGTAAGCCCTCGCGAGCTTGGGATTTGCACTATGACGCCGGGCGGGTTGTACCTTAAGTCCTAAACCCTCCCAATTGACCGAAATTGTGATTTTGGGTTAGCCCCTGCTCTGTAAGGGTTGCGGCCATGTTCAGACCATTTTCTGACCTTAGCGGCCTTCTCTGGACCACTAGGTTAGTCTAGCGATCAGCCCATGACCGTTTTCCCTGGGCTTGGTTACTTGTCTTTTCGGGCGCGTCATACCACCTGGACGGTTCGGTGTTGACCATTGTAAATTGTATGCGGTCCTGATTAAACCGTGTTCCTGTCTTAGCAGTCCTTTGCTGACCGTTTCACCTTCCAGCTTTCCTGAAATTGATGATTTCTTGGATTTGATACGTGTGAGCTACTCTAGCCTAACTAGGCTATTGTACCCTGAATTTTGACCTATTGTTAGGTCTATTGTGGATATTTATCCATTCGAGAGTCATTTCTTTAAATGACTATTCCTCTCGATTAATGAGCTTATTGTTGGAATCTCAAGAAAATCAATGTTCTTACACATTTTACCTTGATTACATGAGCTTGATCTTGGAACTCTTGGCCATTTTTATTCGTGGATGTCTAGATTTCGTGGGATCTATGATCCAAACAAATCAATGCCCAGGCAATCATATTTAAGGGCCCAGTCTGGTCCTGGGAGGAGCACCCGAAGTGTACTTGTACCCCGGGGAGGTGAATGACTAGCTGTGGCATTGTCACCGAGTACTATCTAGCGTGTTGAGTCTACGACATTCCACACTCTCGTGATACTTGCTATACTTGCTTGAAAGCGTGAAGTGCTTGCTTGCGTGACATGACTCGACTTGACTTGACTTGAAATGGCCATTCATTGAAAAATTCTTGTCAATGGTGCTTGATATCTCAACGTGCAATATTCCTTTCCATTTACCTATCGATTATCTTCTGATCTTGTTGGTTACTTAGTTTGCTCTATTTGAGTTTCTCGCATTATTTATACATTCCTAAAAATGATTAATTACTTAAATTTTGCCTGATGGTAGAATGTAATTCCTACTGAGCCTCTTGCTCACCCCCCTTATTTCCATCCTTTTCAGGTAACACGGTAGAGGGAACGTTTGCAATTGGGAATGGGTCAGCATGATCGAGTGAACCTGGAACTTAGAGATCTGAGTCCCTTTCTTTCTTGAGTCTAGATAGTATAGTGGGTCTTGCTATTTTCTCTTTTTTATTCTTCTATTTGAGTCTATTATTGTAAAAGTGAGTCAAATTGTATTTAAATTTTTAAATATCAATAAAACTATATTTTTCTCAAATTAATGGCCTCCATGTGTTTGAATATTATTTATTGTGTTTATTTATTTTCTGCTCTATTTATCATGACTATTTCACTGCCACGTTTCGAGCATCGCTTCCCGCTGCTATCGGTTCGGGACGTGACATAAGTGGTATCAGAGGCTCGGTTGTTTGAGTCCTAGGTTCTTGTCCATAAGTATAGGTTACCCTAAGTAATAGGTCGTGTATTCCTTATCATCCCTTTTGTCACCTGGTGAGATTGGGTAGTGCTTTGGGTTAAGTAATAAAATATGTATAGGATTGCGTAGCACGACGCGTAAGGGTAATAAAATGTTTAACCTTATAATTATTTTGTAGGTATCTAAGCTCCTTTTGACATGAAAGCGAGAGGGTCCACGAGTAAGCTAAAATCTAGTTCCGTTAAAAGGTGGAGAGTCCATCGTAAAGAAATTCGAAGTAATAAGAAGAAAAGGAATAACCTTTCGTAAATGAAATGTTTTCACTGTCACAAAATTGGTCATCTAATCAAGGAGTGCTGGCGAAGGAGCGGAGCGTGTCTTCGTTGCGGAAATAAAGATCATATAATTGCTAATTCCCCTAAGCTACTTCTACAAGCAAAAATACAAGGAGAATTGGAACTGATTTCTATCAAATGAAGAATTTTATATAAGGTATCATTCTCCCTCATCCTTAACTATACTTGAAATTCTTTTGCATTCCATTAGTTGTATGATTACCATGTTATTTTGAATAGGTAAGATCATCTTAGTTTAACTATTCAAATAGCTAATGGCAATCGACAAATTTGGGGACCAAATTCCTTGAAGTAGGGGAGGATGTAACACCCCGGTTTAAAATAAAAAATTTAAGATTTTGGAATATATATTGGAATAAACTGTGATAAATGGAAATAAATGAAAAATGTGCGAAAAGAAAAGGGAATCCAATTTTAAAATGACTAATCAAATCACTAATTCAACGCGAGATATATTAAAACGGATTAAAGTTACTAACTTGCTATTTAATGACTTTAATAAATTTCTTAGTTAATTGTTGATTTTGACAGTGGTCAAATTATATCAATAAAAAGAAATAATTATTTTTCTACAATCACTATAAAAAGAATTTCATATTCTAAGATGCAATCAAATTTTTGTACGATGATTTAAATTTGATAGGTATAAATCAAATCAATTGAATTTCACCTGTAGACCAAAGTTTTGACTAAGTTCTAAAAATATAAAAAAATTATATTCTTGTAGAGAACGAAGTGTTTAGCAATAATGTGAACTGGGCCGACCCCTAATAAAAATTTAATTAGGCTGGATTAAGAAATTAATGGCTAAATCCGTTATTTTAATAGGTCAATCTTAAACGACCAAATTGGAGCCCAATTCTTAATCAATAGAGTCCAAAATTCGCCCAATGGTTAGATCTACCCTAGAGGCCCGTTTTGCCTTCGAAACCTATACTCTAGAGCCTTCCAGCGGCGGCGGCGGCGGCGGCGTAGATTTGATCAAGGTGCGAGATTTTCATCGATTTTTCTTCCTTGCACTCTTGAGTCCAATTCGACCTCTAGAAGCCTCCTTGGATACTATAAATTAAGGGCTTTAGCAGCCCTAGCCCCTATTTACTTCTCCAACTGGTTGCGCGGGCTATCTCAGTCGAACCTAGGTGAATTTGGGCGTGTGGTAGCGGCATGTATTAAGGTTCCAGCGAGCGCGTCTTCCCTTCTCTTCCTTGATTAAGGTAGGTTTCTCTCAGGCCCAATCTAATTAAATAACATGGATAGATAGATCTCATCCTTAGCTTTCTTTTGAACCTATTTCGCCTAATTTTGGCTATCTATATCATGCGTATTCCAAGTTTTATGTAGAGCATGAAATTAGGGTTTTGCTCACGTTCGCTTTTGTTTCGGTTATAGCAAGAAATCTTAGTGCAATATTTAAATTGAGCATGCCATGATGTGCATTTTTAAGTTACCTACGTTTTGATAGTAAATAGCCTAATTTTCATACTATATTCATGTTTTAATATTGCTTTCATTGGACCGGTGTCTTGCGTTTCTATGTTCTGGGTTCGGGTTGAACGAAACGGTCGTTCCAGGGACCGCCAGGCGTCAAGCGGTCGCACGATAGACCGTTTGTATGGTCTAGCGGCCCCGCGATAGACCGCTTGCTTCTTATTAGGGCTACACAGGGCTTAACGGTCTCCCAATAGACCGCTTATGTGTCTAGCGGTCGCCCGATAGACCGCAAGGATCCTATTTTGCACTGTTGACCTAGCGGCCGTAAGTTTGACCGCTAACTATGCTAAGCGGCCTTACCCTTGACCGTTTTAGGTTTCTGGCGGTCTGCTCTGTGACCGTTTTCTACCCTGTGTTGTTCATTTGATTACGGCAAGTTATGCATTGTTAATCCATGTTATATAACTTGCTGGTAGGACTTTTTTATTAAATATCACACTGTTAACTAGGAAAATGGAATTTAATGATCTAAGTTAATCTTCTTCATGATTATTCCTTCATGATCATCGTTCTTGATATCTGCTGATTGAAATGAGTAGAGTAATTAATGTTAGTTTTGCCTTTCCTTCTCATTATTTCCATTATCAGCTTGTTGTCTTATTAAATATGTTTTAAGGTCGTGCCACTCTGGTGGTGGCGACAGGACCGAATATCTCATTTTTTCGTTGATTGTGAGCTATTGAATTCTTGGGCATTGAATTATCTCTCCGTCGGATATTCCTTCCGCCGGAATAGGTGTTCATGTTCCGAGGCCTCCGTAAGCCCTCGCGAGCCTGGGATTCCCACTAGGACGCCGGGCGGGTTGTACCTAAGTCCTAAACCCTCCTGATTGACCGAAATTGTGATTTGGGGTCAGCCCCTACCCTGTAAGGGTGGCGGCCATGTTCAAACCATTTTCTGACCTTAGCGGCCTTCTCTGGACCGCTAGGTTACTCTAGCGGTCAGTCCAGGACCATTTTTCCTGGGCTTGGTCACTCGTCTTTTCGGCACGTCATACCACCTGGACGTTCCGGTGTTGACCATTGTAAATTGTATGCGGTCCTGATTAAACTGTGTTCCTGTCTTAGCGGTCCTTTGCTGACCGTTTCACCTTCCAGCTTTCCAGAAATTGATGATTTCATGGATTTGATACGTGTGAGCTACTCTAGCCTATCTAGGCTATTGTACCCAGAATTTTGACCTATTGTTAGGTCTATTGTGGACATTTATCCATTCGAGAGTCATTTCTTTAAATGATTATTCCTCTCAATTAATGAGCTTATTGTTGGAATCTCAAGAAAATCAATGTTCTTACACATTTTACCTTGATTATATGAGCTTGATCTTGGAACTCTTGGCCATTTTTATTCATGGATGTCTATATTTCGTGGGATCTATGATCCAAACAAATCAATGCCAAGGTAATCATATTTAGGGGCCCAGTCTGGTCCTAGGAGGAGCACACGAAGTGTACTTGTACCCCGGGGAGGTGAATGACTAGGTGTGGCATTATTACCGAGTACTATCTAGCGTGTTGAGTCTACGACATTCCACACTCTCGTGATACTTGCTATACTTGCTTGAAAGCGTGAACTGCTTGCTTGCGTGACATGACTCGGCTTGACTTGACTTGACTTGAAATGGCCATTCATTGACAAATTCTTGTTAATGGTGCTTTATATCTCGAAGTGCAATATTCCTTTCCATTTATCTATCGATTATCTTCTGATCTTGTTGGTTACTTAGTTTGCTTTATTTGAGTTTCTCGCATTATTTATACATTCCTAAAAATGATTAATTACTTAAATTATAACTGATGATAGAGTGTAATTCCTACTGAGCCTCTTGCTCACCCCCCCCCTTATTTCCATCCTTTTCAGGTAATGCGGTAGAGGGTACATTTGCAATTGGGAATGGGTCAGCATGATCGAGTGAAACTGGAACTTGGGACATCTGAGTCCTTTTATTTCTTGAGTCTAGATAGTATAGTGGGTCTTGCTATTTACTCTTTTTTATTCTTCAATTTGAGTCTATTAATGTAAAAGTGAGTCAAATTGTATTTAAAAATTTTCAAATATCAATAAAACTATATTTTTCTCAAATTAATGGCCTCCGTGTGTTTGAATATTATTTATTGTGTTTATTTATTTTTTGCTCTATTTATCATGACTGTTTCGCTGCCACGTTCCGAGCAGCACTTCCCGCTGCTATCGGTTCGGGACGTGACAGAAGTGGTATCAGAGCCTCGGTTGTTTGAGTCCTAGGTTCTTGTCCATAAGTATAGGTTACCTTAAGTAATAGGTCGTGTATTCCTTGTCATCCCTTTTGTCCCTTGGTGAGATTGGGTAGTGCTTCGGGTTAAGTAATAAAATATGTATAAGATTACGTAGCACGACGCGTAAGGGTAATAAAATTTTTAACCTTATAATTATCTTTTAGGTATCTAAGATCCTTTTGACATGAAAGCGAGAGGGTCCACGAGTAAGCTAAAATCTTGTTCCATTAAAAGGTGGCGAGTCCGTCATAAAGAAATTCGAAGTAATAAGAGGAAAAGGAATAATCTTTCGTAAATGAAATATTTTCACTGTCACAAAATTGGTCATCTAATCAAGGAGTGCTGGCGAAGGAGCGGAGCGTGTCTTCGTTGCGAAAATAAAGATCATATAATGGCTAATTGCCCTAAGCTACTTTCACAAGCAAAAACATAAGGAGAATTGGAACAGATTTCTATCAAATGAAGAATTTTATATAAGGTATCGTTCTCCCTCATCATTAACTATAGTTAAAATTCTTTTGCATTCCATTAGTTGTATGATTACCATGTTATTTTGAATAGGTAAGATCATCTTAGTTTAACTATTCGAATAGCTAATGGCGATCGACGAATTTGGGGACCAAATTCCTTGAAGTGGGGGAGGATGTAACACCCCAGTTTAAAATATAAAATTTAAGATTTTGAACTGTGTATTGGAATAAAATTTGATAAATGGAAATAAATGAAAAACATACGAAAAGAAAAGGGAATCCAATTTTAAAATGACTAATCAAATCACTAATTCAATGCGAGATATATTAAAACGAATTAAAGTTACTAACTTGTTATTTAATGACTTCAATAAATTTCTTAGTTAATTGTTTATTTTGAAAAAGGTAAAATTATATCAATAAAGTGAAATAATTATTTTTTTACAATCACCATAAAAAGAATTTCATATTCCAAGATGAAATCAAATTTTTGTACGATGATTTAAATTTGATAGGTATAAATCAAATTAATTGAATTTCACCCGTAGACCAAAGTTTTGACCAATTTCTAAAAATATGAAAAAACTATATTCTTGTAAAGAACGAAGTGTTTAGCAATAATGTCAACTGGGCCGACCCCTAATAAAAATTTAATTAGGCTAGATTAAGGAATTAATGGCCAAATCCGTTGTTTTAATAGGTCAATCTTAAACGACCAAATTGGAGCTCAATTCTTAATTAATGGAGTCCAAACCAGGCCCAATTTTTAGATCTACCCTAGAGGCCCGTTTTGCCTTCGAAACCCTAGACTCTAGAGCCTTCCAGCGGCGGCGACGGCGACGGCGTGGATTTCATCAAGGTGCGAGATTTTCGCCAATTTTTCTTCCTTGGACTCTTGAGTCCAATTCCACCTCTAGAAGCCCCTTTGGATGCTATAAATTGAGGGCTTTAGCAGCCCTAGGCTCCTATTTGCTTCTCCAACTAGTGGCACGGGCTATCGCGGTCGAACCTAGGTGAATTTGGTCGTTTGGTGGCGGAGTGTATTAGGGTTCCGGCGAGCGCGTCTTCCCTTCTCTTCCTCGATTAAGGTAGGTTTCTCTGAGGCCCAATCTAATTAAATAACATGGATAGATAGATCTCATCCTTAACTTTCTTTTGAACCTATTTCGCCCAATTTTGGCTATCTATATCATGTGTATTCCTAGTTTTATGTAGAGCATGAAATTAGGGTTTTGCTCATGTTCGCTTTTGTTTCGATTACAGCAAGAAATATTAGTGCAATCTTTAAATTGAGCATGCCACGATGTGCGTTTTTAAGTTACCTACGTTTTGATAGTAAATAGCCTAATTTTCATAAGCATAATCATAATCATAGGCATTTAAGGTAGAGCATTTTACCTGTAGCAGAGGTGAGAACCCGCCCGGCATCATCTGCCGGTCGGTGGTGCTGAGGGAGTCGAACAAGAATGCGAATGCAGCGGCTCCCCAAGCGTGGTCTCCAACTCAGCCTATTTGCCAACTTAGGAAAGTGCCACTTCATGACCACATCGATCACCTTCCTAGGATTTGTGGTATCTACCAAACGTGTCTCTATGGACCCCGAGAAGGTCCAAGCTATTCTAGATTGGCCAGAACCCCACACCCTTCACGAGGTCCGGAGTTTCCATGGGTTGGCAACATTCTATAGGAGGTTTATTCGGGGATTTAGCACTATCACTGCCCCTATCACCGATTGTCTCAAAAAGGGGACTTTTGTGTGGACCAAATCAGCCTCTAAATCCTTCCAAGAACTTAAGGAGAAGTTGACCCAAGCCCCAGTCCTATGCCTTCCCGATTTCTCTAAAGTCTTTGAAGTCACATGTGATGCATCCGGGATAGGAATAGGAGGGATTCTTAGCCAAGAGGGACACCCGGTGGCCTTCTTCAGTGAGAAGTTATGTGATGCTAGGACAAGATACTCCACTTATGATAAGGAGTTCTATGCCGTGGTTCAGTCCCTCCGACATTGGAGGCACTACTTGTTGCCCAAAGAATTTGTCATCTTTTCGGACCATGAGGCCCTCAAATACCTCAACTCCCAACAAAAGCTGAATGCCTGACATGCCCGATGGGTTGAGTTCATCCAATCCTACACTTTTGTCATCAAGCACAAAGCAGGGAGTGAGAATCGTGCGGCGGATGCCCTTAGTAGGAGAGTCTCCTTGTTATCCACTATCCAAGTGGAAGTGACCGGATTTGATAGGCTCAAGGATGAGTACACTGGCTGCCCCGACTTCGGGCACATCTATACCACCTTGACCACCCATTCTAGCAAGGAACATGAGGGATTTGTTTTAGAGGATGGGTTCCTCTTCAAGGGACCAAAGCTTTGCATTCCACGGACCTCACTCCGTGATTTCTTGATTTGGGAATTATATGCAAGAGGACTAGCTGGTCATTTTGGGGTTCACAAAACCATTGCTCTAGTTGAGGGACAGTTTTATTGGCCAAGTCTCAAGAGGGATGTAGGTAAAGTAGTGGGTCAATGTCGCACATGTGCTTTGGCCATACAGGTGAAACAAAACACTAGCTTATATACCCCACTCCCCATCCTCGACCGGCCATGGCAAGACTTAAGCATGGACTTTGTGCTAGGACTACCCAAGACTCAAAGAAAGCATGACTCCATCTATGTGGTAGTTGACAGATTTTCCAAAATGGCCCATTTCATCCCATGCTCCAAAACCTCCGATGCCTCCCATGTGGCCCGATTGTTCTTTGATGAGGTTGTTCGTCTCCATGGATTACCCAAGACCATAGTCTCCGATAGGGATGTCAAGTTCACTAGCTATTTTTGGAAGACTCTTTGGCACTTGATGGGTACCCTCCTCAAATTCTCTACAGCCTACCATCCTCAAACTGATGGCCAGACCGAAGTTGTCAATTGGAGCCTTGGGAACCTTCTTAGGTGTCTTGTTGAGGATCGTCCCGGGAATTGGGATCTCATCTTACCGCAGGCCAAATTTGCTTATAACAACTCCATCAATAAGTCCTTAGGGATGAGTCCATTAGAAGCCGTGGATGGGTACAAACGAAGAAAACCTTCCGATCTCATTCCCCTTCCCCAGCATGCTAGAGTGTCCATTTCAGCGGAGTCTTTTGCACAACATATTAAAGAATTGCATGAAGAGATCCGCAAGCACATCAGCAAGAAGAATGAGACTTATAAAAGGCTGACCGGCTCTCATCGGCGTCACCAAGAATTCCATGTGGGTGACTTTGTGATGGTAAGGACAGATAGGCTCTCCCCGGGAGCCATCTCCAAATTGAGGCCACGTAGGGCTGGTCCCTTCCAGGTCCTGAGGCGCATTGGTGCTAATGCCTATGAGTTAGATCTCCCCGAGGAGTATGGGGTAAGTCCCACATTCAATGTAGCCGACCTAGTGCCATATAAGGGACCCACGGTGGTACCCAGTGAAGATATTGAGCCTATTCCTTTCGTTGAGAGAGCACCAACCTGTGAGGAGAGACCACCAGCCAAGAGAGCCCAACGTGAGCGCATTGAACGAATATTGGATGAACAAGTAACTACCACTCGGAGCAAGGTATACGAGCGCTATCTCGTCAGGTGGAAGGATCGGCCTCCTTCGGAGGATTCGTGGGTGAGTCGGGAGGATCTCCAGCAGCTGGATCCCGACCTTCTCGAGTAGTATCACAGCCAGATGGACCCCTACTCGATGGAGTCGAGCTCTTCGCAGCCCAGGGGATTTGATGGAGGCATCACCCGTGACTCCTTTTGGCTGGGGTCTTCCTCACACTCCGGCGTCATTTGAGTTCGGGCCTCTCTCTATAAAGGCTCAATTATCTATTTTGTGCTTTCTATTTGAGTCATTTGATGTAATTTTCATTTTATTTGAGTCATGTCCCTAGAACTTGTGCTTATTTCCCTAAGTTTGAGTGTCATTAGGTTGTATAGTAAGCTATTGGGCCCAATTCATTGGGCTAGGCCCAAGGGCGCCCCCCACCCCCTTGGTTATTTGACTTTGAGTCAAATGTCAGGATCTTTTTGTAAAATGTGGGTTGCCTATATATAGGGCCCCATTCCCCTCATTTTGAACTAATGAATGAATGAAAACTTACCATTTTGTGAGTTCTAACTTCAGATTTATTGTGGAGTGAATCCATTAGTGAGGTGAGAAGCCTTAGGGAGAGAATCCCACCCATCCCTCTCTTAATCTCTCTCTTCCACTCCCCTTTCTCTCTCCTCCACACCCAATTTCAAATTTGTTCTCTCTCCTCCACCTCACCCTCCACATCAACCCTAGCCCATCCACCTAAGCCACCCCCCAACCACCTCTCCACTTCCCTAAGTGCATTCACTACCACCTACCCCCCTCCTTCCCTAGGAGCATCTTGTCCTTCCCAACACAATCTCCCTCTCCCCAACACAATCTCCTCCCTTCCCCACACAATCTCCCAACTCCCTAGAGAAGTTTGAATATTTTCCCTCCACTTTCTCCTCCCCCATGCCCTAGACTCCCCAAGAGAGAGAGATCTCCCTCACCCTCCAACACCAAATTCGCAGCTCTCCCTCTCACCACCTGCTAGACCCCCCTTCCAGTCCCCATTCTCCCCCTCCCTCACCTTGGTTTGCCCCCTCCCAGACTCTCTAATAGCCTGGGGTCACCCCCACAGCCTACCATCACCATCTCATGTTCATCCGAAGCTGCACCGGTGAACCTGTCCACATCTGAGAGTCCTGCAGAGAAGTAGCATCTTGCAGAGCTGGCCACGTCTTCATCCTGGCGCCCCTGGAAGCACAAGAGGCATTTCCGGAAGCGTCTTCTAGTCGTCTTCGCAACGGCGGTGGTTTCGTTGTCGTCCGAGCACCGTGCTGCCCGGAAGAGTAGTTCTCCCTCGACTGCGCAAAGCATCTCTGGCAGGAAACCATAACCTGAGTGGAAGCTCGACTACAGAAATCCTACTGGGAATCTGAACAAGAGTTCTTCTGGAAAAATCTTCTACTCCGAGTTTTCTTTCATCCCCAAGATACAGAACTCAGTTTGGTGTCCGTATCTGAAAGTTATTAATTCTCTTCCCCGGGTGCGCGGTTCTGCCTCCACTCAGTCTGCACCGACCCCCCCTCAGTGTTTAGAGTCTATCGGTCTGCTCCAACAACATTTGGCATCTCCGTCAAGATCGTTTCGAAGAGGACTCATAGGCAGTTCCAAAAACTTCAGCGGCGCCTCATTCTGAGCTAGGGAGCGCTGGTGGCAACCTCTTCTTCCTACTGTGGTGATCCAGAAGCAGTCAGAACTGAAGGTCTGCCTGCCTGTTCGAGACTCTGCCCCGGCCAACAGTGACTTCCCAAAATTCCAGAAAAATTTGGACAACTTCCTAGTCCTCCTACAAAGATTTTTCAGGTGGCTTCATCCCCAAAAAAATTTGGGAGCAGTCACAGCAGACACTTCTTTGACCGTCTGTCAACACTCGCAGAGAGTAGGCAGAACTAATCTCGGTCTCCATTAGGCGTTCTTTTCCCCGATTCTCCCCTCCCCGCTTGGCCGGCTGAAGGCCCCTCTCTGTTTGGAGGTAGTTTTGGATGTAATAACAAGTTGTCCCCCACTCCAAGATCCCCCTCCTGCGAGAGGTGTAGTTTTGTAATTGTTAAAACAGGTCAAGCTGCCCCGACGCGGCGTGTGGGGATCCCCTCGCCTCCCCGCTCACCCTCGTCTCCGAGTGGGACCGGTTTCTTCAAACCGATCGAGTAAGTACTCCAAACTTTGCTCTAATTTGTGCTTGTTCTTTTAATATTAGTTCTTAGTTCCGCTGGCCGTGAATGAGAGCTCGATCCTTAAGCTCCCTTGCTATAAGAGATCGCCGTGCGAAAGTGTGGAACCCGTGCCCTCGGCACGACGTCGGCTCCCTTGAATTGGACTGCCATTACCCTTGGGAATCAACCTTGGCCTTGCTGGCCTTCTAACAGCAAGGGCCCAACCCTCTCAACCTCACCTTGGCATTGCCAAGTTACCCCGGGACTTGGGTGAGCATCAGGTGAGCGGTCGCCATTATCGGTCCGTTTGAATGCTAAATTGTGCTTGCTTGGTAAGTCCTAGGTGGTGTCACATCAAAGAGCATCAAAGAGCCCCAAAAGTAAGCGCGAAGGAGAGCCAAACCCTAAAAACGGAGGGAGTCTAGAGCGACGACAAGCGCGTAATGCCTATATTCCCACGCGGAAGGCGGCGCGTCGTTCCGACCTCCGAGAAAAGGGGGCCCCTTCAGTTCAAATATGTCAGGATCATCATTATTACGGGCCCAGGTGACCATGACACGTGGCTTACTAACACCGCCAGATCTCCACCCACCTGAGGCACGCTGGTCCAAAACCCTAAACAGCTACTCTTCCGAGCTTACTAAAGCTCGGGAGTAGGAGGGGGACAAGTGGAGAGGGGGATTTCTATAGCTCATCTAAGAGTAGCCGAACTAGGTCCGTCAGGACCAAATAAGGCCCAGCTCATCCAAGTGACAGCCCCGCAAGGCCCACTTAGGATAAAAAGCCCAATAAGATTACTCGAGATCAAACCCTTCCTTAGCGGCCCTTAGGCTCGGAAGGCCCGAACGTCGGTCAGAATGGAGGAAGACCCATGCCCGAGTTATCCCCTCACCAGGATAGAGGCAAGCGCTCAGCGCCCACTCCGACCTATCTTCATCCGAGCTATGCCTATCACCCAGATAGGGTTGGCACCCTTCATGCTTGGGTTTAACCGACGATTGCTTATCCACGTTGCCATTGAGAGCCCTTTATGAGCAGGAGTTTTTGAGGACATAAAGAGACTATGATGAGGACGTAACTCCCGCGTGAAACTCCTCAGCTTACGGGACTCATGAGGCCTGCGCACTATTTAAACCTGGGTCTCCCTCCCGCGGAAGGCAAGGCCCAACACACGCCTAAAATTCCCTGAGCAGGAACCACTTCACCATCTTGTTGCAGAGGGATCTCGCGCCTCTCTTTTCCTCCTCCCTTCATAGCTTCCACCATTGCTCTACTGACTTAGGCATCGGAGGGTTTATCCTAGGGAACCATCCCTGGGCCCCCTGATCCGTTTCCCTTTCTTACAGTTCACTATTCGGTGATCATCCCCCAGCTCAGGTCCAGCGCGAGATCACGCCTCTTCAACAAGATAACATCAAATAACATCAATGAATTTAATCAAAGCAAACATGCAATATTCCACATAGAGCATTATTCAAGCAACAAAAAAAATGAGGATGGGGTTTAACTAACCATCATGTGCCTTGATATTTATTTAACCCCTTTTTATTGTTTTCCAACAAGGCACACCTGTAACCAAGAATTTATTTCGAATATCTAGGAGCCCAAGAGTTCTTGGGTCCTGTTAGATGAGTTACACCTCTAATAGGTGTACTCCAAGAGTTCCAAGCATTCAAATCAGATTTTATCCAATAGTATTCAAACATTGTATGTCCAGGTTTTTCACAGTATTTGCAAATTTGATATCTATGAATTGAAGCATAATTATTCCTGACATGAGTATTTCTAAATGTAGGAAATGAAGCATGTTCAGAATAAAATTTTTTCTTCTTAGCAAACCAACATTGTGATGCAACAGGCCCAAACTTTATACAATTGAAACACTCAATGTTCTGACCTACATGTTTTCTATCATGATTATTGTTTGCAAGACTGTTTCTAATATGAAATTTTCCAAACATTTGATCATCTTGTTTCATTAAGTTACAGTCATGCATGTGGTGACCCTTTCTACCACAATAGAGACATGAAGTTCCAATTTTATTTCTGTTTGCATGTGTGTGCAGACTGACATTCTGCTTAACATGCAAAGAAGCACTATTACCAGAAATATTTCTGAACTTTTTCTCCAAGTTCTTATTGGTGTTCTTAGAGCCATTCATTTTCTTAAATGCATTCATGTCGTCAGATTTCATAATATGGCAGTCTTACATCACATGCCCTGCCCTATCGCAATAAAGACATGGCACTTTATTTTTATGTGCATGTGAATAACTGGGAAACTTATGAACAACATGCACTGGGGTAGCATGACTCACATTCTTAGCAGAAACATTTTTAGATTTGTTCAGATTACAATCATTTTTCTATTTTTCAGACTTTTTCAGATTTTTAGTTTGTTTTTCAGATTTTTGAGTAGTGAACTGAAAAATAGATGAAGAGGATGGTTTGGATGTCTCAGAACAGCTCATAAAAGGAGTAAACATTATGTTTTCAGACTGCTTCTCATTGACTAGATTGTAACCCAGTCCTTCTCTCTGGAAACTCACTTTAGCTCCAAGAATTTTTATCCAAGTTATCCTTTCCCTTAACAAATTTAGACATAGAATTTCTTAGATCTTAGATTTCAGAATTTAGAGAAACAATGTTAACCTCATAGCAAGCAATGTCAGATTCACAGAGAATTAATTGTTGATGTAAATATCATTTAAACCTTTGAGGGTGTTAATTTCCTGTTTCAATTTCTGTTCATTGTCAACTTCAACACACTTTCCTTTTTCAAAGGTTAACAATCTCTCTGACATGACAATATTTAGTACCATTAATTTTTTATTTTGTTCATTCAGATTTTTATTTTCTCCAGTCAGATCAACTTTAGCCACTGAATTCAGCTTTTCATTCAAATCTTCAGCAATCTGTTCAAATTCTTTTTTCCTATTTAATAACTATTCATTCTCTTCCCTAAGAGAATCAATCAGCTCTTCTTGCCATTTTAAATCAGATTGAAGACTAGCATTCAACTTATTCACAGATGAACATCTATCACATGAATGATTAGCATTTTTCAATTCTATTTTTAGATGTTCATTTTCAGAATTCAATGATTTTATTTCAAATGACATAGTCTTCTTCATTTTCCTACTCTCAAACTTCACTTTCTTATATCTATCTAACGGCCCATCATACAATTTCATCAAGTCATTAAATGTAAGTTCATCAGATTCAGAACTTACCTGAGAAGTGGACTCTTCTAGATGATTACTGCTGTGATCTATTGCCATTAATCATTGGTTCCCTTCTTGCATATGAATTGCTGTCAGCTTGTCCAGAATTTCTTTCGCGCTCCTACACATAGAGACACCAGAGAACACGACAATATCCATCGCCCTCTTTATCATCTTCAGGGCTTTCATATTCTCATCATTCTTTAGTCTATGTATGACATTCCATTTAGATTCATCCTCTGGAACATCATATGGACCATATGCGATCAGAACCCATAGATTTGAATCTACGGAGTTCACATAGTCTCTGAATCTTCCTAGCCAAGTATAGAAACTAGATCTGTCAAATTTCGGAGGATTCATTGAAAACAGATTTAAATCAGTGGATAGAAAAATACTGGATTCACCAAAAAGACAGGATCAGATCTATAGATCGTTGGATATGATATTACAGAAACCCGCTCTGATACCAATTGATAGGATTGGTGATCCTCTCTAATTCCAAATGTCAGAATTGGAGTGAGCATGACTGAGATCCAGAGGGGGGGTGAATGGATCCCAGTGAAAACTTTTGCGGAATTAAATTGAAAGCAACACTTTCTTGAGAAAAATTCTCTACACTTAGACTACATCTCAAAGACTAAGTATGCAGATGATTCCAATGATTGTCACTTGAATGAAGAGAAATGCCAATAATCAAGTACGAGGAGGAGGTGTGATCTAGGATCCCTCATGCAAGGTATGACATTCCTGATTAGCGTAACCAATCTTTCCTGCCACAGCTTTTGATGTACTTGATAGTTGAAGGAATTTACCACTCATCCAAATGAGAATAAGATCGAAATCAAATGCAGACTGTGAACTGCCCTAAGCATACATCTAATCGAAGCAGTAAACAAATAAGCAATCACACAGAGGACACAGAAGATTTTTAGGTGGTTCGGTCCCAACCTTGAGACCTACGTCCACCCCACACTCAAACTTGAGTGTGGTCCGCTGACACACAGCTTAATCTACTGATCCACAGCTTCGGGGATGAATCCCTACAACCGCTGAGCAACACAGCTTGCCATCCACTGACTAATAGTTTGATCCGCTGAGCTTTACAGCTTGCTGACCGCTGACTAACAGCTTGAACCGCTGAGCACTACAGCTTGCTGTCCGAGGAGTTGCTCCTCGCCGCTGAGCTTCACAGCTTGCTTTGCTGCCAAACAGCTTGAAACATAGAGATAAATGAAAAATACAAAGGACTTAAAATAATGACCAGATAAAGCCTGTAAATCAATATAGCCCAAGTGAGTAGACGATTCTAGATCTGATTTAGGAATCGTGACTTCAGCAACGAACTTTTCTCTTACTTCTTCTCCTCTTCTAGGATACTCTGTTCTGGCTTTTCTTCTCTTTTCTGCAATTCACTCTCACTCTCCAGCACTCTACTCTTCTATGATCTCTGACGCTCTCACTACTCTGAATTATCTACTCTCTATTTCTCTTTTTCTATTTCAGTAATTGCTTCAGACGAGAGTTTTCCTTTTTATATACGATCTAACTGGATTAGTTGTCCACACGTTATTTCAGTCCGACGCACGAAGAGAGGATTCCCGCCAGTAACTTTTTAGAAAAATGGCTTGAATAGATCCACGTGTCAGATCTTGAAGACAAGAAGAATCCACGTGTCTGATCGTTCATGAAAAGTTGGGAGCCTTAGAGCCTTGGATCACGTGCCTGATTACTCAATTCTGGGATCACGTGATAACTTGAATCTTTGCTGCACTATGCCTTTTAAGTGATTGATTTAATTCCTATCAATAAGATATAAGACATTTCATCAAATACCTTTTCATCATATTGGTTTAGGAAACTACACACTTAATCAATTTTAGAGAAATCAGATACTCAGATCAAAGGACTCTATGATAATGCAGATGCATTAAAGTATATGCACCAATGCATATACTTGATGACCTGGATTCTATATGTGCATCGACCTTAGACTCAACATGTGCACAGACTCTACATGTGCACCAACCATGAATTCTGCATGTGTACAGACTTTACTCTTCATATGCACAGACTCTACATGTGCACCGACCTATACTATACATGTGCACAAACCTCAAACTATTCATCAACCTTATAAAGCAAGTTGTAGAATGTGCATCGACCTTGTAGAACAAGTCGTAGAATGTGCATCGACCTTGTAGAACATGCTGCAATGCATGCATCGACCTGATGTGCATAATACTTGCATGCGTGTCAGCCTTCTAGAATGAATGTAAGGATGTGCATCGACCTTGCATTACACAAGCTGTAATGAGCATCAACCTTGCTGAGCAAAAAGTGAAATGTGCATCGACCTTGCTGAGCGCAAAATCACTAGTGCACCGACCTGATACACTGATGGAGTAAACATGCACCGACCTGTGTGACTACATGTGTATACATGCACCGACCTGTGTGACTGCATGCAAGTTTATGCATCGACTGAAGGCACAAACATGCATCGACATTATGTTCAACATGGTACAAGGGTGCATCGACCTTACCAGATTAAGACAGAAAAGTGCATCGACCTTGTGCATTTCAACCATTAATGTGCATCGACCTTATTAGCAATAGTGTGAGTGTGCATCGACCTTATCTAACTTGTATATGAATGTGCATCGAACTCATATGACTTAGACAAGAATATGCATCGACCTTACATGACTAAAACATGAATGTACATCGACCTTATATGATTAAAGCATGAATGTGCATCGACCTTATTTTTCTAACACTTAGAATATGAAATGACTTGATCAACATGAATGGCTCTATGCAATTCAGTCACATCATGATTCATAGTGTGACGTCATCAAAATCAAGGTTCCAACAAATGAAAATGTCACAGAAAGCTTTTGGTAGTAATGCTACTAACCTCCAGGGACCCAAGAAGACTCGGGTGCCTAAGTTTGTCAAATTAGTTATTTTTCATGCAGGTGTGCCTTGACGTAAATAGAGAATAAAGAGGTTCCAATAAAAAAGAACAAGGCACACTCATTTGGTAAAAGCCCGACCTTGCCTATCTTTATTGTCTAATTTGGTGATTTTGATGTCTTTACTTATGTTTCTCATATCATGCTCTGAATTCTTCATAAGCCATACAATGTCTCATTAAATGAATATTTGGTATATCAAATGGTGTTATGTGAAATGGCAGATTAAGTTTGTCAGGAAGCTATCACTAAGCGTAAGGTGATCTTCGGATCTAAGTTCTCCACCGTGTACCAAAATTCAAAAATTGAAATGTTTGACTTATGAGGAATCATGTATTTTGAATGAAATCAATTTGCCTCTGATTTGCATAGCTTTCAAATTCAATCTGAAAATTTTTCTTGTTTCAATAAGGAAAAAATTTCTGAACTTCGGAATTGTTTACTCTTGAATGCAAAACTGTCTTTGAATGATAATGGCTTAGTTTAAAGCTCAATGACTTTGTGTGGTTACTTTGCAAAAATGATAAGTTGTTTGACATGTTCAAAAATATCTTCTTGTTAATAGATGTTCAAACACTTGTCTTGCTCGATTATCAAATTCTATTTGAAAGAGGTTGGACAATTGATCATGCGCATCAAAATGCATTTTGCATATTCATACATATAGGCCATGTCATGTTCAAACTGGAGCTCATATCTCATGCAATAGTGCTTTGAATGATCATGGTTGAACATTTGGGTTCTAAAGAAAATGGTTCTTCATGATGAAATCTGAAATAAAAACCTCATGGTTCAGTTCTAGATTCAATAAAAATTTATCTCATGCTTTTACTAGTTTCATGCTTTCTTAAATGTTCTAGACTGCATAAAAACTAAAAATCTGCATAAAATGATTGCATTGGCATCCTTGCATATTCATAGAGTTTGCATATCATTATGAATTCGAGTCACATGCATATCTTGATTAATGAATGCTTGCATGAATATTTCCTGAATCCTTGCATGTTTGCATGTATTTAGTTTATAAAATATTTTCTTGAATGTTCTAAGGCTTAACCTCCTTCGTAAATAATAATGCAGTGATTTTGTTCATATGTGATTCATGTCATACACTAAGGGAGAGGATTTGATTCCAACCGTGCATACATTTAGAGGGAGTCATAACTGTGTTTTGACAAATTCATTTTATATATGCAAGACATTACCCTCACACTTTGCACAAAATGAAATCAATGGCTTTAATTGATAAGGATTTGAGAAATTCTTTCCAACACTTTAAAGGGAACATGAATCTCTACATAGACATTAAGGAGTAATTGTGAGGAAAAAGCTGCCTACCCTACAATGATCAATAAGTGGAATGTCGAACTTAGTAGCCGGGAATCCCTATTGAGACAAATGAGAAAATTCACGTCGAACGGTGAAACTAAAATCGACACGAAAAAAAAAGATAAAAATAAAATGCATGATGAATCCTAGTAACCGGGAATCCCTATTGAGACATATGAGGAAACTCATGTCGAATGATGAAGTCCATTAAAAAGAAACATAGTCGGGGTTGTGTGAAGCTACCGATAGTCGAGAATATAGAATAAAAGTGTAGAGAGGAGATTACCTTCTAGTGTTCTTAAGAAAATATGAATATCCATATATTTCAAAGCTCATTATTCATTGCATCACATTTCACTCTTGGGTATCTTTGTGATGAATGTATACTATGAATTTACTTACATTCATGGTTTATGTAGTACTCCGAGTTATGGATGCACAAATCTCATGGTTTAGCTTCATGTCTAACATGTTGAATTTGAATCACTTGCTCCTTCATTAACCCATGTCTTATTTAGGGGGAGTTACTATAAGTAATATTTATGTGCATGATGGTTGTGCTTGTGTGCTTGCATGTTCATGCATTCCCCTTTGGTCTAATTCTGAGCATAAACCTTTCATTTGAAGGATAGAAGCCATAATATGTATAGCTACATATCTTGCATTCTTAGCAACACATAGTGCATATTCTTTACATTTAAAAGATAAAGCTCATGGTACGCATATTTACATATTTGACATTTTCAGCATGCATATAATGCATACTTTGAAATACATCATTTTGAACACTTCATTTTGCACATATCTTCCAACAATTGGTTTCATATCTTTGGGCCAACATTTAGTAACATTTGGTATCAGAATTGGTATCATATCTTCAGGCCTCACATGTTCATATCATTTCCTTTAACCCCACTATCAGTCATCTTTTTGTAGATGACAAAAAGGGGGAGAATGGGTTTGTATGCTTAATGCTTGATCTTTCATAGATGTTGAAAACTATTCTGTTCACACTGTTCATTGAATGAAATACTTATATTCTATTTTTTGGAACTCTTGCATACATCATTTTATCATCATCAAAAAGGGGGAGATTATTGCGTCCCCTAGTTAATTTTAGTGTTTGGTTTTAATGACAACAAATTGTGCTTGTGTGTTTGTGCAACATTGAGCAACATGTTAATCAAACTGAGTGTGTCTATGTGTATTTCATTGAGCAACAACTTGTTGAATGAGTTAAAGAATGTTTTGAAAGATCACATCTATGGAAGTCATGTATGGATGAAAGATTCATCTTGTTGTCCATGATTCTCTATGTTTCATGCATTTCATCAAGGGGTTTTCAAAGTCTTGATTGGGTATTTTCATGCATTTTCCACATTAGATTTTGGGTTTGAAATATGCTCATTCAGTTTACTTGAAACTTGATGAATGTGATTTGAGTGGTGTTCATACATTAGTCAAAAGCTTGGCTAATTGCTCTTGTATTTGGTTAAGGAAAACTGAGCTTTGTTTGCTTTCACATGAATATCTTTCATGATCGTTAAGGCTTACAATGTAAATGGTTGCATGATAGTTTCATGTTGCTTGGATGGACTGTAAAGCCATTGTGATATTGCTTGCTATGCATTGAGCTAATGTGAAGATATGAATGTTCCTTATGAGTTTTTGAGCTTCTAATATGGTTGAGGTTCATATAATTTAAGATGGTAAATTGGTTTTGACAATACAAGTTGAAGTGCATGGTGTGGTCAAAATGCTTATTTGATAGATTTGAAATCATGCAAGTCTTTCATGCTTTGAACTCATAATTCCTCTCTTGAAACTATGACATTGGGTTGTTTATGGTCTATATTGCTTTTGCAGGAGAGTGATGGTTGGAAGACACCTAAATATCACATGGATGCATGGTAATATCATTTCACCTTTTTTCTGTCTCATGGGGTTGTGGAGATTGTGAAGAATGGCCTTTATGGAATGAGTTTTCATGGGTCTTTTGTTTAGTCTTGAATGCATTCCATGCAATATTTCTCTTGAGTATTAAAAGTCATGATGGTGAGTACTAGTTGAGATTTTCACATGAATCTTGATAAGCTAGCATATACTGATTTCCTATGCTCATGCGTGTTCTTCATCGGATTCTTGAGCTAGTGTTACAAATCTATTCATGTGAATGTTTGGTAGAAAGTGGTTGTTATGTGGATTTATATTGTTTAAACTCCAAGGAATACGTGTGGTTTATCAACTAACCCTTTCTCTATCTCACTGTTCTTCCAATTATAGGACTGAACTGCATGCAAACTTGAAGTGTAGCAGAGTTTGGTCGACCGAACTTGGGATTTCGATCGACCGAAATTCCCAGGTCTGGCCAATCTGTAACTGGTTACAGTTCAGTCGACCGATTCCGTCAGGCTCGGATCGGGCTTCACGAATTACATCTGAAACCCATCAAACTTGATCCATTTGGGTCCCAACTTTTACCCTTATGCCCCTAGGGTGTTGCTAGACATGTTGGGGTCTTTTTGGATGGTTCTAGAAAGGTTTTATTATTCTTTTGCACTCTCTTATATATACATACATATGACCTATGAATTTCAGAGAAGGGAGAAACCCTTATGTGCTTATTGTTTCTATCTTGTAGGTGAAGAAAGGGGACAAAGCACGGAAGATTTCAAGAGTTGAGGATTTGATCTACTTCAAGTGATTTCTATCGCTCGTGGAAGAAGGAAAAAGGGAGCGGCTTGAAGAGAGGATCGAGAAGACGTCAAAATCACAATCATCCGTCTACGACCAAAGAAGGGCTGGATCGTTTAGAAATAGGGAAACTTTACACTTGCTATAATCTCTTTGCTTCAGTCTTGAGAGTTCATTTGGGGCATATTGTATTCATTTGTGAACATTTTGTTTATTTGTAAAAGAATATTATGTGTGTGTGACCGTTTGCATACGATCGTGTGTCTACAGTGCTGCGCCTGTTGCAGTGAGTGTGTGTGTTTATGATCTGGTCATTGGATCGTGTTGGAGACTCCGTCTCCGTGTGTGTTTGGGGTTGTACCCCTTGTTTGCAGGGTTTACTCTGCGTGTGTGTGCTGGGGCGCGTCCGCGTGTGTGTGCAGGTGTCGTCCTGCGTGTGTGTTGGAGCTCAGCTCCGTGTTGGGGAGTTATCCCCGAGTGAAGCCTTACCGGTTTGGTAAGGGGAGGACATAGGGAGTCTGTCGTGGTCCCGAACCACCTTCAAAATCTGTGTCTTGTGGTGTGTTTTAGTGTGATTGTGCGTTCCTTTGCCTAATCCGTCTATATGAACGAGTGAGTCGGGAGAGATTGAGTGAACTTATATTACTCTGCTTAGTTTAGTTCCTTCAATCTCGTCAAACTTGTTAACTCTGCAGCGTAAGTTTTTAAATTAGCCATATTGCACGAGGGACAATTCAACCCCCCCCCCCTTCTTGTCCGCTCGCCTACCGGGGACAACAATGTTGTCGGCACCTCAACCTTCTCGGCATAGGGTCCGCCACTCGAGTAAACACAACATGGCCAGGTGCATCCACTGACATCTTATACTATGCCAAGTCCTCATATACGCACACACTACTTGTTAGGTCCCAAGGGGTGCAACCGGATCTAGAAGGGGGGTTGAATAGATCCCCTTATAAAACATGCCCTCTTTAAAAAATCATTTCACCAGACAAACTTCTGGCTTGAGCACAGAGCGGAGTGTGGTTATATATCTGAAATCTACTTATGAAGATTCTTATTACATGAGCACCTACTAGAGTGTGTACATGTGAGCGTTGTCCAAACAGCAAGAGTGCTGCCAAATGGTGAATGGCCCATAGTGTGGGCAGTGGATGCTCTATGCAAAAATGCACAATGGTTCTAGCAGCAATGGCTCAAAAGCGTACGGCAAAACACAGTGCACAGACTGCTGAGGTCGACACTCTCAATTGATCAGGTCGACGCACCTTCAAAGAAGGTTCAGAAATAATGGAGATCTGCTGCATTACAAGGTAGAGATCTCATCAACCGTTGGTGTGTGTGTGTAAGCAGTGTTAAGATGAATGAAATAAACACACAGAGACCCTTTTATAGGAGCCTATGTTCATACATCAAGAATGTTGGTAGGCAGTGGAGGCTCATAATATGTGCAGTGTTCGGCAACCAAAAAGGCAGAATTAAAAGCATAGGACCTTGTAAAGTGGAGATAGAAGAAATGGAGGCAATCATACAAAGACACACCATTGCACAATAGATTTTTAAGGTGGTTCTGTCTGCAAACCCGCAGACCTACATCCACCCCTCACCAAACCTAGTGAGGCTTTACTATACGCTGCAAATGCAGCAACGGGGACAAGCCCCACGGGGACAAACCCCAACCAACGAGGAGCAAGCTCCACACGAGGACGAGGTCCTCACGAGGACAGAGTCCTCACGGTACTTCCCAACACCACATGGGGACGGTGCCCCAAGCAAATGAGGAGCAAGCTCCTCATGAGGATAGAGTCCTCACGCTGCAAGCGCAGCACACGGGGACAAGCCCCACCCACACACGCACCCAGAGGAAAAGCAAGAAACACACTGCAAGTGTAGCAAGAAGACACGGGGACATAGCCCCAAGCACACACATAGATATGGAGTTTAAAGCATGAAAGAAAAACAACAATCGGAGTTGAAGGAGCCAACTATAGCTTTTGACTGAGTCATGAAGCATTCCCTTCAAGGTTGGGATTTGCTTCCTCAGCTCACTTCTCTTCTCACCATTGGACTGGGTTGGAAAGGGTAGAGGGGTCTTCTCACTCTTCTTCTTCTTTTTATCTCTTTCTTTCTTCTCAGATTTTTCTCATGAAGCTCAAGGCTGCTCATACTCTTTTCTTCCTCTCTACTCTTTCTCTTTTTCTTTCGTCTTTCTCTTGGGCTCGAGCTAACAAGATCTCTCCTTGATGCAGTGCTCGGCCAACCTTTCACAAAAGGCAAGGGCTTCATATTTATAGGCACGGGTTTGAATCTGCACCTTTGATCTTGAAGAATGCAATATGAGCCGGATCATGGGTCTTGAGCTTAGAATAAGTCTGCAAATCCTAGTCCATGCAATGGAGGCTTCCTATTGGCTTGGAGTCTTCATTATTTGATTGGTCAGAATAGTAGCAGTTTTCCCTCCAAGAAATCTACATTCAAATGGTTAGAATAAACAAGAAGGCTTTGACCAAAAGGAGCCTACTATATCTTTATTGTCCATGGGCAGGCTTGCAGAGACGGTGGTCCTTTATCAAGGGAAATTTTCCATTCAGACACAAGCTTTATTGGCAGGCTGCAGGGGATAGGACTGGCAGAGAAGACTTTCACAGATTTGGTCCTTGAAAAGTCTTCTTCTAAAAGTATGCTCTGCAATGTTATAAAGAGATGGCAGGACCTCTGACCTAGGAACTTTCCTCCAAGCATCTAAAGGTGTGTATTTGGAGGTTTACGCCTGAATATTCTATTCTCTGGACGATTTTCGAAAGGACAGATCGAATAGAATACTTTTGAGTTTCTTCTTCAGTGAAGTCGACACTACTTTGAAATATTCCTTTTATCCTGGCTTCTGGAAGGAGCTTGAGGTCGACCTGCTGAGATAGTGAGGTCGACACTGCTTTCTAAGAGCCTATCTTCAACAGCTTCTGGAAGTGCCATGAGGTTGACCTGTTGTAAAAGTGGTGTTGACCTGTCTTAAGAAAACCGCTAGTAGAATAGTCTTTGGAAGACACATGAGGTCGACCTGCTATAACAGTAGTGTCGACCTGTCTTAAGAAATTGTCCACATAATAGGTTCTGGAAGACATCTGAGGTTGACATGCTGATGAGGTGAGGTCGACCTGTCTTACGAACAAATTGAACTTCTCAGCTTCTCTTGCCAACTCTTTCTTGGTTTCTATGCATCCAAAGAATCTTTGCACCTAGAAGATTGATTTAAAGTGCTTGATCTGCCAGTGACACTTCCTCAAACAACCTTGCTTGATTTTCACTTAAGCTTAGCAATCAATGGCTCAATTAAGGAACTCTTGGCTATGGATTTTCATTGATTCATTCCCTTGGCTTTGCACTACTATTGGCTGGCCTTGTTCATACCATTGCATGATATCTTCATGAGACCATTAGTGCTGACTTTGACCTGAAACTTATACATGTTGACATCATTAATGAAGTCCCGCGATCAATGACACCCAAGAGGGGGGGTGAATTGGGTGTTTACAAAACTTAAGGAAAACTTTGGCCTTTTTAACGAATGTGATAAAACAATAACTAGAAGGTTGAAATCTATTTAACCACGAGTTAGAATACAACATATACTAACGTTCACACAGAATGGAGGTAGGAAAAATGATCCAAACCACACAATCATATCACAATGTAAGGCGATTTTTAAGGTGGTTCGGATGCAACGACGGCAATCCTACGTCCACCCCTCACCAAGCCCGGTGAGGCTTCACTTGGGGAAAAATCCCCAAACTGAGACAACACTCCAAACACACACGCTGGACGACACCTGTCCACACACACGGGGACATGCCCCAATACACACCCACACACGGAGACGAGGTCTCCAACAAGATCCAACAATCGAAACAACAACACACACACATGCTGTGACAAATGCGGCACTCCACACACTAGAACGACCGAATCTAGATAGATCCACACATACACACACGTAGATCTAGGAAGATCCACGCATACACACGAATCAGACATGCTAGGTCCACCAGTAAGGGGAGGACCTTGCAGCTCACTCCATCCGCCCTCAT
Organism: Amorphophallus konjac; assembly: GCA_022559845.1. Taxonomy (NCBI): domain Eukaryota; kingdom Viridiplantae; phylum Streptophyta; class Magnoliopsida; order Alismatales; family Araceae; genus Amorphophallus; species Amorphophallus konjac. Next base: position 78,344,907 of record CM040126.1, read on the forward strand.
CGCGAAGATCAACTTCCCGAACATCAGCATCAGGAAGCAGCGTAGGATGATGTTTGCCTCTGGGCCTGGTCCGCAGCCACCCTCTCTCTAGCTCGGTCTATCAGCCTCCTGAGGTGCTCCTCTGGCAGCTCTCCCACAGCTATCATCGCTCCTCTCAATCCCAGGCTCTCCTGGAGGGTCGCTTGTGCCAGCATGGATGAGTGGTGTCCTGGCCTCGCCAGCTCTAATCCCAGTAGCTCGCGCGCCAACTCTCGGTAGTCGGCGTATGTCATCCCAGTCACTGGTGCTCCATGGACTCTCAGTCCGGTAACCCGCGTCACATCCTCCAGCGTGGGGATCATGTGTCCCCACGAGAATAGGAACGCCTTGCTAACTGGATTCCATCGGTCATGTAGCGAGTAGAGGATGGTGGTGTCTAGTCTCATCACCTCTATGCCAAGGAACTCCGCAAACCCCATCGTAGCTAACCTCTCTCCCTGGAAGTCCGATAGCGCCAGGTACACTGCTCAGACCTGTAGCCAGGATATCCTCATCCATCGCTTTCCCTGCATACATTTAACATTCAAGAGTCAGTCGTCCATATAGTATAAGCCATGCATTGCATTTAAAAAAAAAATCCCTCAGAACCCTAACAGTCAACTCTTGACCGTTTCTCTGGCCTTAGCGGTCTAGGTTAGACCGTCTGGCACCCTAGCAATCGCTGGAACGACCGCTAGGCACTCGCCGTAGCGGCGGTGTTCTTCTCATTTCCCCAGCCCTGGAAAATGGCCCTAAAGGCCTGTACATGATTTCCATGGGTCCCCTGACCCATTCCCTTGCTAGCCTACCCGTATGCATGAGCTAGAAAATTAAAATTGTTTTTTTTTTGGTTTCGGCTTACCTCGGACGATGGGGTTCCGACCGCCGCCTCGGGTGCTTCATCGGCCATGTGTTCTCCTTCCTCATCTCTAGCTCCTCCCTCCGGTATTGTGGGCGCCGTATAAGGTTCCCCAGCTTCAGTTTGAGCTGATGGCGCTTCCTCCTCTGCTCAGTCCGCCGGAACCGCAAGCTCATTCCCTCTGGCCATACGGCGTTGAAACCGTCGTATTGCCCTCTTCTTCACCATCTTGGAGTGTGGGTGAGAGTGTGTTTAGCAATAAGGATTCCGTCAGTGGTGCTCGTCGCCGGTGGCGGATATATGTGAATGGTTCGAATGAGGTGAGAATGGGAGAGGGAACGGCCGCCTATAGTTTTGAATTCGCCCAGAGCCTTGCAGTCATGCGATGGACCGTTAGGCTATCTTTGGCGGTCCTCTCTGGACCGTTTTCCTCAGGGTTTCGCCCATTGGAGAATGTGAACCGCCTCAAGGGTAGCGGTCATTGGCTAGACCGTTAGGTTTCCCCTTACGGTCTTGGCATGACCATTTTGGTTGTTGAATGTTGTGATGATTGCGATGTTATATTTGTTCCATCTTTGAGTGGCCTTTACTTTATTTTTGATGCATCATGTTTATTCTGTGGATTATGCTTATTCTTTGAATGGCTAACCTCTTAATGTCCACTTCAAGGATGCCATCACATCACATCACTTCCTGCCAAGCAGGTAAGTCAGGTAAGTCAGGTAAGTCAGGTAAGTATCTCGATTGCTTAGTCCCTTAATGCATTACTATATGGTATCTATGGTATATATTATCTCGAGAATCGGTTGGTCATTCATATGTTCTGGGATCTGATGTTCCCCTTTAACAAAAATGATGATGATCTAGGCACACATGTTTAATCGTTGGATAGGCCATTGGGTTGGAAGAGTTGGGGGACGATGATTCTATCTCACACGCTATGGTTGTAGATAGTGTCTTGACCCTGATTTGTCCGATCTAGCAATACTATTCTCGAATATCTTTCTATTTTATGGTTACTTTGCATTCGTTTTGATGATTTCTTTTGCTTTAGCCCATCATGCATCATGCACATTTTTTAGCATTCAAGAGCCCAAATCTATCTAAGGTGTCTCAATACTGGTGGATAATTGTGTCCATGGTCTTGGGTAAAGAGAGTCATTCCACTCTGAGTTGGAAGGCTTCCTTGGGTCTATTTTGCTCAGTTTGGTTAGCTGAGGATTCTTGTCTGGGGTTTAGTTGCTTGTCTTTTACTTTTCACTGCTTCGATCGCCTATCAGCTATGTGTTCCAACGAGGAGGTTGGTCGTGTTTTATTTTCATTGGTTGTTAGTTCCTCCAGGCATGCATCATTCAGTTTGGCCGTTCCTTGTGATTGGTTCAGAGTTTTTTAGAAGATTCCTATCGCTCGTTGGTTAAGGTCGGGTGTCGTTTACCTTAACACCCGCTTTTCAGTCCACTCCGCTTCATTTCTGCTTCATCTCCATGTTCCATTTCGCTTTCGCTTCACCTCCGCTCGCTCACCTACAAAGAGGACATTAAAGAGGGGTATCTGTTGACACCCGTTTTGTGACCAATGAGTTGGGTCATCTCCTTATCTATTTTATGATGTCCCGGGTTGTTCGCCGGTTATTGGGCCACTTTTGGGTCATTTTTGGGCTTATTTTTATGGGTTGCTCTCCCTAGTTAGGCCTAACTCCCAATTTTCTCGTCATTTTGAGCTTATTAGGCCTAGATTTTATTGTGGATTTACTCAAAGATTTATTTACCTTTATCTCTTTTGCCACGTCTCTTAGCCTTGCGATCTATCGCACGATCGTTAAGGGGACGTTGGCAGTCCTTTGCTAGACCGCTAGGAGGCGGAGAGTCCCATTGGGTTTATTTGGTCTTATCTTTTGGTGGACGACTGAGCCTTGCGGTCTATCGGACGACCGTTTGGTGAGCCTTGCAGTCTATCGCAAGACTATTATGGGAGACAGAGAGTCCTGCTCTGTCTGCTCTTCCTCTCTTCAGCCATGGTCGAACAAGAGTCCTGGGTTTGATGTTTTCTGTCTAAGTGTTGATCCTCAGAAGCCTCTATTTGTTTCTATGGACTCTTGGGAGTATTATCTTCGAGATTTATCTAGGTTTAGCCCTATTTTCGTGTTATTATCCCTCTAACTCGACCTAAGGTTTTGGGGGTCTATAAATAGAACCCTTGGCTTCATGGCTTGAGGAGGAGATTTCTGGAGCTCGTGTCGAAGTCCTACTATGTTCTAGAGCGAGTACCAACCAGGGAGAGCTCGTGTCTGCGTCCTTGTGCCGTTTGGTCCAGGGAGTAGCCGGTTCCTTTTGTGTTTTAGTGTCTTCTTCTTCTCTTAGTCTTTGTCTCTCTTTGCATCATCATAGCATATTCCTCCTTCTTCTTCCACGTTCTTCTGCACTCACATCATGTTTTTAAACATCTCTTACTGTTTTCACGCCCCACAGGGGTTAAAAAACCACCAAACCCCCAGGTATTCACCCTTCCTTTTATGCATAATAGTTTCATTGCACTATAGATACTACACTTTCTTAGGGCTAATTGGGTTGTTTCTTATTGTGTATACACTCTTTTGCAAGTCTACAGAGCTCACCACACGAGGCCCAACTCTTCTGGTCGGCCAGGAGGGGTGGAGATTCAAGTACCACTTCATACTTTTCTAGGTGCGCTTAGCTGTCGTCCCCAGACCGTTTTGGGTTTCCTTGCGGTCTATCGGCAGACCATTTTTTAGAGCCATGCGGTCATCTCAGGACCATTTTTCACGTCTGCACTTGGTTTTCTCTCCCGCGGGCGAGTGTGTTTCACTCGGCTTTTTTCCAAGATACGTAGTGTAGTTTAAGCTACATTATTTGCTTTGGTAGCGATCACATCTTTTCCTTTGGGTATTTGTCATCATATTTTCATTCATCTCTTCATTTTCTCTTTTGGTTGTTCCACACCTACGGTGTGTGTTTATTTTGTTCCATCTTTGCTCCATGCCCATGGCGTGTGTTTAGTTTTTCCTTTGCTTTCCTTTGCACTATTGTGATGACATGCCCACGTGCTCATCTGATGTTATTGCTTGCTTGAGTTGACACATCACACCCCATATTTCACATTTTTTCTCACTTTTCACACACCCATCCACTTCACACTCCACACACCAAACATAAAAATATCAACACCGGTGACTTAATCAACTCACCATTAAGAACAAATATCCGTTGCCACATATCGATGAGCTATTTGATCAAATTTTCGTTGCAGAATATTTTTCCAAGATCGACCTCTGGTCAAGTTACCATCCGCTAAGGATCAAAGATGAAGACATCTACAAGTCTGCTTTCCAAAGCAGATATGGGCGTTATGAGTCCGTGGTAATGCCGTTCGGGTTGACCAACGCTCCTGCAGCATTTATGCAACTCATGAACAATGTTTTTAGGCCGTATCTCGACCAATTTATGGTCGTATTTATTGATGATATTCTCATCTATTCCAAAACAAAGGAAGAACATGAAGAACATTTAAAAATAGCTCTGTAAACTCTAAGAGAGCATCAACTCTACGCAAAGCTCAGCAAGTGCGAGTTCTGACTAAAGGAGATCTCTTTCCTTTGCCATATTATTTCAAAGGAAGGCATTGTTGTTGTTCCTTCAAAGGTAGAAGCTGTCAAGAATTGGAGCCGACCAACGACCGTAACCGAAGTTAGAAGCTTTATCGGTTTGGCTGGTTATTATCGGCGGTTCATTAAGAAGTTCTCCAAAATCGCTATTCCTTTAACTTGGCTCACAAGAAACGAAAATCCCTTCATATTGTCAAAAGACTGCGAGGTGAGTTTCCTAACTCTTAGAGAACATCTCACCACTGCTCCTGTCTTGGCACTACCGGTTGAAGGTGGTGGATTTGAAGTCTACACAGATGCATCAGGCATTGGCCTCGGGTGCGTCCTTATGCAACATGACAAGGTGATTTGTTATGCTTCAAGGCAATTAAAGCGTCATGAAGAAAACTACCATGTCCATGATCTAGAACTGGCTGCTGTTAATTTTGCCTTAAAGATCTGGCGACACTACCATTCTGGGGAGAAGTTCACTATATTTTCAGACCACAAAAGTAAGAAATATCTTTTCACCTAGAAGGAACAAAACATGAGACAAAGAAGATGGCAGGAATACCTTAAGGACTTCGATTTCTCCATTCAGTACCATCCGGGCAAAGCAAATGCCATAGCTGACGCTCTTAGCAGAAGACCAATGGCAGCTCTAGCAAGCCTCCGAAAAGGTATGACTTGTCTTATCGAGGATTTTCCTCATTTGAATCTAGATGTGAATGTAGAAGAAGAAAATGGTATTATTGCCAATATCCGGTCACAACCTACACTGATTGAAGATCTAGTCAAATTACAAGAAAATGACCCCACACTAATGGAAATCAAGGCTAATATTGATCAAAGACCGGAGTTCTCTATCTCAAATTATGGAAGGTTATTATTCAAAGATTGAATATGTGTGATGGATCATGCCGACACTAAGAAGCTGATCATGGCAGAAGCTCATAACACAAAATACACTATTCACCCTGGAGCTACCAAATTGTACCAAGACCTGAAAAGGAATTTTTGGTGGCCCAACATGGAAAGGGAGATAGCGGACTTTGTATCTCGATGCCTCACTTGTTAGCAAGTTAAAGCAGAACATCAAAAGCCCGCTAGTAAACTATATCCCTTGGATATTCTCGAATGGAAGTGGGAAAGCATAGGGATGGATTTCATCATGGATCTACCGAAGACAAGAGGTGGACATGATAGTATATGGGTGATCATTGATCGTGTGACAAAATCAGCTCATTTTCTACCTATTAAAAGCCGATGGTTCGTAGATATCCTAGCAGCCTTATACATGAAGGAGATCGTCAAGCTACATGGTGTCTGTGTAACCATTATCTTTGATCGAGACCCTCGATTCACATCTCAATTCTAAAAGGGCCTACAACATTCATTGGGGACCCGACTCAATTTCAGCACCGCTTTCCATTCACAAACGGATGGTCAAACTGAAAGGATAAATCAGGTAGTGGAAAATATGCTCAGGACATGTGTTATCAATTTCGGTGGGAGTTGGCATGGTCATCTACCTCTATTGGAATTTGCCTACAATAATGGCTACCAAGCTAGCATTCAAATGGCGCCATTCGAGGCACTATATGGAAGAAATTGCTGCTCACCAATATACTGGAATGAAGTTGGAGAAAGGCAACTTCTAGGCCCAGAAATCATTCGGGATACTACCAAAAAGATAAAGCTCATTCGAGAAAGACTCCATATGGCACAAGATAGATAGAAATCATATGCTGATAATCGAAGATGTGATCTGGAATTCCAAGTAGGAGGCCATGTGTTTCTCAAGGTTTCTCCAGGTCGAGGTATTCGATGGTTCGGCATAAAAGGCAAGCTCACTTCAAGATTTACCGACCCCTTTGAAATTCTCGAAAGGGTTGGCGAGGTTGCATAACTGTTGTAAATCTTGTTTTGATGATTGGCAACATTAGTGTTTGATATTGTCTATTTTTCAGATGTTCATCTAAATGTTGTCTGCACATTTTCATTTAGTCCATGCATTAGATTGACTCGGTGCAACTTTTGTCTAGTCTGCATTGAGTATGTGCATCCTTAGCTACAGCACGCAACTAAGTCCAAGCAGAGTCTATGCATATGGGTGAAGTTCAAGTCTTGCAAGTCAGTGCATCTTTGCATTAGGCAGACACAAGTCGGTGTACATTCCGTGTCCTTCTTATACTGCGTCTCATAAGGCCTTGGTCTGTGCATGTGTCTGTCTCATCTTGCATCTCATTTTACGTTTCATGCACATACCAGGGTCCGTGCTAGTTTCTGTCTCATGCAGTTCATCACATGTGCTACTCAGTAGCAGGTCGGTGCAATTTGATCGTCTAGCACAAGCACGGTCGGTGCAACTGTTGCATCAGTGCATCTTTTACCTCATGCTCGTCTTGTGCACATGAGCTTCTAAGTCGGTGCATTCGTTGCACGCATTCGAGTTGGTGCAATATCTTCACCATGCATATAGAGTCTGTGCATTCCGTCTGAGCTAGTCGGTGCATTGGCTGCCGCTACCCATGGCTAAGTCAGTGCAACGCCTCTAGTGGCATGTCATCGAGTCGGTGCAATACTTGCACTGAGCACATTAAGTCTGTGCAACTCTTATCTTCGCACTATTGTAGTTTAAGCAAGGCCTCTCACGGGTTGATTAGGTCTGTGCAACACTTGCACATTGCATATACATAGTCAGTGCATCCGTAGGCCCTGTGCATGAATGTAGAGTCTGTGTATATGTGTGTGTAAACACCACATTGAGTCGGTGCACTTCAGCTATGTCAGAATAAATACTTCGTGCAATTTCTTTACATCTCGTATAACTGTCTAAAAATGACTTTATATCTAATGTCTTGACAGATGCCTTTTCGTGAAGACTAAGAATGGCACGTGATCCAAGATTGGAGGAGGTGCCAGGATTGTGACATGTGTAAAGCAGTAAATTGGGATCCTGCCATGTGACCAAGGTGTTTGGGCGTGAATCGTGGAGAGCACACGCCCTACCTCTCTACTGTTACTATAAGTTTCTCCTTCGAGAGAAGATTAATCGTGCCAGAAAAGCTGAAGTAGAGAGAGCTAGCGGTTGAACGATCCAGAGAGAAAAAGGAAGACAGAGAGAGCAGAAAAGAAGGAGAGTTCTGAGAGAAGTGTCTTGAGAGAATTGAGAGAGAAAGATTGTTCTTCAGTCTCTAGGTTCAGAACCGAAGCTGAATTCGCTCAGTGTTGAGCTACATTTCCCTCGGGGGTTTCTTTGTTTCTTCACTTGTTTTTTTTTCATTTTTAGAAACTCGTTTTCAAGCTGTTTGTCAGCGGAGCAAGCTGTGACGCTCATCAGGTAGATGTGTGGTATCCTCTGGACGGGTAAAGCTGTAAGCCCCAGCGGTTGTAGAGGAGGACTCCTCTGGTCGGTGTAAGTTGTAGGCCCAGTGGTTGTAGGGTTTCTACCCCGAAGCTGTGGATCAGCGGAAGGTGTGTATCAGCAGTTTAGTCACACTCTGGTTTGAGTGTGGGGTGGACGTAGACCTCGGGTTTGAGGTCGAATCACCTTAAAATTCTAATGTCCAGTGTGTGATTATTGTGGTTTGCTTTTGTCCTTTATATTTGTTCATCGCTCAGTGGATGATTACTTAGGATTGCGTGAAGAGGTAATCTGATTGATCTGTTTCATTCTAGTTGTGATTGAGTGCCTTTTGATCGTCCTACAGCAGTTTGATTAGTTTCCGCAACTATTTCTACTGTAGTAAATTTTAGTGGGTGACCGATCTATTCACCCCCCTCTAGATCGTCTATAGATACTCCATCTATAGGCATCAGAGCGTCCATCTACTCTATCACTTGGTATCAGAGCCTAACTCTTCTGCAGGGATCAACGTCCTAAAGAGTTAACGGCCATGGACGCTAAAGGGATGACAGCTGAGGGACACTCCACTGCCAAGCCCCCACACTTCGATGGATCCAACTATGCATACTGGAAGAATCGTATGCAAGTATTCCTGAGGGCGAAAGATTATGAGATCTAGAAAGTAGTCAGCAAAGGCCCATTCGAGCTTCATGAGAACGAAGAAGTTTGGACAAGAGAGGAGATCAGGAGATCTACCCTCAACTGGAGCACACTCAATGCTATTCAGTGCACACTACATCCCACCGAGTTCTCCCGAGTTTCATCATGCACCACTGCAAAGGAGATGTGGGATAAGTTGGAGGTCATCTACGAGGGAACCTCTCAAGTAAGGGAGACCAAGGCGAATCTGCTGGTCTCAGAGTATGAAGCCTTTCGAATGAAGCCCAGTGAGACAATCACAGAAATGTATGTGCGCCTCATGATCATTACCAACGGTCTCAGGAGTCTGGGAAAGAATTATTCGGATTATGAAATTGTGAGGAAGATCCTTCGTTCCCTGACTCCAGTATGGCATACAAAAGCTACTGTTGTTGAGGAGTCAAGGGATCTGCAGAATATGAAAGTCGATGAGCTCATCGGTTCACTAATGACCTACGAGATGAATCTTCCCAAGACTGAGGAGCTGGAGAAGAAGAAGAAGCCTATTGCTCTGAAGGCCAGCTTCAGCAGATCAAGCAGATCCAGTCACAGTGGATCATCAAGCAAGGAAAGCTCCTTTGGGTCAGAGATCGATGGAGACCAACTGGCCATGCTGACCAGGGAATTTAGGCGATTTTTGAGAAAGGAGGGAAGAAACTTCAGCTGAAGGCAGTTTGGTGGCGGCAGGAGGCAAACAAGGTATAGATATAACCCTGACAGGAAAATTGACACTAATGTCTGCTACCACTGCAGGAAGGCCGGCCATATGAAGGCAGATTATCCGGAGCTCTAAAAGCTGAAAGAGAAGTCAAAGAAGAAAGCTCCCAAAGGAAAGGCAATGGTGAGCACATGGAGCGACGAGGACAAGGGCACATTTAGCTGCACATCTGAGAGCGAGGATGAAGAAAAGCCCATCTGCCTGATAGCAAAAGATGATGAAGAAAAAGGATAAGACTCCGATGAGGTATCATCTCCCTTTGAGCATTATACCACTTCTGATTGGCAAGATGCCTACGAAGATTTGTTAGACAAAGTAGATGATATTATGAGAGAGAACAGGCATTTGAAGAAGAAGGTTAACTCTCTTTTGAATGATAAGACAATGTCTGATAAACTTACTTGTTTACAGTCTGAAAATGATAGGTTAAAAAATTCTTGTTCTGAATTTGATGATTTAAAGCATGCTTTGATTGAATGTAGAAAAGAAAATGAAATGCTGAAAGATGTCATTGATGATTTGAAACTGACATTGCAAAAATATGAAAATGAAATGAAGATTGTTGATGAAAAGTATAAAGCTGTCCTAGGTGTCAATAATGAGTTAAAGAATTCAATCGAACAGTTAGAAAAAGGAAATGCTGACAAAGTGAAAATAATTGAGAATATGACCCAAGGATCTTATAATCTGAATGCTTTATTGGGGTCAAATGTCAATTTCAGGAAAGAGGGTCTCGGGTATAATCCTACTGCTAAGAAAAGTTTTAATGTCAAGACAATTTCATTTGTAGCAGAAAAGGAGAAGAGACCCCTTATCAAAATGAATAATGAAAATTCTGATGCTGACATTGTTAATTTCAAAATGTCCAGTGCTATAGACAAAGGTAAGCAGAAGGTTGGTGAGCCTAGCGCACCCTGCCCTACACTTAAGGGTAAGTCTCAGGTCAGGGTTGTGTCTACTTGCACACCCAAACCCCAGGGCAAGGCCACCAAGTCTCCACCACCACCAGCAGCCAAGAAGAAGACTCAATATACACAAATGCACAAGCCAGGTGAGTCAAAGGTGCAGGGGAGACAAAGTTCAGTCAGAGGTCAATTGAGCCAGTTCTACCGACCCAATGTCCAGACCTACCATTATAGACAGCCACAACAATCCTATAGGTCTGGATGGAATAAAGCTCAAGGGAGGTCTATGTATCAGTCTTTTCCCACTCAATCTTATAGACCTCAGGTTAGAAATTGGGTTAGTCAGTCTAGGACATGGGCTCCTAGTAGACAATCTTTCTTTGGTCAGCCTAGGACCAATTATGGCCACCATTTTCTCAATACTTATTGGCCTAGGCACTGGCACAAAAATAGCATAGTTGCTAACAACAATAGTGCCAGGACACAGCACCAGAAAAAGAAGGCAAATTCTATTGGTGCTGAGAAGAAAAGAAACAATGAGAAGAATGTTGGGAAATCCACCAAGTCAACCATACTTAAACAAATGTGGATTCCCAAGAGTTTACTGTCTTGTTTAAACTACTCTTCATATGTTTCAGAGCCCAAACACTTTTGGGTTTCAAAATTTTCTCCCTGATTATGTTTGCAGGTATGCCTGGCAGCTAGGAACAACATGTGGTACCTGGATAGTGGCTGCTCCAGGCATATGACAGGAGACAAGGCCAAGTTTTGCTTGCTGACATAGAAGAATGGAGGCCTTGTCACCTTCGGTGGCAACACAAAGGGTAAAATCATCGGATCAGGTAAAGTAGGTAAGTGCACTACCTGCTGCATTGAGGAGGTTATGCTGGTTGAGGGTCTCGCTTACAACCTGCTCAGCATTAGCCAGCTATGTGAGAAAGGTCATAGAGTAGTTTTTGATTCTCAATGATGTAGGATTTATGAACCTGATTCTGATATAATAAAATTTTGTGGTAAGAGAGTAAATAACATTTACATGGTAGATTTAGATGATCTCTCTCACTCTAACCTATGCCTCACTGTTAATAAAGATGATCTTGCATTTTTGTGGCATCGTAGGTTAGGCCATGCTAGCTACACTGTTTTGCACAAATTAAACAAACACGGCATGGTTAGAGGACTCCCTGAAATATCTTTTAAGAAGGAAAATAAAGTATGTGATGCATGTACACAGTCCAAGCAAACCAGAAAGTCATTCAAATCTAGAACTGAAGACCTATCTTCCAAACCTTATGAGCTGATACATATGGACCTCTTTGGACCCACAAGATTTGTCAGCTTATCAGGTAGGAGGTATGGGTATGTATTAGTAGATGACTTCTCTAGGTTTACTTGGGTGTTTTTCTTGACTCATAAAAATGATGCATTCACAGAGTTTCAGGAGTTCTACTTGAAAATAAAATAGAAAAATAAAAATTTAATTGAGAATATTCTGTCTGATCATGGAGGTGAGTTTGAAAACTCACAATTTGTTGATTTTTGCAGGGACAATGGGATTACTCATCGGTTCTCCTCCCCAAGAACACCTGAGCAGAATGGAGTAGTGGAGAGGAGGAACTGGACACTTGTGGAGATGGCTCGTACACTCCTAGTCGAAGGTGATTTACCAAGAAAATTCTCGGTAGAGGCAGTTAACACTGTTGAGTTATGGTTTTGATGATTGTTGTGATTGTTAAGTTATGGTGCTGATGATAACTAAACTTAATATGTGATTAAGCGATGATAATTAAACTTGTGGTTGATTGCTCATGCTCTTGTTATCTATGTATGGTTGAGATGACAAATGGCAACGGTTACATGGTCTTGATCCTTAGTTTACATATGTTGGTTTTACAAGAGGCAAGAGGTTTCATAATCTCTTTAATGTGAACAAGCATGGTATTAACCTTAACTATCTTGCTTGCAGGATCAAACTTATAATCTCATGGCAGTCACCTGGTGAACCTAACGTGTGGATAAGCACCTTGTTGTTCTACAATCTAAAATAGGTGATATATGTCATTTACTATCAAGAACTATTGGTGAGACTCTTACCTTGTCTTAGCATCGATCTCACCATGTGTATCTCATATACCTCTCCTTAATACACCTCATTCATGCACACTAAACATGAAACCATTCTGGCCATCGTGGGCCCTCGCCTGTGGATCGACCTGCGCGGTCAGGTCGCGGGGATCATATTTTGATTTCATACTCAATGGTTTGCATGAAGCTCATGCATTTATCATATGGATGTTTGAGCTATAGTTCTAATCAATTATCCATGTGTTTGCAGGTCCAAACACTCAATAAAAATCAACAAGGTCAAAGGAGTTTGAATTCACGGACTGCAAATGGGTTTAACGGGCTCGACGTTCGAAATCTGGAAAATTCCAGATTTTGGTCGACCGCCAACCTAGGGGCAGTCGACCGCTTTTCACAGCACCCAAATTGTAACACCTGTAAAAATAGCGGTCGATCGCCAGACCCATAGCGGTCGATCGAAAATTCCAGCAACCATTTTTCTACAGTGTTTTCTCAGAGCGGTTGACCGCCAGCCTTTTCCGGTCGACCGCCAGCCCCGATGCAGCTTTGTTTGACTTTGTGTTTCAAGCGCATGGAGAGGTCTTTCCACCCATTTGTTTAATCCCAATGACCCCAATTAAGCCATAATTCGTGGATCTGGTCTGGGGCTTGTCCATAGACCATTCAAGGGTTATAAAACATCTCATTTGGTGTCATAAACCCCAACCAACCAAGAGATCCAAAGAGAGGCTGTCCAAGGAGGAAGGAGAGGGTACTGTAGCTCCGTGAACAGTACCTTGTGCAGCAAGATCTTCATATATCTCCAACCCATTCAAGGTACTTGTGAAGCCAACAAGTACTTATGAAGTGAAGAAGCAAGCAACCAACAAAGAGAGATCAAGGGGGAGGCTATAAAGAAGCAAGCAAGGGTTTCAAGAAGAGATCAAAGGAAGGTTGTTCAAGTGAAGATTGAAGATACGTTCAAGATCCGCAACGTGCATTCAAGGGGAACCCAAAACATGAGTTCTCTAAACTAAGCCTCATCATCTTTATGTTTTGGGTGTTGTATTTGTGTTCGTCATAAACTGAAGAACTTGTGTGTGTGTGGATCGTTGTTGGATCTGTGGTTGTGTGTGTGTGTATCATACTTGATTCGTGTGTGTGCGTGGATCTTCCTAGATCTGCGCTTGTGTGTGTGTGGGTCTATTTAGGTCCATTTTATCTTGTGTGTGTGGAGTGCTGCACTTGTGGCATCGGGTGTTTGTGTTGTGATCCGATTGTCGGATCGTGTTGGAGATCTCGTCTCCGTGTGTGTGTGTGTGTGTGTGTGTGTAGGCAGGCGTCGTCTGCGTGTGTGGTTGGAGCGTCATCTCCGTTTGGGGATTTATCCCTGAGTGAAGCCTCACCGGATTTGGTGAGAGGTGGACGTAGGATTACCGTCGTTGCATCCGAACCATCTTAAAAACCGCTGTGCATTATGCTTTGAATCGTGTGGTTTGGTGCTTTTCTCCTACCTCCATTCTGTGTGATCGTTAGTATATATTGTATTCTAACTTGTGGTTAAATAGATTTCATCCTCCTAGTTAGTGTTTTATCACATATTTCAAAAATGCCAAAAGTTTTCGTTAAAATTGGTAAACACCCAATTCACCCCCCTCTTGGGTGTCATTGATCGCGGGACTTCAAACACTGCATGCCATGTAATCAACAGAGCTATGGTAAGACCTTTCACTCAGAGAACTCCTTATGAGATTCTAAAAGGTAAGAATCCTTCAATTGCTTATTTCAAGGTCTTTGGCTGTAAGTGTTTCATTCATGTTAATGATAAAAGAGACCTTGATAAATTCAAACCTAAAAGTGATCCAGGAATTTTTCTTGGATATTCTGAAAACACTAGAGCATATAGAGTGTACAACCTTAATTCTAAATCTGTTGAGGAATCTCCACACATTGTCTTTGATGAGTCCCTAAATAATTCTGATGTTGGTCAATGCAGGAAAGCAGATGATGGAGAAATTCTGAAAGAAGGACAGTCTGCAGACCAATCAGATAATGAAGAAGAAGCTAAAGAGAACAATGCAGAAGAGCCTGCTATTCTGGGGGAAGTAAATGAAGATCAAGGTAACTAAATCATCAATGTCAGATTTCTTAGAGATCATCATGTAGATAATGTCATAGGTGATTTGCATGAACCCTCTAGGACTAGAGGCTACTTTAGAGCGCAGCATGAATTAAATGCATATGCATTGGTTTCTCATATTGAACCCAAGACCATTGACAGTGCTCTCAAAGATGTGCATTGGATTAATGCCATGCACGAGGAGCTTAATCAGTTTGACAGGAACAAGGTGTGGCACCTGGTCCCACCTCCTGTTCATGGGATTGTCATTGGAACAAAATGGGTCTTTAGAAATAAAACTGATGAGTTAGGTAATGTAGTAAAGAATAAGGCCAGACTTGTTGCTCAGGGGTACAACCAGAAATTTAGAATTGACTTTGAAAAGTCATTTGCCCCTGTAGCCAGGTTAGAAGCTATTAGAATATTATTGGCTTATGCATGCTCAGTAGGTATAACACTCCAGCAGATGGATGTAAAATCTGCTTTCCTCAATGGGGAAATAAAAGAAGATGTCCATGTCGACAACCTCCTGGATTTGAATGCTTAGATTACCCTTCTCATGTTTATAAATTGAATAAAGCTCTTTATGGGTTGAAGCAAGCTCATAGAGCTTGGTATGACAGGCTAAGCATATTCCTTATCGAGAAGAAATTCTTAAGAGGTGAGGTTGACCAAACTTTGTTCACCAAGGTAAGTCATCCTGACATTCTCATTGTTCAGATTTATGTGGATGACATAGTTTTTGGTTCAACCAATCCTAAATTGTGTAAGGAATTCTCTGAACTTATGACACAAGAATTTGAGATGAGCTCAATGGGTGAGCTGAAACTATTTCTTGGACTGCAGATGACACAAACCAAGGATGGAACCTTCATCACTCAGTCCAAATACATAAGGGACCTTCTGAAGAAGTACAAATTCGACAACCTCAAGGACATTGCAGCTCCAATGGGTACTTCAACAAGTCTTGATGAAGACACCAAAGGTAACCCTATGGATCAAAAGCTATACAGAGGTATGATCGGATCCCTTTTGTATCTCACTGCATCTAGGCCTGATATTCAATTTGTAGTGTCTTTATGTGCTAGATTTCAGGCTAGTCCTAATGAATCACATTTTAGTGCAGTGAAAAGGATCTTTAGGTATTTATCAGGCACCCAAGAACTAGGCTTATGGTATCTTGCTAGGTGTAAGCTAGAGCTACTAGCCTATACTGATGCAAACTATGCTGGGTGTCGGGTAGATAGGAAGAGCACTAGTGGCTATTGCCAATTCCTAGGTGGTTGCCTAGCATCTTGGGCTTCTAAAAAGTAACACACAGTGGCAGTTTCCATTGCAGAGGCAGAGTATGTTGCTGTAGGGAACTGTGCTGCCCAGGTACTATGGATTAAACACCAGCTCTCAGATTATCAGATAAATCTGGGATGCATTCCACTTTTATGTGATAACACTAGTGCCATCTGCCTAACTAAAAATCATGTTCACCACTCTAGGACTAAGCACATCAAAATTAAACACCATTTTCTTAGAGATGTAGTGAGCAAAAATAAAATTGAATTAGTGTTTGTTAAAACTGAAAAATAGATTATTGGTATATTTACCAAGCCCCTTGGAAATGAAATATTTAAATATCTAAGAAGAGAATTGGGACTTTACAAATTTCAGTAGGAAAATGATGAATAATTTCATTCTTAAACTGTTTGTTGAAATGTTTTGAGATGATTGTGTCAGCCTGTTCTTTAAATTTTGAATAAAGAATGTTTGATGCTTGAATAATTATTTTGCACTGAGTACATTAGGTGTCTGATGTCTTGCATAGACTATTTCTGATGTAGATGCATGAGTAGCACAGAGTCCTTTGTTATTGCACGTACTGCACATAGTCAATGCATTGTATATCCGCACCAAGCATAAGTCTTTGCATGACTTGCATTCAGTTAATGACTCGCATAAGCATTCCAGCGTACAGGTTGGTGCATCCTGCATTTAAGTCACATGAAGGTCGGTGCACTTGCATTCCGCTCACATACACATGTCGGTGCATATTGTACTCAAGCCGCATGTAGGTCGGTGCATTTGCATACCGCACATATCCATAGGTCTGTGCATATTGCACTCAAGCCACATATAGGTCGGTGCATTATCTACATTCTGCACATTAAGGTTGATGCACTGTATTCCTCATGCATGATAAGGTCGATGCACCATGTTGTCAGGGGGAGTTGAGTGATGTCTAATCAGAGTTCAATTCTTTCCACTTTCTCTCCTCAATCTCATAAGTCCCTATCTCATGACATCATTTTCATTCGACCTACTCTTGATAATTCTTTAAGCTGATCCTGTGTTTTCATGTCTAATTCTTTCATCCTGATTGAATACCAGCCTTGCTATCAGTTCATTATAGTAAGCTACAGTTATTACAACTCTTCATTTATAAGAATCACAGCTGCTTCTTGATTGAATTGATGGTTTAACCTTAATAAACTGAAGAGTTCAGAGACTGTTCATCAGAAAATAAGGTGTTAGAAACTGTTTATAGCTCCTAACCTCTTGTTTTCTCATAGTTAGAATAGAAAAGGTCCTCATTGTACCTGAACATAAAAGACTTAGTGAAGTCTAGATGGAGAAAACTAGAGTGTGTATTATCTCTAAACAGTCACTCTAAAAGTTATAAGGGCAGTAGAAATAAGATCATTAAAAGAAAAGAAATGAACAAAGTGACAGAGCAATGACTGAGTTGCACTGAGAAACTGAGTCCTCCATCAAAGAAATGGAGAATACCTTAAGTCATGAAGTGACTCAGGTTAACTCTGTTCATTTGGTCAAATCTATAGGGGTGGTTTTACTGAGTAACTAAGGGTACTGGCCTCTAATCAAGGTGTACCCTTAATGTCAAAGGTGCAAACTATCTCTGTAGCTCTTGATCAGAAATAGATATAGTAGTTTATGCTTAGTAACTGGGGGTACAGGCCTCTAATCAAGGTGTACACCTAATGTCAACAGCATAAATGATACATTTCTGACCACTAAGTTCAGATTCAGAAATCAGTTGTCAAAAAGAACTGCTGTAACCCTTGGAAAACAAAAGTCATTGAGTGTCAACTGTTTAACTTCAATACAAATTCAAGTGACTTTCGTTGATATTCACTGTTTCTGAAATCAGTAGGGTACTGTCCTGACCTAGTTTATTATGGCTATGTGTTTTAGGTTTATTGCTATAAACGGAGTCTATAGCCCTATTTCAGGAAGTCAGTTACTTTACTCTACTTTCTATAACTGTTAAACCTGAACTTAATTAAGAATGCACATTGTTGACTCTTATATCCTAAGGGTTATTTTATAATTTGCTCATTTCTTGAACCATTGCATAGAATGTTATTTAGTCTCATTCATCCTCCCTGATTACCATATATCTCTTCTCTTCCCTTCCTCCTTTTTGCTGAAGTCAAAGGGGGAGAATTGTTTATCTCTTCAAAGGGGTAGAGAGTCACACAGGAGGAGAGTCATATATTCAGGGGGAACTTTTTAAATATGCATCAGTCTGCATATGCATTGTCCATTGGTGTTACTGTCCATTGGTGTTGCCATCATCAAAAAGGGGGAGAATGTTGTAAATCTTGTTTTGATGATTGGCAACATTAGTGTTTGATATTGTCTATTTTTCAGATGTTCATCTAAATGTTGTCTGCACATTTTTGTTTAGTCCGTGCATTAGATTGACTCGGTGCAACTTGTGTCTAGTCTGCATTGAGTCTGTGCATCCTTAGCTACAGCACGCAACTAAGTCCAAGCAGAGTCTGTGCATATGGGTGAAGTTCAAGTCTTTCAAGTCAGTGCATCTTTGCATTAGGCAGACACAAGTCGGTGCACATTTTGTGTCCTTCTTATACTGCGTATCATAAGGCCTAGGTCTGTGCATGTGTCTGTCTCATCTTGCGTCTTATTTTGCGTTTCATGCACATACCAGGGTCCGTGCTAGTTTCCATCTCATGCAGTTCATCGCATGTGCTACTCAGTAGCAGGTCGGTGCAATTTGTTCATCTAGCACAAGCACGGTCGGTGCAACTCTTGCATCAGTGCATCTTTTGCCTCATGCTCGTCTTGTGCACATGAGCTTCTAAGTCGGTGCATTCATTGCACGCATTCGAGTCGGTGCAATATCTGCACCATGCATATAGAGTCTGTGCATTCCGTCTGAGCTAGTCGGTGCATTGGCTACTGCTACCCATGGCTAAGTCAGTGCAACGCCTCTAGTGGCATGTCATCGAGTCGGTGCAATACTTGCACCGAGCACATTAAGTCTGTGCAACTCTTATCTTCGCACTGTTGTAGTCTAAGCAAAGACTCTCACGGGTTGATTAGGTCTGTGCAACACTTGCACATTGCATATACATAGTCAGTGCATCCGTAGGCCTTGTGCATGAATGTTGAGTCTGTGTATATGTGTGTGTAAACACCACATTGAGTCGGTGCACTTCAGCTATGTCAGAATAAATACTCCGTGCAATTTCTTTACATCTCGTATAACTAACTGAAAATGACTTTATATCTAATGTCTTGACAGATGCCTTTTCGTGAAGACTAATAATGGCATGTGATCCAAGATTGGAGGAGGTGCCAGGATCGTGACACGTGTAAAGTAGTAAATTGGGATGCTGCCACGTGACCAAGGTGTTTGGGCGCGAATCGTGGAGAGCACACGCCCTACCTCTCTGCTATTACTATAAGTAAGAAGCTTCTCCTTCGAGAGAAGATTGATGATGCCAGAAAAGCTGAAGCAGAGAGAGCTAGCGGTTGAAAGATCCAGAGAGAAAAAGGAAGACAGAGAGAGCAGAAAAGAAGGAGAGTTCTGAGAGAAGTGTCTTGAGAGAATTGAGAGAGAAAGATTGTTCTTCAGTCTCTAGGTTCAGAACTGGAGCTGAATTCGCTCAGTGTTGAGCTACATTTCCCTCGGGGGTTACTTTGTTTCTTCGCTTGTTTTCTTTTTCATTTTTAGAAACTCGTTTTCAAGCTGTTTGTCAGCGGAGCAAGCTGTGACGCTCAGCGGGAAGAGGTGTGGTATCCTCTGGACGGGTAAAGCTGTAAGCCCTAGCGGTTGCAGAGGAGGACTCCTCTGGTCGACGTAAGCTATAGGCCCAGCGGTTGTAGGGTTTCTACCCCGAAGCTGTGGATCAGCGGAAGCTGTGTATCAGCAGTTAAGCCATACTCTAGTTTGAGTGTGGGGTGGACGTAGACCTCGGGTTTGAGGTCGAACCACCTTAAAATTCCATTGTCCACTGTGTGATTGTTTGTGGTTTGCTTTTGTCCTTTATATTTGTTCATCGCTCAGTAGATGATTGCTTAGGATAGCGTGAAGAGGTAATCTGATTGATCCGTTTCATTCTAGTTATGATTGAGTGCCTTCCGATCGTGCTACAGCAGTTTGATTATTTTTCGCAACTATTTCTGCTGCAGTAAATTTTAATGGGTGACCTATCTATTTACCCCCCTCTAGATCATCTATAGATACTCCATCTATAGGCATCAGAGCGTCCATCTACTCTATCAATACCGAATTGTCTTACCTCCTCAATTAGCTGGAGTCCACGATGTAATCCACGTCTCGATGCATAAAAGGTATGTCTATGACCCATTCCATGTTATAAGTCATGACAACTTGGAGGTTCAAAAGGATTTGACGTACGAACAAAAGCCAATCAAAATAACTAAGCAAGAAGTACGTCAACTTCGGAATAAAACTAGTCTTATGGTCAATGTCCAATGGAATAAATCTTGGCCACACGAAGCGACATAGGAAACAGAAGAAGCAATGCGCAAATGATTCTCAGAATTATTTAATTGTAAGTACACTCTCCTTAACAATCACACGTATTGAATTTGGGGATCAAATTCTTTTAAGTGGGGAAGGGTGTAATGCTCGAGGATTTTCTAAATTTTTTTGGGGGATTTAATATGATTATTAAGCATTTAAATAGACTCAATAAGTTATTTAAGAAATAAAGGTCTATTTTATAATTATTTAAATATCCATATATTATGTTAGGTTTGAATCCACTAAATAGGCCCATAAGACTCAAAACCAAGTCTTTTAGGCCCAAGCCTAATTATAGAAACATAATGGGAATTAAAAAGGGGGATAAATAGATCAAATAATGGACAAATAGGGAATAAATGTGAAAATCCAAAAATTTCGGAGCAATGGCCAATTGGCGGTCTATAGCACGACCGCCAATCCAACCTAGCAGTCCCTCTATGACCGCCAGACCCTTTTGATTCCGTGAAAGGAAGAAACGTGGAAAGCTTGGATCTTCGGCACCCAAATCCTCATGGATCGAAGTGTGTAGACAAGAAAGCATATCTAGGACTCTTGGGGATCGATCCTAGACCCCTAATTAGGACTCCTAATTCGATCAAATCCTCAGCCCTAACTCAAAACCCTATAAATAGACCCTAACTTCGACCCAAGCGAACCCTAATGTTGGCTCGCGTAATTCGAAGGTAAGGAGACATCTTCTCAGGTTAATCCTTTAGACTTTATTGTTCTCTATAGTTTTCTCTAACTCCCCTTAAAATCTCATACCAGGAGGACACGCCGTTGGAGAGTTAGAAGCTCTACAAGTTGCTGGTTCGCTGCGGTCTGCATAGGAACCAGTGTGGCCGTCCAGTAAAGACCTAGAGATTGGATGCTCTAATCAAGGTATTTAGATGTTGATCCTTTAGAACTTTCTGTTCCCCTTCGTATCTTCTACCCATCCTTGAAATTTCACGATTTTAGGTCAAGTGGTTGAGGAGAACGAGGGACGAAAAGTTGCTGGTTTGGCAAAGGATGTGTAGGAACTAGGGTCTACTTCCAGTCAGAAATTTGAAGTCTAGGGATTAAATTAAAGGTAGGTTATCTCATAAAAAGGCTAAATCAACATGATAGGAATAAAAGCCTAATGGTTTCACTCCGTTTCATGCTTTCTACTGGTAGTATTTCATGTTCTCTCATGACTGTGCATCTAGGTTAAGTCAGCATGCTTACCCTTTTCACCTTAAGAGGAAAGTTATAAACTTGGTTTAAATTATGCATCAACATGCACCTTCATGTTTTAATATGGTTGTATCAGGCCTTACTAATCTATTTGCATGTTTTTCCATGCATCTATTTATCTTGGATTAGGCCTGTTCTTCGGGTTTCACTCTGTCTGCTACAGGTAATAAACGGTCTCCCTAAGACCGCCGTACGTAATGCTTTAGCGGCCATGCGATAGACCGCTAAACACCTGTATGCGGTCCTCACATGACCGCTAGACTCTTTCTATTCTCTGCAACCGGTTAACTCCAAACAAATTACAGATTGACCCTATTAAATATATGTTAAGCCTAGTTAATTAGGTCTTATTCCTAATTTTGACATCATATTCATAATATTGGGTATATTGTGCATCATCCCTGATAGATTGCATGTCTTACATGGTTTAATTGCTTATTTTTAGCTTATGCTACTTTCATGCCAAAACTTATAATCTTGTACTAATGATCATATTTTACATACTTCATGGACTTGTTTAAGTTTTGAATTGATCGTAGTTTTTCCACGATCCTTTCTCATCTATAGTCTTTTCTTAAGTACATGTTGTGTACTCCCGTGTGTGGCCATTAGATACACTTTGCACTTAAAAGTACACAATCTTGGACTTGTGATCCTCTCCATTGGATATTCCTTCCATCGGACTAGGTGATCTTGTTTTAAGGCCTTCGTAAGTCTCTACGAGCCTGGGATTCTCACTAGGACGTCGAGCTGGTTGTACCCTCAAAACCCAATTGTCTAGAGAGCACATTACTGGTGTTTCCTATGTTCTGGTCACTAGCGGCCCTATGGAGACCGCTAGAGTCTAGTAGCGGCCATTCTCTTGACCTCCAAATGACGCCTAGCGGCCCTGCCATGACCGCATGGTTCCAGTTCACTCATTGCGTCAACTCTCTCAAAAACAATCATGTACTGACCATTAAAGTATATAAACGGTCTAGTCATGACCGCAATTGTCTTCAGTGTTCTTAACCTAAGGTTTGACTCAAGGGTTGATTTTTGTATGATCCTAGATGGTCTATTGATTGTCTAAAACCTAACACCTTGTTCAATAAGCTATCTAATGAATTATGAAAGTTTAAAGAATATGCCGTTATGCTGTCGAATTCTTTCCGTGGCACGACCTTATTTTAAATCATTTTTGAACTCTCATTTGAAGCATTCTTACCTTGACATTGTTATTCTCAGCTTATTATTTGAATTGATACATTATTGGCCTACATTATTGATATTTCTCATGGAAGTAGCTTGATTTATAACTTGAAGATGCGGTTCGGGCACTAATTGTGTTCAAGGGCTCGACACTAGCCCCTCGACTGATGGCCGGAAACATGCTATAAACCATGAGGTATGATGAACACTGGCGTCGCATTGCGCCGGGAGTACTTTTTTTATAGACGAGTGAAAATCACGAGACTCTACATGAAATATACATTCTTGATTACATGACTTTCTAGTGCATAACCTTCATGGTTATGAATAGTACATTCTCGATACATGTTAGTACATTCTTGTTACAAGAACGGCCACTATACATTCTGGAATGAATATCCTTTCAATCTCTATATAAAATCTCATATCTTCATGGTCATGTCTTGTTACTTGCGTTGTTACTTTGGCTTTGTTCGCATGCATTTATTCTTCTTTTCTAGAGCAAAATTGCTAATTACTTAAACATTGCTTCATGTTGATACGAAGATACCTACTGGGCAAGTGTGCTCATTCCCTATTTTACCAATCTTTTAGAAAATTCTAGCGGGGATTCGGACTACTCAAGTGACGAGTCTGAGAGTGATTAAAGATCGAGAGAAGACCTAGTAGAGTTATGAGTCAAGTCGAGTCTATGTACTTTTCCCTTTATTTGAGTCTAGTGAAATGAGTCAATTATCATTGTACTTGAATATTATTCAATAAAGTGAAGTTTTGAGTATATTATCTTGTGCATTCCCTTTTATGTGTGAATGTGTTAGCGCTCTAATTTTATTGCTCGCTTGTGGCGTACTAGCCAGCTACTCACGTTCCCGATTATCTTTCACCGTACTTATATCTCGAGGCGTGACACATTCTCTTAATGGGCCTTCTCCTTCTAATGTTGTTGGCCCAGTGTCCAATGCTCAAATTCATCTTAATGGGCCTCATTCTTCTTCTCCTTATGTTGCTAGCCCAATGGGTCCTTATGCTCATGTGTCTTCCACGCCCGCATATCCCTCTACTCTCGGAATGGGTCCTTCTTCTTCTCAACCTAGATCCTTGTATCCAGCCCATTATCTTGCTCCTGGTCTGATTTGACAACCTCTTGCTCAAGTTGGCCCACACCATTCTTGAACTCTCCCTACCCCAGAGATGATTGCTCAAACACAACGCCAACTTGATGAACTTCAACGCCAAATTGATCCCAAACCCTCCCTAAGTGTACCATTCTGACGTGATACGAAAGCATCCGAGCCCAAATTTTTCTTTTCTCCTTCTTTTTTTTTCTTTTCAAAAATAACTTCTCCCCACCTTTTTTTTTAATACTCTTTTCTATTATGCCCTTTTTTCATCACTTTTTTTTTCTCAGATCTTCACTAGAGAGAGAGAGAGAGAGAGAGAGAGAGAACGGGAGGTGGGGGGGTTCGCACCCAGGCGACGCTGCATGCACGGTAGTCAAGCTCCATTTTATTCCCCATCTATCTTAAATCTACATCACATTCACATGATGGGGTGTGCTTGACTTCACTTTGAAACCCGATCGATAATCAGAAATAATGTGCAAGCTTCTATGACTGCAGACAGGATGAGTGTCCTTTGACCGCTTCCTTCTGATGGAACCGAGAAGACCTCGTATGATTGGAAATCTATCACTGAGGTGCTTCAGCCTGCCTTAAACATCCGCAAGCAAAGTCCTGTGGGAACTCAAGATGGGCCTTTTGAGTTTGACTTATGACCTCATCAATCGGAGTGATACTTCCGTGAATAGCAGCTCCTTCTCACAATAAATGCACCCTTGGAGACATTGCTTCCAGTTGGCTTTGATTCACTAATACCATCTCTATTAGAACTAAAAATAAAAACTCATAATGCACCCTCATAGAATTCAGGTTTCACATGGTTCGTCTGAAATCCTGTGTAAAGTCATAAAGTATGTAAAGGGATGGGGGAGGATGTGAGGGAGTGGGACTGTGCTGTGATCGATTGTGGGGTGTTTTAGGCGTAGAACCTGGGAAATAGGAGGAGGGAGGATCTCCTGCAGATGGAGTTGGCCTATGGGACGATGGTGGGTTCCTGCAGGTTCAGAAGAAGATGGGCGTAGGGTGGCTTCCTGTAGGATCAGAAGAAGTGGGGGGCTGGGTGGGTCGACCCCTCCCACTCTTGATGGGACAGAATAGCAAAACGGTCCCCTGTTTTAGACCTTCACACTGCAGACGCTCTGGTTGGGGTTGTTTGGAGATTAGAGGTTGCCATGGGTGGGGAAGAGAGTGGGGAGGAGTGGAGGAGGGATGGGGACTATAGCCAAATTGTGAAGAGGGCCAGGAAGATGGACGGCGTGGGGAATGGAGGAGGGGTAGCATACGATACCCTGCTTCTGGTTTTCCTGCATGTTTTTTTTTGTTTGTGGCATCCGAGGGTGGGGATGTGGGGGAGTGGCCGTGGTACCGTGCTCAGACTATGGGCAACGTCGGTGGGAGGCGCGTTAGTCGTGGGGTGCATGGCAGGTGGCCATGCTCGCCGTGCATCCCGGGTGGCTGCTGCTCGACCGTTGGTATGCTTGGCGGCGACATGGGCAATACGCATAGGTTGTAGGGCGGGGGTCGGGCTCGTCGTGCTCGGAGGGAGGCGGAGTGGCGGGTCGTCGCATGCTCGGGGTGGGAAACCACGTGCCAGAGGGACTATTCGATCCGAGCAGCGTTGGTCCGGCGGTGGCGAGGAGCTTACTCCGAGGCAACAGCTGCCATCGCGCGGCCTCCAGCTCTGCTAGGGGTGCTCGGAAGCCTGGGCGCAGTGGTGTAGGGAGTTGCTCGGAGGCTTGGACGTAACC
Organism: Amorphophallus konjac; assembly: GCA_022559845.1. Lineage (NCBI taxonomy): Eukaryota > Viridiplantae > Streptophyta > Magnoliopsida > Alismatales > Araceae > Amorphophallus > Amorphophallus konjac. The sequence goes on from CM040126.1 coordinate 78,370,329, forward strand.
GGGTTGCTCGCGGGTGAAGAAGATGGAGGGTACGGCTGGTTAACCTGGTGCTACTGCGGATGCTGCTGTGGTGTGAAGGACACAGGGGATGGGCGTGGCAAAGAGGAAGAGAAGGGGGGGCAAGCGAAGGGGAGGGCTGGGTTCTCAGACGGGAACAGAGGTGTAAGGGGATGTGTACGTGGGGTTTGGGTGAGTGATGGCAGGTGGTGAGGACGGAGGATGGAGTGAAGGTGGTGCTAGTGGCAGGGGAGAAAGAACGGTAGGGGGGTTGAGGCAGGAGAACGGCCGGTGCCGGTGGTGGGCTTGTGAGGAGAAGCAAAGGAGAGGGGAGGAGAGGGACGGTGGGTAGGATGGGGCTTCTCACCTCGGGGGCGTCTCACCCCATCTCCTTCTCGGAGAAGAGCGCACAAGGCTTCACACCTTAAAATGGATAACTTTCCAAAAATTCTATTCACTTTTTTTCTTAAAGAGAGGTTACATGTCACCTTTATAGACTCCACAAAGAAAATCAAAAGACACTCATTAAACTTCAACTAACACCTAACACCTAAGACTCATTATATCTCTAGTGGGAAGACTAAAAGACACTTAAAAAAAAGACTACATGATGTGGATATTTTATTTCCACTACAAAAGAAAACACACATCTAGGCCTACTAATATGGCCCATTAACACAAAACACTTAAAATAGCAAATATTGTTTGATAGTTTCCCAAGTTGATTGATGATCCCGTCAAACCCCTCCGCTTGGAGGAGGTTTGACCTCGAACCTCGTAGCTTAGGATCCCGGTCTGATGGAACAGCCCGATTCCCTAAGCTCTGATACCATTTGACGTGATACGAAAGCGTCCGAGTCTGAAATTTTCTTTTATCTTCATTTTCTCCTTCTTTTTTTCTTTTCAAAAATAACTTCTCCCCACCTTTTTTTTAATACTCTTTTCTATTATGCCCTTTTTTCATCACTTTTTTTTCACAGATCCTCACTAGAGAGAGAGAGAGAGAGAACGGGAGGTGGGGGGGTTTGCACCCAGGCGACGCTGCATGCACGGTAGTCAAACTCCATTTTATTCCCCATCTATCTTAAATCTACATCACATTTACATGATGGGGTGTGCTTGACTTCACTTTGAAACCCGATCGATAATCAGAAATAATGTGCAAGCTTCTACGACTGCAGACATGATGAGTGTCCTTTGATCGCTTCCTTCTGATGGAACCGAGAAGACCTCGTATGATTGGAAATCTATCACTGAGGTGCTTCATCCTGCCTTAAACATCCGCAAACAAAGTCTTCTGGGAACTCAAGATGGGCCTTTTGAGTTTGACTTATGACCTCATCAATCGGAGTGATACTTCCGTGAATAGCAGCTCCTTCTCACAACAAATGCACCCTTGGAGACATTGCTTCCTGCTGGCTTTGATTCACTAATACCATCTCTGTTAGAACTAAAAATAAAAACTCATAATGCACCCTCATAGAATTCAGGTTTCCCATGGTTCGTCTGAAATCCTGTGTAAAGTCATAAAGTATGTAAAGGGATGGGAGAGGATGTGAGGGAGTGGGAGTGTGCTATGATCGGTTGTGGGGTGTTTTAGGCGTAGAACCTGGGAAATGGGAGGAGGGAGGATCTCCTGCAGATGGAGTTGGCCTATGGGATGATGGTGGGTTCCTACAGGTTCAGAAGAAGATGGGCGTAGGGTGGCTTCCTGTAGGATCAGAAGAAGTGGGGGGCTGGGTGGGTCGACCCCTCCCACTCTTGATGGGACAGAATGGCAAAACGGTCCCCTGTTTTAGACCTTCACACTACAGACGCTCTGGTTAGGGTTGTTTGGAGATTAGAGGTTGCCATCGGTGGGGAAGAGAGTGGGGAGGAGTGGATGAGGGATGGGGACTATAGCCAAATTGTGAAGAGGGCCAAGAAGATGGAGGACGTGGGGAATGAAGGCGGGGTAGCATACGATACCCTGCTTCTGGTTTTCCTGCATGTTTTTTTTTGTTTGTGGCATCCGAGGGTGGGGATGTGGGGGAGTGGCCGTGGTACCGTGCTCAGACTATGGGCAACGTCGGTGGGAGGCACGTTAGTCGTGCGGTGTATGGCAGGTGGCCATGCTCGCCGTGCATCCCGGGTGGCTGCTGCTCGACCGTTGGTGTGCTTGGCGGCGACATGGGCAATACGCATAGGTTGTAGGGCGGGGTGCCAGGCTCGTCGTGCTCGGAGGGAGGCGGAGTGGCGGGTCGTCGCATGCTCAGGGTGGGAAACCACGTGCCAGAGGGACTATTCGAGCCGAGCAGCGTTGGTCCGGCCGTGGTGAGGAACTTACTCGGAGGGAACGGCTGCCATCGCGCGGCCTCCAGCTCTGCTAGGGGTGCTCGGAAGCCTGGGCACAGTGGTGTGGGGAGTTGCTCAGAGGCTTGGATGTAACCGGGTTGCTCGCGGGTGAAGAAGATGGAGGGTACGGCTGGCTAACCTGGTGCTACTGCGGATGTGGCTGTGGTGCGAAGGACACAGGGGATGGGCGTGGCAAAGAGGAAGAGAAGGGGGGCAAGCGAAGGGGAGGGCTGGGTTCTAGACGGGAACAAAGGTGTAAGGGGATGTGTACGTGGGGTTTGGGTGAGTGATGGCAGGTGGTGAGGAGGGAGGATGGAGTGAAGGTGGTGCTAGTGGCAGGGGAGAAAGAACGGTAGGGGGGTTGAGGCAGGAGAACGGCCGGTGCCGGTGGTGGGCTTGTGAGGAGAAGCAAAGGAGAGGGGAGGAGGGGGACGGTGGGTAGGATGGGGCTTCTCACCCCGGGGGCGTCTCACCCCATCTCCTTCTCGGAGAAGAGTGCACAAGGCTTCACACCTTAAAATGGATAACTTTCCAAAAATTCTATTCACTTTTTTTTCTTAAAGAGAGGTTACATGTCACCTTTATAGACTCCACAAAGAAAATCAAAAGACACTCATTAAACTTCAACTAACACCTAACACCTAAGACTCATTATATCTCTAGTTGGAAGACTAAAAGACACTTACAAAAAAAGACTACATGATGTGGATATTTTATTTCCACTACAAAAGAAAACACACATCTAGGCCTACTAATATGGCCCATTAACACAAAACACTTAAAATAGCAAATATAGTTTGATAGTTGCCCAAGTTGATTGATGATCTCGTCACATTCGCTTTTCAAAATCTTCGGCTTTCACCACCTTCACAAATTCCTACATACCGCTGTTATGCTGGAGTCGGTGACCCGTATGCGCACATTAAGGAGTTCGTTTATGAGTCGGCCCAATTTCGACACGACCAACGCTTGATGGCATATCTATTTGGTCTGTCACTAGAAGGCCTAGCTCGGGATTGGCTCTTTTCATTGCAGCAAGAGCAGATTGTGAATTTTCAAGTCATTCAAGCAAAATTTATTTAGCAGTTTCAAGACCAGGTTGGGCCCAAGTACTCTGTTGTGGATTTGGCCCATGAAAAGATGAAGCCCGATGAAGAGTTCTCAACCTTTGCTGACCGCTGGTGTCGCCTTGCAGCGTAAGTCCCGGGGCACATTCCGGAGGGATAGCAAATCAAGATGCTAATCTCCAATGCAATGCCCCAGTACCGCTTCATCTTAGCCTTGAATGACATTACCTCCTGGCAACAATTGTATAGCCGAGCCCGATTCGTTCGTCAACAACTCCAAGATTCCCTTGACCCCGAGTCACCTTCACCTTCTACGCCCACATATGCCTCCTATCCACCATCTCCCATGAGTCAGCCCTCCAGGAGTCCACCCTCTGCATATCAACCTTCCGCTCCCACATATCACGCCTCCACATATCATCCTCCCATGAGTCCCACATATCAACCTTCCATGAGTCAGCCTTACGCTTTCACATACCTGCATGTGTCTCCACCTCCAGTCAAGGGAACACCACACCATGAGCAAGTGGATGTCGTCCACTACATACCTTCCCACTCCACTCCACATGTGTCTCCTCCTAGTCCTTCTGCTAGTCGCCATTCACCTTTGCCTACGCAACACCCATAACTCTCTTCTCCGCAACCTTCCCCTCGGCATCTGCCTTGCCCGAAGTAGGGTCCTCATCCTCCATTGCTGAAGTGCTTTACAAATATTTTCAGGACTTTGATCACCACTCACGCGTTGCAACTCCCTCATGTTGTGCCTTGCCATCCCGCGATCGAGGATGTGTTTCAATTTTGTGATTTTCATCGCCAGCAAAGGCATTTGGTTGAGGACTGCCCCGAATTCCGGGAGTACGTTTATGGCTTGGAAGTTCAGAAAAGGGTCGATTGGTCTGAGATTCATAAGGTCATTTTATATCTTTGCAGCAAGCAGCAACAACAAGCATCGCCTAGGTAGCCGTCTCCATCACTACAAGGCTAGGGGCACCCCTATGATTCTTCATCGAGCGCTACGCCCGCTCCATCATCCACTCCATCACTCGTTCCCTCACGTAGCCCAGCACCTACCCCATCGTCTCCACCTATCCCGTCTCCACCAACCTTATTGCCTTCGCCATCTCCTATGCCTTCTCCATTATCTCCACAAATCCAAGCCTTTGCTTAGGCCGGTACCTCTTCTTCTACCTCTCTTACTTCCACCACTACCACTCCCAACGCTGCTCAGCATGTCGTATCGATACGTCGACGGTGGGCACCACGACCTCCCTCTTCTCCCTCTCCATCTCCACCATCTCCATTACCTAACCCATCACCACCACCTTCACCACCCCCATCACCACATAACCCGCTTGCCTCTCTCCTTTCGCCTTTGCCATCTCCTCTCCCAGAATCTCCATCGTCTTTACCTTCTCCACCCTCTCCCCAATCTTCCTCTCTACTCAAGCCTAAGCAAACCACGCCCTCGCCTTCACCTTTATCCCCTCCTACATCTAAACCTATCACTACTACCTTCCTTTTGTCACCCTCACCCCCGCCTACACCTCCACCTTTGCCTTTGCCTCCACCCGAGCCTGTCATTGCCGCTATCACTCCACCGCCTGAGGCCTCTACACCGTCTAAACCTTCACCTCCACCATTTGAATCTATTCCTATCTCTTCCACTTCTCCATCCACTTCCACCCCATGGAGCGGGTGTGCATTTTCTATGGTGCCCCTTGGGTCTAATCCCCAGGGAGAAGATGAGCCGAGTCAGGACAGTTCGGTCTCGATTGTGCAATTCAAGATTCAAGATTTCATTTGCTGCATGTCAATTCGGGTCCTCGTCTCTGGCTATTTTGGGGCTGATGTACATCTACCTCCAAAGACGGTTGTCAAGAAGAGTTCCCTTACATTGATGCCAGTTTCTTCTCGAGCAAGGCCGGTGGCAATCTCTTTGCTCACTAGAGGTTTTACCATTGATGCTGTTATTACTTCTCGCTCTGTTGCCATTCAGTTCGCTGGCTGAGAGGGGTTCTCCACCCGTATTGTGCTAACTCGTACTGCTTCCAGAGACGTTATGCATTCCATGTTCAAGGGGCAATTGGTCGTATCTTCTGCACTCTCGAAGGAAATTTTGCACATCTTATGTAATCACCCTCGGTTCATTAGTACGCTGGCCATGTCAACGCCATGCATTACTCTCCCCCAGTTTCATCCTATTCTTCTATCAAGGGAGTTGTGCTTCAAGACTGAGTGCCGAGTGGAGTTGTCAGACCTTATTCTCTTTGTGCCGAAGGACAAAACTCCATGGTTTTCTGATTTTCATCACCCCAAGGAGTTGCTTGTTCAAGAATGTCCACATATTATTAACACCGGGTGTCTAGGGGCAGCCGCCCCGATGAAGCCGCATCTTTATAACCGGGCCAAGTTGTCTGCCAGATGGGCTCGCTATTTGAGAAGATATTACAAATCAAGAAGTCCAAAGGTCCGAGCCCGCGCCAGGCGGGTCCGTGTTCAAGATATTTCTACTAAGAAGAGGCGGTAGCGCAAGTTCAAGGGCCAGCAGTTGTGCACTTCGGGGACCACTTCTCCTCCTTCTACCTACCATTCATCATTCCTTCTGCTCAGCTCCCACCCTTGGGTGGTGTACCTTCTTTCTGATCCAGTTTCCGTGATTTTCTCCTATCTTCCCAGGTCCGTAAACCCCCACTCCTCTCCTTCTCATCCAGACACCCCGTATTTTCATTATTTTCACAATTCTAGGCCTCGGCCTATGTCCTCCTTTCATCCCAATTTCGGGATGTCTTCTGATTCTTCTTCTCCAAAATTTTTGGATTCTGCTCCTAATTCTTCTCCGACCCTGTCGGATGACCATCGTTCTTCATCTCCGACATTGTCGGATGTCTACCATTATCTTTCTTCGACCTTGTCGGATAATTACAATTCTCCCTCTCCGACCCTGTCGGATGTCCGTTATTCTCCTTCTTCGACCTTGTCAGATGATTATTCTTCTTCCTCACTTTTGCCACAATCCAATCATTGTTTTTCTATCCTTTCTATCTTGCCTTTTCGGGGTTCTTGCCCTTTTTCATGCTGTTTTTGAGACTTTAGCCTGCCTTGATCTCAGTTGATCTTTGATTTCTTCTGTATCTGGTTCCTTGTTATCAGGGTCTCTGTGCCCTAACGAGGGAGTTCTAGCCCTCGTCTATCTTCCTTTTTATCCTTCTTCGTCCAGTATGATGTCTACCGCTCCTCCGTGTCGAGGAACCTTGAAATCTTGTTATTCTCTCCATTTTGTCCTATTAAGCAAGGAATACAAAGCTCATACTATTCAAAGCTTGATGATCAAAATTACTTCAAGATGATGTTTTCCTGCTATGAATAACAAGGTATCTTTATATTGTGCGAGAATATGCTTTCATTTTCATTGTTTCCATTATTCTTGCGCATGGTTATGATATTGGTTCCTCAACGCGGTTGGGTGGCTTTAGTAAGTTTGCTTAGTTTAATCAAAAAGAGTTTGCTTCTGCAGCATCCTTAGGCTGGTGATACCTCCGCGCTGGGAGTCTAGTTTCTTTCCCCAATCGTTGAGGGTGACCTTTTGCATGGATTTTCACACACTACACGACGAGCCATAGCTGATTTTCCTTTGAGCAACACCGTTGCTGCTTTGGCCATACCATGGGTATGCACAAAGGCCTTTTCTTTTCTTTGCTCGGCCAAGTGTAGGGGCAAGAGATTGACAGATAGGATGCCCAACCTAGGCGCTCCCTAATACGAGAGAGGTCTCAAATAGGGACAGTCTTAATGACCCTTAAAAATGAGCATTCATGCAATATCTAGCCAATAAGGGCAATCAAAATGAAGAAATGAATGATGCAAAATTATGAAATCAAAGGAACGGCAAGAGTGGCAATATAGTTCTTCGCGGGACGTCATGAGCTCGGTCGCATGAGTACCTAGTATGAATATGGGTCCAAAATCAATGACACAAAGCCCCGGCTCAACAGACTGTATCTTTGAGGGGTAGTGCCCCGGAAGGAATTCAAGTCTTGATATCTCCCATCCTGCATTAAGCTTATCTCTAATTTTTCTTCTGTTTCTCCCTCCTAGGCTGGGGTGTATCCCGAGTATGGCCTTAGTAGGGGCACCATTCTTTAGGGGTGGTTGGTTGTGGTAAGCCACCCTCATATGCACGACCTGCTCAAGAAAATTTTTTAATGAGAGGGGGAGGATGACGACCCCTAGCCATTAGTTTAAGCCCATCTCTGGGTGTTGCAGATTGCTTTGTCAAAAATCTAAAAAAATCAAATATGTCAAAATTTAAAAAAAATAAATATTGTCAAAAATCTAAAAAAATAAAATATGTCAAAATTCAAAAAAATCAAATATTGTTCAAAATCTAAAAAATTTAAATATGTTCGAAATTCAAAAAAAATCCAAAAATCCAAAAAAAATCAAATATTTTAAAAATCTAAGAAAATCAGATATTGTCAAAAATCCAAAAAAAAATCAAAAGATTACCAAAAATATGAGTCTTTTGTTCCTTTATTCACGTTTTTCATTATTTCTGTCTATTTATTTTGAGGACAGATATGATCTATTTGTTAAGTGTGCAGGTTGTAGGTTCAAGCTCTCCTTCTTCCATATCGTTCATTCTGTCTCTTGTTCACATTTTCTGATCTGTTCATTCCGTCTTCAATCTTATGTCTCGATCTATTCTGAAGCTCATGTCTTTCTCAGTTATTGCTTCGCTTCGCCTCATCATATCTCCATGAGAGGGCATTGCCTCATGATTATGAACCTGGCGATTCTGCTTCATCTGATCTTGGGCTTTGATTGAAGAGCGTATTTGTCATATCTTTTGTCCCGTTGTGTCCTTGTCACACGTGTCGATGTCCCTCCGTGTCGTCTCACACGTGTTGTTTTGTCCCTCTATGTCTGTCATGTTTTCATCCCACTATGTGTTCGTCACACCATGCCATGTGCTGTGTTGTCCCACGCATGTCTTTTGTCCTCCGTGTCGTCCTACCCGTGTCTTTTATCCTCCGTGGCTGTCGTCCCAAGTGTCTTTGTCCCATGTGTCTTGTCCCACTTCGTGTGCTATCCCACCGTGTTGTCGTGTTGTCTTGCCCCACCGTGTTCTTTAGTTTCGCTCACGCTTATTGTTTGTTCATATGATGTCTTGCATATGTTGTTCATGTGATTTCATCCTTCGTTATGTTATGTTATGTTAGGTTATCTTTCGTTCATTTGTTGGTTATGTTTTGTTATTGGTTGTCTTATGAAAATCTTATAAAAATCCAAAAAATGATGTTTCGCTATGCAAGTAAGTCATGTATGGCTCTCTATCCCTTACTCACTATTACATTACTATATGGTATCTACGTTATTATAATCTCTCAAGGACCGGCTAGTTGTCTGTGTGTTCTTGGATCTGATGTTCCCCCTTAACAAAAATGATGATGATCTAAGAACATACAGTTAATCGTTGGATAAGCCGTTAGTTTGAGTAGCGTGGGGGACGATGGACTCTGTCTCGCATGCCGTAGTTGCAAGAAGACTCTTGACCCCATCTTGCTCAGTATAGCAATATTATTCTTGAGTACTTTCTATTTTATCTTTCTGTACATTTGTTTTGATGATTTCTTTATTTTAGCCCAGCATGCATCATGTCACTTTTGAGCACTCACATCTCGTGAACTTTCAAAGATTTCTCCTCAGCAATGGTTAATTGCGCTTTAGCTCTTTTTTGATAAGATATTCTCATTCCACTCTGAGTTTGAATGTCTTCTCTGATCTGCCCGCTTGGTCTGGTTGGCTAGCGTGATTCTTGTTTGGTTTATCTCAGTTTCAAATCTCCTTTTCCAGCTTTTCAGTTGTGTTCTTCCGATCCCCTCATTGTCTGTAGATTGTGTCCCCAATTGAGGTTGGTCGTGTTTGCTTCTTCCCTTAGTTAGTTCTCCAGACATGTCTCATCCTTGTCACCCTTTCCTCATGGTTAGTTTAGCATTTTCAGGAGAATTTCAGTCGCTTGTTGGGTATGACGGGTGTCTTTTGCCTTAATGCCCGCTTATCAGTTCTCTCCGCTTCATCTCCATTTCTCATCGTTGTCGCTTTCGCTCCATCTCCATTCTATTTCGCCCCCGCGTTGATTTCGCTCGATCCCTTGCATAGCAGACATCAAGGAAGGGCATCTGTTGAGACCCGTTTTAAGCCTACAAGTTAAGTTATTTCTCTTATTCTCCTTTATAATGCTCTAAATTAACCATTGTTTTGGAGTCATCTTTGACCGCATTTCGAGCCCATTTCTTGACCATTTTTCAAGCCCATTGAGCTTTGGAGGCCTTTAACTTTGATTCCCCAACTTTCGGGATTGATTCGGGTAGTCTGGGTGGCCAAACAGGTGCCTGTAACTTTCTCGCATAGGTTCTGATGCGGGACGAGACCACGGACACGACAAGCTCGTGACTGTCCCTTAACGAGGGAAGCGTCGGACGTGCGCGGTTGAGAAACCGGCAATGAGCTAGGGTGATCGGCTCTCTCGTGTGCCCGGATCGGGTCACGGGACGGTCTCGCACTCTCTCGCAGCAGCGGTAATGAATAGATAAAGCGAGCTAGATATCCCTACACATGCTCTCTAGCAGCGGCATAAACAAATATATATGAAGTAAGCAAAATGCCAAGTAAGGGAGCGAATGCAATACCTCCACGCGCTCGGCATGGGGAAGACGGACCCGGCCGAAACTCGTACTCCCGGGATAAATATTACACAATGATGACAGCAATGAAATATCGCCCACTCCACGTAGAGAGGTAAAGGGCTACACAACTGGGCCCGGGAGGACCGAATTCGGGTTGACGGGCGGCTTCTCGCGTTTCTTCGACAGCACCCGAACTTGTGGCTGTAGGGCCCAGGCGCTGTCCGGAGGGACCGTGCGGGACCCGATGTCACCACTGTGGTGGTGACACTTGTGGAAGTGTTCCCTGGGCTGGCGGCACGCTGGTTCGCCAGCCGGAGGCCGGGTGGCTCCATTCGGCACCGGTCGGAATAACCGGCCACGGATCTGCCGGTTCTATTTTCTGGCGCGCGCTCCGGCGAGAACAGACGCTGCGATCAGCCCTGACGTCGGAATGCGACGAAACTGGCGCCGTTGGAAAGATGCTTCGAAGGGATTCAACCCAAGGGGATTACAGAAAAATAATCAAGCCTGTACTTCTGATTGGAGAATTTTGAAGGTTGCTGTTGTACAATGTCTAAACTCTCAGACTAGCAGGAACTTTCCTGAGAGTTGCCTTTGACCGATATGTGAACGTCCGAATCTAAGGTTATGGTCTTCAGCAAAGTTGTTAGAAATAAAGCTAGGAAATCAGGACTATTTTTGGATCTGGATTTACGAAAGGCTACAAATTACTATGATTTTGGCACTAGCAGTGGGTCGGATCTGGAATCTGGCTGACAACACTGTAGCTGAGGAAGAACACGAATTTTTAAAAATAGATGGAAGGCTGATCAAAATTTAATAAAATTCGTGGATGTAGGGGATTATGGACATAACTCCCAGTGAAATTGGAAGGGTTTGGAAAAATCAAAAAGGTGGTCGGAGATGAGAAACCCAGAGCTGTTGTCACTGTAGACAGAGACAAAACAGATCTGGGAATGACAAATGAACGAAAATAGAACATTACTAAATGGAGGAGTTTGAACGTGAAAATTTAGGTGGAGGTGGGGATTCAAGGCGAGAACACACCCTCAAAAGTTCAAAACCATCTGAGCTCGTGGCTGGCAGCAAGAATTCACGAACTACACCTCTGTCCAGCATGACAGAAACTTGAAGACGGCTCCGCGGCGGCTCGAAGGCGGCACGAACGACGGCGGCGGCGGCACGGATGATCATCGGAGATAGAGGGGAGGGGATAGAAGGTAGAATCACTCTAGAACTGGAGGTTGGAGGAGAGAAACCAGAGGGAGAGAGGAGGGGCTCAAGAACACTCTTGATTTTCCAACAATTTTCTCTTCATTAATGCCAACAAATGGAAAATACAACCTTTTATACCATGTGTCAAATCTAATCTACACCATTAGATCTAGGGGTGGGGGATGAAAGGCTGGGATTAAGTGTGATAAACACACACAAAATATTAAAATATGCCTAGTGGAATGGGGCGCCCCCTTGACCATATGTAAGGGTTGAATGGGTAGGTGAAGGTAGGTGACCTACCTTGGACCAATTTAACCACTTGTCTACCCCGGTGGCATTTGACATTCAACCCTTCTAGATGGCCACCTAGGATGGTTGACCAGCCCCACATGAGTGACATGGACCAATGGGAAAGGGCTGAGGGCCCCCATGCTGGTCCTACTGACAAATTACAAAGAAACCCAAACAATCCGTGGGAATGACGCATTGGCTTATAAAGCCGTACAATTGCGTATATACTTTCCCGTGGATATACAAATAAACTAAAGGACATAAATGCAAAATAAAATGTACATGCTCGGCGTCGATTCCCATCAACTCTCCCCGGGTGGGAGGAACTCGACCCCGTCGAGTAGGGGTGTGGATGCTCGAGTACTCCGGCGGATCCGTCACCGTGCCAAGTAACGCGGGTGTGCTCCACTCCAAGTGACCGTCACCTGCTCATTCCATATATACTCGATATGCGTGAACTCCTATGGGCTAAAGGTGGACACTCCGGGTGGGGCACTCTCAAAAGGGAAGGAAGTAGCTCGAAGACTCACTAGGAATCACCGCTGAGTCCCTATAGGTGACTGATCAGGGTATAGATGTAGAACCGATCCCATACTCATCAAGTGAGTCTACTCGCTTCACACTCATAAGAGACTGACATCGACGAGCTTGCACCAGACACATGTAGACAAACAAACGACACACAAACCATGGAAACAAACCACACAATACAAACCATACGAAGAAAAGCAAATTGACTCAACTATGACCCTAGACACACCTAATGTTAGTCCGACCCGTTCATGGGTGACGGCGGACCAGGACACCCGAATATGTGCCATACATGCATTTGACGTAACCGGAGATGGGTGGCATGGGGTACACCTAAATGTCCAAGTATGACCCAGTCATGCATGGACGGCCCTTTAGATTTAGGAGACTTTAGTGGGCTAGGAAAGCCGGGTGTGGAAGAGCCGGGTGTACTTGTATCGTGGACGGGCTTGGTGGGTATGGAGGACCCAACCCGTAGGAAAGGGGTATGAAGGTGGACTTCCCCGAAGAAGTGAAGGGAATATGAAGGGTCCAGGGATCCACTAGAGAAGGGGTTAAAGGGATCAAAGAAGTTATGACCCCTTATGGTGGGTTCCAACATGACATGGTCCCAAGTTTGGAATTCATAATCACCGTAATACATTATGATCGGTGGGACGACGGACATGTGTAGAAAATAGGACTCCTCCCTTGGGCAAAAGGGAATGAAGTCGGACTCGGTCGGCATCGGGAGGAGTAGAAGAATCTCCGTGGTGACACACCCCACGGTGCACACGGAGGTAATGGACCCTAAGGCCGGATGGGTGAAGCTAAGACTAGTGGGTTGGTCAAAGCCTCGGGCCAGTAGGTGCGTCCACTTCCATTGTGAATCTAATCCCATGACAAGATCATCCAACGTGTCAACATGGTGACTAGATCGAAAAGTTGTGTGGTAGGAGTTGAAGGGTACCAATGGTAGTGTGGGGTCCATAGATAGAAAGGGAGGTGGGACCAAGCCATCCTTGAGCCAACTAAAAAGCGGCTCTGCGATGTATAGCGTTCCCGTAAGAAACACGGGTGGCTCGGGGTGAGACGGCTCCAAGCATAATGGTTCCGAATGTGGAGTGGACCGCTGGGGTTGGGTGGCTGGACATGTGAGGGTGATCTTGCCGGGTATGTAAGGTGGGTATAAGGTGCAAGTCCTCTTGCCCCAGTCAAGATTGGCTCTTCGTTCTCCTAACCACGTTTGTCCTAAAATGATGCATGAACCAGCAAGTGTGCCGATCCTGCACCATGTGCCATCGGTGTAGAGAACAGAGCCGATCCTCTTATAGAACTCAACACAAGCAAAATCACCATCGCGGACAATCTCGCCTGTCTTGGAGAGAGACTCCACGATGTCAAGAGAAACCCAATTATCCGACTCCCTATCGGTGAAATGGAGTTCCGTTGTGGACCCGTTGGGTAGAGCGACTTTCATAGTGAGAGGGGTAAAACCAAGGGCTCGGTCCATGAGGACATTGACTTTGGCCACAAAGGTTGACCACTCGGATGTATGGTCTTGGGGAACGGCCATGGGTAGCGGATATGGACATGCATACACACGGTGACAAGACACTAGACCGGCTATGCAAGTTTGGAATGCATGCACACTAAGGACCCTAGACGTAAACCAAGACTCGGTACGTGGCGGAGATAACCGATCCGAAGATCACTCGCGCAAGTGTGCAGCCTTCCCGATAGGCGTAGCCTAACGTTCGGACAACACCTTTTGATATACCGGGTTATTGGGATGCAATGCAAAGACACACTTTTTTTTTGTTTTAAAACAATGATGACCCTAAACACGACTTAGACAATGACTAATGGCTAGACGTAAATGACACTCTCTTTTTTTTTCTTTTTGACACCCTAGACTCAACCTGCTCTGATACCAAATTGATGCGGGACGAGACCACGGACACGACAAGCTCATGACTGTCCCTTAACGAGGGAAGCATCGGACGTGCGCGGTTGAGAAACCGACAATGAGCTAGGGTGATCGGCTCTCTCGTGTGCCCGGATCGGGTCACGGGACGGTCTCGCACTCTCTCGCAATAGCGGTAATGAATAGATAAAGCGAGCTAGATATCCCTACACATGCTCTCTAGCAGCGGCATAAACAAATATATATGAAGTAAGCAAAATGCCAAGTAAGGGAGCGAATGTGATACCTCCACGCGCTCGGCGTGGGGAAGACGGACCCGGCCGAAACTCGTACTCCCGGGATAAATATTACACAATGATGACAGCAATGAAATATCGCCCACTCCATGCAGGGAGGTAAAGGGCTACACAATTGGGCCCGGGAGGACCGAATTCGGGTTGACGGGCGGCTTCTCGCGTTTCTTCGGCAGCACCCGAACTTGTGGCTGTGGGGCCCACGCGCTGTCCGGAGGGACCGTGCGGGACCCGATGTCACCACTGTGGTGGGGACACTTGTGGAAGTGTTCCCTGGGCTGGCGGCACGTTGGTTCACCGGCCGGAGGCCAGGCGGCTCCGTTCGGCACCGGTCTGAATAACCGGCCACGGATCTGCCGGTTCTATTTTCTGGCGCGCGCTCCGGCGAGAACGGACGCTGCGATCAGCCCCGACGTCGGAATGCGACGAAACTGGCGCCGTTGGAAAGATGCTTCGAAGGGCTTCAACCCAAGGGGATTATAGAAAAATAATCAAGCCTGTACTTCTGATTGGTGAATTTTGAAGGTTACTGTTGTATAGTGTCTGAACTCTCAGACTAGCAGGGAACTTTTCTGAGAGTTACCTTTGACCGATATGTGAACGTCCGCATCGGAGGTTATGGTCTTCAGCAAAGTTGTTGGAAATCAAGCTAGGAAATCAGGACTATTTTTTGATCTGGATTTTGGAAAGGCTACGAATTACTATGATTTTTTCACTAGCAGTGGCTCGGATCTGGAATCTGGCTGACAACACTGTAGCTGAGAAAGAACACGAATTTTTAAAAATAGATGGAAGCTGATCAAAATTTAAGAAAATTCGTGGATGTAGGGTATTATAGACATAACTCTCAGTGAAATTGGAAGGGTTTGGAAAAATCAAAAGGTGGTCGGAGATGAGAAACTCAGAGCTATTGTCACCGTAGATAGAGACAAAACAGATCTGGGAATGACAAATGAACGAAAATGGAAAATTACTAAATGGAGGAGTTTGAATGTGATAATTTAGGTGGAGGTGGGGATTCAAGGCAAGAACACACCCTCAAAATTTTAAATCCATCTGAGCTCGTGGCTGGCAGCAAGAATTCATGAACTATACCTCTGTCCTGCAGGACAGAAACTTGAAGACGACTCCGCGGTGGCTCGAAGGCGGCACGAACGGCGGCGGCGGCGGCACAGATGATCACCGGAGATAGAGGGGAGGGGATAGAAGGTAGAATCACTCTAGAACTGGAGGTTGGAGGAGAGAAACCAGAGGGAGAGAGGAGGGGCTCAAGAACACTCTTGATTTTCCAACAATTTTCTCTTCATTAATGCCAACAAATGGAAAATACAACCTTTCATATGCCATATGTCAAATCTAATCTACACCATTAGATCTAGGGGTGGGGGATGAAAGGCTGGGATTAAGTGTGATAAACACACAAAAAATATTAAAATATGCCTAGTGGAATGGGGCGCCCCCTTGACCATATGTAAGGGTTGAATGGGTAGGTGAAGGTAGGTGACCTACCTTGGACCAATTTAACCACTTGTCTACACATGTGGCATTTGACATTCAACCCTTCTAGATGGCCACCTAGGATGGTTGACCAGCCCCACATGAGTGACATGGACCAATGGGAAAGAGCTGAGGGCCCCATTGCTGGTCCTACTGACAAATTACAAAGAAACCCAAACAATCCGTGGGAATGACGCATTGGCTTATAAAGCCGTACAATTGTGTATATACTTTCCCGTGGATATACAAATAAACTAAAGGACATAAATGCAAAATAAAATGTACATGCTCGGCGTCGATTCCCATCAGGTTCTCTGAAGGCGGTCTCCTAGGAGACCGCGTTCATGAGAATGCGCTCTCCCAGGAGACCGCCTTCTCAATGAATAGTGCATTTTTTATTTTTTAAATTTATATTTTATTTTTATTATTTTTATTTTATCAAATGATGGTCTTCCTGAGACCGCCACTATCAAGTAGCGGTCTCATGAAGACCGTTTCTTCAGTTTTTTGCCCAGAGTCGCCCCGGCTTGGCCCAGTCGCCTAGCGGTCACCCATATGACCGTTTTTCTTCAAATGGCGGTCATGCCATGACCGTTTCTTCATGTGGCGGTCTCACGATAGACCGTTTTCTCAGAACAGATTCCAGAACCTCCCGAACTCAGATTTCTTCGCCCGAGGACTCTTTGGAGTCCTTGTTTGAACCATTTTCGAGGGAGACATGTCTCCACGTCGGTTTCCACCCATGTAGGACTCTTATCCTTGCTATTATCTCACGATTTTATCAATCTAAACTCCTATTTCAAGGATTTATCTCCTATTTTCGGGCTAGGGTTTCTACAACTCTATATAAAGAACCCAATTTGCAGTGCACGAAGGGGGGCTCTTTCTTAGTTCGGGGCGAAGCCATGCCGTATCTCCGACTCGTCTCTTCGACCCCATCCTGCAGAGGGGAGTACTGTCTTCATTTTCCATGCTCAAGGGCTTGTTTTCTCCATCTCTACTCTTTGTTCTATCTTCCAACTTTTCAGATTTTTTCATAGATTGCAGTTTTCCTGCACAACCTGTAGTTTTCCTCATATTGCATCCACTCTCTCTGCAGTTATACTGTATGTTTTTTCCTCCTATTTGTTCTATTATCATCACAATACACACACTTACGTTTTCCACCCTTCCACAAAGGTTAAAAACCTCCCCCCGGTGCATTCTCCCTCAATTTCTACCCCTCTTTTATGCATTCAGGATTGATGCTACACTTTGGTTTTCTAAGGGGTTTTTGCACTTGTGTTTATCTTTGTTTTGCAGGAGAAGCATGATTGAACGTGAGGTCCTCTTCTTCTAGCCAGCTGGAAGGCGACGAGGTTGATCCCACATCGTTTCCCGCAACCTTCTTCCGCGCGCGATCAAGTCTTCATCTTTCCAAGGTACACGGCGCCGTTGCGCTCTTTTCTCCATTCCTTTGGCGTTGTTGTAACCTTGGTGGTGATCACGGTCAGTTTTCATATTCTCATCACCCCTTTTTGTTCATCATATTCCTTTGTTCATACTTTCATGCCCATATGCATATTTGTTTAGTTTGGGGGCGGGTAGATAAATCATCTACAATAGGCTTCTGGCTCTTGGAGTATGTTGATAAGAGTTTCTCTTAGCTCCTTACTCCAAGCAATGGCTTCCCAAATTGTAATGCTGGCGGGAAACTGCTTCATCTGGTGGAGGACCTTTCGATCGACTTGAGCTCGAGCATCCTCCAATGATGATAGTATGTCAGGCTGGGCCTTCTGTGGGTTGCTGCGCTGCTCCCCGTCGGGGAGTTGCACTGCCATGCCTTTACCACTGGGATCGAGCTGACTCTGATCACCGGTGGACTTCTGGAACAGGCGTGCCAATGATGGCTCTTCTGAGAGTGGCTGGCGAGCAGGCTCGTCCTTACTGGATGGTCCTGCTAGTTATGCGGAAGAGAATGGAACTGGTGCAGGGACTGGAATGCTGGCAGCTGTCCCCTCTGTCCCGGAGGGGTCAAAGATGCCGGCCCCTTTCTAAATTTCTACCTTCGGAATGGGGGCAGGTTCCTCCCCTCGAAAAAGGATAATACGCTCTGGGTCGAAGGTGGACGGGTGAAGAGGTAGCTCAGGAATCCTCCCACGGCCTCTACCGCGTCCCCGGCCACGACCTCGGCCGCGGCCAGTGTGTTCCGGTGCTGGCTGCAGCCCGAGCGGGGCGATGGTTATTTGTTTGGTTTGGGAAGCCACTGGCTCGCCCCACGCGGAGGCGTTAATGTTATCAGGGGGTGGAATAGCCACCATGTTATAGGTGCAGCCCCGAAGCATTTCTTCCAGCTACTCTGTTGTGATCTCCTTGTCTTTGTAGAACAAGGAGAGTTCTTTTAGGATGAGGAGCCTTTCGCCGTTCTTGATCTTCTGGATCACCTCTTGGACCCAGCTTCTGAGGCGAGCTCGCTTCTGCATTTCTTCCCACGGGATGTAGCTGTCGAGTGGGAGAGTTTCGGTAGGACGAGGAGGGATGTATTCCTCCAGGTCATCAATGAGCCGCTAGAGCCTCTAGAGAGGCGTTGGCTCGGTTAAAGCCTGTAAGGCGGTTGCTTGCTCAGCTTGTTTCTTGAGCCGCCTTTTGAGGTTCTTCCACCTATTTTTCTTCTGTCTTTAGGCGATGGCCGCCTCCAAGGGAGTAGGAGGGAGAGGTGCTAGGGTTGGAGTTGATAAATCCCCGTGAGGATATCTCCGAGCTAATCTCTTGGCAGGGTGAGGTCACCGGCTTTTCTTTGCCTGGATTTCAATCCAGGCACCTTCTGCTTGTTGTATTTGGAAGGTGCCGTTAATCGCATGCTCGTTTACCTCAAGTGGTAGCTCCTAGTATGCTGGGATACTGGAACTGGTGTTCGAAGACGTGCGTGCGGCTTGATGCCTTACCCACGGTGGTGAGGAAGGCCGGTGGTAGGCCGGCATACTGGTACTGGCATCTCAAGACGTATGCACAATTTGTTGCCTTACCCGTAGTGGCGATGAAGGTTGCCTTTGATAGGCTGGTGTGCTGGGGCTGGCGTCTGAAGATGTATGTGTGGTTTGAAGCCATACCCGCGATGGCAAAGGAGGCCTGTGGTAGGCCGGCATACTGGTGCTGGCGTCCGAAGACGTGTGCGCGGTTTGATGCCTTACCCGCGGTGGTGAGGAAGGCCGATGGTAGGTCGGCATACTGGTGCTGGCGTCCGAAGACATGTGCGCGATTTGATGCCTTACCCGCAGTGGTGAAGTAGGTGGCCTTTGATAGGCTGGTGTGCTGGGGCTGGCATCTGAAGACGTATGCGCGGTTTGAAGCCTTACCCACGGTGGCGAAAAAGGACTGTGGTAGGCCAGCATACTGGTGCAGGCGTCCAAAGACGTATGCACGGTTTGATGCCTTACTCGTGGTGGTGAAGTCAGTAGCCTTTGATAAGCTGGTGTGCTGGGGTTGGCGTCTGAAGACGTATGCGTGGTTTGAAGCCTTACCCACGGTGGCGAAGTCTTTTATTAAGAGATGGACTGGGAGACGTGCTTGGCGTATTGCTCCTTAGCCTTGCCTTTGCGATCCGACTGGGAACAGGGTCTTGTGACAGCTGGAGACGTAGCGTAGCGGGGCACTGCCGATCCGGGCAATTGCCCTGACTTCGCGCGTCGACTGGGCCTCGTGATGGAGGGCCCGACTTACGAGCTGAAGTCACTGAAGGCTCTGAAGACATCTATTTTGTGATCTGGACTGGGTTGCAGGGCATGCGGAGAGGACCCAATGGCTCGCCAGCCGAAGAAACACGACATGATTGCACCGGAACCTTACCCTACTTTTCCTTCCCCTTCCTATCTCCCGACGCCAGAGATGGAGGTAGGGTAGGAGGAGAGCAGGAGAAACTTGGGACGCCCATCGTCGCCTCACCCACTAGGACATCCTCTCGGTCGAGAAGGACTCGGAGTAGCTTGGTGGTATCCTCTTTGGAGAATGGAAGAGACTCCAACTCTTGCCAGGGCCGTGATTGCACGGCCAGAGCGGTAGGGGCTGGCTGGCTGGTTGTCGATGTCTGGGCATCTGGAGGAGTTGGGGTGGCAGGAGGATGGATGACATTGACTGAGAAATCACTCGGCTCTGCCTCCTGGCTGGCGTCTCGCTCCCTGCGCCTTCGCAGGTGCTCGAGAGCCTCCCGATTATCGATTCGAAACTCGAGCCATTCTAGGGTATGTTGATAAGGTAGCCCGTGCCCATTTTCTTGTGGAGGTTCTGGTTGCACTTGTGCATTTCGGGCGATGCTCATGGTCTCTTCAACGGATTCTCAAAGCCTCAGAGTCGCCATATAGTTCCCTTTAGCATCGATTTACTCTCACTGGATCTGTTCCTGGATTAGGTGCTGAACTTCCTCCCACGATTCGATCGCATGGTAGATTTTGGCATGAAAAGGGAAATACTGGGGATGACTAAAGTCCCATTGGGTGTAGCCTACCGGCAGATCGCGGGACATGATCTACCCCCTCTTGATGAAGACATCGAAGAGCCGTCGGGTTCTCTCTCTTTAGAAGGAGAGGGGTGTGCGGTAATGCCAGGGTCTCCACCCTGGATACCACAGTTAGCGCTTCCCTTGGTTGGTATTGGGCTCCTATGCTTCATTATCAGTGAGAGAAAATGCAGCCATCATGTGAATCATTTTAGCTGTGTAGTGAATCACATGTGCGGCCTTAGCTGTCCTGGACCACACATGTGGCTGTGGGGGATCGACGAGACCACACTTCATTTTGATGAGGCCATCTTGGATCAGCTTCTGTGCCTTAGTCTTGAAGACGTAGCAATCTTCAAGTGGATGGCCTAGCATGCGATGATATGGGCAATAACTAGGGTCCTTAGTTTTCTGGGCCTCGTCCGACCTGCGAGCTTCTGGCAGCTCGATAATCTACAGAGGTCGAAGAGCATCTTTGTGTGCTCCTTTTTAAAGGAGAAGTGTGTCTTCATATGCTCTGAAAAGGAAGGAGCGGCCGGCTTGTCCGCGGGCTTTTCGTCAGAGCCGCTTGGCTCGGCCTCCTTATTGGCT
This sequence comes from Amorphophallus konjac, assembly GCA_022559845.1. Lineage (NCBI taxonomy): Eukaryota > Viridiplantae > Streptophyta > Magnoliopsida > Alismatales > Araceae > Amorphophallus > Amorphophallus konjac. Next base: position 78,391,211 of record CM040126.1, read on the forward strand.
TTAGCGGTAGGGGTGAATTCAATAATGTTCACCTCCTTACCGGGCTAGCGTTCTCGTGCATGTTTACCCTTTGCTGAAGTGTAGCTCGGGTTGTCGGTGAAGAACATCTCTATTTCAGCAACTGCCGAGTTGATCTGGTCAAAGCTTTTGATATTGCTGCCGAGGAGCTTTTCGCTGACCTCGGTCGCCAAGCCTCAGCAACATATGGTGATGGCATCCTCTTCAACTGGCGGATTGATACACCTCATGCTGAGGTCTCGCCATTTCTTGATAAAGTCGAGGGCGCTCTCGCCCTTCTTCTGTCGGAGAGAATAGAGCTCGACTAGGGAGATCTTTCGCTCGGCCGTCTGGAAACGGTCAAGGAACTTCTTCTGAAGATGTGCCTAGTCGATCACTGAGTTGGGCTTCAGGCGGGAATACCATTGAAATGTTGTTCCCGTAAGTGAAGTGGCAAAATAGTGGAGGAGATATGACTCGTCCAACGCTAGCTCACCCATGGCCGATATGTAGTAGGCCAAGTGCTCATGTGGAGACCCTTGCCCGTCAAACTTCTATAGCTTCGGGGGCTTGGCATACTCTGGAGGGAGCTTTTTCAACTGGTGATGGAGCAGGTAGGGTACACTATAGAGGTCTATAGTGGCGACCCCTTCCCCATACTCGGCGAGCTTTGTCTCGACAATCCGCTCGATCATCTGGCATTGCGCCATGAGGTTGTCGGGTACTAGCATATTGGATGCTCACGGATGAGCTTCGACTGGGGGCGTGCTGAACTCAGCTGCTGTCGGGGTTCGGGCAGCTGCCGCTGAAGTGCTAGCACCATTGTGCCCCATTGGCTGTGCTGGTGCTTCGGTCGGAGGCCTTGTAGGTTGCTAAGGGTGAAGGTCTCGTTCCTGAAGGAGGTCTTGCAGGAGGGCCTTCAAATGTTGGTTCTCCTTCACGAGAGTCTCGAGGGTCACCTCTTGAACTTCATTTTTCAGAGGATCATTGTTGTCTTGGTCTGTGTTGATAGGCACGCCATGGTCCTCGGCTGGAACTTCTTCTGCACGTTCCGATGCTTGAGGTCCAGCAGAAGTGCCGATGTGGCCCGACGGCGCCGGAGGTTGAGTTTGATGGCGAGGCCTCCTGAATTGGATAAGAGGCTGGTTCAGGTCATTAGACTGAGTATCAGGCTGGTGTCCGGTGGTATAACACGTGAACAGCCGAACTGCGTCGTTGATGAGCTGAACCGTCTGCTTTTTCTGGGAATGCTTCTCAGAGCGGAGTAGTTTCCCCAGCCTATCAAAGATAGAGGTTCATTATGGTGGAGCCTCCATCATGGTGCCGACCTAAGGAGAACTCAAAACTGAGTGCTAGTGGCGCCCGGAATGAGCCCTTCTTTATTTCCACTTATTTAAGCGGGGGATGCTGAGTGGCTGGGTGTCGTCAGACTATGCCGATGTAGACGCGGTTGCATCTCGCCCGACGGCACGCCTGAGCGCTCAGAAGGGCTTCTTGGTACGTGCCCTCAGAACAGCTTGAGCCTCTTCCAGGGCAACACAGATTTAAGTTGTTAATCTTCCTTATCATTGTTCCTTCGACGAGACTTGGGAGCCTCGGTATCGGGCTAGTGCGGGTGCCCCTGAACTGCTGTCGAGGCACCTGCTTCTCTAAGCTCTGCTTTATCCTCTCGCGTCTGCCATAGGAGGCTGAAGCGATTGGTGGTAGGGACTCTAGGGACGGTTTACTCCCGAGGTATGATTGGTTCGCCTCCATTGAGATGAATCCGCAGATCACCGACAACGACGGTCTTGCTGGAATTACTGGTTGCAGCGGCGAGTCGCCTGCCTTTACGATCGTGGCGACGCTTCTTCTGGGGAGTGGAGGAAGGTCCTGCTTCGAGGTGGTAGATCGAGAAAACCCGATCTCCCGTTGCTGCCAGCGCGAGGCTGTCAACCGAAAGTGTTGGGATCGGCCTCCGGGGCACGAGGTCCGTATCAGGAGCCAATGGATGAGTGACTCGGGTGTAAGCTCTTGCCTGATCCGATAGGAGTGTCATTGATGCTCGAAATGGCACTCTTGCATCGAGAACCAATGTTGCAGAAGATTCTGGAGTGCCAGCAGCCCAAGGTTATAAACCTACGTCGGGTGCTGACGTAGCTGGAGGGTGAGACAAAGGGCCCATGGCGGGCATTGAGACTTCCACATCCTAAAGAGGGAGACCAATGTTGGGAGTTGGCGTTGTTGGATGGTAGGGGGAAAGATCCTATGGTAGAGCTGGGAGGCCAAGGGCCCGATGTGGAGAGTCCGCGCCGAAAACTGACCTTAATAAGACTCGGGGTTGTGTGCCTAGGCTGGATCCTAGGGAGCCTCGAACTCGGGGTTGTGTGCCTAGGCTGGATCCTAGGGAGCCTCGAACTCGGGGTTGGGAACCCGTATTGAGTGACGGCTTCGAGTCGGAGGACCCGAGTAGAGTTTTGGGGAGCCTCACCGCCGGGGTTTGAAACCCATGCTAGGAGCAGGCTCGGCTGGGACTCAGAGCTGAGAGCCCGAGTGAGATGCTGAGGAGCCGCGAACCTAGCGCTGAAAACCCGTATAAGGTGTTGGCTCGGCCGGAACTCGGAACTAGGGACCTGAGTGAAAAGTTGAGAAGCCATGGCCTCGGGGTGGGAAACTCGTGTGGAGGGCTGGCTCGAATGGGACTCAGGCTGAGAACCCGAGCGAGATACTGGGAAGTCGGGGACCCGGGTCAAGGAGCCGACGTCGGGTGCCAACTTTGCTGGAACTTGGGGTTATAGACCCAACCAAAATACTAGAGTGGTGGCCGAGACCCGGGGAGCAAGGCCCGCATTGGAGGTCGGTTGGTGCTACACCCAGGGGCTAACGCTTGCTCGAGCAGTAGATGATCTGGGACCCCGACAGGGGCCAGTAGTGGAAGCCCCGACCTTGATGCTCGGATGGGCCACAGATGTTGGAAACAGGCGCGGTGCGTCTGCCGCGTGAACTAGCATAGGCATTAGGAGCAGCTGCAGAGCAACCACGGGGACTACACCCAAGAAATACGGTGATCTGACGACAGGGGCGAAGCTGTCGAAAGCAATCGGCGTCACCAAGTAGCCCACCTGTGCATGGGTGGCGATGACATTGGGGCCAAAGGTCACCACCGCTATAGTTGCTGGAATGCTGGCTGCTAGAGAGGAGACAGTCGGAGACGGTTGTCGGGCGCGGTCCAGCTATCAGAACGTGAAATAGGAACTACCGAAAAACGTGTGCGTGTGTCCCCCCTCTACCTCTCCTGCAAGGACCAGAAAAAGGGCACCACGGCTTCAGGGCTGGCACAGACTTCTCTTCAGCAGAAAGAAGAAAGGCGAGAGAAGTCCCACCGGGCGTGCCATCCTTGTTATGCGTGTATCGGGGATCGGTGACCGGGATGAGGGAAGAGATAAAGCGGTAAAAGAAAATACGGGAGTTTGATGTATCTCAGGTATCCTCCTTCATAGCCGTATGCCTCTCACGATGGTACCGGGCACTTGCCTTTTACGGAAGGTCGGAGGGGCTCGAATGGCACGAGAAGTTTCTGGGGTTAAAGTAACTAGACCGGGGTGCAGGCGTGCCAGCCAATTTCTCGACAATCACCCATGGAACCAAAGGTTGACTGGAGAAGCATCGCCAAGACGTGACACGTAGGCTCGGGAAGTCAGGCGACACATGGAGACAGAAGGTTCCATGGGTACGAGTGCACATATGATTGTTGGGAATCGTGTACTGGACATCTTTTTCCACCGACTGCAAGCAGTCGGTGTTTATTTACATCGGATTGAATCTGAACACCTTTATTCCTTGCTGAAGAGAAGTCTGTATGTGTCTGAAGCCATGGATAGGGAGGGTCGGGGGAATCCTGCAGCTATAAGGGCGCATTTGACTGGGAGGTTGGGTTCACAGGGGTGAGATATGCTGGACACACACTGGACAACGCGGGAAGGAGCTGAGACCCGAGTACAGGTGCATGTATTCAACTGGTTTCATGTTGTACGAGAGCGACGTGAGCTTTACAGAAGGGCCGAGAAGGCCAAAGTACAACTGGTTCAAGCCGTGGGACAATTCGACAAGTGGGCCGGTCCCCGAGTCAGTGCATAATAAGGCGGGCGTCCGCGTGTTTTTACAGAGACTCTCCACAAGGTGAGAGACATGCCTGATTCGCTGAGAGAGGGCTAGACTGGATGGCATGGGGGGATATTGGTTGACACTTGGAGGAGGGCCGGATGCGGCTCGGGACGAGCAGTCGGGTACGGGTCCTGAGAGGTGAGTATCTTCATGCTGGGGAGTTCGGGCCGGTCCCGGGAATGTTACTTCTAGGCCGGGGTCCGCCTAACTCGAGTCATCAGTCAGAGTGGTCGGTGGCAAACTTGGGACGAGTGATGGGCACGCGGTTCCGTGACGGAGGTAGGTGCGGCTTGATGGCGCATGTGTGGCCATCGTAGGTTGTCATGTGCGGGCAAACCCGGGATGTAGGTGTGTTTACCGCTGTCATAGCGCCTTACGTGTGACGGAGGCGGGCTTGTATGCGATGGCTAAATGCCATATGATGGAAGTGCGAGCGACATACCCTCGGCGTATATGAGCCAATCAACAAGCCAACCACGCGTGCACACTTAGCTCCTTGCATCCTCGATCCTTGTTGGATGCTTGCAGAAGTCCGAGGGTGCAACAGTTAGATCGTAGGTTGTTGCATTCGTCTGCCTATATGCCCCTTGAGCTCCCAAGGGGGCTTTTATAGGGGAATATGAAGGGTCAGGGAGAGTTTAGGCGGACCAAGTTGAGGGCCAAACTTGGTCCGCGTAAACCCTTGCAAAAACACATTTTTTTTTGTTTACTGAGTGGGGGTTGGAGGGTTTAGGTGGACCAACCCAGGGGCTGGGTTTGGTCCGCCTAAACCCCTCACCGGAGGGTTTACACACGGCAAAGGCTGGCTTTTTTTATTTGAAAAATATTTTTTTTGTTGGATGAGGTTTAGGCGGACCAAACCTGGGGGCAGGTTTGGTCCGCCTAAACACTAGGTTTAGGCGGCCCAGACTGGGCCAAGGTTTGGTCCGCCTAAACCCCTACGGCAACTTTGATAATGGAAATAGGATGGGTTAGGATAAGTTATTCGTGGATGAGTGGATTATTTAAATTTGAGAGTTAAAATACACCACTTCAGGTCAAATAGGGTTAAGATCTTTAACCCGGGGTTAAGTCATTCTCCCTCTCTCACAAGAACGTACACCCTACCCAACTCTAGGTAGGATAATTAAGTACCAAACAAAAAATATAAAAATTTAAAAATAATCTATCTCGGGCTCACCCAGGTTAACTCATGCTAACCTGTTATCAAAGTGTCCCCTAGGGGCTAGGGCAGACTGGACTTGGGGGCTGGGTTTTTGTGCAAATAACCTTTTTTTAATTATACCAGGGGTTTAGGTAGACCAACCTGGGCGCCAAGTTTGGTCCGCCTAAAACCCCCGGGGGGTTGAGGCGGAGCAAGTCTGCAGAGAGAGGGGGGGCGGTCCCCACCCTATAAAATGCCCCTTTTTTACTTCTTTTGGCCCCACTTTGACCCAGTGTGACCACCAAAAGATGAGAAGGATTGATAACGCGATAGTTCGTCGTTTAAAACACGCGTATAACAATCTTAAAACCGAACTCGCACAAAATGATCAAAAGAGAACGTAGTACTATGGCAAGCACGGGTCGAATCCACAGGGAAGAAGAGATTTTTAGAGTTAAAAACCTTTTCCTTTGAAAAATACTTGTGATTTGGATTTGCTTAAAGAAAATAGTGAAATGATGAACAAACCAAACACTTAATTGAACACACCATGACTATGCGCTTATGCTATAGAAAATATTTGCATGAAGTGGAAAGAAGATATAGAAGAAAGAGAAAGAGAGGGAAGAAGAGCAAGAACTAGATCAAGAGAACAACTCCTTTCATTAACTTAAAGAAAGAGTACATGAAATGTGAAATAAGTTTATACTAATGACACAATGAGATTACAATGAAGTGAAATATCACAAAAGCAATAACACAAGAAAAGCCTGGAGTTTGGAGTTTGGAGTTTGGATATGGTAGCAGCAATGGTGATGATAGCGCCGTCCTCTCTTGGCCTTGGATCACGAACAACATTATGGAAGATGTCGTCTACGTCGGGAGGAAGTCGCCTTCGTCGTTGAAGCAGTCTTTGGAGGGTGAATAAAAGGGAGAACTCGGAGGCCTAAGGTTGGGAGAGAAATTGCCAAAAGAAGAACACTCTTCTCCTTCTTGTCATGGGCTATTTATAGGAAAAGTTGGGTAGATGGAGGGTGGAGATTGTATCAAAGGAGATGGATGGATAGGATTTAAGTATAATATGATGCATGGGGAAGAGAAAAAGTAGGTGAGTACACCCTCCTTGGGCTTTGGACAACCCCCTTCCCAAGACTCATCATTCCTCTCCTTTATTTTAAACTTTGAATTCAATTCTCCCTCCAACCGAAAAATGTGTTTCTTTTACTCAATTTTAAACTTTTAGAATTTCTTTTCCCTCCAATCAAAATATGTACTTTTGACTTGGTCAACATGGTGGTGACAGTTTTACCCCCGGCTTCTTTTGTAATTACCTTCGGTGTCCTACACACATATAATTACACTTTAGTTCATAAAAATTACCACAATGTGCACATAAATCTTTAATGCTTATGATTATGCAATGGAGAATTAATGCTCATGGCCCTCGACTTTAATTTATTATTAAATAAGATAATCGAATTAATCAATTTACGTGAAAGCTCCAATTTAAATGCGGAGTTGAGGTTAACTATGAAATATGCATAATTGCCTAATTATATACACATAAAATGGTGTATATGCAATGAATTGTCATAAGAAATAGACACTTATCACACCCTCCAACTTACTCATTGCTAGTCCCTTAGCAATGTAAACAATTAGAAAATTAGGACTAGCAAACACTCATGTGTCACAGTTCATGGCAAGAACATTAGGCGTAATGATTTAGACTTTGGAGTATTACATGTTCAAGTAGAATATATTCGGTACAAATTTCATCAGTCCATGTGTTTAGACCTTTCCTCAGGATACACTCGAAATTAAATATCTCTTTATGTATGAGTGATATAACTTGACTAATGACTACCAAAAAGTCTAGATGAATGAGTCTTCTACCTTTCACTTAAAGATGATTTTTTATTTTGTCCACATCTTGAATTAAGCTTCTCGAATTACAGGTAGCTTCACTCTGCCTATTTATTCTTTTTTTTTTTGACACACGGTGTTGCACATCCCTTTGCCGTTTGACGCAAACCGCAACTCTTGCCTTAGGAGAAGCAGGCCCGGTTACTAAGTTCAGGGGCATTTTCCATGTATTATTTTTTTTCTTTTTTTTTGACAGGTAACTTTTTCCTCACGATTACTTTCACCGAATGGGCATAATATCCATCATCACCTAAGGTCCAGCAAAATTCCCATCATCCTAATGTTTGTCATCCACCAATCTTGTTATTGTGCAATTGTGTGCAAGTTCAATAGAATTTTCAAGTGTATTCTAAGGAGAAGGCTAAAGACATAACCAATTCATCCCTTTAACTTGCAACTTTCACGAGTAAGACTGTAAGTCCTATTATTTTAAGAAAAGTTTCTCATCATGAAATATGAACATGAAACACTTGTTAGAGATGTGATGAAATGTTGTAATTATTTTGAGAAAATTAGAGCTCAAGCTACCCCCCAACTTATGTGACATTGTCCTAATAACATGAATAAGATATAAAGCCATAAAATGTAGAGGGAAGGATAGATACGACCTGAGAGAGAGATGTCGTCGTCAAAGAAATATTGCTCCATGCTCCATGCTCCGTAAACAAAAGAAGAAAATCAATCACAATTTTTTTTTTGAAAAGAGACAGGATAATTGGGTTGCCTCCCAGGAGGGCTGGCTCGAATGGGACTCAGGGCTGAGAACTCGAGTGAGATACTGGGAAGTCGGGGACCCGAGTCAAGGAGCCGACGTCGGGTGCCGACTTTGCTGGAACTTGTGGTTATAGACCTAGCCAAAATACTAGAGTGGTGGCCGAGACCCGGGGAGCAAGGCCCGCATTGGAGGTCAGTTGGTGCTACACCCGGGGGCTAACGCTTGCTCGAGCAGTAGATGATCTGGGACCCCGACAGGGGCCAGTAGTGGAAGCCCCGACCCTGATGCTCGGATGGGCCACTATGTTGGAAACAGGCGCGGTGCGTCTGCCGCACGAACTAGCGCAGGCATTAGGAGCAGCTGCAGAGCAACCACGGGGACTACACCCAAGAAATACGGTGATCTGACAACAGGGGCGAAGCTGTCGAAAGCAATCGGCGTCACCAAGTAGCCCACCAGTGTATGGGTGGCGATGACATTGGGGCCAAAGGTCACCGCCGCTATAGTTGCTGGAATGCTGGCTGCTAGAGAGGAGACAGTCGGAGACGGTTGCCGGGCGCGGTCCAGCTATCGAACATGAACTAGGAACTACCAAAAAATGCGTGTGTGTGTCCCCCCTCTACCTCTCCTGCAAGGACCAGAAAAGGGCACCACGGCTTCAGGGCTGGCACAGACTTCTCTTCAGCAGAAAGAAGAAAGGCGAGAGAAGTCCCACCGGGCGTGCCATCCTTGTTATGCGTGCGTCGGGGATCGGTGACCGGGATGAGGGAAGAGATACAGTGGTAAAAGAAAATACGGGAGTTTGATGTATCTCAGGTATCCTCCTTCATAGCCGTATGCCTCTCACGATGGTACCGGGCACTCGCCTTTTACGGAAGGTCGAGAGGGGGTCGAATGGCACGAGAAGTTTCTAGGGTTAAAGTAACTAGACCGGGGTGCGGGCGTGCCAGCCAATTTCTCGACAATCACCCATGGAACCAAAGGTTGACTGGAGAAGCATTGCCAAGACGCGACACGTGGGCTCGGGAAGTCAGGCGACACATGGAGACAGAAGGTTCCATGGGTGCGAGTGCACATATGATTGTTGGGAATCGTGTACTGGACGTCTTTTTCCACCGACCGCAAGCAGTCGGTGTTTATTTACATCGGATTGAATCTGAACACCTTTATTCCGTGCTGAAGAGAAGTCTGTATATGTCTGAAGCCATGGATAGGGAGGGTCGGGGGCATCCTACAGCTATAAGGGCGCATTTGACTGGGAGGTTGGGTTCACAGGGGTGAGATACGCTGGACACACACTGGACAACGCGGGAAGGAGCTGAGACCCGAGTACAGGTGCATGTATTCAACTGGTTTCATGTTGTACGAGAGCCACGTGAGCTTTACAGATGGGCCGAGAAGGTCAAAGTATAACTGGTTCAAGCCGTGGGACAATTCCGACAAGTGGGCCGGTCCCCGGGTCAGTGCATAATAAGGCGGGCATCCGCGTGTTTTTACAGAGACTCTCCACAAGGCGAGGGACATGCCTGATTCGCTGAGAGAGGGCTAGACTGGATGGCATGGGGGGATATTGGTTGACACTTGGAGGAGGGCCGGATGCGGCTCGGGACGAGCAGTCGGGTACGAGTCCTGAGAGGTGAGTATCTTCATGCTGGGGAGTTCGGGCCGGTCCTGGGAATGTTACTTCTAGGCCGGGGTCCGCCTAACTCGAGTCATCAGTCAGAGTGGTCGGTGGCAAACTTGGGATGAGTGATGGGCACGCGGTTCCGTGACGGAGGTAGGTGCGGCTTGATGGCGCATGTGTGGCCATCGTAGGTTGTCATGTACGGGCAAACCCGGGATGTAGGTGTGTTTGCCATTGTCATAGCGCCTTACGTGTGACGGAGGCGGGCTTGTATGCGATGGCTAAATGCCATATGAGGGAAGTGCGAGCGACATACCCTCGGCGTATATGAGCCAATCGACAAGCCAACCACGCGTGCACACTTAGCTCCTTGCGTCCTCGATCCTTGTTGGATGCTTGCGGAAGTCTGAGGGTGCAACAGTTAGATCGTAGGTTGTTGCATTCGTCTGCCTATATGCCCCTTGAGCTCCCAAGGGGGCTTTTATAGCGGAATATGAAGGGTCAGGGAGAGTTTAGGCGGACCAAGTTGAGGGCCAAACATGGTCCGCATAAACCCTTGCAAAAACACATTTTTTTTTTTTACTGAGTGGGGGTGGGAGGGTTTAGGTGGACCAACCCAGGGGCTGGGTTTGGTCCGCCTAAACCCCTCACCGGAGGGGTTTACACAGGGCAAAGACTGGCTTTTTTTATTTGAAAAAATCTTTTTTTTTTGGATGAGGTTTAGGCGGACCAAACCTGGGGGCAGGTTTGGTCTGCCTAAACACTAGGTTTAGGCGGCCCAGACTGGGCCAAGGTTTGGTCCGCCTAAACCCCTACGGCAACTTTGATAATGGAAATAGGATGGGTTAGGATAAGTTATTCGTGGATGAGTGGATTATTTAAATTTGAGAGTTGAAATACACCACTTCGGGTCAAATAGGGTTAAGATCTTTAACCCGGGGCTAAGTCATTCTCCCTCTCTCACAAGAACGTACACCCTACCCAACTCTAGGTAGGACAATTAAGTACCAAACAAAAAATATAAAAATTTAAAAATAATCTATCTCGGGCTCACCCAGGTTAACTCATGCTAACCTGTTATCAAAGTGTCACCTAGGGGCTAGGGTAGACTGGACTTGGGGGCTGGGTTTTTGCGTCGAAAAACCTTTTTTTAATTATACCAGGGGTTTAGGTAGACCAACCTGGGCGCCAAGTTTGGTCCGCCTAAAACCCCCGGGGGGTTTAGGCGGAGCAAGTCTGCAGAGAGAGGGGGGGCGGTCCCCACCCTATAAAATGCCCCTTTTTTACTTCTTTTGGCCCCACTTTGACCCAGTGTGACCACCAAAAGATGAGAAGGATTGATAACGCGAAAGTTTGTCGTTTAAAACACGCGTATAACAATCTTAAAACCGAACTCGCACAAAATGATCAAAAGAGAACGTAGTACTATGGCAAGCACGGGTCGAATCCACAGGGAAGAAGAGATTTTTAGAGTTAAAAACTTTAGAGTCCTTTGAAAAATACTTGTGATTTAGATTTGCTTAAAGAAAATGGTGAAATGATGAACAAACCAAACACTTAATTGAACACACCATGACTATGCGCTTATGCTATAGAAAATAATTGCATGAAGTGGAAAGAAGATATAGAAGAAAGAGATAGATAGGGAAGAAGAGCAAGAACTAGATCAAGAGAACAACTCCTTTCATTAACTTAAAAGAAAGAGTACATGAAATGTGAAACAAGTTTATACTAATGACACAATGAGATTACAATGAAGTGAAATATCACAAAAGCAATAACACAAGAAAAGCCTGGAGTTTGGAGTTTGGAGATGGTAGCAGCAATGGTGATAATAGCGCCATCCTCTCTTGGCCTTGGATCACGAACAACCTTGTGGAAGATGTCATCTACGCCGGGAGGAAGTCGCCTTCGTCGTTGAAGCAGTCTTTGGAGGGTGAATAAAAGGGAGAACTCGGAGGACTAAGGTTGGGAGAGAAATTATCAAAAGAAGAACACCCTTCTCCTTCTTGTCATGGGCTATTTATAGGAAAAGTTGGGTAGATGGAGGGTGGAGATTGTATCAAAGGAGATGGATGGATGGGATTTAAGTAGAATATGATGCATGGGGAAGAGAAAAAGTAGGTGAGTACACCCTCCTTGGGCTTTGGACAACCCCCTTCCCAAGACTCATCATTCCTCTCCTTTATTTCAAACTTTGAATTCAATTCTCCCTCCAACCGAAATATGTGTTTCTTTTACTCAATTTTAAACTTTTAGAATTTCTTTTCCCTCCAATCAAAATATGTACTTTTGACTTGGTCAACATGGTGGTGACAGTTTTACCCCCGGCTTCTTTTGTAATTACCTTCGGTGTCCTACACACACATAATTACACTTTAGTCCATAAAAATTATCACAATGTGCACATAAATCTTTAATGCTCATGATTATGCAATGGAGAATTAATGCTCATGGCCCTCAACTTTAATTTATTATTAAATAAGATAATCGAATTAATCAATTTACGTGAAAGCTCCAATTTAAATGCGGAGTTGAGGTTAACTATGAAATATGCATAATTGCCTAATTATATACACATAAAATGGTGTATATGCAATGAATTGTCATAAGAAATGGACACTTATCACACCCCCCAACTTACTCATTGCTAGTCCCTTAGCAATGTAAACAATTAGAAAATTAGGACTAGCAAACACTCATGTGTCACAGTTCATGGCAAGAACATTAGGCGTAATGATTTAGACTTTGGAGTATTACAAGTTCAAGTAGAATATATTCGGTACAAATTTCATCAGTCCATGTGTTTAGACCTTTCCTCAGGATACACTCAAAATTAAATATCTCTTTATGTATGAGTGATATAACTTGACTAATGACTACCAAAAAGTCTAGATGAATGAGTCTTCTACCTTTCACTTAAAGATGATTTTTTATTCTGCCCACATCTTGAATTAAGCTTCTCGAATTACAGGTAGCTTCACTCTGCCTATTTATTCTCTTTTTTTTTGACACACGGTGCTGCACATCCCTTTGTCGTTTGACGCAAACCGCAACTCTTGCCTTAGGAGAAGCAGGCCCGGTTACTAAGTTCAGGGACATTTTCCATGTATTATTTTTTTTTCTTTTTTTTTGGCAGGTAACTTTTTCCTCACGATTACTTTCACCGAATGGGCATAATATCCATCATCACCTAAGGTCCAGCAAAATTCCCATCATCCTAATGTTTGTCATCCACCAATCTTGTTATTGTGCAATTGTGTGCAAGTTCAATAGAATTTTCAAGTGTATTCTGAGGAGAAGGCTAAAGACATAACCAATTCATCCCTTTAACTTGCAACTTTCACGAGTAAGACTCTAAGTCCTATCATTTTAAGAAAAGTTTCTCATCATGAAATATGAACATGAAACACTTGTTAGAGATGTGATGAAATGTTGCAATTATTTTGAGAAAATTAGAGCTCAAGCTGCCCCCCAACTTATGTGACATTGTCCCTAATGACATGAATAAGATATAAAGCCATAAAAAGTAGAGGGAAGGATAGATACGACCTGAGAGAGAGATGCCGTCGTCAAAGAAATATTGCTCCATGCTCCATGCTCCATGCTCCGTAAACAAAAGAAGAAAATCAATCACAATTTTTTTTTTTGAAAAGAGACAGGATAATTGGGTTGCCTCCAAGAAGCGCTAAGTTTAACGTCTTCAGCTAGATGCAATGTAGCTCACAATGGGTCACTCAGCCTGAGAGAGTCCTCCTGCAGCATTGGAAGATTTTCAATGTAAGGTTTCAAACGTTGACCATTGACAGTGAAAGTTTGACCAGTTTTAGGATCAAGAATTGTTATTGCACCATGGTCAAATATTTTAACTACCTCATATGGTCCATCCCATCGAGATTTCAATTTGCCAGGGAATAATCGCAGTCTAGAGTTAAAAAGTCAGACCTTTTGGTTGATTTGAAAAGTTTTTCGTGAAATGTGTTTATCATGGAATGCTTTAGTCTGGGCTTTATAAATCCTAGAGTTCTCAAGGCCTCATTGCGAAGTTCCTCTAACTCATTCAGTTGAAGGGCTCTATGAGAACTAGCCTGTGCTGAATCAAGATTGAATTGCTTGATTGCCCAATAGGCCCTATGTTCCAATTCGACTGGTAAATGACATGGCTTTCCAAAAATGAGCCTATAAGGGGACATGCCAATGGGAGTTTTGTAGGCTGGTCCGATAGGCCCATAAAGCATCATCTAATCTTTCTGACCAATCTTTCCTATCAGGCCTAACAGACTTTTGCAAAATGTTCTTGATCTCCCTATTAGAAATCTCCACCTTGCCACTAGTCTGGGGATGGTAGGGGGTAGCAATCTTATGTGTTATTCCATACTTCCTAAGCAAAGTCCGAAATTGAGAATGGGTGAAATGTGAACCTCCATCACTAATGATAGCCCTAGGACACCCAAACCGAGAGAAAATGTTCTTACGAATAAATTTCATGACAATTTTGTGATCATTAGTCCTTGTGGCTATAGCTTCTATCCACTTAGACACGTAATCCACCGCCACCAAAATGTACTCATAACCAAAAGATGGTGGAAACGATCCCATGAAGTCAATTCCCCATACATCAAAATTTTCCACAACCAGGATAGGGTTTAAAGGCATCATGTCCCTGCGTGACATGTTTCCGACAGCCTGACAGCGCTCACAAGATTTGCAAAATATGAATGCATCTTTGAATAATGTTGGCCAGTAGAACCCACTCTGCAAAACCTTGGCTGCTATTTTCTTACCTGAAAAATGTCCCCCACAAGATAAGGTGTGACAAAATGTCAGAATGCTATGTTGCTCACTCTCAGGGACACACCTCCGAATGATTTGGTCTGGTCCTAAATGGAATAGCTCAGGGTCTTCCCAAAAGAAGTACTTGAGTTTAGCAAAGAAACGATCTTTTTCTTGTTTGGACCAACCTTCAGGAATTTTTTTCACAACTAAGTAATTTACAATGTGCGCATACCATGGGGGTGAAATGTGGCATACACTAAGGAGGTGCTCATCTGGAAATGAGTCCTGTAAGGGTGTGGTGTCTGATGTTATAATTCGGGACAAGTGATCTGCAACAACATTTTCACTTCCTTTTTTATCCCGAATTTCCAAATAGAACTCCTGTAGTAAAAGGATCCATCTAATCAACCTTGGTTTGGCATCTTTTTTAGACAGCAGGTGTCTAAGGGCTGAGTGGTCAGAAAACACAATGACCTTGGCCCCTAGCAGATAGGATCGAAACTTTTCAAGAGCAAAGACAACGGCAAGTAACTCCTTTTCTGTTGTGGTGTACCTAAGTTGGGCATCAGCGAGTGTGCGGCTCGCATAGTAAATCACCACAGGCTTTTTGTCTACCCTTTGTCCCAAAACAGCACCTAAAGCATAATCTGAGGCATCACACATAATTTCAAAAGGCAATGACCAATTGGGAGTTTGTAATATTGGGGCATCGGTCAACGCCATTTTCAACGATTCAAAAGCCTCAAGACATGATAGGTCAAGATGGAATGGGACTTTCTTAGCCAGCAGATTAGTGAGAGGTCTAGAAACTTTGGAGAAGTCTTGGATGAACCGGCGATAGAAGTCAGCATGACCCAGGAATGATCGGATTTGTTTTACTGAGGTGGGTGGTGGCAGTTTGGAAATGAGCTCAACCTTGGCTTTATCTACCTCAATTCCTCTTGCCGACACTATATGTCCCAGAACAATGCCTTCTTTAACCATGAAATGGCTCTTTTCCCAACTGAGGACAAGATTAGTGTCAATGCATCTCTTCATTACTTTGGCTAAGTGATCAAGGCAGGAATCAAATGTGTCCCCAAAAATGGAGAAATCATCCATGAAAACTTCTAAAAAGTTACCCACCATGTCATAAAAAATTGCTAACATGCATCTTTGAAATGTTGCAGGCGCATTACATAATCCAAAGGGCATTCTCCGAAAAGTAAATGTTCCGTAGGGACATGTAAATGTGATTTTTCTTGATCTTCTGGGTAGATAGCCACTTGATTGTACCCAGAATACCCATCTAGAAAACAGAAGTATTTTTACTCTGCTAATTTTTCCAAAATTTGGTCAATGAATGGGAGGGGAAAATGGTCCTTCTTTGTCATGGAGTTGAGCTTCCTATAATCAATGCAGACCCTCCATCCCGTGGTCAACCTAGTAGGTATCAACTCTTCTTGATCATTGGCGATCACAGTCAGTCCTGATTTCTTTGGGACTATTTGGGTTGGACTTACCCACTCACTATCAGAAATTGGGTAGATGATACCGGCATCTAGCCACTTGACCACCTCATTTTTGACCACCTCATTCATGTGTGGGTTTAATCTCCTCTGCATGTCTCTGCTTGGTTTTGCATTCTCCTCCATATAAATGTGGTGCTGACAAATGGATGGACTAATCCCTTTAAGATCAGCGACAGACCAACCTATAGCCCCTTTATGAGATTTAAGGACCTCAACTAGTTTCTCCTCACGGTTAGGTTCAAGGTCGCTTGCTATGATGACTGGCAAGGTTTGGTCTGGACCTAGGAATGCATACTTAAGGGAGGCCGGCAATGGTTTTAATTCAACTTGAGGAGGAAATTGTAAAGATGACAGAGCTGGTTCAGATTTAAGCTGAGGCAAGGGTTCAACTGGGGGCCACGTCCTAAGTTGAGTTGACAGGATGTCAACTTCTTCTCTCATTCTGATCCTACTATCCCCTTTAATCTCCAGTAACTCCTCAATGGTGTCAATAACATAGCAATCTCCTTTTTGATCATGAAATTTGGATGCCTTAAAAATATTGATGCTAACTTTTTGGTCCCCAAAAGATATGTCCATAACTCCTGAAGCACAATCTATATTAGCTCTAGCCGTGGCTAAAAATGGTCTACCCAAAATGATAGGAGTATGTTTGATTTCTTGGGGAGAAACCATGTCCAAAATAAGAAAGTCGGCAGGGAAGTAACACTCATTCACTTTAACAATGACATCCTCAATAAGGCCCTTTGGAGTCTTGATTGATCTATCGGCGAGCTGGAGAATAATGAGTGTAGGCTTGAGCTCACCGATGTCAAACTGCTCATAGATGGAGGTGGGAAGTAAATTCACACTGGCTCCTAAATCAAGGAGAGCCTTATCAAAGGTCACACCCCTAATGTTGCAAGAGATAAGGGGCGCTCCAGGGTCCTTTAACTTCCTTGGAAGTTGGTTGAGGACTACGGCACTAACGTTCTCAGGAAGCCGAACCTTTTCCGGGGTCACTCGTGGCTCCCGCCTAGGAGTGCACATTTCCTTCAAGAATCTAGCATAGGGTGGGACATGTTTAATGGCATCGAGGAGAGGGATGTTGATGTGTACTTGTTTGAAGAGCTCCATCATCTCCTCATTGTGGGCCGGTTGTTTCTTCTTAGGCTTTAAGGCATTGGGAAATGGCACTGTAGGTTGGTAAGTGCTAGGCCCTTCATCTAGTTTTCGCTTTCCCTTGACATCCTTTTCCTGGTTGGGTTCCTCTTCACTATCAGAAGATATTTCTGGGGCCTGAATCAATGAAGTAGAAGTAGACTCCTGGGGATCTTGGAGGACTTTACCACTTCTTAAGGCTAAAATTGCTTTTACATTTTCGAGTTGTAGGCCTTTTTGTGGTACTTGGCCTGATGGGTGCTGAAGGAGAGGAGGAATTTGCTGGTTCATGGGAAAGTTTGGTTGTGGGAAGCCTGGGGGATTATTTCGTGGGTTGGCAATGGACTGACTTGGCAGTTGGCCCACTTCCCTTCTCATGGTGGCTTCAGCCAATTGGTCTAATTGGGTTTCCAACTTAGAGATAGTTTGCTGGTGGGCTTGAAGGGTCTGTTGGAAAGATTGACTTTGGGCTTGAATGGTTTGCTAGAAGGATTGATTTTGGGCCAGAATTAGTTGTTGTAACTGATGGAATCGATCATCAGTTTGGGAGTCCTGGTGGTGATGCAAAGGAGGTTGATAGGTTTGTTGAGAATTTGAAGACTGCCCATAATTGGGCTGAGGAGGTTGGTATGGGGCCTGACCCTGGTTGAATCGGGGGAGTGGTTGTTGGACTTGCGGTCCCCGACCATAAGCATTTCCTTGAAATGGTGGCTGTGCTTGAAATTGGTTTTGGATGGGTGGTTTGTGAGTTTGAGACGTAGATGGGATGGTGGGCTGATTGGGAGATTGTTGATTTCTCCAATTGAAATTTGGGTGATTCCCCAGCCCGGATTATAGGTGTTAGAAAATGGGTCATAGTTGGGCTTAGAGAACCCCTGGGCTGCTTGGACTTGCTCCTGTATAAAAGGTGGTAACTGGGCTGCTGTTGGACAATCGGACACATGATGGTCGGGGCTAGCACATAAAGCACACACCTCATGGTGTGTTGGGTCCGAGTATGGGTTGGACGTAGGTAAGATGGTGGTTTCTTGTTTATTCTGGGCCAGGAGCTGGTCTAACTTGTGGGCCAACATATCAACTTGTTCTAGCTTTTGGGTCATGATATCCACCTTGTCCAATTTTTGATGGATGAAATTCACATCCACTCTAGCTTCAGGTTCCACACGATACATTCCGGCCCGTTTAGATGGCCCAATGGTTCTCTCATATGAGGACAAGGAAGCGTGGTTGATTGAATTCTCGCTCAACATTTCAAATAAGGCATAGGCCTCATCCTCACTCTTGCTCATAAAGGCCCCACCACATGATGCATCAATAATCTGCCTAACTTGATCATCTAGGCCCTCATAGAAAGCTTGCACTATTTACCATTTGGAGAGCCCATGATGTGGGCATTTTCTGAGGAGTTCCTTTAATCTCTCCCATGATTCATGTATTTGTTCATTTGGGAGTTGCGTGAATCCTGTGATTACACGTCTCATGGTGTTGGTTCTACCGATGGGGTAGAATTTCTTAAGGAACTCATGTTGCATATCTGCCCATGTGCCAATAGGTTTTCCTAAGGTCCCTAGCCAGTATTTGGCTTTGTCCTTAAGTGAGAAAGAGAATAAGGTCAGGCGGAGAGCATCATCTGTGAAATTTTGAATTTTCACAGTGGAACAAATTTCTAGAAATTCATCCAGATGTTTATAGGGATCTTCATTGGTCTTCCTATAAAAGGATGGGAGCATCTGAATGGTGCTAGATTTGATCTCATAGTGCAAAGCAGGGACATTAGGCAGTTGGATACAAGTGGATGGCTGATAATTCGAAGGAATGAAATATTCCTTCATCTGTTTGGGCACCCCTAATTGGTGTTGATTTCAGCCATAGGTTGGGTTTGATTTTGAGCCGAATTAAAAATGAATCGCTCAATCTCACTAATGGGCTCAACTAAGTCAAGGTGTTGAGATCTTCTCCCTTGCATAAACCAAGGTTAAAGATGAGAGATGAGAGAATCGTTTTATGATTTTTTTTAAATTTTTTTTTTGTTTTGACTCAAATAAGGACAAAGAGAGATAAGAGGAGATTTTTTTTCTTGTTTTCATTTTTATTTTTATTTTTTGTTTTTTTTATGCAAACACAAACAAGTTATCACACAAATTACTTAATGACCTAGATGTTACTTAGACCTACAAATTGGGTTTCACAAAATGGCTAAAGTGCAACTTGAGTTCACCCTCAATATTTTCACCGGCCAGGTAAGGGGTGGGGTAGTGGGAGGCTCCCCCTACTTTCGTAGGGACCTAATTACAAACCACTAGCCCGCTTAAGGCGTTTGCCGTCCGACCGTCTTGCCTTAGGCACCGGTTTTCACAAGAGGGTAAACCCAAATAACACAAGAACCACAGTGTGAACCTAGGGCCAACGTCTATTGAATTTTATTTAGGGTCTAGGTAATGCAAAGATGAAGGAAATTATGGTTTGTGGGCTAAGGAAGGGTGATGAAATCCCCATCTTATCTTGCTTATGGGTGTTGCCCTTAGAATATTTTAGAATGATATGCAACAAATCAAGTTCAAACAAGGGGTTCTATGCAAGTATGCATGAGCATGTAATTAAGAAAAAGATTAGAAAAAGAACTCACCTTGCCCCTCGCAATCTCCAAAATGCAATGACCAAGGTTAAACAACAAGGAAAAAAAACTTCTATCCTAAATGATGCATGACTTAGAGCATGAAAGTGTGATTTCTACTCTTGGAATGAGGATTTTTTATTGGGTTCAAGTGAAGAGTTTTTTTTTAATTATTTTGTGAACCTATCTAACCACAATATGCAAGAATCATTAAGGAAATGACACAAAATGAGAGCAATAGGTTTGAAGACTTACTTGATGCGCAATCCCTCGTTCTCTCTTTTTTTTTTGAAATGAATGTCAAACTCAAAAGATGAAAGAAATAAATGCAAACTTACCTCTAATTTTTCTAGGTTCTGTTTTTAACTTGTAAAAAAAAAAAGAGAGCTTTATTAGTACACTATATACACAAGGAAAATAAAGTTCTTAAATCAAAAATCATCATTCTTCCCCGGCAACGGCGCCAAAAATTGATAACGCGAAAGTTCGTCGTTTAAAACACGCGTATAACAATCTTAAAACTGAACTCGCACAAAATGATCAAAAGAGAACGTAGTACTATGGCAAGCACGGGTCGAATCCACAGGGAAGAAGAGATTTTTAGAGTTAAAAACCTTAGAGTCCTTTGAAAAATACTTGTGATTTGGATTTACTTAAAGAAAATAGTGAAATGATGAACACACCAAACACTTAATTGAACACACCATGACTATGCACTTATGCTATAGAAAATAACTGCATGAAGTGGAAAGAAGATATAGAAGAAAGAGATAGAGAGGGAAGAAGAGCAAGAACTAGATCAAGAGAACAACACCTTTCATTAACTTAAAAGAAAGAGTACATGAAATGTGAAACAAGTTTATACTAATGACACAATGAGATTACAATAAAGTGAAATATCACAAAAGCAATAACACAAGAAAAGCCTGGAGTTTGGAGTTTGGAGATGGTAGCAGCAATGGTGATGATAGCGCCGTCCTCTCTTGGCCTTGGATCACGAACAACCTTGTGGAAGATGTCGTCTACGCCGGGAGGAAGTCGCCTTCGTCGTTGAAGCAGTCTTTGGAGGGTGAATAAAAGGGAGAACTCGGAGGCCTAAGGTTGGGAGAGAAATTGCCAAAAGAAGAACACCCTTCTCCTTCTTGTCATGGGCTATTTATAGGAAAAGTTGGGTAGATGGAGGGTGGAGATTGTATCAAAGGAGATGGATGGATGGGATTTAAGTAGAATATGATGCATGGGGAAGAGAAAAAGTAGGTGAGTACACCCTCCTTGGGCTTTGGACAACCCCGTTCCCAAGACTCATCATTCCTCTCCTTTATTTCAAACTTTGAATTTAATTCTCTCTCCAACCGAAATATGTATTTTTTTTACTCAATTTCAAGCTTTTAGAATTTCTTTTCCCTCCAATCAAAATATGTACTTTTGACTTGGTCAACATGGTGGTGACAGTTTTACCCCCGGCTTCTTTTGTAATTGCCTTCGGTGTCCTACACACACATAATTGCACTTTAGTCCATAAAAATTACCACAATGTGCACATAAATCTTTAATGCTCATGATTATGCAATGGAGAATTAATGCTCATGGCCCTCAACTTTAATTTATTATTAAATAAGATAATCGAATTAATCAATTTGCGTGAAAGCTCCAATTTAAATGCGGAGTTGAGGTTAACTATGAAATATGCATAATTGCCTAATTATATGCACATAAAATGGTGTATATGCAATGAATTGTCATAAGAAATGGACACTTATCAAGGATACGGGAGTTGGACTGGTTGATCAGTTGCTTGTGCGTGTGGACCCCGATGGTTAACGTGTGTCATCTTGCGCTCCTGAGGCTCCGTTGTTGAGTTCTTCATCGTCGAATCCTTCTACCCACGAGTACGTCGATCGATCTTGCATGAAATTGGGAATGACTGGGACTGGGAGATGGCCGTGGGGCCATTGGGCTGGGAGGAGGGCGCGTCCCCCAAGGGGTCCCCCCCCCCCCCCCGGGCGAGTTGTGGCCCCGAGGGGTAACCGTCGGGCATCTTCTTTTGTCATCTAGGGTTGTCCTTGAAGGACGGAGTGCTCCGGGATGCTGGGATTACCCCGTGGGCGCTTGTTGTCCTAGTGTTGTCGCTGCCACTCGCAAGGTGTTCGGGGAAATTCCTGACACACCTCGGGTTGTCCATCGGCTTGGGTAAGTGATCGGTGGGCCTTAGATTTAGCCTTGGGCTGAGGGCAGGGGCTCATAGGAGCTGAGAGGGAATCTTTCGGGCGTGCGGGCTCGGCTTTTGTGACATATGCTGCATCATAAGGCTTGTTGGCGGGTAGCCCCGGGTTGGCCCGGAGCTGAAAGCAAATGGCTTGTCGCCGCGTGTCTTAGGGTCGGGGGTGGCCCCGACTTGCTGGGGGGGTTGTCATAAGACGTGGCTAGAGTGCTGGAGCCGCGGGTTGGCCCTCGGCTTGTTGTAGAACTGCTGGGATATGCACGTTCGCAAGGTGTTCGGGAGAATTCCCGACACGCGTGTACGGGCCACATACGGGTGCTATGGGATTCTAAAGCCCGTGGTTAACCAAGATAGGTCTTCCTTTGACTGGGCCCGGGTGGCGGTGTAGAACGGGGGTAAATCCGCAAACTGAGTGATCAGGATGGCCCCAATCGATTGCCGAAGTTGCCATGGGTCACAGCTAGCTGGTTGGGGCCCTTGGCTGGGCTCGGGGAGCCATAGAAGAGGATAGGTAGCTGTCACTTTTAAGGTGTTTGGGGAAATTCCCGAACCCTTATTTCTTGATATTTTGCTGAGAAATTTTCTGGGTACAACAAACATATACAACCCCAAAGCTATGATCTCAATCATGGAATTTGAATTCAAACATAAAGAACTTGCACAATCACATCTTTATCAAATTTGCATTTCAAGCACTCTATGAACATTCACTTGTTTTACCAAAACCAAAACCAAACACATGCACAAGAGTCGACCCATACAGAGAGGGGGTTGACCCTTTCTAGTTCTGCTTATTGAAAAGCCTATTCTATGAGATCTAAATAATGTAAACATGCAGCCCATTGACATCAAGGATACAACCATGAATTTTCTTTTTGAAAATCAAAGTAGAACAAGTGGTTTATGATGATTATCACTTTTCATATCATAACTTGCATCACATACATCATCTTTAAGTACAAAGTTGTACAATGTAGATAGTTAATTCCACTCTCACACATGATTTGAGTCTACGTGCATTTTACCATCATTTCTGAGTAAAAATGGCAATATGAGAATCATTCAAGAATTTGCACAATTATTTTCAGATAAAGGACAATGATACGTTAATGTTTTGCTTGATCTTGCAGGACCTCAGAAGAAGGCGCCCAGACTGTTGGGCACCCCTTATAAGGCGCCCAGGAGGCTGGGCGCCCCTTTGACAGTTGCAGAAAAAAATAAAAAATATATATAACAGAAATAGAAAAGAAGAAGGCACCTGGCCCCTTAGGCGCCTCTTACTGAAGATGTGACAATGCAGACGGTCGCCAATTCCATCAGTATGAAAAGAAGAATGGCGGGAAGCTTTTGAAGTAGGGCTCCCAGATACCCAGTCGCCTTTCTCAACCATGCCAAAATTCAAAAAATAGCAAAAAGGAAGTGGTACCCTGTTCATTAGTCGCCTCTTTCTGAAAAACGCCCGCTGTCCCAATCGCGTCTTCAGATGCGTAACCGACGCCTGAGAAGCCTCCATAACGCCTGCAATGATTTCACAATAAAGGATCTCCAAACTCTATAAAAAGTCACCAAGGGCCCTCTCATTTCATCTTTTCATCTAGTTTCTCAATTCCTCTTTCGTTTCTCCCGTTTCTCTGTCTCTCTGCTACTCTCTCTGCACTATTGCTTCTCTTTTGTCCCGTAGCATAGTTTTCCTTCATCTACATGCATTTATGTTCATCATTTTAAGTTGTGTTCTTCATGAAATTTTTTCATTTTGCAAAGATCTCCAACTTTCTCTTCTAGCTCTTCTCTAATTCTCTCCCATTTTTAAGCTAAGCTCGATTTTTCAACCCCTTATTCTTCATTTGTTTTACTGTTCATACCCACTTTTCACAGTCGAATCTCCCCTTGTTTTCACCCCTTTTTTCACATTTTCTCCTTCTGACGTCTTCATCAAAGTTCTTCCATTTTTTATGCTCTCCAACTTTCTCCTCTACCATACCCTCTAATTCCTCTCCGATTTTGAGCTATTTCCACTTTTCTTGCATTCTATTTTTACCATTTTCTTCCTCAATGCTCACCAACGTAGCCTCTATTCCCTTTGCTTTAAACACACATTACACACATGCTTCTGTTTTAAGTCCCCTTCATCCATCTCTCCTCCCTCCACATTCTTCCACACCTCCCTTTGGTGGAGATTCTCCCTCGGTGTCCTCAAGGCGGCGTTCACATCCAAAGCGGGGCAGACTCAAAGGCTCGGCACGGCATGGACGGCGGCGATCTTCCAATCTCGGCTACATTTCTTCCTCATTTTCCTTTGTTCATTTACAAGTTGTAATTTTTCTTTTCATGGAACTGTAACTTTCATTTTCATAGTAATAAAATTTCACTTTGGTAAATTGTGTTCTTATTTTCTCTCTCCATCTCTTCCACATTTCTCTTCTTGATCCCTCTCAAATTCTGTAGTTAGATCTATTTCAATTCACTGCATCTTTACTTTCTTTTAATTTAAAGTTCACTCAACTCGGATTTTCTCAAATACAAGTAATTTTCCAACTAGTGCTCAATTGAAAATATTTCTTCCTCATGGGATCGACCCGTATTCTCATCACTTTACTTGAATTTTCAAAGCTATTTAAGTGAGTGAGTGCGGTTATAAATTTTGAAATTGTATGTGGCACGGCATATTTTAAATGATATTTACCTAGCGCATCAATTTTTGGCGCTGTTTCCAGGGAAGAAATTATTTTTAATGGTTGGAATTTCTTGTGTTTAATGTATATATGTGAATACTAATTTTGATATTTTTATTTTACAAGAAAATTTAAAAGAAAAATAAAAAAATCAAAAAATTCATAAAAATTCAGACCTAAAAATTCCAGGAATTAAACTGTCACAAAAAGTATCGTTGGAAGCCAGAACTGTAGCAGAAAGCTGGAAATCAGAAAATTCAAGAAAATCAAGCGTCGCTGAAGGTAAGTAAACGTAGGAAAAGGTCATGTTTTGTTTATTTTTAAAAATTTTCAAAAAAATCTGAAAAATTCATAAAAATCAGAAAACTCAGAAAACATCAAAAACATTCTTTTTGACTTTATCCATGGTGTTGTGCAATAAGCAAAATGAAAAATAGAAAAAGGATGTTGATTGTTCTTGTATGCATGTAGAACCCTCATATGATAAACATGTTCATGCACCAAGAAAAAGAAGGAATGTCTTTTGTGACTATTGTGGCAAATTTGGTCATGAAATGTATGATTGCCTTTTAATGAAGTTTGATGATGATGTGGCTTTGAAATCTAGAGTGGAAAATGATAATGGTTCCAAAGATCATGAGAAATCCACAATGAAAAACCTCAACACTCATTGTTACTATTGTGGGTTACATGGTCATGTCTTTGAAAATTGCTTCGTTAAGAAAGATGATGATGAATGGTTTGCCAACAAGAACTTTTCATGTTATTATTGTGGTGAACAAGGACACATGATGGATAATTGTTCCTTAATGAAAAATGATGAGAAATTATCCATGAAAAGAAAATCTTTCTACTGCTATTACTGTGGTGAGAATGGTCATTCTATGGATGATTGTTCCACAATGAAAATCGATGATGAGTGGTATGAAAGGAAAAATAAGAAAAATACATTTGTTCATGTTAGGACTAACCCCTCGGGACCCAAGATGGTTTGGGTACCCAAACATCCAACTTGAGAATCTATTTTGCAGGGGTACCTTGAGGTCGAAGAAATTAATAAACATTGGGATCTCAAGGTGAGGAAGAAAATGATTTGTTTTGAAATTTTTGTCTCACATGGTTCTCTTTGAAAAAATCTGAAAAAGGTAAAATTTATGTTTCGAGAAAAAATGCTTCCAACTTAGTTCACTGGTTATGGTATCTTTTGGAAATCTTGAGAATTTTTGAGTTCCATGTCAGAATGACTTGATCACTTCTGTTTTCACTCCATGTGAATAAATTCTGTCTTCAAATGCTTTACTCTTCTCATAAAGTGTTTTCACACTTATAAGCAACTCCTGAAATAATGATATGTTTGTGAACTCTATGTTTAGACAAATTGGACATACTTCTCTATTTCACATCTTGTGAATATGTCTAGTTTTTGAATGCTCTGTTCTGTGCATAAAGTCTTTCACACTTTTACACGCATCTTGTAAATAATGGTTCACTCTTGCATATACAGCTTACACGCTTAGTTGCATGATACTCATTGCACATATCATACATATCTTTTCATACTTGTGAATATGAAAAAATTTTCAATCACATCTTCAAGTTACATGCATATACTTACATATACTTCATATTCGTGTGCTTGATTGCTATGATTTTTCGGTATATAAAATGGTGTTTGTGGAAGGTTGGATTATGTCTAGCCGAAGCTTTCACTATGCGTGATGGTGGTCTTCGGACCTATGTTCCCCGCCGCGTACCGAAAATCACTTTGTTTGAATAGTTTGCTATATCCTTGCTTGAATGCATGTATATAATTTTAGAACACAATTCCTTGCAAATCTTCTAAGACCTCACCTCCTTGCTATATAAAATGCAGTGATTTTAATCATTTGTGAATAGTGACATATACAAAGGAGGATGATTCATTTCAACTGTGCATACATTTAGGGGGAGTCATAACTGTGTATAGGCAAATTCATCTTCTACATCCAAAGCAATTACCCATACATTATTCCAAAATGATGCATATGACTTTGATTGATAAGGATTTCAGAAATTCTTTTTAACACTTCATGGGAAACAAATTTCTACATGAAAATTGAGAGAATCGTGAGGAAAAAGTTGCCTACCCCGCATGCTTAAATAAGTGGTATGTCTAACTGAGTAGCCGGGAATCCCCACTGAAATAAATGAGGAAACTCGCGTCGAAAAGTGAAACAAAATTCACATTTGTGATGGATCCTAGTAAGCCGGGAAACTCCATTGAGACACATGAGGTGACTCGCGCTGAACAGTGAAATCCAATAAAAAGAAAAAATAAAAAGGGGTTGAGCGAAGCTACCAATAGTCGAGGATCAAAATAGAAGTGTAGGAAGGAAATAACCCTCTAGTGTTTTCTAGAAACTCTGCTAATATCCATATAAACTTGAAGTTCATTGCTCATTTACATAAATTTCAATTGGGTATGTTTGTGATGATTGTATATCTTGAATTTGTTCTTATCATGGCTTATGTAGTACCTTGCATATATGAATGCACTACCTTTTTTGATTATGGTTCATATCTCACATTTTGATTTTGAATGAACTGTTCTTTTGCTATCCTCCTTACCCCATTAAGGGGAGCTATAGTACTGTATGTGTGCTTAACTCCAATGCATGCTTGCTTGTTTGCTTGCTTGCATACTTCATTTCACATTTAAGTTTGCATAGATGCACCTTTAGGTTACATAATCCCATTGTCTGTTGACCTTTGTTCTTGACAATTGGGGGAGAATAATGTGCTTTTTGGCATTTTACACTGTGTGCATAGCTAGGTTTCATTTTTGCATAAAGGTTAGTTAAATCACACACTTGTGAATAATTAGTTTTACATATAATGAAAAATTCAAAAAAATTGACCATTTTGCATAGAATTCACATACCTGTTGATTGTATGTCAAATTCCAAACCTTTGTGTGGTTCATAGTTCATACTCTTCCCTTCATGGGAAGTTAATTGCTGGGTTCGTGTGCTCTTTTTTTTTCAATTCATATTTACCCTTGAGTCCCCCACTTTTTGATAATGCCAAAGGGGGAGAGAATGTTGGATTGCCACAATATATTGTCATCATCAAAAAGGGGGAGATTGTTGGGTTCGCTGCACTCCCTTTTTGTCCTTTGTGATGGTTTTGATGATAACTATATATTGTGTGTAAGTATTGTGAAAAATACTCATTGATCACTTTGGAGCTTATGTCGCAATATCTTATTTTGCAGGTTTGGATGCTTGGTGGATAACTTCTTTAGATGGAAAATGTGCTTTGTGAAGTCAACCTCACTTTTGATGATTGGTTCAAATTCTTAGACCTTGGGTCATATGCATTGACCTTGGTCTCTTGATGTATTTCATACATGATGTTTTTCATTGGTAAAATGATGACTAGGCCTTCATGCATATTATTGACATGCATTGGATTGCATTGGTTTTTTGTTGCATTGGGCTTAATTCATCCCTCATGTATTTGAGTCTATCTGAGCTCGTGTATCAGTAATACATGGCAATTTGAATACACTTCACTACTTGAGGACTCGGTGTTTTACAAATTGCTTTCATGCTTATATCTATTCGGGTATTGTAGCTATCAAGAGATTCATGTTAACTTTGATGTACCTCATTGGAAAGAGTCTTGATTGTTTTCATATCTTCATTGCATGGTTTTTGGAAATCTGAGACTGAACTTGATTTGCTTGCTATATGAACTTGGAGTGGCATTGTACTAAAGTGAATTTCCTTTAGTGCAGGCTCTTAAATGTCCACAAATATTGGATCCATGGTAAGACCTTGCTTCTGACTTTTGATTACCTATACCTTGATTGGAGTAGAAATGGTTCTTCATGTATTGGGCTTGCATGAGTCTCATGCATGCTCTCCTTAACTGTTACTTTTGGACTGATCTTGATAGTCTTGGTTTGAATATAGAACTCTTGTGTAGCTTGCTTGAATCATATTTGATATGTGAGGCTTGTGTAGAAAATGGCCATCCTTGAGTTGAAAGTGAAATGGTTAGATAACTAATCAAATTAGTTTGTCTCCCTATGGATAGCTCATGAAGTCCATGTGTGATGTAGTTGAACTCAAATTGCTTGACATACCAAATTTATTTTTAGCTTTCAGTGTGGAACTTGGTGAATCTTTGGTGAAAGGCTTTCTGATAGTGCTTGATGGATGGTTCAATGTGGTCTTTTCATGCATGAACTATTTCTAAAATGAAAGCTTGTATGGAAGAATTGAAAAGCTCAATATGCAAGTTAAGAGATCTATTCACATGACAAAGATGTAAGGTAGATGCTCTTTTCACTTAGCATTGATGAAAGAATGATGAGGTTGAACGTTCATGTAGTGCAGGTCCAAAATGCTCTTAAATCATGAAAGACAAGGTAAGAATTTACATTTGATGTAATTCATGTTTGGTTACATGTTGATGCATGTTTAGATCATTGGGTTTGCATTATATAGTCATTTCATAAGGTTACAAGGTCATTGGGTCGACCCCCCCCCACTCAATGGGTCGACCCCTGTGCTGAAATAGGCCAAAACTGGCTTCTGGGACAAAGTGGGTCGACCCCCCTCTCAAGTGGGTCGACCCCTGTAACACTTTTTCATGGAAAAGAGGTTCTGGGAGCAGATGGGTCGACCCCCCTCCAAAAGTGGGTCGACCCACCCCTGTTCGCAGCAACGTGCGGGATTTCCGTAAGTCACCGAAACCTAACCAAATCACATCCGATTGGGGTGAAATTTTACCCTAATACCCTTGGGTTACTAATAAACATATTAGGGTGGTTTTGTTAGGGTTTGGCAAGGGTATTGTGGTCTTTTGCACAACTTATCCTTATGATATATATAACATGCGAATTTGGAAGAAAGTAGGTGAGGAGAGCTCTAACGTGCTATCTTTTTCTCCTTGTCTTGTAGGAAAAGAAAGAGGGAAAGGAGAGGAGCTGGAGAAGAACGCGGATATCATCTACATCCAGGAGGAGTTTGAGCTCGTGATTGAAGAAAGAAAGAAGCGGATTGAAGAGAGGATCACGTGGACGTCCTCAACATTGGAATCCGGCTACCCTCCGACTTGGGGCTTAGAGAAGATCTTCTTAAACCTCTCTCTACTCATGGGGATTCATTGTTGCATCTTGTTTGCATCCATTTGAGTCATCTATCTTTGATTTACAAGGGTTTCTATCCTTTTAGCTGAGCATAGATAAATAGTTTGGGTGTTCATTGTATATTCTTTCATTTTATCAAACTCGGAAAGTCATAGTGTGTGGGCGGAGCTGCGTCTCCGTGTGCTGGGCATTATTGTGGGAAAGTTTCCCTGTGGATTGTTGTGTGTTGACGGAGCTACGACTCCGTGTGGTTTTCAGTGTCCGGGGTGAGTTCCCCGATTTTGTGTGTGGGTGTGTGTGCTGCAGTGGCAGCTTGTTGGGGGATTTTCCCCGTGTGTGGATATTGCTGCGGAAGCAGCGTGTGTGTGTGTGGTTGGGGTTCGTCCCCGTGTTGCTACGAAAGTAGCGTGTAGTGAAGCCTCACCCGGTTGGGTGAGGGGTGGACATAGGGAGCCCTTGTGGTCCCGAACCACCTAAAAATCTCCGTGTCCTTTGTGATTGCCTGTGTGTTTGTCCCTTTCTTCTATCTCGCTTCACAGGTTAGTTTAATAGATTTTTACTCACTACACCACTGCACACTGCTACTTCTGTTATTCGTACTAGGCATAATTTTCTCTAACATTTGCATTGTTATTACGAGTGAGATCGGAAAGATTGAGAGAACCTGTTAAATCTCATATGTGTTTAGGCTAATCAAGTAGTTGATATTTAATTCCACTGTGTTCAGTAAAGAGAATTTTTAAATCCGCCATCTAGGTCAAGGGGACAATTCAACCCCCCTTCTTGTCTGCCATCTAGTCTGGGCCAACATAGTGCATCATCCTCACCCAAACCTCATGGTTGATCAAAACCAAAACTAAGCTCCCAAATATATGAAGGACTATTTCATGCCAAACCAATACCAACCGTCCTTCTATGTCCAAGCACCTCAGAACCAGGCGGTTCAATACGAAATCAAGTCAAGTACCATCCAAATGCTACCATCTTTCTATGGAAATCCCAATGAAGACCCATACAAACATCTTGATGTGTTCCTTTAAATCTATTCCACTATTAACATCCATAACTTCTCAGATGATGCTTTGTGCAATTTTAGTTTCAATGTTAAAACTCGTTCAACAATTTCTCTTTTCAAGGAATATAAGGTTTTCAATTTTAAAGGTTTTAACCTCCTCGTGGGATCAACTCGTATTCACCACTACGCTTTAAATCTTAATTTTATTATGTGAGTGCAGAATTTTGAAATTGTGTGCGCGGTGTTGTTAACGACGAGCATCCACTCGCATCATTTATACAACCTGAAGTTCTTCTCTCAGACTAAAATCAAAGCTTCGATGCAACATCTTCAACTCGCCATTATTGCAAAGTGCGCCTATGGTCGCCCTCCCATCCCAGAAATCAAGGCTTGTCTCACCAAGCGTCTTCAAAGTTCGTCTGATTTTGTGATTAGTAGATTAAATGCTGGGCATATTCTTATTCGGCTTGGTTGAGAAGCCAACCTCCTCAAGGTACTCATCCGCAAAAACTTGTACATCAAGGGGTACCTCTTCAGGTTCTTCCGCTGGTCTTATAATTTTGACTTTGATGTTGATCCTGCTATTGTCCCGGTGTGGATTGGCTTCCCACCCCTTCCGATTAATTTTTACCATGAGGATCTCTTGCGCTCCATTACTGGTAACATTGGCCTTGTTCTTCACATCCATGATTTTACCTTGGCAATGACTGAAACGTCCAAGGCGCTGGCCTATGTGGAACTTGACCTCTCCGCCACGCGCAAGGATCAGTTATGGATAGATATGGATGGTGAGGGCTTTTGGCAACTTATGAATTATCACTGTGTTCCACATCTTGGCAACTTTTGCCACAAGCTAGGGCATTTGGAGACGGACTGTAAAATAAAACTAGGGTGACCTGCCAGCAAACCGAATCAAATTATGAACGGAAACCCCGATTCAGTTCGAAGACGTGCTCATCTGGAATACAGGCCTCACCCTCAGAATATTGGTGATCAGTCCAACAGATTTTCCATCTTACAGTGAGACAAAGTTGATGATAACGAACTGGCTAACGTGCTTCCCGCGCCTGCTGCTGCGTCGGGTCTGTTGTGCTATGCTGTGTCCGAGGCCACTGATGTCCTACCGGATAATTCCCCCATCCCTACTTCTATAGAGGGTGATGTTGTTGTTCCAGAGCTCCCTTCATCCCAAAATCCTGATCTGCTAATGTCGTCCCTGGCCTGCTCGCCTATTGAAGCTCCTATGCCGAGTGTTGTGGAAAATGGTGCTGCTCTGAATGGATTGATTGACCAGCAGTTAGCCATGCCTTAGCTACATACCCCACGTGTTGCTGTGCTACAGTCTCCTCCTTCTGTGGTGCGGCCTGCTAGCCCTGCTGGTGCTGCCTCTCCTTCTGATACGCGGCTCTTAGAAGGCTCTCCTTGCATTCCTCCTGCCCTACGATTACATGTTGTGGATCCTACCCAATGCCAAGTTTTAAAATTTCCAAGTATCCATGTCTCCACTAATGACCCTGCTTCTGTTCTTGTTGCTCATGATAATTTTGTAGGAGAGTCGGTTGACTCTGCTTCGGAGCCTGTAGGTGTTATGACAAGAGGAAAATTGCACCATAGGGCCTCTACTCACCTCCTCCCTCTCAATTAATAATGAATGTCATTTTTTAGAACATTCGTGGGGTGGGCAATACAACATCCATCTCTCGGTTGAAGTTTCTTATCCATTATTTTCACATCGACTTTGTGGCACTCATGGAGCCTATGATTGATGCCAGTCGCATTGGGAGGTGTATGTGTAGTCTGCAAATGGTGTCTTCTATATTTAATTGTCCTGGCAGGGGTCGCATCTGGTTGTTCTGGAGACCTCCTATGGATTTTACTATTGAGACTGTTAATGATCAGCCCATTACACTATCTGTTGGCCCGACTATGCCACAGAATTTTTATGACACGATTGTCTATGCTAGCTGTTCTCTGCAGGACAGATTATGCTTATGGTAGTATTTGGTTGATTTTTCTACCTCATGTTTGAACCCGTGGGTTATTGGAGGTGACTTCAATAGTATCTTGGCTCCGTACGAAAAGCGGAGTGGCCGCCAGGTGTTTCAAAGGTCCTCTCGGGATTTCCAGAATTGCGTTTCAGCGGCTGGCCTTGAAGATGCTGGTTTTTCTGGTTATCCGTACACCTGGTATAATGGGTGTCGTATTGCTGGCAATGGGCCAGACTTGACCGCGTGCTATTTAATGCCTTCTGGTCTGTTTCTTGCCCACAGGTGCAGGTTCAGCACCTTTCTCGAGCGTGCTAGGGTCACTGCCCTCTCCATATCCGGGTCGCTCCCTCGCAACCCCGGCATTCGTCGAGGTTCTTCTTTCAACAAATGTGGACTGGACATGCTACCTTCCTGGAGGATGTTTGCGCTGCTTGGGGGTCTGCCCCAATCTCCTCTCTCCCTTTGCTTAATGTTACTCTCAAGCTCAAGCATATGAAAACCTTCCTCAAAGAGTGGAACAGGAATACTTTTTGCAACATCTTCATTTCGCTTCAGCAGATTGAAGATCTGTTCAATACTTCTCAGCTGGCTTATGACTCCCAGCCCTATGATGACAATCTTGTAGCCCTCTGGCTGGCAAGACAGGGCTTGGATAGCGCTTGGACAGCGCTCTCCTTCATGAAGAAATTTATTGGAGGCAAAAGGCTCATATTCGCTGGCTGAAAGAGGGGACAAGAACACCAAATTCTTCCACTGTTGCGCGGTGTCTAACAGAAGGCGGGGATATATTTCACACTTGACGGATTCTACTGGGAACATGGTTGAGCAGCAGGATGTGATTGCGGATATGTTTGTGTGGCACTTCACTGAGGTCTTCTCTTCTGCTAGCCACACCATTGACCCCCACATTCTTGATCCGATTCCATACTTGATCTCTTCGGATCAGAATTTAGTTATGTGTCATGTCCCTTCTGATTTGGAAATTCAGAACGTCGTCTTCAGTATGTCTCCAGATAGTGCGCAGGGGCCTAATGGTTTCACCGGCCACTTTTATCACTCTTGCTGGCCAATCATTAAGGAGGATATTTTTGCTGCTATCAAAGCTTACTTCTGTGGGCATTGTCTGCCGCGTGCTCTCACCTCCTCTATTATTGCGCTTATTCTGAAGGTGGATAGGCCGCTCAACTGTGGGGACTGCCGTCCAATCAGCCTTTGTAATTTTCTATACAAAGTTGTTTCCCGCATCATCACTGACAGGCTCTCCACCCTCTTGCCAACTCTTATCTCGGAGGAACAGGGTGCCTTTGTCAAAGGTAGATATATCATCGAAAATGTGTCCCTAGCGCAAGAGCTCATTCAGAACTTGGGTCAGAAATGCATAGAGAGAAATGTCATTTTCAAACTTGACATGGCGAAGGCATATGACCGTATCGAATGGGATTTCATTTATGCTATTCTGCTGAAGTTTGGTTTCTTGTGAGCCTTCATTTCTCTCATTGATCCGCTTCTATCCATCTGTTGATTCTTTGTTCTGGTGAATGGCTCCCTCTGTGGATTCTTCAAATCGTCGAGGGGGGTTCGGCAGGGGGACCCTATTGCTCCTGCTCTTTTCATTCTGGCTGAAGAAGCTTTGAGTAGAGGCCTTCATAGCCTTTTCCTTTCTCGCCATGTTGGTTATTACCACACTTATAGACGTTGTAGCCCTGTCACCCAACTCTTATTTGTAGATGACACGTTAATCTTCTCTAATGGCTCTATTCGATCCATTCGCAATCGGATGTCATTTCTTAATAGCTATGAAAATTCGTTGGGCCAGCTGATAAATGTTGCTAAGAGCTCCTTCATTGTGCATAAATCTGCGCTTACAAATTTCTGTCTCGCCATCTTGGCTGCCACCGGTTTCCATCGAAAGCAACTCCCATTTGCTTACCTTGGGATTCCACTCTTCTATGGGAGATCGAAAGTTGTATATTTCTCTCACCTTATTGCCAAAACAAATGCTAAAGTGCAGACTTGGAAAGCGAATCTTCTTTCTGCTGGAGGGCGGGTCATTATCATTAAGCATGTGCTCTCCTCCATCCCGTTATACACTCTCTCTGCTATGGTTGTTCCTTGTGTCGTCATTAACTTTATTCATAGATTGCTTGCCAACTTTTTCTGGGGATCATTTGATGGCGCCCCGAAGAGACACTGGAAATCATGGGGAGTCCTCTGTCAACCCAACAGCAGTGGCAGTCTGGGATTTATAAGTCTGGAGGATATGCAGGTGGCCATTCATGTCAAGATGCTTTGGTCTGTGATTACCACTTCCACCTTGTGGTCTAGATTCTTCAAAGACAAGCATCTGTACCGATGCCACTATTCTGAAGCCAGTTTCCTCGTCATCGAAGTTTCGGATAGGGCCTTATGGATCAAGGCGGCCTCCATTGTTGCTAAGCACTATCGTGTAGTGTCTTCGGCGCTCACTTCATCGGCTTCTTTCTGGTTTGACTTATGCGCGGGTAGCAGCCCTCTGAAGTCTTTTATTCCTGCTCCTGCATGGCAAGTGGTCACCAACAAATTGGTCACGGTTAGCCAGGTCCTGGATGATTCACAGTCGGGCCATCTGTCCCTGGTTTTGCAGTACTGCCCCGCTGTTATGTTTCACCACATTCGTACAACTTCGGAGGTGAAAGATAGTTGGATTTTCTGCCCCACACTGTCTGGCAGGTTTATTGCTCGTTCGGCTAGAGAAATTGTTCATGGTGCTTCTTCTTCTACTGTCTGGCTAGCAATCTGGGCTGCTCACATTCCGAAAAAATGGCCAGTTCTTTAATGGAAAATTATTCAGGGATGCCTCCCTACTAATGACCTGGTTATGCAATGTGGTATTCCGCTCTGTTCGAAGTGCTCCAACTATGCGGTAGCTTGCCAGAATCAACCTTCCACCTCTTTTTTTGTAGCAACATCATTGTTGGTGTTTGGGCCTTCTTCGCAGATCTGCTCACCCTTGATGTCCAGCCACAGATGTCTTGTGCTCAGATTATATCACAATCTTTGGAGCGGCTCCATACTTCCTCTTTAGTGGGGTGTATTACACGTATAACCTTTTTTGCCTACATTTGGGAGATTTGGTGTAATCGTAATAGATGCAGATTTCATGGGCTTCCTATGTCCACCCAGCTCATTGTCCGGAAATGTCTCTGGTGCGGACACCAGAGCAAGCGAGAAGCATGAGTCGGCGAACTGTCGATACCGTACGCACAGCACCACTAGAGCTACATTGGCATCCCTATGGCTTGGAGACAGTCTGGAGTCTCCGTTCTGAGTCCTAGTATTTTTAGTATTTATTGGGTTTTTATTTGGTATGTAATATGTGCTTATTTGATTTTATTTGGGGTTAAGAGAGTGTAATTAGGATAAATAATTGGGTTTCTTTGTAAAAGGGCCCCCGCAGGCCCCCTCCTCCTCTTCCCCATTGGGCCACCTAACTTCTAGGGACCCATAGGGGCTGGCCCATTGTCCACCTTGGACTTGGACCATTGGACCAAGAGAGGAAAAATGTCATTTTCCTTCTTTAAAGGGGGCACCCCCTCTTTTGGCCTTATTAGGCTAATTTGTTTATTTGGCTTTGACCACATGGGAAAAATGGATTTTGGCATTCCCAAGGTACCCCTCCCTAACCCTAGATCTGAGGGTAAGGTTGGTCATTTACCTAGGGTTCCCATTCCATATAAAAGCCTTGTATTTTCCATTTTCAACACAATTAATAGAAGAATTTCAGCATTTTTGCCCAAAGGCCAAGGCCACCCACCTATCTCTCTCTCCTCTCCCTCCCCTTGCAGCTGTGAAGGCTACCTCTCTAAGGTGTGACTCCTCCCCTATCAGTGTGTGAAGTTCACCACCGCCGCCGCCGCCGCCGAGCCGCCGTCGCACCGCCACCGCCATCGCCGGAGTTCTGCCCATTGCGGGACCGCAAGGCAGAGGTCAAATTTTAGCTCTCAGTTCGTAGATCTGACGAGGCTGAATCTTTGAGGGTGAGTTCCCAAGGTTGATCCCACATCCCAAAAAACATTTCAGATTATTCCTACTTCGTTTTCCCATTTTTCCATTTAGATTCCCACAGCTCACACAGTCTGCCCCTGTGCAGACTTGTGTTCCAGCAACCTAACACTTCGCCCATGAGACCCCCTTTCCTATTTCAGAATGAGCTGAAATTTGGACTGGGAGTTCTGTCCACCTAAGCCATCTTCCATAAATTGTTTTGTGATTTTAGGAATTTTCTTTCCCATCCAAAAAAACTCTGCAAGTTCTCAAATCTGTTCTGCCCCCTACAGTCCAGATCTGACCCACCCCTGTTAGAAAATCCCTTTCCCATATCAAACCTCCACAAAAATTACCAAAAAAAATATCCTCATGTTCCTTACCTCTTCCTCCACCTCCCAGATCCAAGGCTTCAACCTCGGTCAACGCACTTTCTCAGGTAGATCTCAGTTTGCCCGGCCAGATCTGAGAAAGGAACCCTTCCTGTTGGAAAATCTCCCATGAAAAATACGGCCACAGCAAAATTCCTGTAACACTAGAGGGTTGAACTTCTCCGAGTTAGCTTCGCATCGGTGCTGGTTTCACGACGTTCCGAGATCGGAGCTGGTCACAGCACTTTTTATCGTCGGGTCGCGCAAGCCTGAAACAGCAGATCAAGTCGTGGACAGTGAGCAACCAAGTTCCCAAGTCGGGCCGCCTCGCCTTCCACAAGGCAAACCAACGCGTCCCTCTCCCAGGGATCATCCCTCCAGGAGTCCCCTTCGTCGCGGGACCAACCCCGCCTCAGTCGGCCGCCCGAGCAGATCGTGGAACCCTATTTTGATGGGATTTTTGTTAAAAATTATTTGTTTTATTGGGTTTATTTGGTTTATTCACGCGTCGATCAACCAATTAATTGACTGGTAATTAACTGATTGATTGACTATGCGGGCGTGCTAGTCACGTGAGTGACAAGTTTATTGTGCACTCATTTTGACCCGTGTCGGGCGAGAGTGAGGTTCGGTCGGGACCAGCAGTCCGTCATACCATAAAGGCTATGGCGTTAATTACATCCCCTGCGATGAGGGAAACCTTTGATTAATTACCGAGATAATGGGTTGTCAAGGCTGGAATAAAGTATGCAAAGGATGCGAATGATCATGCAAGATATTATAATCCACCATGCACGGTCAATTAGGGTGGAACCCTCGATACGTGGCGGAGGATATGGGTCCGAAGACCGCCGTTCACGAAAGGCAGGAGCTTCCCGTCGGGCGTTGCCCGGCTTTCGGCTAATGCCATTTGATATACCGAGGGCCCGCGCACTCAGGCATGCATTGATGCGACGTGAATGCTTAAACTAAAATATGACGACAAAGATAAGAAATTAATTAATTCAGGCTTAGACAAGCCAATTTATTCAATTTATTGATTAAAATGTTTATTTAATTCTGTTATTAACATTGGAAATCACCCTAGAGGCGAGGAGGGGATCGAGACGGCACAACGACATGATTCGGAATGAAACTGGCACGGTAAGCGTGGGAAAAGGGCTTAAAACGGCGCCACGAAGCGTAGGTATAGGGCTGGCCTCAAAACGGCGCGCTACTTTGAGGGCGCACCGTAATAGGGCACGCCATTTTAAGGCGGGCCGTATTACGCCGCCCGGTTGCCGGTGGCACCGGTTTAGCTTCGTTTCACAGAAACTGAGGTTTTATTGGTTTATTTATGGGTTTATTAAAATATTTTGGAGGATTTTGAAAGTTTATTGAGTTAATCATT
This sequence comes from Amorphophallus konjac, assembly GCA_022559845.1. NCBI lineage: Eukaryota > Viridiplantae > Streptophyta > Magnoliopsida > Alismatales > Araceae > Amorphophallus > Amorphophallus konjac. The sequence continues at coordinate 78,429,618 of CM040126.1, forward strand.
CATCGGATCGGTCCCGGGACCGTCCGGAAGTCAAGTCATAGGCTCGCACGAGGTTCATACTCGAGCGCGGCGATCGTTCCGAACGAGGCAAATTTATTAAGCTTAGGATTATTAAATGGTTTATTAACTTATTCGCGTTGAAAATCCGACAGTATCTCCCCATCCCGGAGGATTGTCGGGGAGAAGCGGGGAAGTGCTCACGTAGTGGAGTAACCCCTAAAAGCTGGGTGGCACAACGGCGGCTGACAAACCCAAAACGGATAGGAAAACCCTGAGGGCTAGCCCGCTAGGGGCACCATGTCCGTGGGTGAGAGTGGGCGGATGAGACGACTCATCATGGGAGCAAAAACCCTGAGGGCTAGCCTACGAGGGGCACGCAACCCGAGTCGACTCAACGCTCGAAGTCGGGATGACCGATAGAGAGGGAAAACCCTGAGGGCTAGCCTACGAGGGGCACCCATCTCACGGCCACCACAAGGCCCACTAAGGGCTGTGGATTTGAGGTGTTGGGATTAACCCATTTATTGTTCACTCATTAGTCCATAGGAGATTCATCACTGTTGGATGGTCCCCTGTAGATAGAGTGTTATCACGATGGAACAGTGTGGATGTTCCCCTCTCCCCGATCACTCGATCTCCTCAAAGAGATGGTAATACAGCGCAGTTGCAAGACACACTCAGTCAGGGAGCTGATTGTGATAGCTATAGGTATATATATATAGGGATTACCAGGTTAATAGAGTGATTATCGAGCTAACGTTGGGAAGACCATGATGCAGGGAAGCCAAGCATTAAGCCTATAGGGGCGGCCTCATTTCCTTCTGTTCATGATCAGGAACGGAAGGGGGGACAAGAGGACGGCCCCAGGATCGACCAGGGAGGCACACATGCATATGTCTCTGGCGATGAAACCCTCGAAATTCTAATGGAAAAGAACCCCAGGGAGAGGGGAGATTGTTATAGCCCATGGTGTAACAGGGCGTATCCGGCGTCGGAGAAGACGGATATAGAAACAATATGCGTAGGGAAACGATTAAATACACTGACAGAGGAAAGATGAGTAACTGGGGAAAATGGAAACGGCACCAAGTACAACCACAGTTCATCCATTCGATGTGCAGTGAGTGGGGATACATATATATATACTTCCATTCCGGCGCCGGCACTATTGCACGGCTCCGTCTCACTAGCCACAGAAAGAAAACGTAGGGGGGGGGTAAGAAGAGATAATGCAAGGGAAAGCAAACAACATTGATCCATCGACTCATTAGTGCACTTGTGCACACCATTCATTCCATCAAAAAGAAAGACACGCAAATTACATACATCAGCGCCGGCGTTGTTGCACGGTCACCGTCAACAACAAACGAGAGAAGCAACCATGGAAGAAACACAGAGATGGTGAGAGGGGGGAGGTCAGGCTCATATCATCGCCCCTCCCCCCTTCTCACTTACATTACAACTGGAGAAAAAGAAAATGGATGAAAGGGGATTGACGGGTAACACCACAGTGACCCACCTAAGTAGACAAAGAGAGCAGAGACTCTTCTTCTTCTCCGACGCCGGAGGATCAAGCAGAACAGGGGACGGCGGTGGCGGCCAGAGAACCCTCGGAGAAAGCTTTTTCCTCAAGAAACCCTCTCCTTCGAAGCTCTAATTGGAGGTCTCAAAACTCCTTCTCTCCTCTATTGCCTCTCTTCTTTTTTATCAAACAAGCGGTGTTTTTATAACACCCAGTTGATCCAGCGCCATGGAGGCGCGCCGGATTCAGTGGCGCCGGGGACAAGTGTCCCCAAAGCATTTTGGCACGCCGGGTTCAGTGGTGCCGGGTTACAGGGCGCCGGTGACCCTTTGTGCGCCAGTTTAGCTTGTTCGCTCGACGCTGGCTAGCCGATGGGTCCGGAGATGGTTCCGAAAACTCTCGTTGACTCTTCCTCTCGCCACGGTCCTTGGAAAACCTTGACGGGGTGTTGATGAAGCCCTCGGCATGATGAATGGCCTTAATCAGAACTCCGTATGTGTCTGGCTTGAGCCCACGGGCTTTCCGCTAAAGCGGCCTTCGGCATTACGACCCGTGCACCCGGCTCGGCCTGGCTGGTGCTCAAAGTTCCTTTGCAGGGTGGTACGACACCCGGGATGATTCCGCCTCGACTGGGCGATCATTCGGTCGCTAACGGACCCAATATAACGAGAAGCCAAACTTGTGTAGGGTGATCGGGACCTTCTGCTGCCAGGGCCTCTGGCTCCTTATTATGAAGAGCCGATGGTGTTCTTCCTCCTCAGGAGAGTCTTCATTCAGGTGGCGAGCCACTGGGTAGACCGTCGTCCTTGGTCGGGCGACGGGTGTAGGGTAGCGGCACGACGGAGTCAATGCCGGATCATTAGGCAGGCTTGGTCGCACTGCTGGTTGGTTGTGGATTCATCTCGACTCTCCCGAGGTGAAGTCCCCGGCGTTCATTCCAGGAAACTTGAGGCTCTGGCAGCTTGGGAAGTCTTCCGCAGGTTGTTCTTCATTGGCTTCTGTGCTTCAGTGGGCCATATCATTCGTCTTTGCGGCTCGATCACCGTTCATTATATTTTGAGTGCTAACAAATGCCCCCCAGACGTGGGTGTTTCAAGCAAGGCACAAGTGCTGCAGGACCGACGGATGAACTTCGTCTAGATTAATCTCCTTTGCTAACGGAAGCTCAGAACGGCCACGATACCGGTGCGGATGCTAATCTGGCGCCGTCGGGGGTTAAAATGGCGCCGCCAAAAATGGCGCGCCCTTGTGATTTGGGTGTTAAAACGGCACCGCTGAAACGGCACGCCTTTTGCTTGAAGGGGTTAAAACGGCGCGCTCATTTGCACGCCGGATTAATAGAGGGGGAATCCCCCTTATATAAAGACTTCTTCTTCAATTTTTTCTTCAGAACTATTCATTTGAGAAAAATATTTCTCTCTCCTCTCTTTCTCCCCATCCCACTACGCTGAGCGAGCGGGTTAGCTTGAGAGGGTGAGTTTCGTTTGGTTTTGCTTATTCGGGTTTAACACCCATTTCCCGGGCCTGGGAGGCTCCTAACAGGACTTGTCCTCGGAACTAAATCCCTCGGGTGTCACGTTTGGCCTTGGCTTAATGCCTATGGCTACTTTTAGGGGCTGCTCCCTTGGTGGATGGCTTCCGCTTCCCTTTTGGCAAACTTTCGGACTGGGGAGACTCTGCCGAAAATTTACCAGAAATCTTGTCTACATTAACTGATTTCTGACTGTGCTTATTATTTTCTAGATGATGTCTCGCAGATAACATGGCATCCGATTCTTCTTCCTCCGCATCTCGTGTTGCTGTGACATGGGAGACTGTCCATTCCCTTGATCGGGGGTCCAGGCAGATAGCCGTGGTGGCAGAGTCTTCAGATTCAGAGACTGATACTGTTGACACCAGCCGCCTGATGATTCTTGAGGGTGATCATTTTAAGTACCAGCGAGGGGATGGCGTCAGGCTGGACCACCCCAAAGACAAGCACTTGATGGACTTCCTTAGGCGCTTCAACCTTCGCGGGAAGCGTGATATAATTCTCGTCTGCCAAGCTGAGGGAGCCTTGTTAGCGGACAGAGATAGTCTGAGTGAGTCAGTCATCCAGGGCATGCCCATATATCTTCCCGGGGAGTCTAGAAAATGGGGTGCCGTCCTCGGCGTGTAGGAGCTTACTCCAGATGTTGGGTTGTTGACAAGAGCACCACAGTTAACGCCAGCCCGATGGAACGAGACTATCGGGCGCGTTGACAGAGAGAAGCCCATATATGGTTTATTCCTCGCCCCGCTGAAATGGGGGTATCGAGATGAGCCTTTTCTTCTGGACTACTTGGCGGTCCGCTTCAAGCATCAGATCTTCGTGGGATGGTTCGAAGATCTTAAAGCCACTGACGCTCACGCTTTCAGGCTGGGGGCTGTTGAATTCACAGACTACGTGTTGCGGCAGTATGCTCCAATCCTAGTGCATGCGGGTGTTTATCAGAGCGTGTATGCTTCCCGGTACCGGTATCCAATCTCCCGAGGTTTGTGCTACGGGATGATCGAAGTCTTCTGCCCGGAATATAATACTTTCTACACGGCAAGGGGAGAAACTTCGCTGGATCTCTGGAGTCTGTCCCAGCTGAGCGGCTTGTCGATAGACGGGGAGCCATATGAAGAGGTTTATTTCCCGAACTGGCTGAAGGACCATACGGACGGCGAAGGCAAGTACTTCATAGCCTTCGCCTATCGCTACTTGATGAAGGCATACCGCACCCTGCTACGTTTGACGCTTGATATGCGGGAAGCGCGGAAGCCTGGCGAGAAGAGGTGCGTGCGGATGGGCACGTGGCTTCAATATTTCTTTGGTGGGGAGCAGCAATATGAAGACTTCCCCACAGTTGCTCCGACAGTGATGAAGCGAAAGAAGAGGGCCCGTCGCCAGACAACCTACCCCACCACTTCAAGGAGAGGGCGACAGGGAGGCCCAAACCCCACAGGAGTTGATGCAGTCACACATTGCACTGCGTATTTGACTTATTGGCTTTGCTCATTCACTCTTCCTCATGGGGACGAGATAGTAATTAGACCAGAGGCCATTTATCCTGCTTGTCTGATGGCCTGGGGGACAAAGCTGTCCCTATGCCCAGTGGCTTTATGCCTTACTTACAAGATGGTGGGGGGTCTGCACAAATCCTACATCCCTAGGAATTCACAGACAGTAGGTCTGATGCATTTCTTTAATGCTTGGGTCTGCACTTTGTTTCCTGAGGCAGCTCCCCGGTCGCTTCAGTCTGATCGTCCTGTGCCGAGGATGATTGAGTTTGCCAGTGCTGAGCCATCTTCAATGGCAGATCAGCTTTTTGCTATTCGGGGGAAGTTAACCACAGTCCCGACAGATTCGCCAGGAGTCTTGCATTTCTAGAGCTTGGTAGCTAGCTCCAACCCCCTTGTGAACAAGATGCGGCAATGCCACTTGTTTGAGACGGAGGAGAATATCCATCCGCTCGCTAGCACCAAGAGCACAAGGCCAATCTTGGAGTCAGAGCTGGTTGATTGGGCACTTGCCATCCACCCCAGTGTTCTTGTCTTTAGAAAGAGCGGCTTGTTGTGGCTAGAGCCGTACTACCCCTTCCGCTTCGGCCAGAATTTTGGGTACGACCAGTAGATTCCTTCTTCTTCAGCCCGGTTTAATCTTCTGAACAGGCATCGGGCTAGCCAGACGACCACGGATGAAGCCCGTACATGGTGGGATTACTTCCACCACCGGGAAGATGTGTCATTCAGGGTTCCATCTCCCGCTCGTTTGCCCAGAGTGACTCCGGACTTTATCAAGTGGTGGAATGCACGAACGGGCTTCTACCGGAATTCTCACAAAGACTGCTGGCATGTTGCTGAGCGGCGTTTTCTAGATTTTCAGCCAGAACCTGCCTTGGACATTGATCCGGCTAACTTGAAGAAGCTGAAATCATTGTCCAATACTGAGGTAATGGCATATTTGGAAGCCAGGAAGGCTGTGAAGTGTCGGTCATCCAAGGCTGACCCGAAGATGTCGGAAATTCAGAAGGATGACTATGTCAAGACACTCTGGGGGTTATGCCGGGTCAGTAGTGAGCGGACAGTTCTTCAGACGATTCCCATCCCGGCGGAGGAGCCCCTTCCGATAGTGGCGGGTTGGCGTCCGGAAGTTGATCATCTTCATCCATATAAGACTTTCATCAGGAGGGAGGATAGGCGGGAAGACCTGTATTCCAATACCCCCTGGATATTTGCCCTGCTTCACTCTCAATGGCTTTCAATTACCGGCTCATTAGAAGCCATTTTGGACCATCAGCTCCTAATATCTTTTAAGTATGCTGACGGCTGGGGATTGGATCACTTGGGCCTATATTATCACTTATCTTCTCACGGCCATGAAGATCTGGCACATCTGGTTGAGAAGAGCGAGAAGATAGGTGATGTCTACTGGCTTGTTCGTGAGGCGGCTTCCCGGGACAAGGCGCCCCCACTATTTCATTGGCCGCTCACTCCCCGGTACATAGGGCCGCCAGGTATGCTTGTCTTTCGTTTCAACTTCAAGCGGATTCTTTCATGGTCAGCATGCATCTTTCTTACCCATGCACCTTTGCAGCTCACCTCTCTGTGGAGGTGACTCAGCATTACAGGGAGCTGATCTCCAAGGCATAGAAGCCTTCTTATTTTGACATCCTGGAGCCGGCTCCGACCACGATGCCATTGCCTCCTGGTGACCCGCGGAAGCAAACCAGGTCCCAGGTCGGGGAGGCTATTAGCAAGGGCAAGAAGGCGGACACCCGTGCTACACGAGCGCGCCGGAGGAGGGCTACTGAAGAGGAACCAGCTGTCGTTCCTCCCCGGGTCCCCTCGTTCGCCGAGTTTGAGGCCGCTAGGACACAAGGGCCCGAAGATGAAGGTAACCTCTCGTTCCTCCGTGGCTTGTTCACTTACTTCTGCCACTTTGGATGATCATCTTTTGCAGCTGTTGGCACTGTTTCCGCCGTTGTTGGACTAGAGGTGGTGACGGGTGCCGCGGCCAGAGAGAGAGAGAAGGGAGCCCCTCCAGCTTTTGTTGAGAGAGACTTACCTTCACCAACACCACATCAGGAAATGGAAGGTAACTTGTAGTTTTTCCATAGAGCTCTGCGGCCCGTTATGTCTTCAGTCAGGCCTTGACTGTTTATTGCTTTTGCTTCCAGTCGACGTTCAACCAACGATACTCCCCGAAGTTAGGGTCGTGGGAGAAGCTGCTGCTGGAGAGCAGGTGACTTCAAGGGAAGAGCCCCAAGCCATTCATCAGGTTGATGTTCCTGAGACCGAAACCTCTGAGGAAGCTTCGGCCAAAGGAGTTGCTCTTAGCAGTACGACTCCTGCTCAAATGCTGGAGATCCGGGGGCAGGCCGAAGAGTCTTCCTCTCCCAAGTGGGTTGATTACGGTGGTGGCTCCAGTGATGACGAGCTTCCGCTGGCTGATACAGAAACTGAAGATGCTGGGGCTTCTTCAGCTTACGAAAGCGACTTTTTGACATTCAGCCCTCCGAGGCTACCAGGAATCGAACACGGGCCATCATACCTGATCACAGGAGGAGGGCCGGAACCGTCAGAGGCCACTCTTGGAGGCCTAAATATAGAGCCGGTCGAGGTAGGAAGTGTTCCGACACCCGCCTGCAGCCCTTCTTGTTATTTCCAAATCAGCTGGCTGACATACATATATGTGATGCAAGCTGAGGTGGCATCGCCAACTGTGACGGTTCGCATACCTCTTCCAGATTTAGGCATGGGTCAACCAACCTTTCCACCAATTCTGCGGCACATCGCCTTAGGACTTCCACAGACTTATGCGGTGGCATCAGTTTCAGAGGGGCCCGGAGCAATTGCAGAAATTGGTGGCTCGACGGAAGTCGCAGAATCTCAAGCCCCGGCCGCCGGCAAAGGATTGCTGCTGGAGTAGAGTAGCCTCCCGGAGATATAAGCGGGAGAGAATGAAGAAGAGGCCAATGCCTCTAAGGCCTTGGCCGTCATTGAGGAATCTTCTCCCGTAGAAGCCGGTGGGACTGCACACGAGGAGCGAGCATCCTCGGCTATCGAGATGGCCATCACGGCTTCACCTCAGGGGGCAGGCAAGGAAGTTGCTGTAGTAGAGACTCTTCCAACTGTATCAGCCATCGTTGCCGAGTCCAGCGCTGGTGCCCTGCAAACCATGCCGTCGACGTCCTCCAAGGTGAACGACGATATCTGGGCTGAGGTGGACAGCAAGGTGGACTTTCAGCTTCCCGAGACCTCACCGCTGGGTTTACAATTTTCTAACGACATGGTATGGCAGTCTCTAGATAATCTTCAGCGAGCCATGTCGGCTTCCCCGGGCTTAAATTATGCACAGCTGAGGAGTTTGATAGAACACCTCTCCCGCTCATTATTGGCATTCGGGTGCCCGATGGATGATTGGACCCATCGAGTTACAATGTTGTTGAAGCACGCCAATAGGCGAGAGTATCTTAGCCGGGAGATATCTGATCAGCTAGCGGCCGTAAAATTGGAGAAGGCTGACTGCTGAGCTGTTGTGACCTCATTGAGAGGGACCGTGGGGTAACTAAGAGATGTTGCTAGCTCTACATCAGAACGCCGGTCCTTCCTCACAGCGCGTATAGTGGAGCTGCGTGCAAAACTTGCCAGGGCTGAAGCCGAATTGCAGGAGACTGAGCGCCTGGAGGTTCAGACCGTAGAAGAAGCTGACTTAGCTGAAGGACAACTCGCCTCTCTGGATGAAAAATTATCGCAGCTGACAGCTACCGAGTCTCAGTTGCAAGATCTGACTCAGTATCCCTCCCTGGGCCTTTTGGCATTGGAAGACATCTTCTGGCACCCTCTGTAGTAACTTCATTTTATTTCCCCTTTTTTCTTAGTTTCGCTCCTTTTTGTCTTCGAAGCTCATGTATCTTGGGGCGTGCCCCGAACACAGATGCATTCTGACAACTCATATCAATGAAATGTCTTTATTTGTTGCCTCAATCGCGACTTCTTTTTCTCTTTTCTTTTCTTTCTCCTTCCGGCCGATTAGCTCAGTCCAGAGATATAAGCCATGAGCGCAAGAGAGCGCTCACGCCTTCAGCGAAGGGGTGAGGTGTTCGCTCCACCGCGGATTAACTATTCCCGGAATCGAGCTTTGGCCAGGGTGGGACATGGGTAGAGTAGGCAGATGCGCCCCCCCCCCCCAATTTCGCCGATGGTGACGAAAGCTGAGAGTGCGGTTTATTCATCAACATGGTTTAAGTGTCGAAGCAATGGTAGTTTGTCTATTAACGAGGACGGAAGGTCCAAGTTAAGGGATAGTTGATCGGGCTCGCCGATGGTGACGAGGGTCGACAGAGCGACCGATCTTGCCGATGGTGACAAGGGCCGAAAGGGTAGCGACCGGTCTTCCCGGTGGAGACAAGGGTCGAAGAGGTGGCCGGTCTTGCCGATGGTGACAAGGGCCGAAAGGGTAGCGATCGATCTTGTCGATGGAGACAAGGGCCGAAAGGGTAGCAACCGATCTTGCCGATAGGTGACAAGGGCCAAAAGGGTAGCAACCGATCTTGCCAATGGTGACAAGGGCCGAAAGGGTAGCGACCGATCTTTTTTTTTTTAACTATGGCAATACCTAGGCAGATCCAAGGATCAGCTAGGCAATTTTATTAATAATGGAGAGAATGAAAGGAAATACAAAGAGACTCGAGGTGATGAGGTACACCCTTCATAGAGGGATCAAGAAAAACTAAAACCACATCAATCTTTACCACGACCGGGGCTCAAAGAGTTGGAGCTGCGCAGATGACGCCGAGAGCGAGAAGACCGGGATGGTCGTGATGTTCTGATGAGATCTTGATCATAATCGCCCACCCAATTTGCATGAACACGGCTAAAATCGACTGTATTCGATGGCTCAAAGCCAGGAACCGTCAACACTTGACAGATGAGGGTCGAAAAGGTGGCCGGTCTTGCCGATGGTGACAAGGGCTGAAGGGGTACAGCTTATCGGTGGGACTCTGGAAGGGAAGCTTCGTCTTGTCTCTGAACAGGATTCCTCCGGATGGAGGATGTGGCACTATATATATATATATATATATATATATATTTGAATCACATTACTGGTTCAAGCACCCTTTCGGATTTTCGCAGGAACCAGCCCCCTCTTGCTTTTGCCTACGCACCCTTTTCAGGTTTTCGCGTAGCGGGGTACCCGATTTTACCTGCAACGCCTTTTCGGGTTTTTGCCACAGCCGGATTATAGCCATTTTTACCCTTATCCTAGTTTAGGAACAAGGCCGGCGGGGTATCTCTATTTTTAACCCCATTTTTTGTTTCTTTCTTCTTCTTTTTTTTTGTACTCCGTGAAGATCGGAACACGGGGAGTTCGCTCGCTAGAATACCGACCGGCCTCGTCGATGATGACAAGGGTCGGACCCTGGTTTGATTCATCAACATTGGTTCAATGCCGAAGCAAAGGCTATACAGTTCTTAACAGGGATGAAAGATCCAAGTTAAGGGTAGAGATTGACTGATCTCGCCGATGATGTTGAGGGTCGAAGTTGGGTTTGTTCATCGACATGGGTTACATGTCGGAGCAAAGGTATATTCATTAACAGGGATGAAAGGTCCGAGTTAAAGGTAGGGATCGGCCGATCTCGCTGATGATGACGAGGGTCGAAGTTGGGTTTGTTCATCGACATGGGTTACATGTCAAAGCAAAGGTATATTCATTAACAAGGACGAAAGGTCCGAGTTAAAGGTAGAGATCGACCGATCTCGCTGATGATGATGAGGGTCGAACATGGGTTTGTTCATCGACATGGGTTACATGTCGAAGCAAAGGTATATTCATTAACAAGGATGAAAGGTCCGAGTTAAAGGTAGAGATCGACCGATCTCAGCGATGATGACGAGGGTCGAACATGGGTTACATGTCGAAGTAAAGGTATATTCATTAACAGGGATGAAAGGTCCGAGTTAAAGGTAGAGATCGACCGATCTCACTGATGATGACGAGGGTCAAAGTTGGGTTTGTTCATCGACATGGGTTACATGTCGAAGCAAAGGTATATTCATTAATATGGATGAAAGGTCCGAGTTAAAGGTAGAGATCGACCGATCTCGCCGATGATGACGAGGGTCGAACATGGGTTTGTTCATCGACATGGGTTACATGTTGAAGCAAAGGTATATTCGTTAACAGGGACGAAAGGTCCGAGTTAAAGGTAGAGATCGACCAATCACGCCGATGATGACGAGGGTCGAACATGGGTTTGTTCATCGACATGGGTTACATGTCGAAGCAAAGGTATATTCATTAACAAGGATGAAAGGTCCGAGTTAAAGGTAGAGATCGACCGATCTCGCCGATGATGACGAGGGTCAAACATGGGTTTGTTCATCGACATGGGTTACATGTCGAAGCAAAGGTATATTCATTAACAAGGACGAAAGGTCTGAGCTAAAGGTAGAGATCGACCGATCTCGCCGATGATGACGAGGGTCGAACATGGGTTTGTTCATCGACATGGGTTACATGTCGAAGCAAAGGTATGTTCATTAACAGGGACGAAAGGTCTGAGTTAAAGGTAGAGATCGACCGATCTCGCCGATGATGACGAGGGTCGAACATGGGTTTGTTCATCGACATGGGTTACATGTCGAAGCAAAGGTATATTCATTAACAGGGACGAAAGGTCCGAGTTAAAGGTAGAGATAGACCGATCTCACCGACGATGACGAGGGTCGAAGTTGGGTTTGGTAGGAGACCTCCGGTGGGGCTTTTGATGATCGTCCCTTCTGGAGTTTCATTAGGAGGACAAAGAAGAGGAACTTTTAGATTACCACTTTACTAGCTTAAGTGCCCTTTTGGGTTTTCACCAAAGCCAGCCCCCTCTTGCTTTTGCCCACACGCCCTTTTGGGTTTTCACATGGCGGGGTACCCGATTTTGTCTGCGGCGCCCTCTCGGGTTTTCGCCGCAGTCGGGTGATAGCCATTTTTGCCCTTGTTCTGAATATATGAACAAGTCCGGCGGGGTCTCTCTATTTTTAACCCCATTTTTCTTTTCTTTCTTTTCCTTTGAAACATGTGGGAGAGGATAGTTGGTAGGTCCAGACGTGGTATCTGGCCCTTGACGACAGCAAACAGCTGTTGGCTGGCGCACGAGGCCTTGCGCCAATTGAGGAGAGGTTTATTCGTTGGTAAGGGGAGAATACCAACGCAAGGAGAGAGCTTCTTGTCGAGTCGGATGTAAGGCCCGACGTGGCGATATTGTCTGAGAGTCGGCTAGAACACAGGGTCTTGCACCGACGTAAAGAGTTTATTCGTCAGCAAGGAGACAATGCTGACGCAAGGGATAGATTTATGCCGGTTCGGGCGTAAGGCTCGCAATGGCAATGCTGTATAGGGGTCGGCTAGGACACGAAGTCTTGTGCCGAAGAAGAGGGTTTATTCGTCAGCAAGGAGACAATGCTGACGCAAGGGATAGATTTGTGTCGGTTCGAGTGTAAGGCCTGTAACGACAATGTTGTAGAAGGGTCGGCTAGGACATGAAGTCTTGTGCCGAGGATGAGTTTATTCATTAGCAAGAAGGCAATGCTAATGCAAAGGCGGAGCTTTTTGCCGATTCGGACGTAAGGTCCGCATTGGCGATGTGGTTTATTTTTTGCGAGCTCGGTTAGGGCAGAGTGCCACTAGACTGAGGTGTAGGTAGCTCGATCAGGGTGGAGTGCCACTAGACCAAGGTAGAGGGTTGCTCGATCAGGGCGGAGTGCCACTAGACCAAGGTAGAGGTAGCTCGATCAGGGCGGGGTGCCACTAGACCAAGGTGAAGGTAGCTCGGCCAGGGCGGAGTGCCACTAGACCAAGGTAAAAGGGCGGTCATTCTGGGAATGCCGGTTGAGTTGTGTAGTATAGCTTTATATGTTTTCCATTGAGGGGAGAGAACTGGATGACTCCTTTATGATCTACAAGGACGTACGCACCCCCTTCATATACTCGGCGGATGACATATGGTCCAACCCAGTTTTCAACCAACTTCCCTTTGGGGTTGGAGGCCATCACTTCTCTTCTTTTGACCATTACGAGGTCTCCTTTCGTGAATTCTCGACCTTTGACCAGCTTATCAAAAGCACGGGCCATGCGAGCTTGGTAGAGTTGGATATTCTGTTGCGCACGAAGACGCTTTCCTTCGAGCTCGGTGAGCTCCTCCAATCTTCTTTCTGCATTAGCTTGTTCGCTGCTAACCAATCCGCACTGGATGGCGACTCGTAGTGAGGGGACTTCTAATTCAATCGGCACCACAGCCTCTGACCCGTACACGAGGGAAAATGGTGAACAGCCGGTTGGGGTTTTATAGACGGTATGATAGGCCCAAAGCGCTTCGTACATCTTTTCTTCCCAGTCCTTCTTATTGGACTTGACGATCTTTGCCAGCAATGTGCATAGCATTTTGTTGAAAGCTTCTGCAAGTCCATTGGCTTAAGGGTTGTAGGGGGACGATGTCCTCCAATCAATCTTATATTTATCAGCTAGCCGATAAACCTTCTGGTTTCTAAAATGGCTGCCATTGTCCGAGATAATTCGGCTGGGAACCCCGAACCGGAATATTATGTTCTGCCGGAAGAACCTTGCAACCAACTCTCCCATCACTTCTCTTAGTGCTACTACCTCTGCCCATCTGGAGAAATAATCTGTAGTTGCTAAGATGTATTTACACCCTGATGAAGATGCTGGTAGTGGCCCTACCACGTCCGTGCCCCATTGAGCAAACGGCCAGCTCGGTATGGTGGGGTGTAGCGGCACTAGCGGTCTTCTTGACACCTTGGCGTGCTCTTGACATTTCTGACAAGCCTTGGCGAACTTGCAGCAGTCATCAAACATAGTGGGCCAATAGTAACCCAATTTCTTTATCTCAATTTTCATTTTCGGGCCAACCTGGTGCGCTCCAGCTGAACCCGCATGGACTTCTTGCATCACCTGCCCAGCTTCTGCTGAAGACAAGCAACGGAGTAGAACTTTCCTTCGGGCATCCGCCATTATTCGGAACAGGGTTCCGTTTCTCATCTCATAAGAGTCTTTGACCCTCAAGATTTTCATTCTCTGTTCTTTCTCCTTTGGGAGCTGCTGGTGCTGGAACCATCGTAGGAGATGTTTTCGCCAATCGGGTTGTTGAACCTCTTCGACGGCTGCCACCTCATTCTCTTGTTCTTCGGCCAAGATCTCTATTACACTGGGGACTTGTCGACGGTTGATAACTATTATGTTCAGGCTCGTGTCTGGTGGAATCGCCAAAGATCTGGCCAGTTTAGCGAGGGCGTCCGCCTGAGCGTTCTGTCCTCGGTTGACATGCTTGATCTGATGAAGTAGAATCTTGACATCAAGCGGGTTGCCAACTGATGGTAAGGGAGGAGCTCTTGCTTTCGCACATCGAACTCCCCTTCCAGCTGCTTTATAACTAGCATGGAGTCTCCAAATGCTTCCAACATCTGAATTCCCATGGATAGAGCAATCTGCAACCCGATTATTAAGGCTTCATACTCTGCTTCATTATTTGTGCAAGGCTTATTTATTGAGCAAGATGTGTGCCCAACTTCCCCCTTTGGAGATTTCAGGACTATGCCTGCCCCTGCTCTGACCCTGGCTGACCCAGTGGCCGATGTGTCAATTCTGGAAGTGCCATCAAAATATAGCTGCCACAAGGAGGGTTGCGCTTAAGCGGCTTCTAGGGTTTCATCTTTAGGAAGTTCGGTTCCAGCAGACAGTCTTCCGGTACCGGATGCTCGGCGAAGAGTCTGTAATAGCTTGGCCCTTGACAGCCTTTCGCGGCACATAGGAGATATCGAACTCCATAAGATCACCGCCCATTTGCCCAGGCAACCTTTGAGTGCCGCCTGGGACATGATATATTTCAGCGAGTCCTCTTTGTATACCAGGCTGATTTCATGCGACAACATATTGTGTCGAAGCTTCTTGACTGCGAAGATCAGTGCCAGACAGATCTTCTCAATATAAGTATATTTCTCCTTAGTCCTGACCAATCTCTGACTGAGGTAATAGAGGGCTTGCTCTTTCCCTTCTTCATTATTCTGGGCCAGCATTGCCCCCAGGGAGTTGTGTGTGGCCGCTATATACAATATCAACGGCCGTCCTTTCACCGGTGCGCCCAGCACTGGAGGATTCTTCAGATAGTCTTTCAACCTGTCAAAGGCTGTCTGGCAATCTTCATCCCAGTAAAAGGGAACATCCTTCATCATCAATTTGTGGAATAGCTGGCATCACCCTGAAAAATTAGAAATGGACCGTCGGATATAAGCCAAGCGGCCCTGCAGTGATCTCAGCTCGGAGAGGTTCCTTGGTGCAGGTAGCTCCCGAATTGCTTTGATCTTTGCGGGGTCTATCTCGATTCCCCGGTATCTGACAATGAAACCAAGAATTTTTCGCTCGATACTTCGAACGCACATTTCATAGGGTTCATTTTTAATTCACACTGCCTCAGCCTCTGAAAAATGATTCGGAGCTCCTACAGATGGTCTTCTTTTCTTCTGGTCTTGACCACCAGATCATCTATGTAGCACTCGACCTTGTGGTAGAGCAACTAATCAAATATTTTGGTCATTGCGCGCTGATAAGTTGCGCCAGCATTCTTTAGCCCGAACGACATCCTCTTGTAGTGATAGATGCCTTTAGGGGTTCGGAAGGCAGTGTGGACCCGGTCATGCTCCGCGATCCATATCTGGTTGTAGCCGGATGATCCATCCATGAATGACAGGGCCTCATGGCCGGTTGTAGCATCAATCATGACTTCCGTTATCAGCACCGGAAAGTCATCCTTGGGACAAGCATTATTCAGATCTCGGAAGTCGACACATATCCAGATCTGTCCATTCTTCTTTTTCATGGGGACGATATTCGCCAGCCACGTGGTATATTGATTTTCTTCGACAAATCCCACGTCAATGAGCTTGTCTACTTCTTTACAAATTTGAGTGATGAGCTCCAGCCTCATGCGCCGCGGTGGTTGCTTTACCGGCTCGGCTTCAGGGCTGATTGCCAGCTCATGTTGCGAAACTGCAGGGCTCAGACCTGGCATTTCTCTGTAAGTCCAGGTAAAGCAGTCCCGGTACTCTTGCAGCAGCTAGATATACAGCTCTCATTCTTCTGGGGGTAGCTGGGCCCTGAGGAAGGTAGGCCTAGGGTCTTCCTCGCTTCCCAGGCTGACTTCTATCAGCTCGTCGACTGTAGCTTGGCCTCCGTCTTCAATCTCCAGAGGTGCCGGTTGGACGTTGATGAAATCTGGAATGCCGTCTTCGGGGTCGAGGACCTTGATTTCCTCATTTGACATCATCAGAGCCTCCGGGGAGTCCTCTGCTTCATTCAGTAGCAGCTGTGCAGGTTGCTCTCTCAGCAAGTCCACGGCCGTTGCAGTTTCTAGGGGCGAGAGAGCAGCTTCATCCCCCGTAGATAGAGTTGTAGCCATGATAGGCTGGTGGTTGTTTATTGCCAAGCTGGGACAGACTCCCAGTCTTGTAGCAGAGGTTGAGGAGATCTCGCCCTCTGAGGCAGTTGTATCTTCCGTAGAAGTGGTCTTTTCTTTCTCGATAGCATGTGCCTCTTGATCGGAGTCGGCTGAGGCTTCCCCGATTGGCAGGAGAGGTGCTGGGGCCATCATCAGTAGGACTCTACTGGAGGGAGAGGTCCCTGCTTCTTCAACATCTTCGGCCTCGCTGCTGCTAGCCGTATCAAATTTGGCTTGAAGGGCCGCCTCTTCGGGATAGACCTGCTCCCAGCATCGGCAAGGAGTCACGGTCTCCGCTTCTTGATTTCCGGGCTGAGCTGGCTCAGCATATTCAGCTTCGATGGGTATTCATCAAAAGTTGCCCCGGGTGGGCTATCTTCAGTAGGGTAGAAGGCGGAGATGGTGTCACCTCGTATCGTCCGCTGTAGTAGTATTCTTCCAGGGTGAAGCCCAACCCCAGGTGTTGAGAGACGCGCCTCAGTTCCTTGTCCAGACTTGCGAGATGCCACATTTTGTGTAAAGCTTCCTGGATTTTACGAGACTGATCGAAGGGGGTGTGTTGCTTCTGGAACATCCTGGCCATCGGATCAGTTGCGAATGCCAGACCCTTGATGGGAACTGACGGATTGTTTATATCTTTGGGGAGGCAGCAATCTGTGTCTTCTCGAGTGGGGTGTTCTTCAGCCGTGTAAAACAAGCTGCTGGGCCCATCTATCCGCGCCACCTCCCAGGCTTTGAAAGGCTCGACAGTGGGGTTATCAAGGCCAGGAATCTGCTTGGTGAGGCCGTCATGGACTCAATGTGGTCGTGCTGCCGATCGACCTTGGCTTCATTTACTTCAGGGTATATAGCTGGAGGAGCTATCCTACCCACGTCCCCGGTGATGGTGATGTGAGAGACCGCCTTGCGCTTGACATATCCGTGCGGTGGTGGTAGATACCAGCTATCGCCGGATGAGCTTTTTGATGCCCCTACATTGGTCTTGACTTTAGAGGTCTTCTGAGAGAACCCCGCATATAGATTGACGTCCGCCAAGTGACATTCAAATACTTCGAACGGGAGGAGCTCAGCAAATATTCTCTCCTCCTTCCCTTTGAGACTGTACTTGATGCATTGGTGGAGCGTAGAGGGCACCACCATGTTTTCATGCACCCACTGATGGCCAAGCAGCGCCTTGTA
Organism: Amorphophallus konjac; assembly: GCA_022559845.1. Taxonomy (NCBI): domain Eukaryota; kingdom Viridiplantae; phylum Streptophyta; class Magnoliopsida; order Alismatales; family Araceae; genus Amorphophallus; species Amorphophallus konjac. The sequence goes on from CM040126.1 coordinate 78,446,829, forward strand.
CGAGGTGCGGGAGTCGATGACATGAAACTGTACCTTCGTAGTGAAATCTGCCAAGGTGAGTGTGAACTCTGCCACCCCCATTGACACTTCACATTTCTGATTAAAGCCGGCAATACGCATATCTCCGACCTTTTCGAGACGCACGTTGAAGTGGTGCCTCTCGTAGATCCTGTAGGGCAGAATATTGACAGCTGCGCCAGGATCGACTAGAATTCTGTTCAGCTCCCTTCTGTTCTGGTGCCCCTTCATGTACAGCGGCCTGTTGTGGCTGATGGTGGGAAGAAGCATGTCCTCTTGAGTGAAGGTCATGCTGGCTTCTGGCATTACTTCAGCCAAGCAGGTCTCAAAATGAGCAGGCATCTGCAGAGCAGTGATGATCGCCTATCGGGTCTCTTCACTCAAAGAGAGGATCTCCCAGATTGTAAACCTAGCAGGGAGCTTCTTGAGTAGCTTCATTATTCGGCTCCCAGCTCGGACATTAGAAAGCTTCATCTCTTCTGAGGTTCTGTTTGCATATTTGTACAGTGTCCTCCTGATGCGGGGGCCGCTTGCACCTCATTCCGAGGTTCCTCCACCACTTAATATAGTCAAGGGCCGTCTCATCTGCCCTCTATTTTGTTGAGTAGAGTTTGGCCACTGATGGGGACATCGAGGCAAGACCGTCCGCATTTTGTTTGCATTTATGTCCTTTCATATTTGTATGTATACCCTTATGTTATATGGGTACGCAATTGTAAGTCTTAGTGGGTTTATATGTAAAATTCCAGTAGGCCCAAGCCAGGGGGCCCTCACCCCTTTCCCATTTGTCCACCTAGACCATGTGGGGCTGGTCAACCATCCTAGGTGGCCATCTAGAAGGGTTGAATGCCAATTGACCACATGGGAGACAAAGGGGGTAAATTTTCCAAGGTAGGCTACCTACCCTTTCCAACTTGTCCCCTCTTGGTCAAGGGGGCGCCCCTCCCCTTAATATTTTATGGTTTTTTTGTGTGTTATTCACACTTCATCCCAGCCATCCAATCCCCTCCCCTAGATCTAATGGTGTAGATTAGGTTTGATGTAAGGCATATAAAAGGTTGTATTTTCCCATTTGTTGGCATTAATGAAGAGAAAATTGTTGGAAAATCAAGAGTGTTCTTGAGCCCCTCCTCTCTCCCTCTGATTTCTCTCCTCCAACCTCCAGTTCTAGAGTGATTCTACCTTCTATCCCCTCCCCTCTATCTCCGGTGATCATCTGTGACGCCGCCGCCGCCGTTCGTGCCGCCTTCGAGCCGCCGCGGAGCCGTCTTCAAGTTTCTATCCTGCTGGACAAAGGTGGCGTTCGTGAATTCTTGCTGCCACCCACGAGCTCAGATGGATTTTAAATTTTTAGGGTGTGTTCTTACCTTGAATCTCCACCTCCATCTAAATTTTCACGTCGAAACTCCTCCATTTAGTACTTTTCCATTTTCATTCATTTGTCATTCCCAGATCTGTTTTGTCTCTATCTACAGTGACAACAGCTCTGAGTTTCTCATCTCCGACCATCTTTTTGATTTTTACAAACCCTCCCAATTTCACTGGGAGTTCTGTCCATACTCCCCTACATCCATGAATTTTATTAAATTTTTATCAGCCTTCATCTATTTTTAGAAATTCATGTTCTTCCTCAGCTACAGTGTTGTCAGCCAGATTCCAGATCCGACCCACTGCTAGTGAATAAATCATAGAAATTCTTAGCCTTTCCCAAATCCAGATCCAAAAATAGTCATGATTTCCTAGCTTGATTGCCAACAACTTTTCTGAAGACCATAACCTCAGATTCGGACGTTCACATATCGGTCAAAGGCAACTCTCAGGAAAGTTCCCTGCTAGTCTGAGAGTTCAGACACTGTACAATAGCAACCTTCAAAATTCGCCAATCAGAAGTAAAGGCTTGATTATTTTTCTGTAATCCCCTTGGGTTGAATCCCTTTGAAGCATCTTTCCAACGGCGCCAGTTTCGTCGCATTCCGACGTCGGGGCTGATCGCAGCTTCCGTTCTCGCCGGAGCGCGCGCCAGAAAATAGAACCGGCAGATCCGTGGCCGGTTATTCCGACTGGTGCCGAACGGAGCCGCCTGACCTCCGGCCGGCGAACCAGCGTGCCGCCAGCCCAAGGAACACTTCCACAAGTGTCCCCACCACAGTGGTGACATCGGGTCCGCACGGTCCCTCCGGACAGCGCGTGGGCCCCACAGCCATAAGTTCGGGTGCTGCCGAAGAGACGCGAGAAGCCGCCCGTCAACCCGAATTCGGTCCTCCCGGGCCCAGTTGTGTAGCCCTTTACCTCCCTGCGTGGAGTGGGCGATATTTCATTGCTGTCATCATTGTGTAATATTTATCCCGGGAGTACGAGTTTCGGCCGGGTCCGTCTTCCCCACGCCGAGCGCGTGGAGGTATCGCATTCGCTCCCTTACTTGGCATTTTGCTTACTTCATATATATTTGTTTATGCCGCTGCTAGAGAGCATGTGTAGGGATATCTAGCTCGCTTTATCTATTCATTACCACTGCTGCGAGAGAGTGCGAGATCCGTCCCGTGACCCGATCCGGGTACACGAGAGAGCCGATCACCCTAGCTCATTGCCAGTTTCTCAACCGCGCACGTCGACGCTTCCCTCGTTAAGGGATAACCGCGAGCTTGTCGTGTCCGTGGTCCCGTCCCGCATCAATTTGGTATCAGAGCGCCAAGTTGAGTCTAGGGTGTCCAACAAAAAAAAAGTGTCATTCATTAGTCATTTACGTCTAAGTCGTGTTTAGGGTCATCATTGTTTTAAAACAAACAAACAAAAAAAGTGTCTTTTTGCATTGCATCCAATAACCCGGTATATCAAAAGGTGTTGTCCGAACGTTAGGCTACGCCTATCGGGAAGGCCGCACACTTGCGCGAGTGATCTTCGGATCGATTAACTCCGCCACGTGCCGAGTTTTGGTTACGTCTAGGTTCATCATCTTGTAGTGTGCGTTTGCATTAGTCGGTGTTTCCTAGTCCGTGTCGTTGCATGCCCACTCGGCGAGGTACCCAATACCATCGCCCTTCCCCTATGGCTAACCCACGAGATGGCGCCTCGGAAGACTTCCACTCCTTACACGAGGCGGTGATGGCCATTATGACTAGGTTGGACCAATCCGATGCTAACTTTCGGACTTTCTCCGATAATATGGATGGTCGCCTTAGAGCCATGGAGGGACGCATGGAGACCTCCGACAGGTCGGTCCAAGACCTCGTTGGGCGGTTAGATAGGATGTCACACGGGGACCCTCCTAGGGCATCCCAAAGCCCACCCGCACCTCCTCCCACGGTGGCCCAAGTCCAACCCGCTCCCATGGCCCAAGTCCAGGCCGCTCCCGCGGCCCAAAACCAGCCACCACAGGCTCCTCCACCCGCCCCTCCTCGGGTTCCCGAACTACCGCACCGTGACCTTGGTCTCGAGGACTATGGGTCCGACAATGCCTATGAGGGGTATGGTCAACGCTGTCGTGGTTTTCAGCCACAACGAGATGAGGATGATGATAGGGTCCTTAAGACCGTACGAGCGGACCCTCCCTCTTTTTACGGGTCTTTGGATACGAAAGTCTACCTAGATTGGGAGTTCGGCATGGACCGTTATTTTGAATGGTATGATATGTCGGAGCACCGAAGGGTCCGATTCGCCACCATGAAACTCATGGGGCAGGCGCAAACCTATTGGAAGAATGTGGAGAGCCTGCTACTTCAGCGGCTAGAACCCCCGATTGACACATGGGCCGAGATGAAGCATAAGCTTCGGCAAAAGTACCTTCCTCCTACATACCGCCAGCGACTCATTGATAGATGGCAAAGTCTTAGCCAGGGAGACCGGTCCGTCTCCGAATACATCGCGGAGTTTGATGAGTACTTTCTACGATGTGGTGTCTCGGAGGAGAGTACCATGCCCGTTTCCCGCTTTCGACGTGGTTTGCGGCCACACTATCAGTATGAGCTTTTCCGCCGCAATGCCAAGACGTTGGAAGAGGCATACTAGGTTGCTCTCGAGTTGGAGCAATTTGAGGGAGAGTTTGAGTCTAGCCATCGGTTGGGCCCCACCCCTTTCCGTAGTACCGAGCCCCGTCACTCCTTAGGCCCACATCAACGGCCTCCCATGGCTCGACCTCAGGAGCCCACCCGTCAGGAGCACTTCGCTCCACGGCCTCGCCCTCCTCCACCCCGGGATCTATTTCCACCCCAACCACCGGCACCCGTTGCCCGTCCCCCGGCTCCTATAGCCCGTCCTCTGGCACCGGCACCCCCTCCACTATTGCCCAAGGCACCTACACCTCCACCATTGCTGCCTACACCCCCTACCCGACGGGATGATAAGGGTAAGGCCCCTTTTATAGGAGAGAGTAGTCGGTCGAGAGTGCAGTGTTTCCACTGTCACGGGTTTGGCCACATTGCCAGCGAGTGTTCCGCTCGCACCACCCTAGCCCTAGGTGTTGGAGAATCCGTACCTCCCGAGCTTGAGTATGTCAATTACGTGGCCGATGAGGCACTAGCCGATGAGTACTATGCCTTGGGGGGGAAGAGTTGGACGGCTCTCCGGCCGCCCAGGATGCCGCCACCTAGTGGGCTTGATGTCACCACCTTAGTCTCGAGTCATGCATGAGTCAGTGTGGTTTGTTTTGTGTGGTTTGTTTGCATGGTTTGTGTGTCGTTTGTCTGCGTGTGTCTTGTGTAAGCTCGTTGTCGTTCTCTTATGAGTAAGAGGTGATTGGACTCCTTCGATGAGTATGGGATCGGTTCTACATCTATACCCGGATCAGTCACCTACAGGGACTCAGCGGTGATTCCTAGTGAGTCTTCGAGCTGCTTCCTTCCCTTTGAGAGTGCCCCACCCGGAGTGTCCACCTCTAGCCCATGGCAGCTTGTGCATATCGAGTATATATGGAATGAGCAGGTGCTGGTCACTTGGAGTGGAGCGTACCCGCGTTACTTGGCACGGTGACGGATCCGCCGGAGTATTCGAGCATCTATACCCCTACTCGACGGGGTCGAGTTCCTCCCACCCGGGGAGAATTGATGGGGACATCGAGGCAAGACTGTCCGCATTTTGTTTGCATTTATGTCCTTTCATATTTGTATGTATACCCTTGTGTTATATGGGTACGCAATTGTAAGTCTTAGTGGGTTTATATGTAAAATTCCAGTAGGCCCAAGCCAGGGGGCCCTCACCCCTTTCCCATTGGTCCACCTAGACCATGTGGGGCTGGTCAACCATCCTAGGTGGCCATCTAGAAGGGTTGAATGTCAATTGACCACATGGGAGACAAAGGGGGTAAATTTTCCAAGGTAGGCTACCTACCCTTTCCAACTTGTCCCCTCTTGGTCAAGGGGGCGCCCCTCCCCTTAATATTTTATGGTTTTTTTGTGTGTTATTCACACTTCATCCCAGCCATCCAATCCCCTCCCCTAGATCTAATGGTGTAGATTAGGTTTGATGTAAGGCATATAAAAGGTTGTATTTTCCCATTTGTTGGCATTAATGAAGAGAAAATTATTGGAAAATCAAGAGTGTTCTTGAGCCCCTCCTCTCTCCCTCTGGTTTCTCTCCTCCAACCTCCAGTTCTAGAGTGATTCTACCTTCTATCCCCTCCCCTCTATCTACGGTGATCATCTATGCCGCCGCCGCCGCCGTTCGTGCCGCCTTCGAGCCGCCGCGGAGCCGTCTTCAAGTTTCTGTCCTACTGGACAGAGGTGTAGTTCGTGAATTCTTGCTGCCCGCCACAAGCTCAGATGGATTTAAAATTTTGAGGGTATGTTCTTACCTTGAATCCCCACCTCCACCTAAATTTTCACGTCCAAATTCTTCCATTTAGTAATTTTCCATTTTCGTTCATTTGTCATTCCCAGATCTGTTTTGTCTCTATCTACAGTGACAACAGCTCTGAGTTTCTCATCTCCGACCACCTTTTTGATTTTTACAAACCCTCCCAATTTCACTGGGAGTTTTGTCCATAATCCCCTACATCCACGAAGTTTCTTAAATTTTGATCAGCCTTCCATCTATTTTTAAAAATTCATGTTCTTCCTCAGCTAAAGTGTTGTCAGCCAGATTCCAGATCCGACCCACTGCTATTGCAAAAATCATATAAATTCGTAGCCTTTCCCAAATCCAGATCCAAAAATAGTCCTGATTTCCTAGCTTGATTTCCAACAACTTTGCTGAAGACCATAACCTCAGATTCAGACGTTCACATATCGGTCAAAGGCAACTCTCAGGAAAGTTCCCTGCTAGTCTGAGAGTTCAGACACTATATAACAGCAACCTTCAAAATTCGCCAATCAGAAGTACAGGCTTGATTATTTTTCTGTAATCCCCTTAGGTTGAAGCCCTTCGAAGCATCTTTCCAACGGCGCCAGTTTCGTCACATTCCGACGTCGGGGCTGATCGCAGCGTCCGTTCTCGCCGGAGCGCGCGCCAGAAAACAGAACCGGCAGATCCGTGGCCGGTTATTCCGACCGGTGCCGAACGGAGCCGCCTGGCCTCCGGCCGGCGAACCAGCGTGCCGCCAGCCCAGGGAACACTTCCACAAGTGTCCCCACCACAGTGGTGACATCGGGTCCCGCACGGTCCCTCCGGACAGCGCGTGGGCCCCACAGCCATAAGTTCGGGTGATGCCGAAGAGACGCGAGAAGCCGCCCGTCAACCCGAATTCGGTCCTCCCGGGCCCAGTTGTGTAGCCCTTTACCTCCCTGCGTGGAGTGGGTGATATTTCATTGCTGTCATCATTGTGTAATATTTATCCCGGGAGTACGAGTTTCGGCCGGGTCCGTCTTCCCCACGCCGAGCGCGTGGAGGTATCGCATTCGCTCCCTTACTTGGCATTTTACTTACTTCATATATATTTGTTTATGCCGCTGCTAGAGAGCATCTGTAGGGATATCTAGCTCGCTTTATCTATTCATTACCGCTGCTGCGAGAGAGTGCGAGACCGTCCCGTGACCCGATCCGGGCACACGAGAGAGCCGATCACCCTAGCTCATTGCCGGTTTCTCAACCGCGCACGTCCGACGCTTCCCTCGTTAAGGGATAACCGCGAGCTTGTCGTGTCCGTGGTCCTGTCCCGCATCAGCCACTGTGACCTCCCTCTCTGTAACATGGAATCTCTCTCTGAACTTCCTCTGCATATCCGACCAGTCGCTGATCGACTCGGCCGGGAGGCTGGAGTACCATTCAAATGCGAGCCCCGTTAGCGAGGACCCGAAAAACTTTAACATGTATGACTCGTCCGTGGCCAGATCACCCATGACGGTCATGTAATAAGCGACATGTTCCTTCGGGGACCCCTTCCCGTTGAACTTGTCAAACTTGGGCGGCTTGTTGATCCCTGGGGGGTGCCGCTTGGTGTTGATTTGTTTTCTTAATTAGATTAGCTTCCTATCCCGCCCCCTTTAAATACACACATGCATAAACAGGTGAATCAAAGACAAGGGGATGAAAGGATGGAAATACTAACCGTGATCGCCACCAAGGATTAACAACGCCAAAGGATGAAGACGTGAGTGCAACGGCGTCGTATACCTTGGAAAGAAAACTTGATCGCGCTTGAAACGGGGTGCGGGGAACTTGTGAATTCAAACTTCCTCTCCTTCCAGCCGGCTAGAGGAAGAGGGCCTCACGTGGTGTTCATGCTCTCCTGCAAAACAAAGCCAAAACAAGGATAAAAAAAACCCATTAGAACATGCATGTGTAGTATCAATCCCGCAGTGATAAAATAGCATGAATAAAAGGGGAAGAACGCACCGGGGGGAGGTTTTTAACCCCTGTGGAAGGGTGGAAAAGATAGGTGTGTGTGTTGTGCATGCATGAGATTTGAAATCATGAGATTTGATTGAGAGAATAGAGAGAAAATGATGATGCAAAACGGAGAAAAACGCATGTGTAGCAGAAAGTGCAGGAAACTGTGATGATTTGTGATTTTGAGGAGACTAGAACTAAGAGTGTAGACCATGAAATCAAGCCCAGAAGGATGAAATTGACAGCCAATACTTCCCTCTTCAAGATGGGGTCGAAGGATTGAGTCAGCGGTGCAGCATGGCTTCGCCCCACGTCCGGAAAGAGCCCCCCGTCGCGACTGCGAACTGGGCAGTTTTTATAGAGTTTTGCAAGAAAACCTCATCTCCTTATCACGATTCCCGGAGATAGAGTCCAAGATAAATCGAGTTCTCTGGATCAAACTCGAGATAATACTAAGGACAAGAGATAGGAACAAACGGGGATCAATTCAGAGGAGGATTCTAGAAGATATGTTTTTTGGAAGGCAGCCCCGGAGCCTTATCTGCAGAGTTTGAGTTGAACTAGGAAACATAAATCCTGATCTTGCGACCCAGATCCCAAGAGATATTGCCAATGAAAATTTGATTCCTATGAACCAAATTCAAGATAATACCAAGGGCTAGAAGTAGGAAAAAACGGGGATCAATTTGGATAAGAATTCAAGAAGTTATGGACTCTTCAAGAGGGCCACGGCGCACAAAAACAGAGCAGAGTCCAGCACGAATTGGACTCTCTGGTGCATGTAACGGTCTATCGTAGGACCGTCACATATGATGTAACGGACTAGGGTAGGTCCGTCACACTCTGGAGGTCAAACGGGACGTTTTCGGATGAGATTGGATGTAACGCACCTAAACAGGGCCGTCACTTGGTCTAACGGTCAAGGATAGGACCGCCACACTCTAGGGGTTGAACCGGGCTGTTTTGGGCAAGTTTTGGTGTGACGGTCTATCGTAGGACCGTCACACTGAAGTAACGGTCTTAACTGGGCCGTCACTTCAATGAAGTAACGCACCTGCAAACGACCTTCACTTGGATGAAGGCAGATTCTGGGCAGACTGCGCGCGACTTTAGAAATCGAAGCGTATCTCTCAAACGGTGGAGAATTAGACAAAGTGATAAACATAGAAGTTGTAGATAACTGAGAGAGGAACAACTTTCATGAAGAAAGAAATGTGAGAAAATGATTAGAAGAGGGTGAAAATAGGGCTGGAAGAGAGAGGAAAATTCTGGAATGTAGGTGAACAGCACAGCATGCCAAAAAAATGCGAATAGCTCACAATCGGGGCAGAACCGGCCAACAGTGTAGAAGAAGAAATTGTAGATCTTTGAAAGAGGAACAACTTTGATGAAGACAACTTTTTGAAAAGAGGATTGGAAGAAGGTGAAAAAGAACCACTTTCAGGACTGCGCAGTGAGAGAGAGCCGATTACTTGGGGGAAGCCGGCCTAAATGGGCCGAAAGTCGACTTGGAAGCCAGAATTTGACAAGATAAACTCCGGGGCTCTAAGAAATCATGATCTCTAAGACTCAAAGGATATGAAATGGTAAAAATGGACTTGAAATTCATCCAAGGAAGCTCCAAAATAATGGCTAATTCGGGACATCAAAAATGATGAATAAGAGAAATGACACAACTTGTGGGCTAAAACGGGTGTCAACAGATGCCCCTCCTTGATGTCCGCTTTGCAAGGGAACGAGCGAAAGTGGACGTGGAGGCAAAATGGAAAGGAGGTGGAGTGAAAGCGACAGCGACGTGAAATGGAGATGAAGCGGAGATGAAGCGGAGAGAACTGATAAGCGGGCATCAAGGCCAAAAAAGACACCCGTTACAACCAACAAGCGACAGGAATTCTCCCGAAAACGCCAAACTAACCACCTGAAATGATTGACAAGGATGAGACATGTCTGGAGAACTAAACTAAAGGAGGAAAAGGAAACACGACCAGCCTCATCGGGGACACAATCCACGGACAATGAGTGGGTCGGAAGGAACACAGCATAAGAGCTGGAAAGGAGAGATAAGACTGAGATAAAATCCAGACAAGAATCACACTGGCCAATTAGACCAAGCGGCAAGATCAGAGAAATCGTTCAAATTCGGAGTGGAATGAAGAATCTCTTATCCAAGAGAACTGAGTGCAATCAACCATTGCTGAGGAGAAATCCTTGAATGGATCACGAGACATGAATGCTCAAAATGACATGATGCATGCTGGGCTAAAATAAAGAAATCATTAAAACGAATGCAAAGAAAGATAAAATAGAAAGTACTCAAGGATAATATTGCTAGACTGAGCCAAGATGGGGTCAAGAGTCTTCTTGCAACCACGGCGTGCGAGACAGAGTCTATCGTCCCCCACCCGACTCAACCGAGCGGCTTATCCAACGATTAACCGTATGCTCTAGATCATCATCGTTTTTGTTAAAGGGGAACATCAGATCCCAGAACACACGGGCAACCAGCCGGTCCTTGAGAGTCTATAATAACGTAGATACCATATAGTAATGCAACAATGAGCAAGGATAGAGAGCCATACCTGACTTACCTGCCAAGCGAAACGGCATTTTTTAGATTTTTGATTTCTTGATTTTTGTGGATTTTCATCATAAGACAACAACCACATTGACATGATATAATGAACATGAACGAATATGAACGAGCATAACATGAACATAACATAATAAGAGAAATATGAACAAAACATGGCACAACATAACATAACAAAGATGGATGAAATATAACAAACAAACAAATGGCAAACATGCATGCGACTAAAGGCACGGTGGGACAAGACAACATGCACACGGTGGGACAACACATGCAGTGGTATAAGGACACGGTGGGACAAAGACACGTGGGATGACAATACCACGGAGGACAACACGTGTGATGAATGACACGGCAGGATAGGGATACGTGTGACGAATGACACGGCGGGACAAAAGACATGGAGGACCATAGAAATATATGACAAGGACACACTCTTCAATCAAAGCCCAAGATCAGATGAAGCGAAACCGCCAGGTTCAAAATTGTGGGACAATGTCCTCTCATGGAGACATGATTAAGCAGATAAGCAAAAGCTGAGAAAGCCATGAGCTTCAGAAGAGATATTGAAGAGATGAGAACAGATCGAAGAATGTGAGCATGAGACAGAGCGAATGATAGAGCAAGGAAAGCTTGAACCTGCAACCTGCAGCCTGCACACTTAGCAAACAGATTACGTATATGTCCTCAAGATAAAAATAAAAGGAACAAAAGAGAAGTATTTTTGGATTTTTGTATTTCTGATTTTTTTTTTGCCATATTCAAATTTTTGTTATTTTTTGACATATTCAATCTTTTTTGGGAATTTTGACAATATTTCTTTTTTGGATTTTGAACTATATTTCATTTTTTTTGGATTTTGACATAGCAATCTGCAGCACCCAAAGACGGGCTCGAACTACTGGCCAGGGATCGCCGTCCCTCCCCTCTCATTAAAGACTTCCCTTGAGTAGGGCGTGCATGTGAGGGTGGCTTACCATAACCAACCGCCTCTAAAGAACGGTGCCCCTACTAAGGCCATACCCGGGATTCAACCCAGCCTAAGAGGGAGATAGAAGAAAATTGGAGACAAGCTTTATGCAGGATGGGAGACATCAGGATTTGAATTCCTTCCAGGGCACCACCCCTCAAAGAGTAGGTCTGTTGCGCTGGGGCTTTGTGTCTTTGATTTTGAGACCCATATTTATCAGGCACGTATGCGACCGGGCTCATGACGTCCCGCGGGGACTGTACTGCCACTCTTGCCATGCCTTTGATTCATAATATTGCTTTTTGATTCATCATTGATTTTGACAGCCCTTGTTGGCTAGATATTGCATGAAAGCTCACTTTCGACGGTCAAGACTGCCCCTATTTGAGACCTCTCTCGTATTAGGGAGTACCTAGGTCGGTCATCTCATCCATCAATCTCTTTCCCCTACACTTGGCCGAGCAGAGAAGAGAAAATGACCTTTGTGCATACCCAAAGTATGGCCAAAGCAGCAACGGTGTGCCTCAGAGAGATCGGCTATGGCTCACCGTGTAGTGTGTGAAAAAACCCATACTCAAAGGTCACCCTCAACGATCGGGGAGAGAAACTAGACTCCCAGCGCGGAGCTATCACCAGCCTAAGGATGCTGCAGAAGCAAACTCATTTGACTAAATGAACTAAGCAAAATTCTAAAAGCCACTTAACCATGTGAGGAACCAACATTTATCTTAACAATGTGCAGGAGTAAATAAGTGATAATAATAGCATGTTCTTTGCACAAAATAAAGATACCTTGCAAATCCACGGAATGAAACTAGCATTCTGAAGCAATTGTGATCATCGAGCTTCGCGCAGCACGAGCTTCATATTCCTTGCTTGACAGGACGAAAGGGAGAGGATAACAAAGGATTAAAGATTCCTTGACACGGAGGAGTGGCAGACATCAAACTGGACGAAGGAGGATAAAAAGGAAGAGAGACGAGGGCTAGAACTCCCTCGTTAAGGTGCCAAGACCCTGATAACAAGGAACCAAATATAGAAGAAACCATATTAGCTGAGATCAAGGCGGGCTAAAGCCTCGAAAACAGCACGAGAAAGGGTGGAGACCCTGAAAGGGTGAAGAAGAATGAGTAGAAAGATGATAAGAAGAATGTGAAAAAGGTAAGGGGGAAGAAGAGTGATCATCCGACGTGGTCGGAGAAAAGGAACTAGGACCACCCGACAGAGTCGGGGAAGGAGAATGAGAGTCACCCGACAAGGTCGGGGAATAAGAAGGAGAACCCGGAGATACCGGAGGAGAAGAACTGGGAGATGTCCTGAGATCGGGATGAAAAGACACAGGCCGAGGCCTAGAATCATGAGAGGAGGGAAAGTCCGGAGGTTCCGGATAGGAAAAGGAAGAGCGGGGATTCGCGGATATGAGATGGGAGGAGAGAATCATGGGGGAAGAACTAGGAGAGGGCAGATACACCACCCAGGGGTGGGAACCGAGCAGAAGAAATGATGAGTGAAATGAAGAAGAAGGAAGAGAAGTGGACCCCTGAGTGCACAACTGACGGCCTTTAAGCTTACGCCGTCGCCTCTTCTTAGCTGATACTTCTTGAACATGGACTCGCCTGGCGCGGACTAGGACCCTTGGGTACCTTGCCTTGCAATATCTTCTCAAATAGCGAGCCCATCTAGCAGATGGCCTTGCCCGACTGTGGACATGCAGTTTCATCGGGGCGGTTGCCCCTAGACTCCCAAAGCTAACAATAGTAGGACATTCTTGAACAACTAACTCCTCATAATACTGAATATCATAAAACCATGGAGTCTTGTTACTTGGCACAAGTAGCATGAGATTCGGCAACTCCACTCGGAACTCAGCCTTGAAGCACAACTCCCTTGGTAAAAGGTGAAGCTGAGGGAGAGTAATACACGGCGTTGACATGGCCGGTTTGCTAATAAACTGAGGAAGATTGCATAACAAGTGCAGAATATCCTTGGAAAGTGTAGAAGATACATCCAATTGCCCCTTGAACATAGAATCCATAATCTGCTTGGCGGCCGTCTGCGTTAGCAAAACACGGGTAGAGAACCCTTCTTGGCATGTCATCTGAACAGCAATAGAGCGAGGAGAAATAATAGCATCAATAGTGAACTCTCCGACGAGAAATGAGATTGCCACCGACCTTGCTCGGGAAGAAACTGGCACCAACTCAAGGGAACTCTTCTTAGCAACTCTCATCTTTGAAAGTAGAGGCGGATCATCCCCAAAATAACCAGGGACGAGGACACGAACCGGCATCCGACAGATAAAATCTTGAATCTTGAAATGTACGGCCGGCACTGAATCATCCTGACTTGACTTATTATCTCCCTGAGGATTAGACCCAAGGGGCACCAAAGGAAGCGCACACCCGCTCCGTGGGGTGGAAGTGGTTGGAGAAGTAAAGGGAATATGTTTGGGTGGTACGTGTGAAGGTTTGGAAGGCATGGAGGCTCCAACGGGAGTGGTGATGGAAAGTGAAGGCGTAGGTGATGTGCCGATGATAGGCTCGGGTGGCGATAAAGGTGACGGCAAAGGCGTGGCTGAGGGTAGAGATAAAGGAGAAGGTTTGGCTTGCTCAGGCTCGGGCAAAGGTGATGGCGGAGATGGTGGAGATGGAGGTGGTGATGGAAGCACTGGTGGTTGAGATGGAGATGATGGTGATGGCAATGGAGATGGTGAGGATAGTGATGAAGGTGATGGGGGTAGTGGACATGGAGGTGGAGAGGGTGAAGAGGGAGGTTGTGGTGTCCACCGTCGACGTGTCGACATAACGCATCGAGCGGTGTTAGGAATAGGAGTAGTGGTAGTGGTGGCGGGAGAAGAAGGGGAGGCACTAGCCTGAGTAGAGGCTTGGGTTTGTGGCGGCGATGGAGCCGGGGTAAGAGATGGTGGAGGTAACGGAGTAGGTGATGGAGCGAGTGCATCACTAGACGAGGAATAATAGGGGTGCCCCTGACCTTGAAGTAACAGAGACGGCTGCCCGGGTGGCACTTCTTGCTGCTGTTGTTGGTTGTGAAGATGTAAAATAACTTTATGCATGGCAGCCCAATCAATCCTTTTCTTAGCTTCCAGATCATAAACATAATCCTGGAACTCGGGGCAATCCTCAACCAAATGCCCCTGCTGACGGTGGAAATCACAGAACTGAAGCATATCCCCGACCGCGGGTCGGTAAGGCACAACCGGAGATAACGGCAACGCGTGAGTGGCCATCAAAGCCCGAAATATATCGGTGAAACACTCCGGCAAAGGAAGATGAGGAGCCTGCTTCGGGCAAGGTGGATGCCGAGGGATATGTAATGGTGGAGAAGGTTGTGGAGACGGAAGTGGAGGTTGCATAGGCAGGAGTGCGTGGCTAGTGGTGGAGGGCTTTGGTGAAGGCATGTGTGGAACAGGATGAGGTGGTATGTAGACGGCATCTACTTGCTCGGGATGTGGTGTTCCCTTGACCGGAAGTGGAGATGGAGACGGGTATGTGGATGCGGGAGGCTGACTCATGGAAGGTTGATATGCTGAGGCGTATAGGTATGTAGAGGCAGGAGGTTGGCTCGTGGAGGGATATGTGGCGGAAGACTGACTCATGGCGGGCCGACTCATGGGAGCATAGGGTTGACATGTGGAGGGTGAAGGTTGATATGTGGAGGTGGATGGTGGAGAATCGAGGTCAAGGGAATCTTGGATTTGTTGGCGAATGAAGCGGGCTCGGCTGTATAATTGTTGCCAGGAGGTGATGTTGTTGAGGGCTAAGATGAACCGGTACTCGGGCGTTGCATTGGATATCAGCATCTTGATTTGTTCTCCCTCCGGAATGTGTCCCGAGACTTGCGCGGCAAGGTGACGCCAGCGGTCGGCAAAGGTGCAGAAATCCTCTTCGGGCTTCATCATCTCTTGGGCCAGATCCGCGATAGAATACTTGGGCCCAACCTGGTCTTGATACTGCTGAATAAACTTTTCTTGAACGGCATGAAAACTCACAACTTGCTCTTGCGGAAGAGAGAAGAACCAATCCCGAGCCGGGCCTTCCAATGACAGACCAAACAGATAAGCCATCAAGTGTTGGTCATGTCGAAATTGGGCCGACTCATAAATGAACTCCTTCAAGTGCACATATGGGTCACCAACTCCACTATAACGGCGATATGCGGGAATTTGTGAAGATGGCGGAAGCCGAAGACCTTGAAATGCGAATGGGATACTCAAGGAGGATTTGGGATCGATCCGGCGTTGAAGCTCATCAAGCTGGCGTTGGGTTTGAGCAATCATCTCCTGGGTAGGGAGAGATCGAGAAGAATATGGGCCAACTTGAGCAAGAGGGTGTGAATTAGGACCAGGAGTATGGTATTGGGACGAATAAGAGGATCCGGGCTGAGAAGAAGACGGGCCCATTCCGGGAATGGAAGGATATGTGGGCCTGGAAGAGGCATGAGCATATGGGTTGAATGGGCTGGCAGCAACATGGGCAGAAGGATGAGGCCCATTAAGAGAATAATGCCCATTAGCAATTGGGCCAGCAACATATGAAGGAGAAGGAGGAGGCCCATGAATAGGAGATGGCCCATTATGAGAAGAAGGCCCATTAAGATGAGATGCAATAAGACGTTGGGCCTGGGCCGGGTCCATTTGGCAAACAAGGCTTGAAATACGGGCCATGAGATTAGCTTGTTCCTCAGATGGGTCAGGGGGACCACGAGAAGATGGACCCAAGCAGGAAGAGGATTCCACGTGGGAATAGGAAGCAGATTGGGAAAAAGAATGATACAAGGGGTTAGAATACTGCTCCATGAGGGCAAATGGAGACTTAATACATGGAGATCAAGGACAATACAAATGGGGAAGCAATGGCTTAATGGGCTTGAGAACAAGGGGGGCCGACCCACTAATGCAAAGATGAATGGACAACGGACCACGGGACAATGGACTAGACAATGGACACACAAAATGGCCTAAGCTAAATGGGCCTAACAATAACAAAACATGTGGATGATGAAAGAATGCAACACAAAAATCACTAATGAGCTTGGACAAGCCCAATCAACACGCACAATGCAATGTGAGAGTCTTCACCCAAGTCAAATAAGTTAATATGATGGGAAATCTTTTAGGGGTTTCAATAGACCTTTTAATGATTTGAATTAATAATAATTCCCTCGAGATAGGAATCCCATGGGAATAAGGTCCAAACTTTGGGTTGACTAAGGCTAACTCCCTCACACTTATGCAAATGCAAGCCTAAAGGGGTGGAAAGGTACAACCGGCCCGGCGTCCGTGTGGGAATCCACGGCTCACGGGGACTTATGGAGGTCCTTGATGTGTTTTCCTGGTCGGCTCCAAGGAATATGGAGACGAGAGGTCCACGCACCAAGGTAGGAAATGCAACTATGATATGCAATGTATGGCCCTATGTGCACCGGAGTGCATGCAAATTCTAGCTTAAAATTAGAAAATCAAGACTAGTTTAAACTATGCAAACATGATCCAACAAAAACAAATAGTATATGGATGGGAAGACAATACAAAGATCTGCACAACGGCCCCAAGAACAGATCAATCTGACCCCGGGAGGTCAATCAAATCACTAAGCAAAGATGCCCCCGTGAACCTATGCGCAGACCACATGCAGATTTTATGGACAAAATGCTAAAATGATGATAATTTTTAACTAAGCAAATGAGACCCAAATGATGCAAATAAGCTATGGATGGAAAGACAATACAAAGGACTATCCAATGGATCAAAAATCAGTGTAATCAGACATCGGGAAGGCAGTCAAATCACTCATTAAAGATGTACCTGTGAACCTGTCCCTGAGCCTGCCTGCAGAACTTATGCACAAAACTCAAAAAGATGGACAAGATTAGAATATGCAAATGTTAACCAAATGATGCAACTGATATATGGATGGAAAGACAATACAAAGGGCTATCCAACGCAACAAGAATCAGCTCAATCGGAATCCGGGATCAAAAGTTATGCCTCGATGAACACGGCCCTGTGAGCATGCACGCAAGATTGCCAGAAGCCGTGTAACGGTCTACCAAAGGACCGTTACATGCATGTGACGGTCTACTGCAGGACCGTCACACAACCAAAGCCCTTAAAACACCAAAAATAGTTGGACAATGGAAGAAATATCACCTAAACATGAACATGCACCCACCCAACCTACAAAAGAGCATGAAAACAAGCGTGATGGGCATTGGTGTCCCACCGTGATCGCCAAAAAACTGTTGATTTGTTTTCTTAATTAGATTAGATTCCTATCCCGCCCCTTTTAAATACATACATGCATAAACATGTGAATGAAGACAAGGGGATGAAAGGATGGAAATACTAACCGTGATCGCCACCAAGGATTAACAACGCCAAAGGATGAAGAAAGGAGTGCAACGGCGTCGTATACCTTGGAAAGAAAACTTGATCGCGCTTGAAACGGGGTGCGGGGAACTTGTGGATTCAAACCTCCTCTCCTTCCAGCCGGCTAGAGGAAGAGGGCCTCACGTGGTGTTCATGCTCTCCTGCAAAACAAAGCCAAAACAAGGATAAAAAAACCCATTAGAACATGCATGTGTAGTATCAATCCCGCAGTGATAAAATAGCATGAATAAAAGGGGGAGAACGCACCGGGGGGAGGTTTTTAACCCCTGTGGAAGGGTGGAAAAGATAGGTGGGTGTGTTGTGCATGCATGAGATTTGAAATCATAGAATTTGATTGAGAGAATAGAGAGAAAACGATGATGCAAAACGGAGAAAAACGCATGTGTAACAGAAAGTGCAGGAAACTGTGATGATTTGTGATTTTGAGGAGACTAGAACTAAGAGTGTAGACCATGAAATCAAGCCCAGAAGGATGAAATTGATAGCCAATACTTCCCTCTTCAAGATGGGGTCGAAGGATTGAGTCAGCGGTGCAGCATGGCTTCGCCCCACGTCCGGAAAGAGCCCCCCGTCGCGACTGCGAACTGGGCAGTTTTTATAGAGTTTTGCAAGAAAACCTCATCTCCTTATCACGACTCCCAGAGATAGAGTCCAAGATAAATCGAGTTCTCTGGATCAAACTCGAGATAATACTAAGGACAAGAGATAGGAACAAACGGGGATCAATTCAGAGGAGGATTCTAGAAGATATGTTTTTTGGAAGGCAGCCCCGGAGCCTTATCTGCAGAGTTTGAGTTGAACTAGGAAACATAAATCCTGATCTTGCGACCCAGATCCCAAGAGATATTGCCAATGAAAATTTGATTCCTATGAACCAAATTCAAGATAATACCAAGGGCTAGAAGTAGGAAAAAACGGGGATCAATTTGGATAAGAATTCAAGAAGTTATGGACTCTTCAAGAGGGCCACGGCGCACAAAAACGGAGCAGAGTCCAGCACGAATTGGACTCTCTGGTGCATGTAACGGTCTATCGTAGGACCGTCACATATGATGTAACGGACTAGGGTAGGTCCGTCACACTCTGGAGGTCAAACGGGACGTTTTCGGATGAGATTGGATGTAACGCACCTAAACAGGGCCGTCACTTGGTCTAACGGTCAAGGATAGGACCGCCACACTCTAGGGGTTGAACCGGGCTGTTTTGGGCAAGTTTTGGTGTGACGGTCTATCGTAGGACCGTCACACTGAAGTAACGGTCTTAACTGGGCCGTCACTTCAATGAAGTAACGCACCTGCAAACGACCTTCACTTGGATGAAGGCAGATTCTGGGCAGACTGCGCGCGACTTTAGAAATCGAAGCGTATCTCTCAAACGGTGGAGAATTAGACAAAGTGGTAAACATAGAAGTTGTAGATAACTGAGAGAGGAACAACTTTCATGAAGAAAGAAATTTGAGAAAATGATTGGAAGAGGGTGAAAATAGGGCTGGAAGAGAGAGGAAAATTCTGGAATGTAGGTGAACAGCACAGCATGCCAAAAAAATGCGAATAGCTCACAATCGGGGCAGAACCGGCCAACAGTGTAGAAGAAGAAATTGTAGATCTTTGAAAGAGGAACAACTTTGATGAAGACAACTTTTTGAAAAGAGGATTGGAAGAAGGTGAAAAAGAACCACTTTCAGGACTGCGCAGTGAGAGAGAGCCGATTACTTGGGGGAAGCCGGCCTAAATGGGCCGAAAGTCGACTTGGAAGCCAGAATTTGACAAGATAAACTCCGGGGCTCTAAGAAATCATGATCTCTAAGACTCAAAGGATATGAAATGGTAAAAATGGACTTGAAATTCATCCAAGGAAGCTCCAAAATAATGGCTAATTCGGGACATCAAAAATGATGAATAAGAGAAATGACACAACTTGTGGGCTAAAACGGGTGTCAACACTTGGCAGCATGGTGTTACGAGTATGGTACCCGATAGGCATCAAACGCGACGTAGTCGCCTTCACTTCTTTCTGCGAGCTTCAGCTCGATCATCCTTTCCACCATCAACCGGTTCATGACCGTGGGGTCGACTGGCTCCGGATAGAAGTGTGTCGGCTGCAGGTATGGGGTGACCAGAGTGGTCGCCTGTGGAGGGGCGCAGCAGCGGAGGTGTCTGGTGCACCTGAGGGAGCACCGGCGGCATCAGCGGCTGCGGCTGTGGTGGCCGTTGCTGAGTTGTCGCCATGCATGGTTCTGACGGCTGAGGCATGGTATAGAGTGGCGGAGGGTTGACATGATGGACCGCTCCCCGGGATGATCCGCCCTGGACTTCGGGCAACTTAGAAGCTGATGACTGCTCTGTCTTCTCCATCAGTTGTTTCTTCAGCAAGTCTATCTCCTGCTGGTACCTTTGAAGTAGCATTAGGACCGACGGGTCCATAGTTGCAGTACTAGGGATGGCCTCTGTTGCTTCCCCAGACGTACCCTCGGGCAAGATGTCGAGGAGGACGTCATCCTCTTCTTCCGTCGTCACCACAATGGTGATAAAAATAGCAGCTTCATCATTCCACTGGTGGTAGGCCAGGGGTTGTTTTCTTTTAACTGCCGCCAGGAGCTCCCTTGCGGCCTTCGTCCTGCCAGTGTTCAGCCCTGGCCTTGAGGCCAACTGAGCCAACTCGCGGGGGTCTTCGGGAAGTCCCCCATATCGACTGAATGTGCCAGCCATATTGTAGGTGAAGACATGCATCCTTCTTCTCTGTCGATGGACCCTCCTTTTAGCCTGATCCGGGAAGGTCAACCTCTCGAACACATAAATTCCTCTTGTTTCTTCTTCCCGATAAGGGGCGGTTTCATTGGCTTCGATCTCAAAGCAGTCATCATAGCCATTGTCATCGACTAACAACACCATCATCCCTTCTCCTGCATCTTCTTCAACTACCATTGATGGGCAGTAGTCTTCATTGGCCGTGGCTACTTGCATTAGCCGCTGCTGTCCAAGCGAGGGACTGCCTAGCCCTCGGAAATAATTCTTGACCATATTGGCCATCTCTTCTTGACCCCATTCTTGATGCAGTTCGGGGGACAGTTGTCGACCTCCCGCAGGAGGGATATAAGCAAGCCGAGCCCGGTCGGCGAGTTGCTGAAATCTTCGTCCCAAGATAGGGACATTGGCTTAGCAGGCGCAGGCTTGGAAGCTTCCGTGGCAGGGAGGGTCCGTGACCACCTCTTCTTCTTTCGGGGCTAGGCCCCTTTCCTTCCTTCCTTCCGCCCCGCCACGAACATGGCGGCAGAGGACAGGTGCATCTTGGTGGACAGGTTGGACCCTCTTGGGGACCCACACCTATTTAAACTTCTTTGGCCTGGGGGCCAACTTCTCCTGGCCATAGCGGCCGGCTTCTTCTCTTTCCGCCCTCCTTCCAACGAGGGCTTGGTATGAGTTGTGGATGGGGACGGTGGGGACGACCCGGTCCGGGACTATTCGTGCATCGCGTCCGTTGAGGAAGACGCGTATGCCACCAACCATCATGGATTTACCGGACTGAGATAGGGATCTGGTAACCAAAGCAGTACTCCTTCAGAGTTGCTTGCGCTGGCGACCTCCGGACTTGTTAGCAGCATTGGGACGGGCCCTTGGGACAGCATGGTGTACCAGGCAGTTGGCGACAAGGGTTGGACTCTTGGGCGAGTCATGGCAGCATCGAGCCTTCAGAGGCTCCATCTTCTTTGTAGCTCCCTCGACGGGCTCCGAGGGTTCCACTTCTAGCATATCTACGAAGGCTAACCCCAGGAAGTTGGGGAAGCCAATAGCAGCAGGAAAATTTTCAAATAGCGTGGGCACCGCTAGGTACCCTTGGGCATGACCAGCAACAATTAAAGGGCCAAAGCCGACGCCAGTCAGCCCAGTTGTCATCATCGTTCACCAACAAAGATAAACGAACCAACGATCAGCAACCTTTGGGAGGGCTTCGAAGCCCAAGTATCTCGGCAAAGAGATGAAAGGTGACACCGGTCCCATCGGACGTGCCAGACTGTTTCGATGGGATTTTTGTTAAAAATTATTTGTTTTATTGGGTTTATTTGGTTTATTCACGCGTCGATCAACCAATTAATTGACTGGTAATTAACTGACTGGTTGACTATGCGGGCGTGCCACTCACGTGAGTGACAAGTTTATTGTGCGCTCATTCTGACCCGTGTCGGGCGAGAGTGAGGTTCAGTCGGGACCAGCAGTCCGCCATACCATAAAGGCTATGTCGTTAATTACATCCCCCGCGAGGAGGGAAAACCTTTGATTAATTGCCGAGATAATGGGCTGTCGAGGCCGGAATAAAGAATGCAAAGGATGCGAATGATCATGTAAGATACTATAATCTACCATGTACGGTTCATTAGGGTAGAACCCTCGATACGTGGCGATGGATATGGGTCCGAAGACTGCCGTTAACGCATGGCAGGAGCTTCCCGTCGGGCGTTGCCCGGCTTTCTACTAATGCCATTTGATATACCGAGGGCCCGTGCACTCAGGCAAGCATTGATGCGGCGTGAATGCTTAAACTAAAATATGATGACAAAGACATGAAATTAATTAATTCAGGCTTAGACAAGCCAATTTATTCAATTTATTGATTAAAAGTTTATTTAATTCTATTATTAACATTGAAAATCACACCAGAGGCGAGGAGGGGACCAAGATGGTACAACGACACGATTCGGAATGAAACCGGCGCGGTACACGAGAGAAAAGGGCTTAAAACGGTGCCACGAAGCGTAGGTATAGGGGCTGGCCTCAAAACGGCGCGCTACTTTGAGGGCGCGCCGTAATAGGGCACGCTATTTTAAGGCGTGCCGTATTACGGCGCACCGGTTGCCAGTGGCACGGGTTTAGCTTCGTTTCATGGAAACCGAGATTTTATTGGTTTATTCTTGGGTTTATTAAAATATTTTGGAGGATTTTGAAAGTTTATTGAGTTAATCATTCATTGGATCGGTCCCGGGCCGTCCGGAAGTCAAGTCATAGGCTCGCACGAGGTTCATACTCGAGCGCGGTGATCGTTCCGAACGAGGCCAATTTATTAAGATTAGGATTATTAAATGGTTTATTAACTTATTCGCACTGAAAATCCGGTAGCATCTCCCCATCCCGGAGGATTGTCGGGGAGAAGCGGGGAAATACTCACGTAGCGGAGTAACCCTAAAATTCGGGTGGCACAACGGCGATCGGCAAACCCAAAATGGATAGGAAAACCCCGAGGGCTAGCCTGCTAGGGGCACCATGTCTGTGGGTGAGAGTGGGCAGATGAGACGACTCATCATGGGAGCGAAAACCCCGAGGGCTAGCCTACGAGGGGCACGCAACCCGAGTCGACTCAACGCTTGAAGTGGGGACGACCGATAGAGAGGGAAAACCCCGAGGGCCAGCCTACGAGGGGCACCCATCTCACGGCCACCACAAGGCCCACTAAGGGCTGTGGATTTGAGGTGTTGGGATTAACCCATTTACTATTCACTCATTAGACCATAGGAGATTCATCACTGTTGGATGGTCCCCTGTAGACAGAGTGTTATCACGATGGAACAGTGTGGATGTTCCCCTCTCCCCGGTCGCTCGATCTCCTCGAAGAGATGGTAATACGGCGCAGTTGCAAGACACACTCAGTCAGTGAGCTGATTGTGATTGCTATAGGTATATATATATAGGGATTAGCAGGTTAACAGAGTGATTATCAAGCTAACGTTGGGAAGACCATGATGCAGGGAAGCCAAGCATTAAGCCTATAGGGGCGGCCTCATTTCCTTCTGTTCATGATTAGGAACGGAAGGGGGGACAAGAGGACGGCCCCAGGATCGACCAGGGAGGCACACATGCATACGTCTCTGACGATGAAACCCTCGACATTCTATCGAAAAAGAACCCTGGGGAGAGGGGAGATTGCTATAGCCCATGGTGTACCAGGGCGTATCCGGCGTCGGAGAAGACGGATACGGAAACAATATGGGCAGGGAAACGATTAAATACACGGACAGAGGAAAGATGGGTAACTGGGAAAATGGAAATGGCACCGAGTACAACCACAGTTCATCCATTCGATGCGCAGTGAGTGGGGATATATATATATACTTCCATTCTGGTGCCGGCACTATTGCACGGCGCCGTCTCACTAGCCACAGAAAGAAAACGCAGGGGGGGTAAGAAGAGATAATGCAGGGAAAAGCAAACAACATTGATCCATCGACTCATAAGTGCACTTGTGCACACCATTCATTCCATCAAAAAGGAAAGACGCGCAGATTACATACATCGGCGCCGGCGTTGTCGCACGGTCACCGTCAACAACAAACGAGAGAAGCAAGCATGGAAGAAACACAGAGATGGTGAGAGGGGGGAGGTCAGGCTCATATCATCGCCCCTCCCCCCTTCTCACTTACATTACAACTGGAGAAAAAGAAAACGGATGAAAGGGGATCGACGGGTAACACCACGGTGACCCACCTAAGCAGACAGAGGGAGCAGAGACTCTTCTTCTTCTCCGGCGCTGGAGGATCGAGCGGAACAGGGGACGGTGGTGGCGGCCAGAGAACCCTCGGAGAAAGCTTTTTCCTCAAGAAACCCTCTCCTTCGAAGCTCTAATTGGCGGTCTCAAAACTCCTTCTCTCCTCTGTTACCTCTCTTCTTTTTCATCAAACACGCGGTGTTTTTATAACACCCAGTTGATCCGATGCCATGGAGGGCGCGCCGGATTCAGTGGCGCCAGAGACAAGTGTCCCCAAACCATTTTGGCACGTCGGGTTCAGTGGCGCCGGATTACGGGGCACTGGTGACCCTTTGTGCGCCGATTTAGCTTGTTCGCTCGACGCGGGCTAGCCGATGGATCCGGGGATGGTTCCGAAAACTCCCGTTGATACTTCCTCTCACCACGGTCCTTGGAAAACCTTGACGGGGTGTTGACGAAGCCCTCGGCATGATGAATGGCCTTAATCGGAACTCCGTATGTGTCTGGCTTGAGCCCGCGGGCTTTTCACTGACGCGGCCTTTGGCATTACGACCCGTGCTCCCGGCTCTGCCTGGCTGGTGCTCAAAGTTCCTTTGCAGGGTGGTACGACACCCGGGATGATTCCGCCTAGACTGGGCGATCATTCGATCGCTAACGGACCCAATATAGCGAGAAGCTGAACCCGTGTGGGGTGATCGGGACCTTCTGCTGCCAGGGCCTCTGGCTCCTTGTTATGAAGGGCCGATGGCGTTCTTCCTCCTCAGGAGAGTCTTCATTCAGGTGGCGAGCCACCGGGTAGACCGTCGTCCTCGGTCGGGTGACAGGTGTAAAGTAGCGGCACGACGGAGTCAATGTCGAATCATTAGGCAGGCTTGGTCGCACTGCCGGTTGGTTGTGGATTCATCTCGACTCTCCCGAGGTGAAGTCCCTGGCGTTCATTCCAGGAGACTTGAGGCTCTGGCAGCTTGGGAAGTCTTCCGCAGGTTGTTCTTCATCGGCTTCTGTGCTTCAGTGGGTCGTATCATTCATCTTTGTGGCTCGATCACCGTTCATTATATTTTGAGTGCCAACAACCCCACAACCGTCAACATGCACCGTCGGTTAGCATCAAGTATCGGCACGACAGCACAAAAGGAGCGGTTCAAAATGCTACCCGTCAACCCAATTTTGATCCTCCCGGGTCCCATATGTTACCTGTTACCTCCCTGCATGGAGTGGGTTTAATTCTGTAATTATTGATAATTGTTAGCCGGGAGTACGATCTTGGCCGGGATTGTCTTCCCCACGCCCGGAGCGTGGAGGTAACGATCTCTCCTTCTCGGCATTTGCTTACTTAGTATATGATTATATGCCGCTGCATGAGTGTGTTAGGATTCTAGCTCGTTAAATCATGCTAATCACCGCTATGAGAGAGAGATAGCGAACTCGTCCCGTGACTCGATCAGAGCACAGAAGTGAGCTGGACCACCCTTGACTCTGCCGGTTTCTCAACCGCGCGGATCCGCGTTTCCCTCGCTTGGGACAATTCGTGGCATTGCTTTTCTGTTAAAGGCATATACTCGTAGGAGCTCTTAGTGTCGAGACGAGGTCGCTCTAATGGTCGTGTAGTCGCTGGTCGCGTCGTCCAATTCATCGCGTCATCACTTAGGGTCCAAGGTTCGCATCGTTTGGCATCGAGTCTCCCTCGTCGTCCCGCATCAGTTTGGTATCAGATCGTGTTGAGTCTAGGGTAGTGTCTCATAGCATTCTTTACCCGGTATATAAAAAGGTGTCCCCGGAATGATAGGTCACGCCTATTGGGATGGTGACACACTTGCGTGAGTGCGATCTTCGGATAAAACCTCCGCCATGTACCGGATATTGGCTAAGTCTAGGTTCATCATCTTTGCTTTAGTCCGTGTGTCCCAGTCACTATGTCATTTGCATGCCCACCCGTAGAGGTACCCAATACTCACCACCACCACCTATGGCGGACCCCTGAGCCCGTAGTTCCAATGAGCCTTCGGTGGCTGAGATGTTCTGATCGCTCATGGATCGATTCGATCCGCGTATGGATGGGCTTAGTACGCATGTAGATGGCATAGGTACGCGTCTGGAAGGGAGGATGAAAGCCTTAGAGGATCGGGTCGAAGCATCAGACCAGTCTATCCAGGGTCTGGTGGGGAGAGTTTTTTTTTTTTAATCAAGCCAATACCTACAAGGCCGAAGGAGGCAGACCGTTCACCCCTTCAGGAAGGGGAGGGACGCTCCACCCCTAGCTGCCAAGTAGGGAGATTTCATATATATAATCAAAAGCAAGGGTACATAGAGAGCTAGGGCCTGAAAGAGGGGCACCCTATCTTATTCAGATGATAGGGTCCCTTTACAACATGGGGGAGATCGGCCCAAGAACACCAAGTAGAAGGAGAAGACAAAAAACACCCAAGGCCGGCCAAGGCGTCCGCCACTTGGTTGGCTTCCCTAAACACGTGGGTGATGGAGAAATGCAACGCCAGAGAGAAAGAGTCGACATCCTGCATGAGGAGGTGAAGATGCCAAGGGCAACGGTACCGCCGGTTGGCAACTTGGGCAACGACAAGAGAGTCGGTCTCAACCGCCACCGCAGGAATGTCCCATTCAAAGCAAAGAGAAAGCCCATCCCTGAGGGCAAGCGCTTCAGCTTCAAGGCTCGAGGCAACGTGCGGGTAGGCTGCAGCAAAGGCAAAGAGGAGGTGCCCACTAGAATCTCGCAGAATGGCACCGCCCCTGGTAGCACCCATATCACGCTTGAACGCGCCATCCACATTGAGTTTCAGTGTGCCCGGAGGTGGGGGGAACCACCAAATCAGCCGCATAGGCGGCTGCTGCGCCATGTTGAAGAAGTGATGTGACACAACCTAGGACTTAAACAAACAAGCACAATCGCAATCAAACGGACCGATGTCGGCGACCACTCACCCGATGCTCACCAAGACCCGGGGTAACTTGGCAATGCCAAGTGGAGGTTGTGTGGGCTGGGCCCTTGCTGGTAGAGGGCTAGCAAGGCCTAAGTTGATTCCCAAGGGTAATGGCAGCCCAATTCAAGGGAGCCGACGTCGTGCCGAGGGCACGGGTTCCACTCTTCTCCCACGGTGATCACTTATAGCAAAGGAGCTTAAGGATCGGGCTCTCATTCACGGTCAGCGGAGTTTATGAACTAATATTGAAAGAACAAGCACAAATTAGAGCAAAGTTTGGAGCACTTACTTGACCGGTTTGAAGAAACCGGTCCCGCTCGGAGACGAGGGCGAGCGGGGAGGCGGGTGGATCCCCACACGCCGCGTCGGGGTAGCTTGACCTGCCCAAATGATTACAATACTACACCTCTCGTAGGAGGGGGATCTTGGGGTGGGGGTTAAGTTATATTACAACTAAAACTACCTCCACATAGGGAGGGGCCTTCAGCCGGCCAAGCGGGGAGGGGAACTTGAGAGAGGAACACCGAAGATGGGAGGTCGCCGGTTCTGTCCACGTTCTGTGGGTGCTGACAGATGATCGAAGAAATGGTTGCTGCGACTGATGCAGAATTTTTTTTGATATGAAACACCTGGAAAATATTTGTAGGAGGCCGGGAAAGTCGTCCAAATTTTTTTAATTTCTTCTGTCGCCCCTGCTGGTCTGGGTGGAGGCCTGAATAGGGAAGTAGAGTCTCGGACTAGCAGCTCCTGGTTTCCAACAGCAGGTTGCAGAGGATGCCCTGATAGCTCCCGAACTTGGAATCAAGCACCGTTGGAGTCGTTGGAACCGTGGATGAGTCCTTTTTGCATAAAAACTGACGGGGAAGCCAAACCATGCCGGAGAACACCAGGGGACTCTGAACATTGATGACATGTCGGTGCAGACTGTGGGTAGCAGACACGCGTAGCTGAGGGAGAAAATTGATAACTCTAGATCACGAATGCCGATCAAAGTTTCGCTTCTTGATTCTGAAAGTAGACAGAGCGAGGAAGAACTTTGCAGAAGCGCTCTTGAACTGATTCTTCCAAGCTTCGTCGTGGTGAAGCTTCTACTCCGGTTCTGGTACTCAGCAGGGGCAGCTCTGCGCAGTTGTGGGAGAACGGAGCTCCCGGGCAGCACACAGCTCGGATGAAGATGAAACCACTTCCGTTACGAATAAGACAGGAAGATGCTTCCGTGGATAGCTCTTGGGTCTTCAAACTCGCTGTGATGTGCTCGGAGTCGCTACTGCAAGTTGCTACTCTTCTGCTACCAGTGAACTGAAAACTGGAGGTTGAAGATGGTGGGGGGAAATGGGGTATATGGGAGGGGAAATGGAGGTGGATGAGTGTGGGGAGAACCCTGGCTATGAGGGGGTCTAGGAGGGGGTGTTCCAAGGTGTGGGAGGGGAAGAATAGGGTCTGGAAGGGGGTCTAATAGGTGGTGGGAGGAGGAGCTACGAATTTGGGCTTGGAGGGAGAAGGAGGAAGGTGGGGGGGGCACAAGTGGGTGGAGGGCATGTGAGTTTGAATTTCCTTTAATGTGGGGTGGTCAATGGTGGTCTTGGGGATGGGAAGAGGTGCCTTGGGAAGGTGGAGGGCTGCTTTGGGTAGTGGGAAGGGTGCTTGGGGAAGTGGGTGGGGTAGTTGGGGGTTGGGAGGTGGAGCTAGGATTGGTGGAAGCTCTCTTGGGACTAGGGGGTGGAGTAATGGGATGTGTGGGGAAGGGGAGTGGTCTTTAATGGGGGTAGGTGGGAGAGTGGTGGTTGGGAAGGGAGGAGAGAGAAAATTTTTGAAATTGGGTGTGGAGGAGAGAGAAAGGGGAGTGAAAAAGAGAGATTAAGAGAGGGATGGGCGGGGAATCTCTCCCCTAGGGTCTCTCACCCAAAAAATGGAATCTCTCCACTAGATAAGAAGTGTAAACTCTCAAAATGGCAAGTTTTTCATTCATTGATTCATTAGTTCAAATGGAGGAAATGGGGTCCTATATATAGGCAACCCACATTTCTACAAAAGACCTTGACTCTTAACACAATGACAAATAACCAAGGGAAGGGGGGGGTGCCCTTGGGCCAAGCCCAATGAATTGGGCCCATAAACTAATCTATCAACATAATGACACTTAACCTAGGTAAATGACTCATTAACCTAGGTACAAGACTCAAATAAAAGGAAAATTACATAATTATGACTCAAAGAAAATATGAAAGTTACATGAATTGACTTAGAAAAATGTGACGGATGTAATGGAACCATGCTGGCGGGCAACCGGGGCTTTGAAAAAATATGGGGTGAGAGATGCCCCCATCATACTCCCGGGGTGTGGAGAACTCGACTCTGTCGAGTAAGAGTCCTTCCCTCCTCGGAGGGTGTAGAAGTGGTATCGCCCACAAGTGTTCCGAACGAGACCGATCCATCCACCTGCCGAGATAGCGCTCGTATACCTTGCTCCTGGTGGTAGTGACATGTTCACCCAATATTCATTCAATGCGCTCACGCTGGGCTCTCTTGGCTGGTGGTCTCTCCTCTTGGGTGGGTGCTCTCTCAACAGGAGGAATAGGCTCAATATTCTCACTGGGTACCACCGGGGGCCCCTTATATGGCACTAGGTCGGCTACATTGAATGTGGGACTTACTCCATACTCCTCGGGAAGATCTAACTCATAGGCATTAGTGCCAAGGCGTCTCAAAATCCGGAAGGGACCAGCCCCATGATGCCTCAACTTAGAGATGGCTCTCGGGGGGAGCCTCCTCGTCCTCACCATCACAAAGTTACCCACGTGGAATTCTTGGTGCCGTCGATGAGAGTTGGCTTGCCTTTTTTTAGTCTCATTCTTTTTGCTTATGTGCTTGCTAAGGTTTTCATGTAATTTTGTGAATGCTGACATTCTAGGGGTGATGGGTGGACCTGGGCAACCAAAAGTAGACCAATCATGCTTTGATGCCAAGAAGACTTTGATGGAATTTGGAGGGCCGGGGCAACCATATGTGGACTTATCATGCAATGTTGTCATGTAGACTTTGGTGGGCCTAGGTGGGCCGGGGCACCCGTAGGTGAACCTATCATGCAAAGTGGTGATGAATGTAGGGGGACCCAGACATCCGTAGATGCTTTTGACATGCTTAAGACCCATGATAAATGAAAGTGGACCAATACATCCGAATATGGGCCACTCATGCTTTCTACTTGACATGTGGGTGGTATGAATGAATGGACCCCTCATGGTGTTCATGCCAACTGGTGTGGTAAGCCTAGACACATGCATGTTTTTCCTAAGGGTGACTTCCATGTGTATAGGTGTGAGACAACCTTTGAACTCCCATTGGAAAGGATCGAACGGATCTAAGAATGTGGTCATCATGGGGTGGAGCACAACCTCATTACCTAGGGATATATGGCCCAAGGTCATGGCTCCCAAGGTGTAACCCAGGTCTAGGATGGAGTGGATTGGATCAAACATGGTGAGTTGGTGTAGGGTGTTGTGCCCCTTAGGCGCAAGCATGTGCTATGTGTTTTGATGATAGCAATGCTATTTTGTTTTGATGATAGCAACACAGTGAGTGCTTTGGATATTGTTTAGACAACATCATGAAATGTGTTTTGATATGATGATGGCATGTTGATTTGAATGCATATGACTTATTATGTTCTGTGGAGAATGCATGAGTGTGCCCTGTCTGATCTATTCATTGCTATAGTTTTTGCGTTTAGCATACTCTGCATCAGTGGCATTTGTTGTTTATATAGATGCATTGCATTCTGTTAGATGTCATGTCTCTACATGTCTCACTTTGTGCATAGGCTAGACAGCATTGGCCAAGTCTATACATTGGCTGTTGGTTGCTAAGTCTACACATCAGACTGCATTGCATTTGTTCATGGCTAAGAGTCTATACATTGGACTCTCATTCAAGCCTATACATTGCATTGGCTAAAGTCCGTTTCATTTAGCGTCTAAGGCAAAGTCTACACGTTGCTACAGTAACTCAAGTCCATACACTCCAAGAGAGCCCGATGATTAAGGCAAAGTCTACACGTCTAAGGCAAAGTCTACACGTTGAATAAAAAATATCGGTTTGATTCAAAGTCTGTACACTGGTCGAGCATTCAAGTCTGAACATTCACAAAGTCCATACATCGACATTGTAGCTTGCATAGCTCAAGTCTGCACATTGGGCTTTCACGTGAAGTCTACACATTGGTCTCCACTTGAAGTCCATTCATTGGCTAAGGGTCTTCAAGTCCATACACAGTCGTCTGATGCATATTGATTGAAGTCTGTACAACATGCCTTGTTGTTCACAGCTTTCTTGTTTGTGACTTCCCTAGTGTTTTGATGATGAGCACACTATGTTAAATATTGTCATTTTAATCAGATATCTTGCGTAATGTTATGCATTTGAAATTTCCATGATTAATAGGAAAACTGCTATGAGGTAGTACCTTGTATGTCCGTACTGTTCCTTTTATACTTTGTGTTGTTTGTGTTCACTACACTTCGTATTGTCCTTTTGTACGTCGTGTTGTTCCAACTATGTTTGTTGATTGTCTTCGTGCTGTTTACTGAAGCAGCTCGATTTGTTCTGATGAACTTCGAGTCGTTTTCCTGTGAACCTCGTGTCGTTTCTTCAGTATTTAGTTGCTCATCTCGAGTCATCCTTTTTATTTTTGCTCTTGTGTTTTCGTGTCATTTACTGTAGTTACTCGAGTCGTTTTCCTGCTTTCACTGTTTTATCACGTGTCGTTGTAGCCGTTCATGTCTTCTGTCTTCGTGTTGTTTTTCCTAGACCCCGTGTCCTTTTTGCTTTGTGACCACACTTCGTGTCGGTTTCTGTTTTCGTTCTTCGTGTTATTTTTGTGTTTGAGTCTTCATGTTATTTCTGTATTTGTGTCTTCGTGTTGTTTTTATGTCTTCGTGTTGCTTCTTTCTATCTTCGTCCAGGTTTCTTCTGATCGCGTGTTTTACTACCATTTTACTCCGTGTTATTTCCTTCTCACTTCGTGCTATTCTCATCTGACTTCGTGTCGTTGTCTTTGTAGTGTTAGCTTTTGTTACTGTGGAACCTCGTGTCGTTCTCTCTTTATCTCGTGTTGTAGTCATCTTATGTACCTCGTGTCGTTCTCAGTATAGTGCACCTTTTGTTGTTCCTACACACCTCGTGCAGTTTTAGCTTGAGTGTCAACCGACTTATTTCAGGTATATATATAGAGAGAGAGAGAACCCTGAGTATTAATGATTTTAATCTCTTTGCAGGAGAAGAAGAAAAAGAAGAAGAAGAAGGATTCTGGTTTCAGGATCAAATCCGAACCAATTTGCTCTATTGTACTGTTCGTGGAGCCTACGCAGAGTGGGCACGTGATACAAGGCTGGCATCTGGCACATGATCCGAGATGCAGAGGAGCCTCCACGTGGACTGAAGCATTTGGGCGGGAATCGTGGAGAGCACACGCCGCCCTAATCTGCTGCTGCTATATATATGTGTCTTCTTCCTCAGAAGAAGCGCGTGTGGGAGAGAAAAGAGAGTGACTGAAGTAGAAGTAGCCAGAGCTAAGAGAAGAAGTGCAGAAGAGAAAGAAGAGATAGAGAAAGCTGAGAGCCAGATCGAGAGAGCAGAAGAAGAAAAAGAAAGAGAGACAGTGAGATAGAGAGGTTGAGAAGAAGAAGAAGTAAGAAAGAAGAAGAAGAAGAAAAGAGAGTTCGTGCTGGGAGAAAGAGAGAAGCAGTAGAAGAAGTTCCTGCTGGACCGTGGATCAAATCCAGGCCAGCCAGCTCCTGCGAGAGCCACATTTAATTTTATCTTTTCAGCTTTCTGTTGCTGGGTTTTGTTTTTCCTTTGAACTATTCACTTGTTGTTCTTCCGATCCTCTAGTGTGAGATCGGGTTCCCTCCGGTGTGGAGGAAGAGAGACTTGCGTCTCTGGTTGCCTTTGACTGGGTGTCATTGGTTGTTTCCCTCCGGTTGGGAGGAAGAGAGGTCCGAGACCTCTAGTTTGCAGGTGACCTGGTGTCACTTGTGTTTCCCTCTGGGTTTCAGAGGAAGAGAGACTTGGGTCTCTAGGTTCCCCTCCGGTTTGGAGGAAGGGAGGTTTGGTCCTCCGGTTCTGGGCTTGTGGGTAGCAAGTCCAGGGGTTCCCTCCGGGTCTGGAGGAAGGGAGACCGTGTGTCTCTGGTTTCCAAGTGACTGGGAGTCACTTGGGGTGTCCCCTCCGGTTTGGAGGAAGGGAGGTTTGGTCCTCCGGTTCTGGGCTTGTGGGTAGCAAGTCCAGGGGTTCCCTCCGGGTCTGGAGGAAGAGAGACCGTGTGTCTCTGGTTTCCAAGTGACTAGGAGTCACTTGGGGTGTCCCTCTGGTTGGGAGGAAGAGGGGAGGTTGTTCCCCTGGTCAAGCTGTTTGGCAGCAGTTGTTGCAGACTGAGTCTGCTGTGCTAGTGTTTCTAGTGGAAGCCTCACTCCGGTTTGGAGTGAGGGGTGGACGTAGGTCTGTTGACCGAACCACCTAAAAATCCTGGTGTCCCTTGTAGTTTGATCTTCTTATATGTTCACTTAATTGATGCGCTTTAGATGCTTGCTTAAGATCGTTTGAGGGCTTCTTGAGTTGTTGTCTTGCTTTGATCCTTCTAAGTTTCCTCAGTTTATTTCTGCAACAGTTTTAATTCCGCATAACTGAGCTTTAGAGTTTTTAATAGGCTATATTTGTAGAGGGATACATTCACCCCCCTCTGTATCCGGGCCTTACATTCTAACATAGGGAAAGGTGGGTGGTGGATAAAGTGTTTGGGTCACACGAGTCTCTTGACTCCCATTGGAATGGATCATAAAATGGGTTACCTAGGGGGAGGAACTCTATGTCCTCAAGATCCTCAAAAGGTGCTAAGTCATCCTTCTCCATGATAGTTGGGCCAATGTTCTTGGCAAGTGGGTCGGCCATGAGTGGAGGGCTTGCCTTTCTACTCGAGATAAGAAGCTCTAAATCGAGGAGAAGGTTGGGCTCATCGGGTGTAGGGAGGAATAGAAGGAGGTCGCTAGTGTAGCAACCAATGGTGCAAACCGAGGTGATAGACCCTATGCATAGGTGTAGGAGGCTAAGGCTCCTAGGTTGTTCGACCATAGGGGTCAACATGCTAGTCATCTCTAATTGCCATGCTATGCCCTTGAGAAGGTCCTCTAAGGTTTCCACTTGGTAGGAGTTTTGGATTATGGTGTGATAAGAGGAGATGGGCACTATGGGATGGTTTTCCTTCATGGGTGGGAAATTGTGGTCCATGATCTCTCTTATTAGGCTCTCCTTTAGCCAACTAACAAGGGATTCTCCTAAGATGAGCTTGGTCCCAACTAGAGAGGGTGATGTAAGGGGAAGACCATCGTGTGATGTTTCTTTTTCAACTTGGACTTGGGTTTCCTCCAAGGTGGGGAGTGGGTCTAGAGTGTTCTCAACTATTGAATCGAGTATGAGTTCTTCTACCAAGGAGGTGAGAGAGTCTTTTGGGGTGATGAGGGTTGGTGTGCGGTGCTCCCGGGGTGGAGGGTAAAGGGAAACTTGGATTGGTAGGGTGGGGTTTGGGAGTGGAAGTAGTGGAGGCCTAGGTTGGGGTAGGATTGGGGTTGGAAGTGGAAGGTGGGTTGGGTGACGAGATTTGGGTTGATAGGTTTTGAGGGGGGTACCTCTTTTGGGGATGATGGAGGGGTAGTGGTGGGGACCAAGGGGAGATGTGGGGTATGGGTTTGGTGAGGGATTGTGGAAGGGGGTTTTGGTTGGAGTGCGGGGACCCTTAGGGGATTTGGTGTAGAGGTGGATGCTTAGTTTATTTGGGCCTTAAGGGAGAGGACTTGGTCGTGAAGTGTAGTTATGATGGTTGAGAAGTGATTTGTTGGGAGTGGTGGGGGAGGAGGCCTAAAGGTGATATCAAGTTGGTCGGATGGGGATGGAGGAGTGGTAGTGCACCTCGGGCTAGGGGTGTTAGAGTAGAAGGGGTGGGAATATTTGGGGATGTAGATTTTTCTAAGTTCTTTCTTCATATCATCCCATGAAGAAATGGCTTCTTGTTTCCTAACGTCCCTTAAGCCCACTATGTTCCTCCATTTTTGCTTGGCTTGACCCCGAAATTGCCCCATGGCAACGCGGACTCTTGCGGGTCTATAAACCATAGTTCTCTCAAAGTGTTTTTCCATGGTGACCTCCCACTTTAGGTAGGCACTATAGCATGATCCATCGAAGAGGAGATCCTCAAAAGAGATTATGTCAAATGGAGGGTTGATCGGTCCCTTATAGGGGGTCGAGTGGGATGAATGTGACCAAAGAGAGGTAGCCATGTTGATGAATGCAAATGTGCCCAAGGACTAGACTTAGTAGAGATAAGTCTAAAACTTGCTATGATACCAATTTGATGTGACACAACCTAGGACTTAAACAAACAAGCACAATCGCAATCAAACGGATCGATGTCGGCGACCGCTCACTCGATGCTCACCAAGACCCGGGGCAACTTGGCAATGCCAAGTGGAGGTTGTGTGGGCTGGGCCCTTGCTGGTAGAGGGCCAGCAAGGCCTAAGTTGATTCCCAAGGGTAATGGCAGCCCAATTCAAGGGAGCCGACGTCGTGCCGAGGGCACGAGTTCCACTCTTTTCCCACAGTGATCACTTATAGCAAAGGAGCTTAAGGATCGGGCTCTCATTCACGGCCAGCGGAGTTTATGAACTAATATTGAAAGAACAAGCATAAATTAGAGCAAAGTTTGGAGCACTTACTCAACCGGTTTGAAGAAACCGATCCCACTCGGAGACGAGGGCGAGCGGGGAGGCGGGTGGATCCCCACACGCTGCGTCGGGGTAGCTTGACCTGCCCAAATGATTACAATACTACACCTCTCGCAGGAGGGGGATCTTGGGGTGGGGGTTAAGTGATATTACAACTAAAACTACCTCCACATAGGGAGGGGCCTTCAGCCGGCCAAGCGGGGAGGGGAACTTGAGAGAGGAACACCGAAGATGGGAGGTCGTCGGTTCTGTCCACGTTCTGTGGGTGCTGACAGATGATCAAATAAATGGTTGCTGCGACTGATGCAGAATTTTTTTGGGGATGAAACCACCTGGAAAATCTTTGTAGGAGGCCGGGGAAGTCGTCCAAATTTTTTTAATTTCTTCTGTCACCCCTGCTAGTCTGGGTGGAGGCCCGAACATGGAGGTAGAGTCTCGGGCTGGCAGCTCCTGGTTTCCAACAGCAAGTTGCAGAGGATGCCCTGACAGCTCCCGAACTTGGAATCAAGCACCGTCGAAGTCGTTGGAACCGTAGATGAGTCCTTTTCGCATAACAACTTACGGGGAAGCCAAACAATGCCGGAGAAGACCAGGGGACTCTGAACAATGATGACAGGGCGGTGCAGACTGTGGGTAGCAGACCCACGTAGCTGAGGGAGAAAATTGATAACTCTGGATCACGAATGCCGATCAAAGTTCCGCTTCTTGATTCTGAAAGTAGACAGAGCAAGGAAGAACTTTGCAGAAGCGCTCTTGAACTGATTCTTCCAAGCTTCGTCGTGGTGAAGCTTCTACTCCGGTTCTGGTACTCAGCAGGGGCAGCTCTGCGCAGTTGTGGGAGAACGGAGCTCCCGGGCAGCACACAGCTCGGATGAAGATGAAACCACTTCCGTTGCGAAGAAGACAGAAAGATGCTTCCGTGGATAGCTCTTGGGTCTTCAAACTCACTGGGATGTGCTCGGAGTCACTGCTGCAAGTTGCTACTCTTCTGCTGCCAGCGAACTGAAAACTGGAGGTTGAAGATGGTGGGGGGAAATGGGGTATATGGGAGGGGAAATGGAGGTGGATGAGTGTGGGGAGAACCCTGGCTGTGAGGGGGTCTAGGAGGGGGTGTTCTAAGGTGTGGGAGGAGAAGAATAGGGTCTGGAAGGGGGTCTAATAGGTGGTGGGAGGAGGAGCTACGAATTTGGGCTTGGAGGGAGAAGGAGGAAGGTGGGGGGGCACAAGTGGGTGGAGGGCATGTGAGTTTGAATTTCCTTTAATGTGGGGTGGTCAATGGTGGTCTTGGGGATGGGAAGAGGTGCCTTGGGAAGGTGGAGGGTTGCTTTGGATAGTGGGAAGGGTGCTTGGGGAAGTGGGTGGGGTAGTTGGGGGTTGGGAGGTGGAGCTAGGATTAGTGGAAGCTCTCTTGGGACTAGGGGGTGGAGTAATGGGATGTGTGGGGAAGGGGAGTGGTCTTTAATGGGGGTAGGTGGGAGAGTGGTGGTTGGGAAGGGAGGAGAGAGAAAATTTTCGAAATTGGGTGTGGAGGAGAGAGAAAGGGGAGTGAAAAAGAGAGATTAAGAGAGGGATGGGTGGGGAATCTCTCCCCTAGGGTCTCTCACCCAAAAAATGGAATCTCTCCACTAGATAAGAAGTGTAAACTCTCAAAATGGCAAGTTTTTCATTCATTGATTCATTAGTTCAAATGGAGGAAATGGGGTCCTATATATAGGCAACCCACATTTCTACAAAAGACCTTGACTCTTAACACAATGACAAATAACCAAGGGAAGGGGGGTGCCCTTGGGCCAAGCCCAATGAATTGGGCCCATAAACTAATCTATCAACATAATGACACTTAACCTAGGTAAATGACTCATTAACCTAGGTACAAGACTCAAATAAAAGGAAAATTACATAATTATGACTCAAAGAAAATATGAAAGTTACATGAATTGACTTAGAAAAATGTGACGGATGTAATGGAACCATGCTGGCGGGCAACCAGGGCTTTGAAAATATATGGGGTGAGAGATGCCCCCATCAAGAAGACACCCCAAGAAGCCAGCCATTGGCGCTGCGCAAGGAGCAGGGCCACCCCCTGAAAAGAATGAAGAGATACCAAGGAGCAGACAGACTGCATGACCCGGCAAAGGATGTGACGGTAGTCCATGGGCTAGCCGTCATAACGAGCACAGTTCCGACTGAGCCAAATTTCCTAAATACCAGCCATAAAGATGCACCTTGAAACGCTCCCAGCCACTGTCGAGAGTGGGAGCCTAGCCAAGAAGACAGAGATGGCTGAAGAAACCGATGTGGAGGTTGAGGAGTTGAACTTGAAGAAATCGAAGAGGCCATCCCAAACGTCCTTCGCCGTCCGGCTATGAAAAACTTAGTGTAGGCAACCTTCTAGTTGAGGAGAGGGGCAGCAAGAACACATGGAGTAGAGGGGGATACCACAGCCCGCGATGATGTCGTCCGTGGGGATGCAGCGAAGAAGGAGGTGCCAGGTGAGGACAGACCATTTTATAGGAATGAGATGGTGCCACAAGTCAGCCCATGGAGTGGCGGCAGCCGGGCTGAGCAAACAACGAACAGACTTGAAGGTGAATCCCCCATCCGAGTTCGCGGTCCAAACCCAAAGATCATGTTCCCCCGAAGAAGCAAAAACCTGCTGAAGAAGCACTGGCGGGCAGAATTGTCTAGTAGTAAAGAGGGCTGCACCTGAGGGATCGCAAAAAGCTTGGCTGACTGTGCATAGTTTGGCCGGCAGCGCATCCCTAACATGTGCGGGCAGAAAGGACTTCAAAGGAGTTCCACCTGCCCATAAGTCCAGCCAGAAGCAAGCACGGCCATCCTGTGGGGAGATGAGAACTCGATGATGATCATAGATGAGCTTGGCGGCCTGCAGCCAAAGCCCCCGGTCTGCAGCAAGAGAGTGGGAGAAAGAAGCCGCAGCGAAGTGATGAAGATGCAGGTGTTTAGCTCTGAAAAATGTGGCCCATAGCGAGGAGCAAGTGATCGCTTCCCAAAGAAGTTTGGTTCTCATGGCAACCTGCATAGAGGGTAAATTAAGAACCCCAAGCCCGCCACAGCCGATTGGCCGAGAAATGAAATCCCATGACTTCCAATGCTTTTTGGGAGAACCCTCATACGAGCCCAAGAAGAAATTAGCCAACAGATGATGGAAGGCTTTGAAAATAGACTTGGGGATCACTGTAGAAGATAGTGTATAAATTGGCAAGGTGGAGAGCACATGCCGAATGAGAATAAGCCGACCGCCTGAGGACAAGAAACCCAACTTCCATGCTTGTAATTTGGCTACGGTTTTAGAGAGAATATAGCTGAAATACGTTGGCTTAGACCATCCAGAATGTAGAGGGACCCCCAAATAAGTAAACGGTAGACTGGCCATTCTGCAAACCGTGGCCTCGGCAATGGAATGGCTGAGGGTAGAAGGGGCGTTCTACGCAATGTAGAAAGAACTCTTAGAAGAGTTAATAAGCTGACCGGATGCCACTTCATACTTCTTAAGGAAACCCATAAGTACATGCAAGTGGCGGAGAGAACCATTAGAAAAAATTAAGGTGTCATCAGCATAGAGTAGGTGGGAAATAATGGGACATCTACGGACAATATGGAAGGCCCCATGTCGGCTGCTAAGAAACAAAGAGGACAGCCCGCGACTGAGCGCCTCCTCCGCCAGGATGAAGAGAGCGGGGGCAATGGGGTCACCTTGACGAAGACCTCTCGATGATTTGAAGAAACCATAGGAATTCCCATTGAAGAGTATAGAAAACCAACAGTTAGTGATGAGAGGCTCAATAAGAGATATAACCAAGAGGTCAAACCCAAATCTTCGCAGCACTGCGAACAAGAAGTCCCATTCCATACGGTCATATGCCTTTGCCATGTCGAGCTTGAATATGACATTGCTTCCTCTACACTTTTTCCCAAGGTGTTGCACCATTTCCCGGGCCAAAGAGATGTTTTGCACAATAGACCGCCCTTTCACAAATGCACCTTGTTCCTCCGAAATCAACATAGGGAGGAGACCGGCCAGACGATCACTGAGCACATGGGAGATGATCTTATAGAGGAAGTTGCATAAGCTGATGGGCCGAAATTCAGCACACCTCCTCGGGGACTCCACCTTGGGGATTAAGGCAATGAGAGAGCTAGTGAAGCTGCGAGGAAGGAGGTGACCACAAAAGAAAGCTTGAATGGCCGCCACAACATCCGTTCCAATAAAGACCCAACAAGCATGGAAAAAATGACCGGTGAACCCATCCGGTCCAGGGGTGCTGTCCGGGGGCATGTCGAAGACCACTTTCTTGACCTCCTCGCTAGAGGGGACTGCACGTAGCACTTGATTGTGTTGTTCGTCCAAGACTGAGGGGATGGCCGCTAATACATCCGGGTGCAAATAGTGAGGAGCAGAGGTGAATGTCGAGGAGAAATATGACACCATCATATCAGCCATGGCGTCCTCTTGGACCACAGGGAGGTCATCATCACCCCGCAACTCTAAAATAGAAGCCCATCTTCGATGGGAGAGAGCATAAGCATGGAAGAATTTGGTGTTGCGGTCACCTTCCTTAAGCCACTTAAGCCTCGATTTCTGCCTCCAAAACATCTCTTCCTGAAGATGGGCGCGGTCCAAATCAACCTTGGCTGCCATGAAAGCCTCACGGTGAGCAGCAGAAGGGTGTTGGTCAAAAACTTATTGGGCGGAGGAGAAGCCAACTTCAGCAATCTTCAGATTGGCAAAGACTTCTTTGAAAACCTGAGAGTTCCAATCCTTGTAGAAGGCTTTCATGTGCCTAAGCTTTAGGGCCATGGCAACCAATGGGAGTGAAGAGAAAGGGGACGCAGTCCATGCAACCCGAGAGTCACCAAGGAATTGGGGATGTGTGATCCACATATGGTGGAAGCAAAACCTGGAAGGGCCCCGTACGGGTGTGGACTGAACAGATAACAGAAGAGGCCGGTGGTCACTGCATGCACGGGACAGGTGTTCCACCGAAACCACGGGGCAAGATAGAGCCCAATCACCATTAAACAAGACTCTATCCAGTCTTGCCCATATACCATCACCTTGCTGCCCATTGTGCCAAAAGGGACCGCCACGGAATCCAGTGTCCTCCCGCCCGGAGGCTGAGACGCAAGCCTAGAAGTCCCTCATAGAAAGGTAGAAAGCCTTCTTCCCCCCTTATTTCTCGGAAGGGTGTAAGATGCTATTGAAATCTCCGCCAACAATCCATGGCCTGTCACAGGACGGTGAGAAATTCACCAAATCATCCCAGAGGACGCGGAGGTCCGGGATGGAGCAGCTAGCATGAACAATATATAAGTAGAAAGCGTTGTCCAGCACCAAACTGACAAAGAGGGTA
Organism: Amorphophallus konjac; assembly: GCA_022559845.1. NCBI lineage: Eukaryota > Viridiplantae > Streptophyta > Magnoliopsida > Alismatales > Araceae > Amorphophallus > Amorphophallus konjac. Next base: position 78,488,130 of record CM040126.1, read on the forward strand.
ACCTGCTGGTCGGAGGAGGATACCACTGAAGCGTTGAAAGGAGCCCGCCAAAAGATCCATATGCGGCCCTTGGTGGAGGAGCTCGCAGTACAGTGAGACATGCGGAGCTTGACTCTATACCTATCCAGAAGGGATGAGTGGAGCTTGGGCTCAATAATAGCAACCAACCTGATGTCATGAGACCGAATGAGGAATTTGATTCTACTGAGGGACTGGGTGTTGCCCAATCCACGGATATTCCATATCAAAGTTTTCATAGACTAGGGGGATAAGAATTGCTAGACGAGGCATTCTTCTGTGTGCCCAGACGAGTCCGGATGCCAGAGTCTTCTATCTGAGATGGCATGCCCAAGCCCACATAATGGAGGTGGGTGGCATGGATATCTATAGCCGATGACACAGGTTCCAGCCCCGGTATAGTAAGAACCTTAACAAGACGGGGGAAATCCTGAGATGGCCCACTTGACCCCAAAGGGGAAGATTCCTCTGCAGCCAACGAGGGACCATCCCCATTAATGAGTGGCAACACAGGGAGGTGGTCCTGGGTCCCGGCTGGGAAGGCCACAGCCTAGGTGCCAACACCTTTAGCAGAAGAACAGTGTTCCGTTTCAATCGCCATATCTGGGGGCCGGCCAGCAAACACCTGGTATGGGAGGGCATCTACCTGGGGCTGGAGGACTGGAGTAGCACGAAGGGAAAGCTCCTCAGAATGGCACGTCCTCGAAGGGGCTGAGCCAGCAGCAGGATGCTTAGGAGAGGGCAGCTCAAGCCCCGTTGGGTCGGTTAGAGAGACCGCAGGAGCCAGAACATCGACCACAGAGGGCACCTTGGCCTTACCGCGACCAGCAGAAGTGCATGGAGCAGAGGAGCCCACTCCCAAGAGAGGGATGCCAGAGATGACCAGCTGTGGAGCAGAGGATTCACCAAGAATTTGCACAACATGAGGGACTGAAGGTTGGCTGGAGTTGGGGACAGCGGCGGGGCCCAATGTCTGTACACCACCAGAAGTGGTGGGAGAACTAAGCGGAGCAACGGAAGACGACCGAGGCAGTGGGGGAGCAACCTTCTCAGTCGAAAAACCAACTGCAGCAGCATCCACAGGTAAGGATGCTGGAGGAGCCGAGAGAGGCTGTGGTGGGCCAGCCAACATGGTAGGAACAGAACCCTTCTTGCAGTTGGTGGCAGAGTGGCCAAAATGGCTGCAGGTGGGGCAGTAGATGGGAGGCATGGGGAACACCAGATTCTGCCAAAAGCCTCTGCCTCCATAGCCCACCCAGACCCGCTGGGGAAGGGGTTGGGAGACGTCGAGCTGAACGCAAAACCCTTCTTGCAGTTGATGGCAGAGTGGCCAAAAAGCCTATGGTGGGGAGAGTTGCTGTCCTAGAGAGGGCCCCGGTTGAGGCAGCGCAACCCGCGCCGACCAATGGCCAACAGGAGCCGGTTCAGCAACCTGCTGCTCCAAGGGCTCAAGGGGTAGATGATAGGAGGCAGCAAGTGCCCGATGATGGGGGCATCACTTGCCCTTCACAATTTTTCGGGAGCTCGGAATGTTTGTTGGCATGAGCCATTGTGTTCATCTTGATTTTCTGAGTCTAGTCATGTAATTTTCCTATTTTATGTGAGTCATGGTTATGTAATTTTCCTTTATTTGAGTCAAGTACCTAGGTTAGTGAGTCATCTATCTAAGTCTAAGTATCATTAGGTGGTCTAGTGGGTTAAAGGGCTCATTTCATTGGGCTTGGCCCATGGGTGCCCCTTCCCCCCTTGGTGATTTGTCATTAGTCCAAATGTCAAGGACTTTTTGTAAATTGTGGGTTCCCTATAAATAGGATCCCAATCCCTCCTTGGAGAACTAATGAAGAATTTGAATTAAGCATTCCACAAAGCAATTGTGAGAATCCCTCTCTCTCTAGCTCTCAATCTCTCTCTCATTCTCTCTCTCTCTCGAACTCTCTCTCTCCCCCCTCTCTCTAAAGGGGCGACCCCCCCTCTCTCTCTCTAGGGCGCACTTTCCCCTTCACCTTCCCCCTGCCACCTCATCACCACCTCCCCCACTCTCCACTTTCCACATCACCAAGCCCCTTCACCTCCCAAGAAGCATTAATTTCCCCCATCAATTCCCTCCCCCTTCCTAGGTGACCCTTGCCATTCCCCATACACCCCTTCCTTTCCCCAAGGGAGAATCCCATCTCCCAAGCACCCATTCACATCCCCAAGACACCCCTTCCCATTCCCTAGACCAAAATTAAACTCTCCATTAAACCCATTTCAAATAAGGGAGAGAACCCTCCCCCTCCCTCCAACCCATTTGCACCCCACTCCCCTCCTCCACCAAAGCCACCAGCGCCCCCACCTCTCCCCCTTGCTAGCTCGACCCCCTGCCATCCTCCCCCACTTCACCTACCCACCTCCCAACCCATCCCCACCACCAATACCTCCATATCCTATTCCCCTCCACCAAAGAAATCACCCCCTTCAACCACTCTTTCTACTAATCTGTGTGCAGCTGAAGACTTGCCGATCAACAGCCTGTTGCAGCACCGACCTCAACCACATCCTGGATCCCCAGGAGGTGTGTCATACATAGTCGGAAAGCTCTTCCAGTCAGCTTTGTAGGCGAGGTGATCCCGCCTCAATCCGAGTTCGGAGCTGCCCGGGAGAGCCATTCTTCACCGACTGCGCAGAACCAGTCCGGCCTACAACCAAAAGTGACTTTCAGAAGCTCCTGCGACCACAACCCAGCTCCCCTTGGCGCGCCATTTGACCAGGGCGAAGCTCTACCAGTCGCCTGTCCAACGCAGCCAGCGGGGCCTCGTTTGGAGTCCGGAGCATCCCGTTCCAATTATTCTACCTCAGGGACGCAGGTCAAGTTAGCCAGAATCAGTCCTGGCCCCCCTCCACTATTTGGGCCGTTTCTCTCGACCCCGACCTCCTCTGGTGCCATTCTTCATTGCTGATCGAAGAGGACTTGACCACGCTCACGTCCGTCCTGGTCCCGCGTCGTTCGGATCACGGGAACGTTCGTGGGGACTTCGTCAACCTGCTGCAGCGTCCTGGAACCAGTCCGAGCTAGAACCGAACAGCACCAGTCCAGCACCTGCCTCGGCCGTCGGCGACGACAAGAATTCCCAAGAAAATTCAGGAGTCATCCCGGGCCGGTCAGTGAACATTTGGCGCTGGTTTTGCCAACTTTTGAGTTTGGGAGAGTCCTCGGCAGCACCAACAGCGAGCACCTATCAGTCAGGCAGACAGACGGGCAGAACCACGAAGGGTCATTCGGCTTCTTCCTCAGCTTCCCTCCCCTCCCTACCTGGCCGGCTTACCGCCCCTCCCTGTGTGGAGGTAGTGTTTGCTTGTACCCCTATTCTCCCCACCCCGAGTTCCCCCTCCTGCGTGAGGAGTAGTGCGTGTAAATACTTAAACAGGGTGAAGCTTCGAGTGACGCAGTGTGCGGGGAACCCACACTACCCCGCTCGCCCTCGTCTCCGAACGGGGTCGGTTTTTTCAAATCGATCGAGTAAGCTCTATCCCTTGCTCTCATATCAGTATTTGTTCATTTAATATTCGTGGAATTGCTCTGCTGAACGGTGAGAGAGTGCCCGACCCCGAAGCTCCCCGCTTACAAGTGGTCACCGTGGGAGTGTGAGAGAGTGACCTGGTGCCCCTTTAGCACCCAACCACCCCATGAGAGTGGGCATTGTACCCTCGAGAGGGCAACCCTAGCCCTGCTGGCCCTCTACCAGCAAGGGTCTTGTTCCATAACCTCCACTCGGCATTGTCGAGTCACCCAGGAATTGTGTGCGCAACGGTGGTTCGGCAACTTACGTGATTCTCTGCTCTTGGGCTCTTGTGCTTGCTTGGTAGGTCCAAGGACCCTCGGTCTAGTTGCTGCATTCTCATCAAAGTTATTTCACATCACCCGAGGTGGATGACTATGCATCCGATAATGAACCTGGGGGTTATGGTCGTGACCATCGAGCCCAATGACGGAATCGTGATTACGATGACGACGACCGAGTTCTTAGGAACGTGCGTGCGGACCCTCCCCTTTTTGACGGGTCCTTAGACCCAAAGGTCTATCTAGATTTGGAGGCCGACATGGATTGGTACTTTGAGTGGTTTGAGATGACGGACCACCGAAGAGTTCGCTACGCAAAGTTGAAGTTGCAAGGGCAGGCGCAAACTTATTGGACTAATGTGGAGAGCCTGTTGATGCAGCGACATCAACCCCTGATCGGTACTTGGGATGACATGAAAACCAAGTTAAGGAAGAAATACCTTCCTGTAACATATCGCCAGCGTCTCATAGACAAATGGCAGAGTCTCACCCAAGGAAACCGATCCGTGACTGAGTACACTGCTGAGTTCGATGAGTATTACTTGCAGTGTGGAGTTACGGAAGAGAGCACCATGACCATCTCACGCTTTCGAAGAGGTCTGCGGCCACACTATCAATATGAACTTTTTCACCGCAATGTGGCCACTTTGGAACAAGCTTATCAGGTTGCTCTCGAATTGGAGTAATTCGAGGCCGAGTTCGAGCATACCCCACGGTTGGGTCCCCTCCCTCTTCGTAGTGTCGAGCCCCGCAGCTCTTCAGGCACATATCAGAGGGCCCCCATGGCCCGACCTCAAGAGCCCACCCGTCCGGAGCTATTCGCTCCAAGGCCTCGCCCTCCCCCACCAAGGGATCTTCCTCCTCGACCCCAACAACCTGCACCGATTGTCCATCCACCGGCGCCCGCACCTCTTGCCCGTCCCTTGTTGCCTACACCTCCTGTCCGTGGGGAGGATAAGGGTAAGGGACCTTTGATCGGGGAGCCTAGTGGATCACAGTAGCAATGTTTTCACTGAAATGGGTTTGGCCACTTTGCCGACCAGTGTCCCACTCGTCAATCTCTAGTCATTGGGGACACACAGGTTGGGGACACCTCATCTTCCGAGCTTGTGTCAGTCAGCTATGAGGCGGAACAGGAGTTAGCTGACGAGTTCTTTGAGAATGAAGATGATGGCCAGGATGCCCATTATCTAGATGATACCCATTTGGGGGTCGTCAGGTGTATTCTCACCTAGCCATAAGCTAGTGATGACTGGCGTCGAACCACTATCTTTCATACATACTATAGGCTGGGCGGGAAAGTTTCTAAGGTGATTATCGATAGTGGGAGTTGTATCAATGCAATCTCCACGGGCACTGTTTCTCATCTTGGTCTTACTCCCGTGGACCATCCTTGCCCCTATCGAGTATCTTGGGTGGATTCCACCTCCATTCCGATCAGGCTGCGGTGTCTGGTCCCACTGCAGTTCTATGCCTACCGTGACGAGATCTGGTGTGATGTCCTCCCCATGGAGGTGGGCAGTATTATTCTTAGTAGACCGTGGTTGTTTGATCGGGATGCCACACTCCATGGCCGGTCGAACACCTGTACCTTCGACCATGGTGGCCAACGGATTACCCTCCACCCCTCTCAGCCCAAGAATCCTTCAGTTAGGGGTCCTACTAGTCCTAGTACTCCGGAGCCTTCCATCCCTGGACCCAGTACCCCATCCCTAGCTCGGGCCATGACCGTTACATCTTGCACAGGCGAGCCCCCGTCTAGGAGGTTGATGTTAATTAGTTCCCGATAAATAGAGCGGGAGGCTATTAAGGGAAGTCATGTGTTTGCTATCATGGTCCGTGAGGTGGAGCAAAAATCCAAGGGTGAACTCCCACCCGATGTCGTTCCCATTCTGCAGGAGTTTGCTGATATATTTCCCGAAGACCTTCCCGAGGGACTCCCACCTATGCGGGATATTCAGCATGCAATTGACCTGATTCTGGGATCCTCATTGCCCAATCTTCCCCACTACCGCATGAGTCCCATAGAGCACGCTGAGCTAAAGCGGCGGGTCGATGAGCTTATGCAAAGAGGATCTATTCGGGACAGCATGAGTCCGTGTGCTGTGCCCGCATTACTCGCCCCAAAAAAGGATGGCACTTGGAGGATGTGTATTGAAAGTCGTGCCATCAACAAAATCACCGTGAAGTACAGGTTCCTTATTCCCCGCCTAGATGATATGCATGACATGATGGTAGGTGCCACTATCTTTTCAAAGATCGATCTTAAGAGTGGCTATCATCAGGTAAGGATTAGGCCAGGTGATGAGTGGAAGATTGCATTTAAGACCAAGGATGGTCTATATGAGTGGTTGGTTATGGCCTTAGGGCTGACCAATGCCCCCAGCACCTTCATGCGACTCATGACTCAAGTCCTTCGACCTTTCATTGGAGTCTTTGTTGTGGTGTATTTTGATGATATCCTCATCTATAGTCGCACTACGGGGGACCACTTGGACCATCTTCGGCAGGTCTGCCTACTCTTGAGGCGAGAGCAATTGTTTGCAAACCCACATAAGAGTGCCTTTATGACTTCTCAACTTACCTTCTTGGGTTTCATTGTGTCTAGCACTAGGGTCTCCGCAGATCCGAAGAAGGCCCGGGCCATTGTTGAGTGGCCGGAACCCTGCACGATCCATGATGTCCACAGCTTCCATGGCCTCGCGACGTTCTATCGTCATTTCATCCGCGGATTTTGTTCTGTCACTGCCCCGATCACGGACTGTATCAGGAAGGGCACATTTGTATGGACAAAGGCCGCTGTGGCTGCATTCAAGGACATCAAGGAACGCATGACCCAGACGCCGGTCCTTCGATTACCAGATTTCTCGAAGGTGTTTGAGGTCTCATGTGATACGTCGGGTGTGGGAATTGGAGGAGTGTTGAGTCAGGAGACCCACCCGATTGCATATTTCAGTAAGAAGTTGAATGACGTGAAACTGCGATACTCTACTATGATAAAGAATTCTATGTAGTTGTTCAGGCTCTTAAGCATTGGAGGCACTACTTATTACATCAAGAGTTTGTCTTGTACTCCGACCATGAGGCCTTGAAGTTCCTTCATGCCCAAAAGAAGCTCAATGCGCGTCACAGCAGATGGGTTGAGTATCTCCAGCAGTTCACATTTATGCTCAAGCACAAGACTGGAGTGGAGAACAAGGTGGTTGATGCCTTGAGTCAGCGTGCATGTCTGCTGACTACCATGAGTGCCGAGGTTATAGGGCTAGAGAAGATGAGAGAGGCGTATGTTAATTGTCCTGAGTTTGGTCAGATCTTTGCCACTCTCCAGGCCGGACCCTCGAGAGATCATAGTGATTATGTGCTTCAGGAGGGTTACCTCTTTCGAGGAGGCAGGCTTTGTGTTCCCCGAACTTCGGTTCGCGACTTCTTAGTCTGGGAACTTCATGCGGGAGGTCTAGCCGGCCACTTCGGTCGGAACAAGACTATCGAGGCTGTCGAGCACATGTTCTATTGGCCGAGCTTGAAGAGAGATGTTGCTCACATTGTGGCCCAGTACCGTACATGTGTTACAGACAAAGTGAAGAAGCAAAGCTCGGGCCTCTATACGCGTCTTCCCGTACCTGATGCCCCATGGCAGAATGTTAGTATGGATTTTGTTTTGAGATTGTCAGGAACCTCTAGGAAGTATGATTCGGTCTATGTGGTAGTAGATCGATTCTCGAAGATGGCCCTTTTCATTCCCTGCTCTAAGACTTCAGATACTTCGAGGGTAGCCCGCCTGTTCCTTTCTCATGTGGTGTGTAAGTTTGGGTTACCTCGTACTATAGTGTCTGACCGTGATGTTAGGTTCACCAGTTACTTTTGGAAGACACTATGGCATATGTTAGGTACTCACCTCAAGTTCTCCACTGGATATCATCCCCAGACAGATGGTCAGACCGAGGTGGTCAATAGGAGTCTATGTGATTATTTGAGGTGTCTTGTTAGGGACCATGTAGGGGATTGGGATCTCATGTTACCATTGGCTGAGTTTGCATATAATGATTCGGTCAATAGGTCTACAGGTATGAGTCTTTTCAAGATTGTCACAGGTCGTAGGCCTAGGAAACCAGTGGATCTTGTTCCCATGTCCATTCATGCACGAGTGTCAGAGTCTGATGAGTCATTTGCTAGGCATGTTAGGAGTTTGCATGACGACATCCGTCGTCACATTAAGCCAGTAATGCACTGTACAAAGAGTTAGCCGATGCCCACAGACACCACTGTGAGTTCCAAGAGGGTGATTATGTCTTGATCAGGGTTAGACCTGAACGATTTCCCTCTGGAACTGTCAATAAATTGCAAGCTGGCGGAGCCGATCCATTTCGAGTGTTGAAACGCGTTGGATCCAATGCGTATGTTGTGGACTTGCCCGAGGAATATGGGATAAGCTCTACTTTCAATGTGTCAGATCTAGTTGCTTATAGGGACCCAGCGGTGATACCTAGTGGGCCGTTCGAGCCATCTCCTCCCATTGAGAGTGACCCCACACCTGAGTGTCCACCACCAGCCTCATTTCCCAGGCAATGAGAGCATATAGATCATATACTAGATGAGCAGGTGACTATTACCAGGAGTGGATCCTACCTGCGCTACCTAGTGCGATGGAGAGGGTGACCCACCACTGATGATACGTGGATCACCCGGGCAAAGTTACAGAGGATAGATCCGGACCTACTAGAGCGCTACCAGAGCGATCCAGACCCTTACTCGACAGAGTCGAGTTTCTCTCACCCGGGGAGAATTGGTGCGGACACCAGAGCAAGCGAGAAGCATGAGTCGGCGAACCGTCGATACCGTACGCGCAGCACCACTCGAGCTACATCGGCATCCCTATGGCTTGGAGACAGTCTGGAGTCTCTATTCTGAGTCCTAGTATTTTTAGTATTTATTGGGTTTTTATTTGGTATGTAATGTGTGCTTATTTGATTTTATTTGGGGTTAAGAGAGTGTAATTAGGATAAATAATTGGATTTCTTTGTAAAATGTCCCCCGCAGGCCCCGCGGGCCCCCTCCTCCTCTTCCCCATTGGGCCACCTAACTTCTAGGGACCTATAGGGGCTGGCCCATTATCCACCATGGACTTGGACCATTAGACCAAGAGAGGAAAATGCCATTTTCCTTCTTTAAAGGGGGCACCCCCTCTTTTGGCCTTATTAGGCTAATTTGTTTATTTGGCTTTGACCACATGGGGAAAAATAGATTTTGGCATTCCCAAGGTACCCCTCCCTAACCCTATATCTGAGGGTAAGGTTGGTCATTTACCTAGGGTTCCCATTCCATATAAAAGCCTTGTATTTTTCATTTTCAACACAATTAATAGAAGAATTTCAGCATTTTTGCCCAAAGGCCAAGGCCGCCTCCCTCTCTCTCTCCTCTCCCTCCCCTTGTAGCTGTGAAGGCTACCTCTCTGAGGTGTGACTCCTCCCCTATCAGTGTGTAAAGTTCACCACCGCCGACCGCCACCGCCATCACCGGAGTTCTGCCCATCGCGGGACCGCAAGGCAGAGGTCAAATTTTAGCTCTCAGTTCGTAGATCTGACGAGGCTGAAACTTTGAGGGTGAGTTCCCAAGGTTGATCCCACGTCCCAAAAAAAATTTCAGATTATTCCCACTTCGTTTTCCCATTTTTCCATTTAGATTCCCACAGCCCACACAGTCTGCCCCTGTGCAGACTTGTGTTCCAGCAACCTAACACTTCGCCCATGAGACCCCCTTTTCGATTTCAGAATAAGCTGAAATTTGGATTGGGAGTTCTGTCCACCTAAGCCATCTTCCATAATTTTTTTTGTGATTTTAAGAATTTTCTTTCCCATCCAAAAAAACTCTGCAAGTTCCCAAATCTGTTCTGCCCCTTGCAGTCCAGATCTGACCCACCCCTGTTAGAAAATCTCTTTCCCATATCAAACCTCCACAAAAATTACCAAAACAAATATCCTCATGTTCCTTACCTCTTCCTCCACCTCCCATAAAAATACCACCTCCCAGATCCAAGGGTTCAACCTCGGTCAACGCACTTCCTCAGGTAGATCTCAGTCTGCCCGGCCAGATCTGAGAAAGGAACCCTTCCTATTGGAAAATCCCCCATGAAAAATACGGCCACAGAAAAATTTCTAGAACATCATAGGGTTGAAGTTCTCCGAGTTAGCTTTGCATTGGCGCTATTTTCGTGACGTTCCGAGATCAGAGCTGGTCGCAGCAATTTTTATCACCGGGTCGCGCAAGCTTGAAACAGCAGATCAGGTCCGTGGACAGCAAGCAACCAAGTTCCCAAGTCGGGCCGCCTCGCCTTCCACAAGGTGAACCAACGTGTCCCTCTCCTAGGGATCGTCCCTCCAGGAGTCCCCTTCGCCGCGGGACCAACCCCGCCTCAGTCGGCCGCCCGAGCAGATCGTGGACCCCACAACCGTCAGCCCGCGCCGTCCGGTCAGCATCAAGTATCGGCGTGACAGCACCAAAGGAGCGGTTCAAAATGCTGCTTGTCAACCCAATTTTGATCCTCCCGGGTCCCATATGTTACCTGTTACCTCCCTGCGTGGAGTGGGTTTAATTCTATAATTATTGATAATTGTTAACCGGGAGTACGATCTTGGCCGGGATTGTCTTCCCCACGCCCGGAGCATGGAGGTAACGATCTCTCCTTCTCGGCATTTGCTTACTTAGTTTATGATTATATGCCGCCGCATGAGTGTGTTAGGATTCTAGCTCGTTAAATCATGCTAATCACCGTTGTGAGAGAGACATAGCGAACCCATCCCGTGACTCGATCCGAGCACGGAAGTGAGCTGGACCACCCTTGACTCTGCCGGTTTCTCAACCGCGCGGATCCGCATTTCCCTCGCTTGGGACGATTCATGGGATTACTTTTCTGTTAAAGGCATATACTCGTAGGAGCTCTTAGTGTCGAGCCGAGGTCACTCTAATGGTCATGTAGTCGCTGGTCGCGTCGTCCAATTCGTCGCGTAGTCACTTAGAGTCCAAGGTTTGCATCGTTTGGCATCGAGTCTCCCTCGTCGTCCCGCATCAGTCTCTTTCAATTGCAGGATATTGTCCCTAGTATTCCTTCCAAGGGGTGCTGGCTCTCAAGCTCCTTCATCCGTTTGCTACAGACCCGGGGTGTTTGCTTGCCAATGCATCCTGTTCGCCCACCTCGGGTGGTGCGTTGGCTCTGCCCCCCCCCCCATAACATGCATAAGCTTAACGTGGATGGTGCCTTCAAGCGGAATTCTGGTTTAGTTGGTGGTGGTGGTGTTCTCTGGGATTCTCAAGGGATCCTTCTCTTTGGCTTTGCTGCACCTTACGCTAGCGTCCTGTCCTATATTCAGGCTGAGGCTTTAGCTCTCCATGATGGTCTTCGCCTCTTCAAAACCCATAATTTCAGGCAGATCCAGGTTGAGTCAGACTCTAGTGTGCTGGTAGGAGTTGTGAAGCGTCTGTTTCCCTACCCCTAGCGTCTCCTCTATATTGTGCATGATATCCATTGTCTGATGTCATCCCTCTCTATTTCTTTATTGCATTGTTTTAGGGAGGCGAACCAGCCGGCTGATTCATTGGCTAACTTGGGCTGTATTCTTCCTCGGTTGACCTGTTGGGACTCTTGGGCTGATATTCCCATTACTGTAAAAGGGCCCCTCCGATTGGATAAGGTTGGGTGCCCTTCCCTTCAGCCCTAACCCTTGTATTATTTTTCGATTCTATCAATAAAATGCCCCAGTGTGGTGTGTTGTAGTGGAGTGAACCACTCATCTCCTCCTTGAGGAGGTGAGCGCTCTCCTACGAGCCCACTCTGGCCTATTCATTAAAAAGAAAAAAGAAAGAAAGAAAGAAAGTCTGTGGATGAAATAAGAAATTTTCAAGATGGAAGATAGATATCATCACCAGAGGCCATGTGGAGAATTTATCAATTTGCACTTAATGAGATGCATCCCTAAGTCACATCATTACAAATACATCTCCCAGACAAACAATTAGTCTCTTACAAAAATAATAACAATTTAACTTAGATTTTGTCATTAGACCGTGCAACAAAGACTATGCTTATTGAGTTTTTCAAGAGGAATGCTACAGATGCGTAAGTAAGAAAATTACTCTATAGAGAATTCCCAGAATATTATGTATGGAACAAACAAAAGTTTTGTTGGGCGAAAAGGAAACAAAAGCAAGCAATAGGTCATGCAAATGCAACAAATCCAGTAGAAGGAGTGAGACATATCTTAAGGATACTTTTAAATAATTTTTGTGGTCCCACATCATTCAAAGATTTGTGTATTGTTGATGGTATAACATATTCAACATTTAGAGAGGTAGCTCAAAAGTGTGGATTACTTGAATATGACAATAGAATATTCAATTGTCTTCAAGAAGCTACATAGTATCAAATGCCATCATCTCTACGAAGATTGTTTGCTACAATACTATCATTTTGTGAGCCAAATGATATAATAATGCTATGGAATAAGTTCTTCAAAAACATGTTTGAAGATTTTGCTAGAGATGAAAAATTATCTGTCGTACAACAATCATTTGCAACATTCAAAGACATAAAATCATTTCTAGAAGGTATGGGTAACAATATCACATACTATGATTTATCCAACATGTATATTAAAATGGATGACTATTGCACACAGTCAAAAGAAATTCTTGATGAGATGGCAATTGTCACCCCAGTACAAGATATTACTACACATGAGTTATTGAATGAAGAGCAAAGGTAAGCCTTCGAAATAATAATGGATCATGTATATAATCAACAATGAGCTATTTTCTTCGCGGATGGTTCAGGGGGAACAGGTAAAATTATTTTGTATCAAACACTTCTTGCACACATTAGATTAAGTGGCAACATAGCATTAGCCACAGCAACTTGTGGAGTGGCTGCATCAATCTTATCAAGAGGACGCACTACTCATTCAAGATTCAAAATGCCACTTGAGCTGAACCACTCATCCATATGTGGTATAAAAAAATAAAGTGGTCTCGCAAATCTTATACGTGAATCCAAAAATTATATGAGATGAAGCTCCAATGTCAACAAAATTTGCAATTGAAGTACTTGATCAAACAATCCAAGATATAATGGATTCAGAATTGCCATTTGGTGGTAAAGTTGTAGTGTTCTGAGGAGACTACAAACAAGTTCTTCATGTTGTCCTTAAAGGAACTAGAAAATAAATGATAGAAGTATATCTTGTCACTTCATATTTATGGCCTATCACACAGATATTGAAACTTAAAAAGAATATGCGAGCAAGAAATGACTCAGAATTTGTCAACTTTTTACTGTAAGTCAGAGATGGAGTAGAGCCAACAAATGATGAAGATGTGAGAGCCATTCCCAAAGATATGCTTATTAAGTATAGCACAGAAGAAACATCAAAGCAAAGGTTAATTGATATCATATCCTCACAGATGATTCAAAGAGGACATTGTTCAAATTTTATCACCGAGCGAGTTATTTTGGCCACTAAAAATGAGTATGTTGACGAGTTGAATGAAATAATAATCGAAAAGTTTCCATGAAATAAGTATATTTATTATAGCTTCGACAATGCAGTGGATGAAACAAACAACAACTATCAGGTTGAATTTCTAAACAATCTTACACCAAGAGGGATGCCACCACACATTGATGTTAAAGGTGCATTGTTCAATAATGCTTCTAAGAAACTTGGATCCAGTTAATGGAATACATGATGGGACAATACCTGTGTGCATTGACCTCCAGAAAAATGTTATTCCAATAAAAATAGCAGTCGGGCTATTTTCAGGAAAAGAAGTTCTACTTCTAAGAATTCCAATATATCTAGTTAAAAATGATAAATATCCTTTTTATTTCAGAAGAAAATAATTTCTAATCAGATTAGCTTTTTCCATGACCATAAACAAGGAACAAGGTCAAACAATACCGAATGTAGGTATCTATTTTCTAGAGCTAGGAATTTTACATGGCCAACTCTATGTTGCAATGTCAAGAGAGATATCAAGAGTTACATCAAAATTTCTTATAAAGTCACCAGATATTCATGATTACGAAGATGACAATGAATATACAAACAATATTGTCTTCATTGAAATCTATAACTATATGTCACGAGGTATTTACTTTAGGTAAGAATATAGTTATCTTCGATTATTATTTTAAACTCAACAATGTAAATGCAAGAAAATGGATAACAAGTGGAAGCTTTCTCAGAATTGACATCAAATATGAGGGATTGGACAATAAAATTGAAACTCCTCAAGAAAGAAAAACCATATCTTTATATGAAGAATGGATCACCTAGAAAAGCCATAAATATATATCTCACTTATAAAAAGGTAATGTAACATATATTTAATTCTTTCAATCTATACATATCGAAAAATTAGTATGCTTATCTTGAAATTTAATTTTTTTTAATATTATTTTCTTCTCTTATAGGGTTCAATCATGCAAGCAATGAAGCTCTCAGAAACCATAACAAAGTTTGATGTATTTTTGGCTGAAGATCAATTCTACAAAATATCAAATGGGCAAATCAAAGAGGCTAATCCAATCTATAATAAAGGAACAATGAAAAATAATATTGTATTTAACATGAACACAGAAATCACATAGATACCAACATTTCAAATTGAAAGTTTGGTTGCAAGAATGTCAGATGCTGAACAAAATGAACACAAAGAAGTAATGACAATAAATGAAATAATAAACAAATAAAAATAAAATGATATAATTGATAATTCACATTAATTTTACATTTACTTACACTAAATGTATGCATTCAATAATTTCACTGACGTTTTTTTTCTTACAGATCATCGTAGTGGTTATTAAATCAAATGAGTCAACAATTGTCATAAGAAAATCTGATACCAAAAAAATTCACAGATAGAGTTTGACATTAATAGACAACTCGCAAGCATAACAATCATTAATGTACAATAATCATATTAAATATTAAGTATTTCTAACTTTGAATTAAATTTTGCCGTTGTAAAAGTCAAATTGTGTTAACTCTATGAGAAGAATTTGTTGTTAAAGAATGGATGATTATTTTGAAATCAATATATGAGAGACTAATAATAAGAGCATCAGTAATTCGTATGCATAAATATCAAGATAATACCTTCCCTTGCCATTATATCTCATTATTAATTAATTTTTTATTCGGTGATTTTTGAAGGAATCTTTGGAGTAATTATAACTGAAAGATCAAGAATCGAAGTGCAATCAATAAATGACATAAAAATAGATGACAAAGAATGGTATAAAAAATTTCATAACATATATTATTTTGTTCAAAAATCTTATTAATGTTATCAGGTAACATTCTCATGCAAAGACAAATTAACAAACATGAGCTGAAGGATAGAATATATAACAACAAAATGGAAAGTATAATCTCTACAAAACATGAACTTAGTGACAATAGAAGAATTACTAGAAAACACAAAAAATGGAGTTTCAATTGTATGCTACTAAATCTCTACCTTTCTTTAAGATGTAAATGATGCTTACAAATTTTATAGGTGTTAACCTTTCTATGTAGAAAAATATTCATCAAGTCAAAGTGCGTGTGATAGATATGAATAGAAATAAGATCTTTGGTATACAACTTGTAATATTTGCAACAAAACAATCACACAGATCAATGGTAAATTCTTTTGTCCAAAATATGCATCTTACAATATTGATGTCGTTGAGAGGTAATCAAATCTGACAGATCTATTTTATCTACCTTGGATTCAAAACATAATGTTAAAATATAATTTCATCATGTAGATATTACTCGAGATTGAAGCTTGATGATGACACAACAAGCATCTGGGCTACATTTTTCAATGAAGAAACATAAAAGGTTATAGGCATCCTAGCTAATGAATTACATAAAACAATGATATGTCTTAAATATTAAAAAAATTCACATGTAATTCTGATATCTTTTTTATTTTAATTATTAGAAAATTAAAGTTGCATAATTCAAAAGAATTATTGACGGTGCTTAGCAAAGGAACAAACATTGACGATAAAAGTCACGAATAGAGTTGGAATCACTTTTGGGACCGTAAATTTCAGAGACATGAGTGGAGGGCATGGAAATAAATTTTTGATTCTTGCTTTAATCCAGAGACTGTGTTGTAGAGGTGAAAAATTGGTTCCTAGGCCTCGTACCACACTTTTAAATTTATTTGTTGGGGGAGATTGTCTGGCACCCGTGGAAGCCTGCAAACACTAGAGAAAAAAGGGCGTCAGAAGGAGCCCTGTGTGTTACCCCATGAGACAACCCTCCGATGCTTAAGTCAGCACTTAGGGAGATGGAGAATAAAGAAGAGAAAGTGAGAGAGAGAGAGAGAGCTGGAGATCGTCTGTGTTGGGTTCATGTCTCTCCCTCTTTGTCTTTGATAATGGTTTTGATGATCATAATATATTGTGTGAAATATTGTGTGCTTGATTAGTGGAAAACATCTTCATGATAAACGAACTCACATTTTGCTATCTTATCTTGCAGGTTGCTCGAATAAGTTGGTTGATGTTGAATCATGCATGCCGCTCATTAGTCCTCGGAGGTTTCATGTGAAGACTATGCTTTTCAGTGGAATGGTTGAGTCCTTATGGATATGAAATTGATTGCATGGCCTTGTGTTGTATAAATGCATAGCCATTTCATTACATGCTCTGTTGAAGATTTCCTCTGGTGCTTGTATATCATGAATGCATAAATAATGGTTCCTAGTCATTCTGATCATATGGCTTAAATGCTTTGAAATGATTTGTGGGGGAATTGGGTTGAAGTTGGGATCTTCAGATTCGTTGGTTTAATATTAACTTACTTCTAAATTCCCAGAAAGTGCAGGTTAATATTGCCCACAATGTGATGGATTCAAGGTAAGAATATATATTGGAATCCATGGTGATACTCTTCTATTCTTGAGTTGGAAAAATGGGTTCTCAAGTGCTTTCATATAGATCTTTCATGGGGATTCTTATGTGCCTCATGCTAATGCTTTCATAATCATATTTCATGTCATTTGGGTCTTGGTCTCAAAACTAGCTCCATATATTAATGATTGATCTAGATATTTTGATTTCGATCTAACCTCTTGTTTTATCATGTGTTTCAGGGATAATATTCATGGTTGATCATCATGGGATTATGGTAATATTTAATCATTTATTTTTCCTTGAATTCATGGAGGTTTGATGGGTTTTTATAACCCAAACTGCATGGGTCGACCCCTGGGGTCGACCCTTAGTGTTTCTGGCAGGACTGCCTACATGGGTCGACCCCTGGGGTTGACCCCCCCTGTATGGGTCGACCCCTGGTGGCTTGAATTTTACTCCCGGCCGGTTCCTTCTCTACACCTGCAAGGGTCGACCCCAAGGGTCGACCCACTCACGCGAGGGTCGACCCCAAGTGTCGACCCTTGAGAGTTGATTTTTTCCACCCGCACGGGGGGGCACGAGGGTTGACCCCAAGGGTCAACCCTTTCCGATCCGGGGCGGCTCCGTCAAAAACGACCTTCGTGTAGGTGCGCCGAAAGTCTTCCAAGTCCGGTCTAACTGCCCCAAATCACTCCATGTTTTGTGGATCTTGTCCCATGGATGTCCCTTGACCGACCTAGAAGCATAAATATATCTTATTGGGTTGTAAACCCTAAGGAACCAAGCTAGATCTGAAATTTCGGGTTGTTCCTAACCCTTGTGTGTGCAGGTGGACGGCTGCAGCTCTAAGGCTTCTTCAACAACGATCTGGGTGTAAAAGCTAGAGGAAGGGAGATGCACATAGCAGGAGGAGGAATAAGACGATGCTGAAGACGTCATCCACGAGCCTGAGGTTCGATCAAGAGGCTGCAGTTGCTGCTCTTAGTGGTCGGATGTCTTGGACGTTTCATTCTTCAAGCCTAGCGGCTTCCCACTCCGTGAATCAGTTTTCCAGCACACCCTACCTCCTTATCTAAGCATTCCGTTGAAAATCCAAGGGAGTTGTTTTGATCTTTCACTTCTATGCTTTTGTTTAAGATTGCTCAAGGTTTTGAAGGGTTATTTAAGAGGTACAATATACATATACATGTTCTTTTGTCTATCTACTTGCTGCCCTCTTATTAGTGCTGCGATTTTCATCCTGAGCAACAAGATGAGCTAAGGCTTTCCATTCTCTTGCAGAAGAAGAAGGAGGAGTGCGGCTACAAGGTTGAGAGGAGAGGGGTTTATGAAGTTAATCATTTTTATGATGTATGCAGGTTTGACTGGAGCTAGGATTTGAAGGATATACTCAGTACGAGTTGCTGAAGTTGCAGACGATCCTGGATCTTCGAAGAAGACGACCGGGTGCTCCATCCTATTGCAGATTCGATTCTCTCTAACCGAAGTTTCAAGGAAAATCTACAAACGGCCATTGGAAAACAAAGGGAAAACATTCTACATTCTTAATCCATCTCTTGATGATAGTTTTTCTCCATTTACATACTATTGTGAGCATATGTTGTAAATCCTTGTATGTTGCCAAACTCTTATTATTACTGTGTGTGTGGATGGAGCTGCGTCTCCGTGTGGTTTTAGTGTCCGGGGTGTGTTCCCCGACGTCGTGTGTGAGTGTGCTGCGGTGGCAGCGTTTTGGGGCCAGGCCCCGTGTGTGTGGATTGCTGCAGCAGCAGCATGTGTGGTGTTGGGGTTCGTCCCCGTGTTGCTTCATTTTGTAGTGTGTAGTGAAGCCTCACCTGGGTTCGGTGAGGGGTGGACGTAGGGAGCCCGTCGTGGTCCCGAACCACCTAAAAATCTCTGTGTCGATTGTGAATACCTGTGTGATTGTCCATTTCATCAACCTCCATTCACAGGTCTATTGATAGGTTTTTATTCACTGCTCTACTACACATCGCTACCTCTGCTACTTGTAATTGAGCATAGTTAACTTGTTCCTTGCTTTGATAATCTGTGTGAGATCGGTAAGATTGAGAGAACATATTAATCTCACGTTTGTTTAGGCTATTTAACGTAGTTGATTTTAATTCTGCTATGTTTAGTTTAGAAAGTGTTTAAAATCTACCATCTCGACTTGGGGACAATTCAACCCCCCTTCTTGTTCGCCATCTCTCTCGGCCAACAATTGGTATCAGAGCCCAGTCTCTGATTTTTATTCTACGGACCACATGGTCTAGGAGAAAAGATCTTTTTCATGATGGCTAGTTTGAATTCAGTTCCTATCTTTGATAGTTTTGATTTTGCATCATGGCTTGGAAAATTGTGTGTTTGGATTTCTGGTATTAATCTGAAGCTTTTAAACTTAATGACTCACGGTCCTCATGCTCTACCAAAAGATAAGTCAAAGTGGACCGATGAGGACAAGAAAAAAGATTCTGATAATCTGTTTGTTTTGAACACTCTTAAGGCTGCAGTGAACACTAACGTATATCCCTTCATTTCATCTTGTTGGTCAGCCAAAGAGATCTTGGATGGGCTAAACGAAGCCCAAGAAGAAAGTTGGAATGGTGAGTGCCTCGTGGTAAATAAAGAAAATGAAGGCCATAGCGAGGAAAACTCTAAGGTAAACTCCGACTCTGAGGAAGAAAATGAACTTAGTTATGATGAGTGGATGAATGCATATGATGAACTATTTGACATATACAAAGCATTAAAATCTGAAAATAGGAAACTGAAAAAGAAATTTGATGATTCATCGCATGTTAACTCACCATGTACTAAATGTTCTGAAGTTGAAAACTCTTGTGTCGTTGATTCGTCATGTGAAAAATGTTCTGAGCTTAGGAACTTGAATGGAAGGTTGTTGCATGATATTGATATGCATAAAGAAACTATTTCAATTCTGAAAACTGAAAATGAAACTTTGATGGCTAAAATTTTATAATTTGAAAATGTTGAAAAAGGACCTAAAGAAAAGTTGAGCTGTTCAGATAGTGATCAATTCCTGCTTGATGAACTTGTTCAAAATGCAAGACTTGCTGAAGAAATTAAGAAGTTAAATCATCAAAATAATTTGTTGGCTGATAAACTCAACAGGTTTGAAAAAGGAAAACAAGTGATTGTTGATGACAATGAAAACATTCATGCTATGGAACAAGAAATTGCAAGCTATAAATCCATCAATTCTCTATTGAATGATAAACTTGTATTGTGTGAAGAATAACAGCTTGCCAATTGTGAAGTGCACAATTCATCATTGGAAGATGATATCAAGAATTTGAATGAGTCCATGTGCTTGAGTGATAAAGGAAATGAAAAATAGAAAAATATCATTGATTGTCATTGTGAGCATGAAAAATCTCACACTGCTGAGTTTGCTCATGCTCCAAGAAAAAGAAGGAATGTATCATGTTTTTATTGTGGTAAATTTGGCCATGATATGTATGATTGCTCTTTAATGAAATTTGATGACAATGAGGCAATGAAGTCATAGATGAAAATTGTTGATGATTCTAAAAATTTTGAAAAATCAATGAAGAAAAATTTCACTGTTCATTGCTTCTATTGTGGTTTGCATGGCCATGTAATGAAAAATTATTTTATGAAGAAAAATGATGATGAGTGGCCTGTAAAAAGAAAACCTTCATGTCATTATTATGGTGAACATAGACATGTAATGAATACATGTTCTTTAATGGAAAAAGATGACAAATGGTTCATGAAAAGAAAATATTCTCATTGTTTTTATTGTGGCCTGAGTGGACATTCAATGGATGATTGTACCATGATGAGGGCCGATGATGAATGGTATGAGAGGAAAAATAAAAAGAATACATTTTCTCATGTTAGAACTAACCCCTCGGGACCCAAGATGGCTTGGGTACCCAAATGTCCAAAATGAGAATTTGGTTTACAGGGTGCCTTGAGAACAATGAAGATGTCAATAAAGAAAGGCTTCTCAAGGCAAGAAAGAAAATGGTTTGATTCTAAGAACTCATCTGTTCAGGATCATTTGAAAATTTTGAGAAGGTAAAAATTATGTTTGGAGCTGTTTTACATTTTGTGAATATCTTTAGTTTTTAAATGATTTACATTGCACATGTCATACACATCCTTGCATACTTGTGTGCTTGAACGCCATGATTAACCGGTATATAAAATGACATTAGTGGAAATGTGGATTACGTCCACCTGGAAGCCTTCCTTATGCGTGAGTAGGGTCCTTGGACCTTTATCTCCGCCACGTACCGGTAATCAACCTGCGTGAAACATTCATCTCAATGCATGCCGCATGTATATTCTTCTATGTCTCTTCATCATGCTAGATGAACTTGCACTGATTTGGACATGTTTGTTACATGGCATATATTTAGGAGGAGTCTGGCTGTCCCTCCATAATGTTCATACCTCTCATATGCATGTAATGCTTCTAGGAAAGTCATTGCACATGCATACATGTAGTGACCTGCATTGCATATCACTTACTTTGAAAAACTCCAAAAAGAGTCGGTTCAATGCATATAGGCAGGGGGAGGATTTTGTATTCATCAATCTCTCATTGACTCAAATTCCTCTATCTAGGTAGCTGCAACTTGTTTTGCTAGCTTATCTTTGAAACTCATCCCTGCCACAACTGTCAGTTGGTCTGACTGAATTCCCGACTTTGTTATTGATTCCTGAACTACATTGATTCACTACCATTGGTTTTCTGAAAATCTGTCTGATGCATGTTGATCATATCTGCCACAAGTATGAGTTCAAATTCATTCACTCTCTATGCATGCTTGTTAATGTCTCTGCTGCTGAATGTCACTGTCAAGATGTTGATTGAACTGAGAATTGAAGAGATCAGTTTGTGCACCCTTTCATAAATCTGAAATCATTTCTTATGAAGAATCTTCTATTATATAGGTTTAAGAATGTTATTGATTTGAATTGGTTTAAGTCTTATGTATTCCTAAGGTAGAATTTGAAGGACTTGAAAATATCTGAATCAGTCTTTTAATAAATCTTAACTGACTGTCTCATGTAAATTCATGCAAGACCTTCTTGAAATCTGAAAAGTTAACACCATGCTCCTCTTTGGTTGAGATACATAATGTCCGTATTGTTCTTAAACATTTAATCTGTCTGAATTTATCTTAAAAGAAAGTTATGGACAGAGCAATGATTTTGGTCACCAAGAAACTGGGTCCTCTATCAAGAAATGGAGTAAACCCATGTCATGAAGTGCCATAGTTAACTCTGCTGAAAATTGTATGAAAATTTGATAGAGCAATGGAATGACTGTATTGAGTAATTGGAGATTCCTGCCTCTAACCAAGGTGTCTCCTCACGTAAAAAGATACTTCTAATGCTAACTCAGTTCTCTTGATTGAGAAGTAATACGGTTATTACACTGAGTCACTGGGTCATTTCACCTAAGACGTGTTGTGCCTCATGTAAAAAGGTGTTGATTAACCAAACTTGTTCTTAGAAAAACAAATTGATGTTCAATATCAAAAATCTGAAAAATGTGTGTATCAGAAAAATTATTGAAAGCAATGTCAATTGCAGATGCATTCATAATTGTTTAATCTTTTTTTTAATAGAAAAACCTAACCTAGGGTTCGATGGGAGAGTGCACCCCTTACCAGAGGTAAGGAGAAAGCCACTCCACCATTGGACCACTAGGAGGCGGATTTATTCCACTGAGAAAGAATAATGAATTACATCAATCTGAGTCTAGGCAAGCCTAGAGAGTCCAGCCGAGCAGCCCCTTTTATAATGGAAGGTAGCTCACTGTAAGAATAGAAAAAATTACATTTGTTGATGTAAGCTAAAGAAGCAAGTAAATCAGCTACAGTGTTGGCTTCTCTAAATATAAGAGAGATCAAGTCATGCTGAGAGAGAATACTCCAGATCACCCTGACGTAGCTGAGTATAGCCCATGGGCAGTGAATTTCTTTATTGATGATCCTGACTAGGGTGAGGGAATCACATTCAATGAGGGCTGGAGAAATATCCACAGTCTTCAAATACTTAATACCATCCAGGAGGGCTCGGGCTTCAGCTATTAAGCTGTTTGAATGGCCATAAAAATGAGAAAAGGCATGTAGAACTTTTCCTCTGGAATCCCTGATTATACCACCTCCTCCTGTGTCCTTAGAAATCTTGCAAGCACCATCAGTGTTAAGTTTAAGAAATGGCCAAGGGGGGCAAATCCATTTCACTATCTTCATTTGATCACTGCATGAAGTTTGGTGTGCGATTCCCATTTGGTCCAAGATTCTCCGGTAGCTGGATTTTGGTTCCTTGAGTGAGGCAGTCGAACATGCTCTCTTGATCTGGAACAAAGTTTGATGGATGCAACTGTTTTTGGAGAATGCTTTATCCTCATACTTGGCAATGTTCCTAGCTTTCCAAATTTCCCACATACCAAATCCAATGGAGGCAAGGGAGAAAACTGCAAAGGCCGTACCTGGCTGAACATTGCAGATGGAATTCAGAATGAGTTCCTTAGGATTTCGCCCTTGAAGTTGTAACCCTGCTGCTTTGAGTGCAGTCCAAACTGCAACTGCAATATCACTGTTGAGAAACAGATGTGTGAGGTCTTCAACCTGTGGATTTTTACAGCAAAAGCATTTCGAACAGAGGACAATGCCCACTCTTTGTATATTGGCATCGGTTGGCAAGCAGTTATTCATAATCTTCCATATATGAACTGAAATTTTAATTGGAACCCAATTAGACCACAAGCAACTCCAAGGGATATCAGCTGGAATTTGATTGTTAGCCATATGGTTATTAGTTGATGCTTCTGAGCACTGACCAGATGAGGAGATACTCCAAACACCCAGGTCCGGTTCCTGGTTCAGATTAACTGATCTGATGGCTTGCTGGATGCTGTTAGGGAGTAGAGAATTGAGCAAGACAATATCTTCAGGGGATGGGTTCAAAAGAACTTCACTAACTGATGCTTTCGGATTAGGAATTTGAGCTTCAGAAACAAAAGTATTTAAGCAATGTTGGCCCAGCCAATTATCATACCAAAAATTGGTATTATCTCCATTGCCCACGATGACCTTTTTGAATTGAAGAATATATTCCTTAGCCTTCAACCAGCTTCTTCTTGCAAAACCTTTCATGTTCCTGAATTTTGCATCTCGGATATGGCAATTGAACAGATACTTTGCTCTAAAATAAGAAGCCCATAAGGTGTCATTGTGAATAGCATTCCACAGCATTTTGACACGGAGAGCAATTTCCATTTTCCTGAGAGATATGATGCCAAGGCCCCCTGCGGATTGAGGTCTACATAAGATATGCCAAGATTTCCAATGTCTCTTTTTGCCATGGGCTGAAGACCCCCAGAAGAAATTGGCAAAGGCCTGCTCAATCAAAATATGAGTGCCAATGTGCAATGGAGTGGAGGACAGAGCATACATTGGCAAAGAAGACAGCACATGCTTGATAAGAACTAGTCTGGCCCCTTGGGATAAGAGGCTGGCCTTCCACCCATCAATCCTTTTATGAATGGAATTTAGGATTCCAGCAAAGTGAATCTTCTTTGTTCTACCAATCACCAGAGGAAGCCCGAGATACTTATGAGGAAAGGACAGTTTGGAGAATCCTGTGAGTCTCTGAATGCGCTGAACAACAGAAATAGGCTTCTTTGGATGGATTAAAAAACCACTCTTACTGACATTGATCAGCTGACCAGAAGCTTGTTCATAAGTGTGAAGAAGCTTGAGCAAATTCCTGATGGAAGAAGAAGTAGCTTTGCTGAAGATCAGGGTATCATCAGCAAAAAGTAAGTGTGATATTCTTGGACATCTCTGACAGCCTGTGAACCACTCTATCCGGCCATTACTGAAGGTTTCTCTAAGAGACCTACTCAAAGCTTCTTCAGCAATAACAAATAAGGAAGGTGCAATTGGATCACCTTGGCGAATACCTCTGGTTGATTTAAAAAAACCAGCAGTGTCTCCATTCAACAGAATAGAAAACCAACAGCTATTAATCAATCTTTCAACAAGGTTTATGAAATTGTTGCTGAAGCCAAATCTGAACATTACTGAGTATAGGAAGTCCCATTCAAGCCTGTCATAGGCTTTAGCCATATCAAGTTTAAACATGACATTTGAACCTCTTGTATGTCTGCTTAATTCAAGGGAGAGCTCTTGAGCAAGGGCTATATTTTCTATAATCTGTCTTCCTTTGACAAAGGCTGACTGCTCCGGCGAAATAATTTTGGGTAAAATTAAAGCCAATCTTCTGTTGATTATAGAGGATATAATCTTCTAGAAGAAGTTACATAAACTTATTGGCCTGTAGTCTGAAATCTCCACAGCATTCTGTTTCTTAGGAATAAGAGCAATCAAGGTAGAGGTAACATACCGAGGCAGTGGATTCCTGGAGGAGAATGCTTCTTGCACTGCACTGACTACCAAAGGGGCAATAATGTTCCAGGCTTTGTGAAAAAAGAACCCAGAATATCCATCGGGCCCAGGAGCACTATCAGCTGACAAATTGAATACTGCATCATGAATTTCAGATTCAGTGGGAATAGCACACAGACAGTCATTATCCTCCTGGTTAAGTAAATGAGGAATGCAGCCCAAGAATGAATGATCAATGAAGTGATCTTGAGAGGAGAAAGCATTCTGAAAATGGGATACTGCTATATGTTTCATATCCTCATGGTTTGAAGAAAGATTGCCTGCAGGATTCTTCAGATGTTTGATTTTATGTTTCCGTCTCTTAGCTAAGGTGGACATGTGGAAGAATTTTGTATTTCTGTCCCCCTCAAGCAGCCATCTAATACCAGATTTTTGTCTCCAGAAGTACTCTTGCTGGAGCAGTCTGTCTGACAGATTGGATTTTGCTTCTTCTAATGCTGCCAGGTTAACATCACTGGGTTGCAAGTCATAAAGGTGCTCAGCTTGCAGAATAGCATCCTCAGCTTTTGACAAATTCAAATGAACATTACCAAAAGTTTCTCTGTTCCAGACTCGAAGCATCCTTTTCAGGGAATTGAGCTTGAGGAACAAACAGTGCATGGGAGAGGAAGCAATGGGGCTTGAGTGCCAGCAAGCCTTAACTTCATCAAAAAAAATTTCATGTAAAGTCCACATTCTCTGAAAGCAAAATCTGCTGAATCTACGATCTTGGGGTAGCATTTTAACTAGCATCGGAGCATGGTCAGATGCCTCCCTGGATAAATGCTCTATAGAAATTGGCATTTGATTCAGCCAGGCTGGATTGAGAAGGACCCTATCCAATCTGGCCCAAATTCCTCTGCTGCCAGATTGATTATTATGCCAAGTGTATTTTGAGCCAGCATATCCACCATCAAGTAAAGCACAATCTGAAATACAGTTGCTAAAGTCAGTCATTGCAGAAAGGCTTGGGGAATTACCACCGAGCTTTTCATCCACAGTAGTGATGCAATTAAAGTCCCCTGCAACAATCCAAGGTCCAACTATCCGAGAGTGAATGTTGGATAAAGAAGCCCACAAGGAATGCCTCTCAAAAGCATTGCATTTGGCATAAACAAAAGTAGAGTAAAAGTCTGGCAAAGAAGCATTAGACTGCAAGACAGTGATCTGTTGATCATCCCTACTCACAATTGAAAAATGCAAAGGATCCTTCCAGAAAACCCAGATGTGGGCCAGCCCATCAGTGTTGGCAACAGCCTTATCCATACCCAAGCGTCTGCATATATTATCCATTCTGCCAGTGTTTAGTTACAATTGTTTAATCTCAATACTACTTTGTGTAACTCCTAAAGGAGTCATTGAAATTAATTGAGTAAGATGGAAGGAGGCTGATATAGAAAGTTATATGAGCAATTGGTTCATTTTTATTAAAACATTGTTTCAGATATGAGTATTGAATCTCGTTGACAAACTTGTATACATCACTCTTAAACCATACCTGTCAATTAAAGCCATTTCATAAGCTTTTATAATAGAAGAATCTGAAACTTAAACATGGATATATGGAATGGGTACCTCACTGAAAATCTTTTTTTTCTCCAATATTGTGTTTTGGAAATTCGATCACACTTGCTCAGATCCTGCTTACTCTATTTGCTGAACTATCTTTGAGAGATCCTATATTTTGCATGTTGCCATGTCAACCCTCCTAAATTTATTCTTGACATACCTCTCACATTACATTCTTGAAAGTCTTATTTCATTCTGAACAAGGAACATTGTATTGTTTTAAGGGAGAGAATAGTCTTGTCCAGACTGTATTTCTTGCTTTGTAAAGGGGGAGATTTTCTTGTGATCTTATCTACTTATGTCAAAAGGACTTGCTTGATTCCACACTTAATTATGCATGCTTGAGTGCCTGACTGCTTGATCATTTGTATTCATGTCATATTTCATTCCATCTTATTGCGTATTACATATTGCACGTCAAACGTCATCTCTTTGTTCATCAACTTTGCACAAAATTCAAAAAAAAAAACAAAAAGAATGATGAGCATTTGCATATGCTTTTGTCATCTTGCATATTGCACTTCCAATTCCAAAGCCTTGCTTAGAGTTCATGGTTCACAAACCTCCCCTTCATGGGAGGTTCATTGCTGGGTTCGTGTACCACACGCTTTCTATATCCGTCTACTTCTGGTTAAACTTTCACATCTGTTCTCTTTGGTTCCCCACTTTTTGATAATGTCAAAGGGGGAGAGAGTTTTGGAAGGCCATAATATATTGTCATCATTAAAAAGGGGGAGATTGTTCGGTTCGTGTCTCTCCCTCTTTGTCCTTGATAATGGTTTTGATGATCACAATATATTGTGTGAAATATTGTGTGCATGATTAGTGAAAACATCTTCATGATAAACGAACTCACATTTTGCTATCTTATCTTGCAGGTTGCTCTACTAAGTTGGTTGATGTTAAATCATGCATGCTGCTCATTAATCCTCAGAGGTTTCATGTGAAGGAGGTTTCATGTGAAGACTATGCTTTTCAGTGGAATGGTTGAGTCCTTATGGATATGAAATTGATTGCATGGCCTTGTGTTGTGTAAATGCATAGCCATTTCATTACATGCTCTGTTGAAGATTTCCTCTGGTGCTTGTATACCATGAATGCATAAATGATGGTTCCTAGTCATTCTGATCATATGGCTTAAATGCTTTGAAATGATTTGTGGGAGAATTGGGTTGAAGTTGGGATCTTCAGATTCGTTGGTTTAATATTAACTTGCTTCTAAATTCCCAGAAAGTGCAGGTTAATATTGCCCACGATGTGATGGATTTAAGGTAAGAATTTATATTAGAATCCATGGTGATACTCTTCTAATCTTGAGTTGGAAAAATGGGTTCTTAAGTGCTTTCATATATATATCTCATGGGGATTCTTATGTGCCTCATGCTAATGCTTTCATAATCATATTTCATGTCATTTGGGTCTTGGTCTAAAAACTAGCTCCATATATTAATGCTTGATCTAGATATTTTGATTTCGATCTAACCTCTTATTTTATCATGTGTTTTAGGGATAATAATCATGGTTTATCATCATGGGATTGTGGTAATATTTAATTATTTATTTTCCCTTGAATTCATGGAGGTTTGATGGGTTTTTATAACCCAAACTGCATGGGTCGACCCTTAGTGTTCCTGGCAGGACTGCCTGCATGGGTCGACCCCTGGGGTTGACCCCCCCCTATATGGGTCGACCCCAAGGGTCGACCCCTGGTGGCTTGAATTTTACTCCCGGCCGATTCCTTCTCTACACCTGCAAGGGTCGACCCCTGAGAGTTGATTTTTTCCACCCACACGGGGGGGCACGAGGGTCGACCGCAAGGGTCGACCCACTACTTTTTGTTCTTGTACAACCCCACGAGGGTCGACCCCAAGGGTCGACCCTTTCCGGTCCAGGGCGGCGCCGTCAAAAATGACCTTCGTGTAGGCGCGCCGAAAGTCTTCCAAGTCCGGTCCAACTGCCCCAAATCACTCCATGTTTTGTGGATCTTGTCCCATGGCTGTCCCTTGACCGACTTAGAAGCACAAATACATCTTATTGGGTTGTAAACCCTAAGGAACCAAGCTAGATCTGAAATTTCGGGTTGTTCTAACCCTTGTGTGTGCAGGTGGACGGCTGCAGCTCTAAGGCTTCTTCAACAACGATCTGGGTGTAAAAGCTAGAGGAAGGGAGATGCACATAGCAGGAGGAGGAAGAAGACGCTGCTGAAGACGTCATCCACGAGCCTGAGGTTCGATCAAGAGGCTGCTGTTGCTTCTCTTCATGGTCGGATGTCTTGGGCATTTCATTCTTCAAGCCTGGCCGCTTCCCACTCCGTGAATCAGTTTTCCAGCACACCCTACCTCCTTATTTAAGCATTTCGTTGAAAATCCGAGGGAGTTGTTTTGATCTTTCACTTCTATGCTTTTGTTTGAGATTGCTCAAGGTTTTGAATGGTTATCTAAGAGGTGCAATATACATATACATGTTCTTTTGTCTATCTGCTTGCTGCCCTCTTATTAGTGCTGCGATTTTCATCCTGAGCAACAAGATGAGCTAAGGCTTTCCATTCTCTTGCAGAAGAAGAAGGAGGAGTGCGGCTACAAGGTTGAGAGGAGAGGGGTTAATGAAGTTAATCATTTTTATGATGTACGCAGGTTTGACTGGAGCTAGGATTTGAAGGATATACTCAGTACGAGTTGCTGAAGTTACAGACGATCCCGGATCTTCGAGGAAGATGACCGGGTGCTCCATCCTATTGCAGATTCGATTCTCTCCAACCGAAGTTTCAAGGAAAATCTACAAACGGCCATTGGAAAACAAAGGGAAAACATTCTACATTCTTAATCCATCTCTTGATGATAGTTTTTCTCCATTTACATACTATTGTGAGCATATGTTGTAAATCCTTGTATGTTGCCAAACTCTTAATATTACTGTGTGTGTGGACGGAGCTGCGTCTCCGTGTGGTTTTAGTGTCTGGGGTGTGTTCCCCGACGTCGTGTGTGAGTGTGCTGCGGTGGCAGCGTTTTGGGGCCAGGCCCCGTGTGTGTGGATTGCTGCGGAAGCAGCGTGTGTGGTGTTGGGGTTCGTCCCCGTGTTGCTACATTTTGTAGTGTGTAGTGAAGCCTCACCGGGATTCGGTGAGGGGTGGACGTAGGGAGCCCGTCGTGGTCCCGAACCACCTAAAAATCTCTGTGTCGATTGTGAATGCCTATGTGATTGTCCATTTCATCAACCTCCATTCACAGGTCTATTGATAGGTTTTTATTCACTGCTCTACTACACATTGCTACCTCTGTTACTTGTAATTGAGCATAGTTAACTTGTTCCTTGCTTTGATAATCAGTATGAGATCGGTAAGATTGAGAGAACATTTTAATCTCACATTTGTTTAGGCTATTTAACGTAGTTGATTTTAATTCTGCTGTGTTTAGTTTAGAAAGTGTTTAAAATCCGACATCTCGACTTGGGAATAATTCAACCCCCCTTCTTGTCCTCCATCTCTTTGGGCCAACAGTCTGTGTGGGCGTGAAGGAGCGGTCCGTCTTCCATAAGAGTGCTCACCGTATCTAGTGGGCACCCAGAGAGAGCTCGCTGGGCGGTAAGGGTGCTCGGAAGATCTCCTGCGCTCTCCTTCATAGGATCCACTGCCGAGGGGTGGACAGTCGAGGCCTTACTTGCTGTAGTGGTAAGTCGGTTATTTGGTCTCTCTCTAGCCTGTCTCTGGGTGTATGTCCATGTGTCTGTCGAAGGCCCATGTATAGGGGTTGTCTTGTGGCGAGGGCCTGTCCCTTAGCAGGGAAGGACGCAAGTCATGGAGTAACGCCTCCCTGTGATCGTGGAGAGTTTCCCATTGAGAGTCTGTTCCTCTGGAGTCGGGCGGTTCTCTAGCGAGTCTTACGGCGCCTGTGGGATGTGCTCGCCCTTAGTGGGGTTGAGTCCGACGTCGTGGGACGCCAAAGGGTCATCCGGCGGCCGTTGCAGCTGGGTCGACGTCCTTCGTGCGCTGGCGAATCCGAGGGCTTTCCGCCATGGGCTGTCCGTCGTGGGATGCGGCTGTCGGGGGCCCGCTACATGCATTGTAGAGGCCTAGCCGAAGCGGGCCTGACGAAATGGGCCCTATACGGGCCGAGCCGATTTTACCCTCCTCATGCGTCATTTGTGATATATTCTTTTATTAGCATGTGAACAATTCTTGTGGCATGTTTTGTTGCATCTCATAATGTGCCAATTAATTTCTGGATTGGATTGTAAATTTTAGAGTCATGGAAGGAGATGGGAATAAATTTTCAGTTCTTGTGTCATGTTTTGTTGCTTTAATCTAAGGGCTACCGCATTGCCAATAACACCACTTCAACATGTATTTCTTATTTGCCGAATATTGTTACATAAATGCATAGGGTCAAGTTAGTTTGATGTAAAACATAGTCATATTTTTTGTCAACAATAATTTATGTTTAACCAACCAATCAAAATATAAATCTCAGTCAATCCGTGGATTGATTTTGCACTATCCCCGCTGCTTGGAAACATAAGGAATGATATACCCCCGTTAAAAGTGAAACTATGTTAAAGTCTATCTTATATTTATATATATTTATATTTACATTTATATCATATTGTCATTATAATTTTTTAAAAAATCTCAAAATAAGTCCACGCACTTAACGCGTTCACGTGACTGGTCTAAATAAAGATGACAACACTCTGTAGACCGACACGTGAGTATAACGGATGTCTACTTGAAATAAAAAATGTGAGGAGAGAATCAATATGAAACAGCAACATGTTTAACGACATTCACCTGACGATCAGAAATACTAGATCACATATCCTTATTCCACTCGAAAAAAAATCACATGTACATGGAGGTAATAAAAAATGATTTTCTTCGTCCTATAATGCCAGAGGAATTAATTGATAAATATTTTTGTCAAGTTAGACATAAAATTGCGTAGAAATTTATCTTAGATTCATTTTACATGTCTAACATTAGAAGATTAAGAAAAATAACATTCGAAGACAAGTTTAATATCACGTGTCTCTTTATGGCATTGGAAATTTTACTTGGCACTCCATGTTAGACGCTTGACTTATTTATCTTTGTCAAAAAGTACCATCCTTTCCGCCCCTTACTTTTTCCTACCATTAATTGTCCCTCTAAGGTCTTAATGTTTTATAGTTAAAGTAATGCAAATTAACAAAAGTGACTTAATGTATTAAGATCTTATAATACTTTAAGTTCTTTAACTTATTATAGTTAAAAGTGCTGGAAAATAATGTATTAATGTATTAACGTGTTAACTTACAACATTTTAATTATAACATAACAAGTTCATAAAACGTTATAAAGTCTAAATTAATACCTTAATACTTTAAGATTACGTAATGCTTTAAGCAACTTAATGTGTTCCTGTGAAAACGTTACATGTTGGTGACTTGATTGTATTTTCAATGGTAACGTGTTTAACTCCTTCCAATATCGATGAATGATGAGTGCAAATTTGTGTAACACCACTCTTGATTACACACGGGAGTGTTAACTGTGTAACATCTTATTTTAAAAAAAAGAGTAATATCCACGTTAATTTATTTGAAATTGTACGTCATGTCATCCAACGATGTGACGTGAAATTCATGTAAAAAAAATTACAATCTCTTGTAAATAATGAAAATTAAATTTTTTTTACTATTCACATAAGGTTATTTTTTTATGTGATCTCCTCGTCATGTCACCTAGTGACGTGAAATTCACGTCCAGATAATTTAACGTGAGAGTCACTCAAAAAAAAATTTAAAAAAAATAACATGTTACACATGTAACACCTCTATCTATAATTAGCATGGGTGTTATAATTAACATTTCCATTTAATGATAGAGATTATAAGATAAGTCCTGAGATGAAATGTAAAAGACTAGAAGTGCAGCATTTTATGACAGGGACTAGATGATAAGAGGTATGTTAGACTTCAATTAATTTTCCTTCCTTAGGAAGTTTTAACTATCGCAGGGCATACATATCACTTAATTTATATACAAAAAATACATATGTAAGTATAATCTAATATTACTTTCGATTTTTTACAAAAATACTTTCTTTACAAGTTTCTTTGTGAAATTACTTCTCTTAATTTTACATTGTTTTTTCTAACCTTCTTATATCAAATATAGTGCCAAAAATACTCTTGTAGTTACTTCTGCTAAAATTCAAAGAATGTTTTGTTTTCATCCATATAATTCAATTTTTAGACAAAAAAACATTATAAAAAATTTATTTCGATTAGCATACTTTTTTTTAAAATGAAAAGGTGAGATAAAGAGATAAATATATGGGTGGAGAGAGAGAGAGAGAGTTTATGAGAGATTGTGAATATTTGATACTTTTATAAATTTGGAGAAAATTAAGTAAGATTAAATAAGAGATTTCAACAAAAATACTACCAACGGGTGACAAAAAAGGTATTTTTGCAAATTTTATACGTAACATGGTTATTAAAAATAATATGAAAAGAGATAATTCTACAAATAAACTTGTAAGGAGAGTGTTTCAGCAAAAATTCCTTAATTTTTTTTCACACAATGTTATTTTCTACAGGAAAATTAATAAAAAATAATTAATAAATAAATAATGAATTAGAAAGTCCAACATTGTCTCGGCCTTATTTTATCCCAGTGTCAAAACTCACTTTACTCGCCACCCCATATTTTTTATCATCCTTACTGGACGAACCATGTCATAATGTCTCCCACAGTAGAGTTTTATTTTTTTATGAAAATGCTAAGTGTTAAAATATTATTAGTATTTAACAATAAAGTGTTTAAGTGTTAAAATAATACTATATAATTTAAGATTTGTGTCTGTGATATATAGTATTTCATCATCTTAAAATGTTACTTGATGCTTTTAACAAAAGATGGAATCTTACAGTAGTGGGGCGCCATGTAACCATGAGTAAAAAACAAAAAACAAGTGGCAAGGGGTAAAGTAAATTGTGATCGGAGGAGAAAATAAAGTTTAGATACTGTCAGAGCATCTAATTGACTATACATTAATAAACGTAGCATCTCCAGTGTTTTCTTTCACGTTAGTTAATTGATTATGATAATACAGCCCTGCGGCGCGTGCCCTCACGAGCTCACTCTCAAAATGCCACTGCCGCCCAGCGACCAGCAGAAGAAACCAGCTCTAGAACTCTGCTCACCAGATCCACCGCCCAGCAGGAAGGCCAGCTATGGCGGCGCAACCCCTCCACATCCTGTTCTCCTCCTTCTCCGGCCGCCCCCTCCAACCCTCCCGTACCCCCTCACCCAGCCCCGCCTTCGGCACGCCTCCTCGCTCCCTAACTATTACCGCCGCTGCCGGCACGCTCCTCCCCCACGGACGCAGGCTCCGCGCCGCCGTCATCGGCGGCGGCCCCGCCGGGTCCTCCGCGGCCGAGGCCCTCGCGGCAGGCGGCGTCGAGACCTACCTGATCGAGCGCGCCCCCGCCGGCGCCAAGCCCTGCGGCGGCGCCATCCCCCTCTGCATGCTCGACGAGTTCTCCATCCCCACCGAGCTGGTGGACCGGCGGGTCACCCGGATGCGGATCCTCTCCCCCTCTAATCTCGTCGTCGACTTCGGCAAGACTCTGAAGACCGGCGAGCACATCCCTATGCTCCGCCGCGAGGTCCTCGACGCCTTCCTCCGCGAGCGCGCCCGCTCCCGCGGCGCCGAGCTCGTCCAGGGGCTCTTCACCGGCCTCGACCTCCCCGGATCGCCCGACGGCGAGGAACCCTACGTGGTCCGGTACATCTCGTCGCTGGAGCAGGCGCAGCGGACCCTCGAGGTGGACGTGGTGGTCGGCGCCGACGGCGCCAACAGCCGGGTGGCCAAGGCGATCGGCGCCGGCGACTACGCGCAGGCGATCGCCTTCCAGGAGCGGATCCGGCTGCCCCCGGGGAAGATGGAGCACTACGAGGATCTGGCGGAGATGTATGTCGGCGGCGACGTCTCCCCGGACTTCTACGGCTGGGTCTTCCCCAAGTGCGACCACGTGGCGGTGGGCACCGGGACGGTGGTGGCCAAGCCCCAGATAAAGAAGTACCAGGCGGGGATGCGGGGGAGGGCGGGGGAGAAAATCGCCGGGGGCACAGTGATCAAGGTGGAGGCGCACCCGATCCCGGAGCACCCGCGGCCCAGGCGGGTGAGGGGGCGGGTGGCGCTCGTGGGCGATGCGGCGGGGTACGTGACCAAGTGCTCCGGGGAGGGGATCTACTTCGCGGCGAAGTCGGGGCGCATGTGCGGGGAGGCCATCGCGCAGGCGTCGGAGTGGGGCAGGCGGGGGGTGACGGAGGGGGACCTGCGGCGGGGGTACCTGCGGCGGTGGGACGGGGAGTACAAGGGGACGTTCCTGTTCCTGGACCTGCTGCAGAGGGTGTTCTACGGGAGCGATGCCGGAAGGGAGGCGCTGGTGGAGATGTGCGGCGACGTGTACGTGCAGAAGCGGACCTTTGAGAGCTACCTGTACAAGCGCATCCCGCCAGGGAACCCCTGGGAGGACCTGAAGCTGGTGTGGAGGACGGCGGGGTGCCTGCTCAGGGCCCGCATCGTCGGCGAGGAGATGGAGAAGATGGGCAATGTAGTCGAGAAGGTTGGAATGTAGAGTGGCAGGGTGGCAGCAAGCAGGAGTCTTTTCCATCTATCCATGTAGGGGTTGATACCCATGGAAGCTACTGCAGAGGATGGATGGATGGATCCTGTTGTAATTGATGCTGATATGGACAAAGCCCTAATTGTTTCTAGGTCGACCTTGTTGCGGACTGTGCTTTACTTGTTGCTACAATATCATCTCATGCAAGAAATTTTAATTTTGGGGCAAAGCAGGTGCAGAGTTTGTACCCAGAGCAAATTCACCCTGGGGAGCTTAGACTGTTGTACTCTTTGCTGGGGTAGTGATGAAGCCTGCCTTGGTGTGAATGAATGCATTGCATGTTACCTTGGTGAAAGGTGTAACTGCATGAGGACACTCCCAATGGAGGGGCATTATGTTGTGATCTTTTCAATGTAATAATCTTGCAAGAACTCGGGCATCTTTAGGCATCATAATAAGCTGTTTGATCCATCCACAAGGAGTGGAATTTCCCAATGGCTTCAATCCGTCATTGTTGTATTACTGGCATAGATGTAGGCATCCACAGAATTTGCTAGTGAGTAGTGACATGGTTTCTTCTGTATTAATCTGCTCTTTTGGTTCAGCTGAATAGCCCCTTTCCTTGTCAATTGTCATAGCATCCGCATTCCCAGGGTCATAAAATACAGCATGAGTTCCTCCCACACTGCCAAAGTTGTTCAGCTTCTTCACGCTGGCCACATGCAGGTGAGAGACAGGCTAAATGAACTGCCAAGGTCCCCTAGGAGACTGATGCTGTTTAAGTTCCAAGTCTCAAGAGGATAAAGATTTTGGGTATGTTTGCGTGTCTACGGGACCACCCCGTGTTTAAGAACAGGCAGCAGTGTAATTGTGTAAACGAGTCAAGTCGGGTTGAACCTGGTCCTGTTTGAATTCAGTTCATTAGCTGATTGAGATGAATTCTTCTCAAGTTTGAACTAGAATCTTTGAACGGGCTGACCTCTGCTCTCCTCCATCCGGATTCATCTTAAGTTCTTAGCAACCGAGCTTAATGTGAGTCTAACTTAAATCCTTTTATGGTTTTTTATTTTTTAGTCCCTACAAATAAATGTATTTCTATTTTATCCTTTCAAATACAATTATTAATTTTAAAATCCCTCAGATCCTCTGACCCTTTTTGAAACTCCCTTGCAGTTTGTGGAAGACGGAAAAGAGAAATATTTTGAAGAATATTCCCATCTTGAGGTCAACGGAATGGTAAAAATTTAGAAAAAAAACTCTGATCTCACTGCCCCCTCTCTCAGTCTCCGCAGTCCCTCACTCTCGCTTTGGGCCCACTCTCTCTCTCTCTCTTCACACACTTTCATGAGGTCTCTCTCTCTCTCTCACTCTCTCTAATAGCACCCTCTCATGAGAGCATCATCGAAGTCAGAGGGGGTTCCCCCTCCGGTGTCGTCCCTCTCTCGCTCTCTTATGTTCTCTCTCTCTCTCTCTCTCTCTCTCTCTCTCTCTCTCTCTCGGAACCCCCTCCGACGACATCCCTTTCTCTCTCTATCTCTCTCTTAGCACCCTCCCATGAGAATATCGCCAGAGCCGGAGGGGGAACCCCCTCTGACGTCATCCCTCTCTCTCTTCTACTCTCACTCCCTCTCTTTCTTTCTCTCTTTGGGAACCCCCTCTCTCCCTCTCTCTCTCTCCCCCCCCTTGTTGTCACCGGCCTGGTCTAATCTTCATAGCCATGCTTGTATTTGCAGTTACAAAAGAGACACCACTTCTTCGAGACGGTGACGAGTTGGGGAGCACGACCCTGGCGCTGGAGGGGGCTTGAGGAGGAAGGGCCTTGAATGATGGTCCTCCACCCGAACCAACCATGGGAATTTGACCATGCAACCCTCCTGCATGCTCCTCGTGTTCACCTCTTCGACGGTGTCCCCATCGCTCGTTAGCTCACATAACATCCCACCCCAACGTGGCAAGTAGAGTAGCATTATCGGGAGCATGTACACCAGCATTGTGCCCCCCTTGAGGGAGATGCTTGTCTCCCTGGATAATTGCCTGGCGTCAGAGAAGAAGAGCAATTACGTCACAACAGGGAGAAGTAGACGAGCGGGGCAACGGAGGCGGATGACGGCGACGGAGATGCCCAGCCCCGTAGGTGAGACCAGATGTCGCCTACACAAATAAGGAGAAGATGACGAGTACAGCAATAGAGGAGGAAGAGAGAGAGAGAGGGGGGGGGAGACATGAAGTCGCTCTGTGTGGGAGCGACTTCAGGTGAAAGTCGCTCTCACATGTAGTGACTTCACATGTTTGCACCCATCTCTCTCTCTCTCTAGCTCTGTGTGTGTGGGTGTCTGTGTGTGTGTGCACGCGCATGCGTGTTTGTGCATCCGTCCTATGCCAGAGTGGTGATAAGCTCACAATTATTCATATTTATTTATGTTACACGCATCATGATGGGGGCATCTCTTATCCTTCACATTTTTTCCACAGCTCCGATTGTTCAACGGCATGGTTCCATTGTGTCCATCACATTTTTCTGAGTCGAGTCATGTAATTTTCTTATTTTATTTGAGTCATATTATGTAATTTTTCTTTTATTTGAGTCTTATACCTAGGTTAATGAGTCATTTACCTAGGTTAAGTGTCATTAGGGTGATTAAGTTGCATATTGGGCCCAATTCTGTGGGCTAGGTCCAAGGGTGCCCCTACCCCCTTGGTTATTTGTCATTGTGTCAAGAGCTAGGGGCTTTTTGTAAAATGTGGATTGCCTATATATAGGACCCCCATCTCTCCATTTGAAGTTAATCAATGAATGAATGAAAATTTGAATTCTCTAGTGTCCAACTTAAATCTTCTTCTTTTGGTGAGAAACCAATTGAGTGGGTGAGAAGCCCCTACCCCCCCTCTTTCTACCCCTCTCTCTAGAAAGTCATTTTCTCTCTCCCCCACTTTCTCTCTCTAAAATCTGCGCCCCTTTCTCTCTCCTCCCCTCATCCATTAAGGTCATTCCAACTACCCCCCAACCCTCATTACTCCACCCCTAGTCCCAAGAGACCCTCCACCAATCCATACTCCACCACCCAACCACCAACTACCCAATCCCCTTCCCTAAGCACCCTCTCATCTCCCAAGGGAGACTTCTCCACTCCCTAAGCACCCCTTCCCTTTCCTTCCCCAATACAACCCTTCCCATCCCCAAAGCCCCCATTAATCACCCCTTTAGTCCACTTTCAAACTTTGGAGATAGATCTCTCCTTCCCTCTCACCCACCATCCCAAATTCGCAGCTCCTCTCTCACCCACTCTAAACACCACATTCCAGCCCCCATTCTTCCCTTCCCACACCTTGGAACACCCCCTCCCAGACCCCCTCACAGCTAGAGGTTGCCCCCATACACATCCACCTCATTTCCCCTCCCATATACCCCATTTCCCCCCATCATCTTCAACCTACAGTTCTTAGTTCGAAGGAAGCAGAGAAGCAGCAGCTTGCAGAGACAACCGCGACCACATCCCAGCGAATCTCAAGGCCCAAGAGGTACCGTTGGAAGCGTCTCTCTTTCTGCTTTGGAACGGCAGTAGTCTCATCATGTTCTGAGCTTGGGGCCGTCCTGAGCAGTCGATCTTCTCCAACTGCGCATCTCCTCCCTGAAGAGCAACCTGAAGCTAATTCCTGAAGCTACCACGACCACTCTCTGGAAGATCTGGAGGCGAGGCTTGGCCGGGAGCTTCGTCAACAAGTCTACTTGCCGAATCAGGAAGCGGAGCTCTGTTTTGCACTCGGAATCAAGAGCTCTCATTTTCTTCCTCCGGGTGTGCGGTTCTGCTTCCTATCAGTCTACTCTGACCCCCTCTCATTGTTCGAGTTCTACCGGTCTGCTCCGACAACATTTGGCATCCCCGTTGGTCTCGTTTCGAAGAGGACTCATCCACAGTTCTGACGACTCTGGCGGCGCCTGATTCTGAGCTCTTGAGTGCTCGTGGAAACCTCCTCTTCCTGCTGTTGTGAACCTGAAGCAGTCAGAACTGAAGACCTGCCTCCCTGTTTGAGCCTCTGCCCTGACCAGCACTGGTGACCAAAGAAATCAGCAAAATTCTGACATCATCCTGATCCAGCTACAAAGAATTCTCAATTGGTCTCGTCATCAAAAAAATTCTGGAGCGGCTGCAGCGTCAAGATATCCAACTGTTTGTCCTGAAGCGCAGGAAGCGGACAGAATCGGCATCGGCTTCCTTTTAGCTTCTTGTTCGGTTTCACCCCTCCCCGCTTGGCCGGCTGAAGGCCCCTCCCTGTGTGGAGATAGTGTTTGGGTGTATTCATTGGCTTCTCTTCCCCAAGATCTCCCCCCCCCCCTTGCATGGGGCGTAGTGCATGTAATCAGAAATTTCAGGTTGAAGCTTCTCCGGTGCGGCGTACGGGTAAGCCCACGCTTCCTCGCTCGCCCTCGTCTCCGGCCGGGATCGGTGTCCTCACACCGATCAGGTGAGCCACTGAACACTTCTCTTTACTGGATTCCCTTGCTTAATTAGTATTGTTTCTTAGTGCCGTCGGTGGTCAGAGAGTGTCCGATCTCAAATTATCATCGAATTGAGCAACCACCGCGGAGTGAGTTGAGAGAGCGACCCTACAACCCACGCCCTTGGCGTGCTGGCCGCCTATGAGAGTGGGCATCCCAGGACCCTTGGGGGTTCAATCCAAAGCTAGCCAAGCTTCGGAGAAGCGAGGTCCCGTCCCGAACCCTCACCACCATCACCGGGTTGCCTACGGGCACAAGAGTGCGCTTAGCGGGTGAGTTCGCTCGTGTAAAGTCACAGGTCCGTGCGTTGGTTGCTTGCTAGGTCCAAGGGGCATTTGATCTTGTGACTATCACCCCAAGGTGGTGTCACATCAAATTGGTATCAGAGCAAGTTTTAGACTTGTCTCTACTAAGTGTAGTCCTAGGCCGCACTTGCATTTAGAGTCACCCGGTGCATCAATCGTGCCCTCTAGCATGGCTACCTCTCTTTGGTCACATTCATCCCACTCGGCCCTACACAAGGGTCCAATCAACCCTCCGTTTGACATAATCTCTTTTGAGGATCTCCTCTTCAATGGATCATGCTCTAGTGCCTGTGAGCGACGTCACGCGGTTCGAGGAGCGAAGAAGACGCGGAGCGCGCGGGCTCCTCTTTGTTTTGCTGCAACACAGAAATAAGAGAAAAGAGAAGGGGCCACCACGGGAGATTACTCCGGCGGGGCGAGCGGGACAAATGTAATATAGCAAGATATGGGGGTTAAACGGCCATAGCGGGAAGTGACTCGCCGCGGCCTTGGGGGGACGGGAATGGTGCAGAAATCAAATAGCAAGAATTGAAACGGCCATTGGGGAAGTGACTCGCCGCGGCCTCGAGAATATGAGCAGATAAGAATATAACAGAATATAAGGAGAATATAAAGAACGGGAATTTAAACGGCCATTGGGGAAGTGACTCGCCGCGGCCTCGAGAATATGAATAGATAAGAATATAACATAATATAAAGAGATTATAAGAACGGGAATTTAAACGGCCATTGAGGAAGTGACTCGCCGCGGCCTCGAGAATATGAATAGATAAGAATATAACAAAATATAAAGAGAATATAAGAACGGGAATTTAAACGGCCATTGGGGAAGTGACTCGCCGCGGCCTCGAGAATATGAGCAGATAAGAGTATAACAGAATATAAAGAGAATATAAGAACGGGAATTTAAACGGCCATTGGGGAAGTGACTCGCCGCGGCCTCGAGAATATGAGCAGATATGAATATAACAGAATATAAAGAGAATATAGGAACGGGAATTTAAACGGCTATTGGGGAAGTGACTCGCCGCGGTCTCGAGAACATGATGTGATCGCTAGAGGCCAAAAGATCCCAAAATAAAGAAAGTGATCGCGCCTACCTCAAGAGCGGGAGATGGCGGGTTGCTTCTCCTCCCCCTTCGGTCGGCCGACGGAGAGGACTTTCCTTGGGTACCCTTGCAAAACAACGACAAACAAGTAACGAGTGGATTAAAAAGATGAAGGTGTAGTATTCAAATCTTTGCGATAAAAATAACGAAATGATGGTAAGACACACACCTGGTTGGTGTTATCTTTTAAACCCCTCTCGGACTCGAGTAGGAGGAAAATAAGATGATGGATGCAAGAAGTATATAAGAAGAGGCGCCCTTATGAAGGGGGATAGAGGATGCGAGATGATGAATGCAAAAGAACTACGAAGAAAAGGAAAGGATTGGCTTATTGGATGTGCCGATGGCGAAATCCGGCAGAGCTCCGGCAGCGTAGGGATGACGTGGAAGCGCGGTGGATGAAGACGACCTTCCTCTCGCGAGCGTGGGCACCCGAGAAGCCGGCAGAACCTCCACCTACAAAAGACCCCACGGGTTAGAAATGACTCCGGCAGCCTCTGGGCTCCGGCAGCCTATCGGATCTCTTAGAAGCTCTCCCAGAACTGAGGGGGTGGACCTCTATTTATAGGGCTCCGGAGGATGGAGACGTCCAGGACCCTGGACACCTCTATCAGGGCAAAAATAATATTTTGTTCTATTTTTATTCATTTTTTCCGAATATGTTCATGGAGGCGTCCAGGGTCCCGGACGCCTCCATAAGTCCCACCGAACTCCACCGAAAGTCGCACGCGGTTTAACACAACACGTGGTTTTGGAGTGGCGACCCGTGATTTGGAAATGGGCGCGTCCAACCGGCTGGACGTCTCCACAATTTGGATTCTTTCACACACGACAAACCGTCGATCGGTAGACGGGGCCCCGTGAGTGAGTTGATGGAGGCGTCCAAGGGCCTGGACGCCTCCAAGAAAATATATTTTTATTTTTTTTGTTTTGTTTTTTATGCCAACTGGCATTTTATATTTTATATTTTTATTTTCATGGAGGCGTCCAGGGGCCTGGACGCCTCCATTAATATATATAGTTTTTCATTTTTTTGGGTTTGAAAAATAAATAAGAAAAATAAAAAAATAATGGGGGCGTCCAGGAGCCTGGACGCCCCCATGAAGACCCGCCTGGGTCCTCAGACAAGGCGTTGGCAGCCGCCCGGCAGACACTCTTCCTGGTTTCGGAACCCTCCGGTGCGTCCGATTGGTGTTGATGCCGTCCGAATGCCGCAACGAGATGATTTCCGGATGCCGAAAAGGCGGAAGAAGACTCAAGAATAGGAAACACTCGAGCGATTCAAAATGTGAAAGCCAATGCGGGGCGTCGTATAGTAATATGAGATTTTCTCAGGAGATGTTAGGAATGGCGTGTCTACAGCTGCCCCGCCTTGGCGTCTGCTTTGCAAGGGAGTGACACGTAATGGAATGGTATCGAAGTGGAGTGAAATGGAGTAGGAATGGACTGATAAATTGATGCCAAGGTGTGATGAGACACGCTTTTGACGTTACTGTTTGGAATCTTTCCTGAAGTTTCAATGAGACGACCTTGAAGGAGGTCTTTCAAATTTTGACGATTTGCTTGAACGGAGATCAAATAAGGGAGGGTGAGATGTGTGCTCAGGTACGAAACAAAAAGAGACCAACTTCTCGGTGTGGAAGTACCTGGGTCATAATCCTGTAGGTTTCACCTTTGGGGAGCGGTTACCAGCCAACGTGGAAGTGCTGCGGCCAAAGTGGGTCAAGTAAGGTAAAAGTAAAGGAATATCCGAGGGTCTGTCCAAACAAGGGTCTCCTTTGGAAGAGCAGCGTAGGGCCGTTTCAAGGAAACTCAGTATTTCATTCGGAATGGAATATCTCATATTTGTAAGAATTGAAGCACAGCGGCTTTCGCAATCGAATCACTTGAATGATCTTCCGCAATAAATCAAAGTCCTATATGAATGCATGCTGGGCTTAAAGAAAAATTTAAAACAAACTAAAATAGAAAATAGCCAATGATAATATTATCAACTTGTTAAGAACGGGTCAGGATACCGATCCGGTGAGCCGACACTGGGCTGGGGCCCGTTTATCCACGCACCAAGTCACTGAATGGAACCGTCGTCCCCATGCTATCACAAGTTAACGGCCTATCCGTACAACCCAAATTCTTCCGGGATCCTCACTGTTTTTGTTGAAGGGGAACTCAAATCCCAGATTCGTTCGGGCCGCGAGGTCCTTGACATGTTCTAGTAGCGTAGGTATCATATACTACGATGCATGACATGGTGGGACCAACCATTGAAAGGTGGGACAGGAGATAGGACAAAGACGTCCGTTAGTAAAACCTGCACAGGCCAGCATGGATTAATAACATCAGAAAGTAACATAATCGTAACAGAATCGCACCACAATGGAAAGGAGATCTTGCCAAAATCCTGACATTGACCGCTGATGTGACATGTTCTGTCCTGTAGCGATCTTCCCTTCCTATAAGAACTCCCCTTAGGCTAGTTCATTCAAATGCACCAAGGTGGGTTTTGGAAGCTCAGGAGAGGAAGGAGAGGAGAATCTAGAGATCTCAGGATGGAAGGAGAGTCTTCCCGTGTTATGAAGAGGAGCAGGCCTGGCCGCGAGATTGGGCGACTCTCCGACCTCGAGGGTCATCTCAGCGGGATAATCATGTTGCATATAGTAAGATGATTCATTTCAACTTTTCTCCTCTTGAACCTTCTTCTCACTTGCTCCCTTCCTCCTTCTTTCTCAGCCATATCCACTCTTCCCGGGCCCGAGGAAGTTTTCCAAATTGCCATGGCTTTCAAAGTTAACTTCCAACATATCCATCGGTATGAGGGCCATACTCTCGAAGTGGCATCTGCAGGGGCTCCTTATTCACGCCAAACACTACGAGAAGATTCGTATGGACTGGGCGGCTATGGGCGCACTAGTGGAGATCTGGCATCCCCAGACCCACACTTTTATCTTCCTGACCTTCGAGGCGACCATCCTCCTCGAGGAGGTGGAACTTCTGCTCGGATTGAAGAAATTCAAGAGTGACGGGAAGGTGAAGGCTATGCGGATGCTGACACGGGGGACTTCCGAAAGCGTCCTTGGAAGCTTCATGCCGCCCGACGCAGCCCGAAAGGTTCGTACTCAAAAGGGAATTGATTTGCAAAAGCTCGCGGAATGGGTCATGGAGGCCCTGAGAGGGTTACCAGACGATGACTATTTGGAGGGAATTATGAAAGGGTTCACCATTTGTCTGGCGGGCGCTCTCTTGTTTCCTTATACCGACAACATGGTGGAGGAAGACCAACTGAGTGCTATCTGCGGGATCTGGCGTGGAAAGAGGGTGGGACCCGCTGTCCTTGCCTACCT
The DNA here is from genome assembly GCA_022559845.1 of Amorphophallus konjac. Lineage (NCBI taxonomy): Eukaryota > Viridiplantae > Streptophyta > Magnoliopsida > Alismatales > Araceae > Amorphophallus > Amorphophallus konjac. Next base: position 78,532,763 of record CM040126.1, read on the forward strand.
GTATAGTGGCCTTACTGCCTCGAGCATGGGTAAGCCTCCTTTTGGTTGCGCACTCGTCCTAAATTGCTGGCTGGATTTGCATTTCAAGTTTGATCACCGTGAGGGAATGTCAACCGCTTCGAAGCTCTTCCAACAAAGTCCCCTTTATCATATAGCCGACGTGTTAGGCTTCGGTGGCACCGTGGCGAACCGTGTTCCGTGGCTAAAGAGACGTGAAGACTGGCAGTCTCACTTTCGAACCGTGACACAAAGCTTCTTCTCTTGCGCATCGGCATGTTTACTCCTGCTTGAGCTCCTCATGAGGTCTTCTTGTGAAGTTGATCTCCAACTGATTGGTGCGATCGAGTTTGTCCTTTACAACGCGCATCGGTGCTGCCTCCAGATCGGCATTCCACGTCATTCGTTCCCACCATCGACTGGCATCGTTCCTTTGAAGAAGAGAGAGTTGGGCACTGAAGCGGATGCGAAGGAAGCGAAGGCCGTCAAAGCACCCTGGAAGACAAGTGTTGCGGGAAAGGCCTTAGCGCATGTGGGGGAAGAATGCGAGCTGTGGAGAGCTTATGTAACCGAACTGGGGAAGTTAAGGCCTAAGGCGCCTAAGCCCCTGATGTAACTCGTTCTGCTTTCTGATGGAATAAAATCTGGCATTTTGATGTTTTGGACCACGTTCCCTTTGTTATGATTTTTATTTTTCCATTTTTATGTTTTTGTGTTTTCTTTCTTTTTATGTACCTATTTATTCATGATATGATCATATGTAAATATATATATAAAAAAATTATTTTTAATGGGGGCGTCTAGGGGCCTGGACGCCTCCAATTTTTATTATTATTTTTATTTATTTTTTATTTATTTTTTATTTGGGGGGCGTCCAGGGGTCTGGACGCCCCTATAATTTATTTTTTATTATTTTTTTAGATTTTGTTTGGGGGCGTCCAGGCGCCTGGACACCCCTAAGTTTTTGAATTTTTGAAAAGAAAAGAAAAACGTGGGGGCGTCCAGGCGCCTGGACGCCCCAAAGAAAAGGGATTTTCTTATATAAGGGGGGCCTCACCCCCCTTTCAGTTCTACTGTTCATTCTGACGACTCGTTCACTCTAAACGACCCATTCCCAATTCCAATGGAGCAAGGAGGCCCGAGCCAGGGTGGGGAGAAGCGGAAACGACGGGCTCGTCGTCCGAGGAGGCTGAGAGATGACGCCGAGGAGGCTACCGTGGCGGAGGAGATTGCTGTGGAGGAGGAGGCTCCTCTTTTGGTCGTGGATGGCCCTGCGGGCGCTGGTGACGCGGGAGAGGACGAGCATGATCCGGTAAGCCCCTTAGACTACCATTCTATTGGTTCACTGGGCTAAACGGGCGGACGAGAGGCTGTGTGGAGAGGCCGGGGAGTGAGGGAAGGAGGCGTCCCCTGGACGCCAAAAAAAAATTTATTTTTTTTATTTGTTTTTTTTGGGTTATTACGTAAATAAAATAAAATAAAATAAGGTAAGGAGGCGTCCAGGGCGGTGGACGTCTCCACGATAATAAATATTATTTATTTATTTTTGTTTTGATTTTTGATTAAAAAGAAAGAAATAAAAATAGGAAAGGGGCGTCCAGAAGGTTGGACGCCTCTAAATATATATATATATATAATAAATATTATGTACAGTGTTATTGTTTATTATTATCCATGATTCTGATGTGTTGCCCTGTTGGTTTTGTGGTGTGCAGGGCGTGATGAAGGGCCGGATCAGCTGGTCTCTAGTGGTGGCAGCGTACCGTGGGCTGCCAGACTTCCAGAGGGCGCGTGTGGACGCCATGGGCTTTGGAGCCTTCCTCAGGATCGAGCCCTTCCGGCTCGACCTTCCTCTCATTCAGGTGTTGAGGGAGCGGTGGCACGCGCCGAGCCGGGCGTTTCTGATGCCCTGGGGGCACATGGTGCCGACACTAGAGGACGTAGCTCGGATCACCGGGCTACGAGTTGACGAAGAGGCAGTCAGCGGGGTCACCTACCCCGACTACCGAGAGAGCGTCCTGGACCTGCTGTGGTTAGAGACGAGCGTGACCGACAGAGACAGCAGGGTAGTCGGCCGAGTGGAGATTATGGAGGCGCTCGGATTCGTCGACCCGCGCCAGCGGGTTAGCGAGACTGGAGCGGAGTTTCTGGCACGACTGGAGGGAGATGCCCGTGCAGCTTTCACCCAGGACCCGAGCGAGCGGGAGCTGGTGGATCTAGACCTCCGAGGTTTCTTTTCTTCTTCCTGGGCCGCCTTCTGCTGGGGACGAAGGGTGACGGCATCCACTGCCGCTTCCTCGGGATCCTGGCGGACCTTGATAGATTGGGGCACTACGCGTGTGGAGCGGCTCTGCTTGCCCATTTGATTGCTGATCTCTCCCAGACTTCAGAGAGGGAGACGACAGTCAGCGGCTTCGCACCTTTTCTCCAGGTACACAATTTATTTATGCATTTTTCGTAGTTAAATATGCAATTACTCGTGCTAATGATGTATGATGGATGCAGGTGTGGAGTTATTACTACTTCCCGATGGGGAGGGCCAGGCAGGGGAACAGGAGAGCCGTTCCTCTAGCGCGACAGTGGAGGCCGGTCGTGGTAGCGGCACCACACAGCTACCAGCTGGCGTCACTTCATCGGGAGTTGAGCGAGTACCCCGAGGCTATGGTATGATGCGTATGATTTCTTTGTGTTTTTTATGCATGCGACCTAATGGCAACTAGTATGATGTATGTATGGTGATGTAGGTGGTGTGGAGGCCCTACCTGGGTATGGCCGACGCTGGCCAGCCCTGGGTTGTAGCGGGTCTTCCTCTTTTCGGGTGGGACGTATGGGTCCAATGCCTGAACGAGATCGAGCCGCTTCGGCTGAGGCTGGTTATGAGGACGTTGGGGCTGGCCCAAGAGTGGGTCGATGTAGATGAGCCGGTCCGCATCGGGCGGAAGACCAAGGGGAAGGCGAAGATTGTGGACTGGCGTACGCGCTTCCCAGCACAGTACCAGGACTGGCAGCAGGGCGGGGCCCCAGTGGTGTCCCATGTACAGGACAGCACTGATTACATGAGACGGTACCGAGCTACGTGCGGGGACCGCCTCTCCCTCGGTGGTATGGCAGGGGTAAGTGTGAAATGAAAATGCTTCACTCTTTTATACGTATATGTATGTGATACTAACTTATATGCAATGCAGGATGCTCATGACGACATGATCGCCGACCTGCGGGCCCAGCTAGCGGACACCAGGCGGCAGTTAGTGGCCATCCGACAGGAGTTGGAGATCCTGGTGAGTCTATGCAATGCATTTTTGTGACCTGGATTTTTGATACTTGGCCTCTGACTGTCGTTTGCTCTGTGTTTCAGCGGGCCCACCAGGCAGCGACAGCCGGGACGGCTGGTGGAGCGGGTTCCAGTTCGTGGGGCCCTCCCCCAGAGGTCTCTGCCCTTCAGGAGCAGCTGGCGTATGCGGTGGCTCGGGCTGAGGAGGCCGAGCGTGACCGTGCGGCTCGAGTGAGTGTCTGCCTGACCCCGACTCTCCTTCTAGCTGCTTTCCTTCTATCACTGCTCTCTTACGGTGCATGCGTGCTTCGACAGGTGGCCGAGATTCGGGAGGCCCTGGCCCGTGCTGTTCGTGCTGAGCAGGAGCGCGATGCCTGGGCGGCAGAGCGTGACGCCAGGATTGCGGAGCTAGAGGAGGAGCGGTGACGGGAGGTTGAGGAGCTTCCTCGCGACGTGGTGGATCTGCGGATCGCCCTCGAGCTATCGAGGAGAGAGGCGATGAGAGAGAGAGAGGAGAGGGAGAGGGATAGGGAGATCCTAGAGAGAGAGGGAGAGGGATAGGGAGATCATAGAGAAAGAGAGGGAGTACAGGAGGGCAGAGCGACATCGAGATTGGGACGAGAGGAGGGCCTTGGAGGCCCAGGTGAGGGACCTCCGACTGAGTCTTGGCACGGCGGAGGGGAGACTTCGGGAGAGTGAGGAGCGGTATCAGAGGGCGAAGGAGCGCGGGGCGCAACTTCGTCAGTCTGGTTCCTTTTCCGTGGGCAGCTTTCTAGTTTCTTCGGTCGAGGAGCATCGCCGCACCTTGGAGGCTGGCATGGTGCCACCTGGGGAGGCGAGCACGGCTTCTCAGGGTTCGCAGAGGCCCCCTAGGGATCCCCGTCAGAGGAGGGAGGAGAGAGATGACCAGGAGGGTGATGGCGAGAGTTAGAGAGTTGATTGTACACTCAACCCTCCTTACTGCATGATATACTTTCGACTATTATATGAAATGAAAATAACTTTCTTGTGTTGTGTGTACCTTTCCTCTCTCACTTTTCTGCTGCACCGAGTTGTTTCGAGGCATGCCTTACGAGACTTTGCCCTGAACAGCGGGGAACTGCGCTTTGCATGGGGGGATTCTGTTTTCTTTCTCCCTTTTTTGGGCGCGTCCAGGTGCGAGGACGCGTCTTAATCCTCGAATTCAAATTTAAAGCGCCGGGTGGCCCTTCTTCTCCCGTGCCTTACCCGTAAACGAGCCCGCCTTCTGCCGAAACTCGCTCACCCGTCTTTGTCTTCTTCCCCTCGATCGATGGAGTTCGGCGGTCTAGACCACGGCAAAGGTGGAGAGGGACGCGGGACCCCTCGCCTGAGGAGGGACGCGCCAGAGCACGGAACGGCATCCATGGAGGAGGAAGGGCCGCTTCGGGCCCCCGAGGGACCCGAGGGGCCCAATGTCGCGGAAGGAAGTGAGCACGGCTCGGTGAGTGCTTCGGTTTCCCCTTCTTTGATCTATTTTGAGTTTTGAAGCGAGGCGTGCGAGGGGGGAAAGGGTTCGGCGAGTGTTGCACTCAAATGATGGACGCGTCCTAGACAGGGGACGCGTTCTTTGTTATGATGCGAGGCCCTTCTTTCTTGGTGCAGGACATGGCGAGGACCCTGGGCCTGGCCGATGAGTGGGCGAGTGCAGACGAGCCGAGCCGCGTCAGGAAGGAGAGTCGCGGCAAGGCGAAGCTTGAAGATTGGCGCATACGTCTCCCTGGACAGCAAGGGGGCGTACTGGTGCAGGATAGTGTCGACTTCCTGCGGCAACAGAGAGAGAGTTACATGGGTCTTCCCCGAGCCGGGGATACGCGCGACGTCAACGGCTCGCGTGCCCAATTAGCCGAGGTCAGGCGGCAGCTGGCCGCCACTCAACAGGAACTGTCGCTCCTAGTAAGCTAAGTGCTGCATTTTCTATTTTTAAATGTGGAGCTTAGCTGACTGCTGTTGTTTGTTCATTCCAGCATGCCCAGCAGACAGCGATGGTGGGAGTGGCTGGCGGCGCATCTTCCAGTTCTTCGGCCCCTTTTCTTGAGATTGCCTCCCTCTGGGAGCAACTTATCGGTGCGGTGGCTCGGGCTGCCTGGGCGGAAGAAGAGCGTGATGCCTGGGTGGCAACTGTAGCAGAGCTGCGACATCGCGGTGAGGAGAGACCTTCTCCAGACATCCTGGAGTTAAGGGTTCTTCTGCAGATGATGAGGAGAGAGGCAGAGAGAGAGAAAGCCGAGAGAAGGTTCGAGCGACAGCGAGATCAGGCCGAGAGGAGGGCCTTCGAGGCCCAAGTGAGGGAGCTCCAGCTGGGCCTTCAGGCCGTCGTGCAGAGGCTAGGAGGGATGGAGACGCGTTACGAGAGAGCGCGAGAGTTCGGGGAGCGACTGCGCCAGTCTGGTCGCTTTGCCGCTAGTGGCTTCTTCGCCACGTCAGGGGAGGAGCAGCGAGTCATTGCTGTGGAGCCGGCGCCACGAGGCGAGGCGGGTGCTACTGCACGGGGATCCAGGAGGCTTCTGAGGGACCCTCACCTCAGGGGAGAGGAGAGGGACGCCTAGAGGGATGAGCATGAAGATAATGGCAAGAGTTGGCGAGCTAGTGGACCCGCCTCCTCTCTATGATTGTAGTGTTTATGACAGCTTATGTAGAATTATGAATGGAGTGATTTGATTTTCTGCTGCTTGTTTGTTCTCTTGTGCGTTCCTTCTTCCCTACACTTCTTTTCCTTTGCACTGTTCCCATGTGATGGGTCTGTCGAGACTCCACCCCAAGCAGAGAATCGCGTCTTTTTGTGACCATTTTCCACGGGAGTCTGTCGTCGAAGTCAATAATGACGGCCCTAGTTCCTTCTCTCGGATGTTGTCTCAAGTTTTGCGGACGTCCTCCAAAACATGATAGGGTATCCCTAGACAACATAGGGGGCTAGTCGTCATATTCTTCGTCCAATCAATCACCCTGTGCGAGCGGTGAAGTGACACACGGGACCGCATGGTAGGTGTCTCATCGCGAGGGCTATCATTAAAGGTGATGGAGGCAATCTTGGCCTGCACTCCTTCCATTTCTATAAATTCTTATCCCTTTTATCCTCCCAGGTATATCGAGAGCTCACTCGAGGAGCCCAAGTTCTCACGGGAGAGGAGGAGTTCAAAATTCTGAGAGTTGGATGGAGGGTGAATCTTCCCACTCCTCGAAGAGAAGCAGGTCCAGTGGTAGTAGTTCCAGGAGGCTTTCGGACCTCGAAGGGCACTTCAACGAAAGGGCCCAATCACAACTCGTAAGCTGAGCTTTCCTACCCTTTTCTCATTCTTTCTTCCTTCCTTTTGACAACACCCTTCTCCATTTCTTATGCACGCACAGAATGTGATGAAATCACACAAGTCATGGGAGTTGGTAGTGGCAGCATACCGAGGTCTCCCAGATTTTCAGAAGGCGAGGCTAGACGTGATGGGATTTGGCACCTTTCTTCAGATCGAGTCGCTCAAGCCCGACCTGGTCCTGATCCAAGCCTTGTGTGAGAGATGGGACCCAGTGAGTCGGGCATTCCTGATGCCCTGGGGGCACATGGTGCCCAGCTTGGAGGATGTGGTCCGGATCACAAGCCTGAAGGTGGAGGGCGAGGCAGTGACCGGGGTCACTTATGCAGATTACCGAGAAGGTGCTCGGAAGCTACTGGGTTTGGACCTAGATGGTCGGAAAAACAGGTCGGTAGCTAGGACGTCCCTCATGGATGCATTAGGGCTCACCGACACTCGTCGGCGGGATGATGAATCCTCAGAAGAGTTCATGGAAAGGATGAAAATAGGATGCCGTGCCGTGTACTGCACAGATTTCGGCAACTGGGAAAGATGCAACATAGATTTGAGGAGATTTCCTCTTCCTTTTGGGGAGATTGGTACTGAGCTCGAAAGGGGACGGTATCTAATGTCGCTTCCTGGAGCTGCTATCAGACCTTGAAAGAGTAGGATACTATGCCTGGGGAGCTGCCATGCTGGCGCACTTGTTTGCAGGGCTGTTCCAAGAAGCGGACCGTGAGATGACTGTGAGTGGTTTCACACCATTCATCCAAGTATTTTTGATTTTACTTGTTTTGTATTTTTTTCTTATTTTTGCAAGGTACTGATGACCTGCGCCGAGCAGCTGTGGAGTTATTATTACCTCCCCATGGGGAGAGCGCGGCATTGGCGACTCGCGATGGTGCCGCTAGCCAGACGGTGGCAACCCATCATGAGTGCGGCACCCCTAACCTACCAACTGATGGTGCTAAGTCGGGAGCTACAGGAGTTCCCTGCAGCGATGGTAAACTGGAGACCCTACTCAGACATGGTCGATGCCGACCAGCCGTGGGTTCTAGCAAGTCGTGTCCGGATCGGACGGGAATTGTGGATGCATTGCTTGAATGAAATCGAGCCGCTTCGGATACGATTGGTTATGAGGACTTTAGGACTGGCTCAGGAATGGGTGGATACGGCTGCGCCACCTCGTGTCGGGAGAAAGACGCGGGGACCGGCGACCTGCATCGACTGGCGCGTGCGATTCCCTGAACAGTATGAAGACTGACAACGGGGTGGCACGGTTGTAGAATCACATGCGCGGGATAGCGAGGACTACTTGCGTCTATATAGGACAAAGTACGCAGAGCGGCTCCAACCCCGGGGACTTGCGGAGGTAGGTTTCCCCTTTTTCTCTTTTCTTCTTTCTCCTTTTTTTTGGTTTTCTGGTGAAAATGCTGACTCGCATGGCTGCAGGATATCCGTGATATGATGATAGCGACTTTACGAACTCGTTTGGCAGAGATGGAGCAACGGTTGGGCGATGCCCATGGAGCTACGAGCGCCTTGGTAGGTGTACAGCGCGTTCCAAATTAAAACTGCCGATTCCAGATGTTGGCTGCTAATTCACGCGGTCGTAGCATGCCCAGATTGGCGCGGCTTCCCCAGCGATGGGAGTAGGTGGTGCCTCTTCCAGCTTGTGGATTCCCACCTCAGAACTTGACTTGCTTCATGAGCAACTTGCTCACGCCACGCAGCGTGCCGCGGAGGCAGAAGGGATGCTCTCTATACAGGTAAAAGTTTCAGTGTTGAGTTCTCTTTGTTTACGCCTTATCGCGTATCTGAGATGGTACACTCGGCAGGAAAAGGATACGGAAGAAGCGCTTGCCCAAGCTATGCAGAGAGAGGCTAGGATAGCAGAACTGGAGAGGGAACTGCGGCGTCATCCTGATGACGACTCTTCCAGGGATGCTATGGAACTGAGGATCACTCTCCAGTTGGAGAGGGAAGATCGTGAGAGAGAACGTGCAGAGAGAGAAAGAGACGCAGAGAGAAAAAGAGCCAACAGATTGACTGAAAGGGAGGAACGAAGGGCCATGGAGGCCCAGTTGTTCGAACTCCGAACCAGTCTTGGTCTTCCTGAATAGTGGCTGAGAGATGGTGAGGAGCGCTATCGAAGAGCACGAGAGCGTGGCTTTCGTGTTGGTAGCTTCTCTGCTGCTTCCGTGGATCAACGCCGGGGTGTGGGAATAGGAAGGGGAGTACAGAGCGGTAGGAGTACCGCTTTTCGTAGTTGGGTAGCACCTTTGAGAGCGTTTTGCCCGGAGAGTAGTGGGACGAGTAATGCAGAGAGAGAGGGCAGAACTTCATGTAATTTTTTTTGGTTTTTGGAATAAAATACAAGGTTCGGTTTTTTTGGTTTTCACCTTTGCTTCTGTTACCTAAATCCCTGCGCACACATCACTGAAACAAACAAATCAGAATTTCTGTTCTGACTTGGCCCCTTGCTCAATAAGCAAATGGTCACATTGACTGTCCTTGATAACTGGTCAAGGGGCCATGCCTTTATTTAAGGAAGGCGAGAGAAAGATGCGGTGATGATAAATGCGACAGGCAAGCACACGAATGCAAGCGGTATTAAAAGTGAGATGCTGCACGTAAATGCAATCATGCAAAATTGATTTGTTTTCTTTTTATATTTGGCATTTTTTTATTTTATCATAAAAAAGATTTTTTTTGTTTGCAAATATGTACAATTTCTCTTTTCTATTTTTTTTGCTTTTATTATAAAAAAATTTTTGTTGCTAACGCCTGGCAAGCACCCAAATGGCACCTAACCTACGTGAGAACAGGGGTTTCTTACTAACCTCCCAGGTATCCTAAGTGCACATCTAGGTGGATTTGGGTCTCTAGACCCCTCGAATGATGATCTCGCCGGCTAAGACTTACCCTGATGATAATACCGTCATGCCATGCTTAGGCTCCCAGTCGCTTCCGACCACAGGGATTCACCCAAAAGGTGTTTGAGGTAAGAGATTTGCCCGACCCGGGTCTGTTTCCTCACAACTCTATATGGTATATGATGGAACACCCTGGAACCCTAACGACCAACCGCGCGACGCTGACCCGGAATCAGACGCCGTCGCACCCATAGGTGACGCGCTTGCATTGGCCCAAGCCCAAGGTTAAGCAAGAAGACATCAAGGTGGTAAACAGGGGTCTTGACCAGCCAGAAATACGGAGACTCCTTCGCAGCGATAGCTTTTGCTTTTCAAAGTAGGCAACCATATGTGTATATTAAAATAAGGTCGCAGACCTTGGCGGGTTTCGCCCTTTAGAAACTCCATCTAGCTTTCATCTTCAAAGGAAGAAGGAAGAGCGTGGGGGATAAACCTCCTGAGAGGATCGGCAAAACCGTTAACCCGGCGAGCCAATAAGGGTCCATTTAACTCTTTCCTTTCGGACAACTTCGGACCAAATCTCGAGCATTTACATTCCACAGCCCCCCCCCTTTTTGTGGATTCGAACTTTTGCTTTGAGGGGTTCCATTTATCGCATCAGGCACGGTCACGACCAGGCTCTTGATTTTGATTTTGTATTTCTTTTTATGAGGGAGATATAGTCGTTTGACGTTTGTGGACTCCCTTTCGTATGCCTGCGGGGACACTGCCCTCTTCTCGTGCTCTGATCGATGCTCGAGAAAATGTATCATACTCTTGCCTTTGGGGTTTGAGTTTCGGTTTCTCATGCTCAGCGTTTTAAGGGCGCCGACTGTCTCATTTGGTCGAAGAGAAAAGAATAAAGATTACAGCTTCCGGAGATCTTCTAGGTGGGGCCCCACCGTAGGTGATGCTATCGACCTTTTTTTAAATAAAATACATAAGTGAGCACATGTTAGCTTCCTTCGAGCGAGCATAGGCCGACGTGGCCGGATAGGGATCTCCACGGTTCTGGCAAACCAAGACCCGGTGCCTACCAAGCCTTAATGGGCCCTATCCTAACATGAAGGTTAGATGCAGTGACTTGACTACATGGTGACCACCAGGCATTGGCATTTTGAATTTTCCATATTTTTAGTGGTTTTCATTATTTCTTTGTTTTTTGATGTTTTCTATCTTTTCATCATTTTTTTTTGTTTTGACATTAAGCTAAGGGTAGTATTTCTTAAGATAAAGCCCATTCCAAGGGTGGGATAACTCGGTCCCTTCGGCGTTGATTAGCTTGTAGGCGTTGCCAGGGTACACGGCTTGAATTACATATGGTCCTTCCCAATTGGGTTAGAGCTTAGAACGCGGCCCTCCAGGTTTGACAAAAATTCTTTTTACGACCATCTCACCGACTTTGAATTTTCTCTCAACGACTTTCTTTTGGTAAAAGCGAGCGAGTCTATTTTGATACACACGCGCGTGTTCGGCAGCAGCCAGCTGCTTCTCATCCATGAGTTCCAACTAGGCGAGGAGTGAATTACGACGATCGTCGAGGGGAAATTCCTCGTCCAATTGTACCCTGAGAGAAGGGATCAGAGTCTCGTACGGGACTACCGCTTCCATACCATAAGTAAGGGCAAATGGAGTCTGCCCGGTGGGGGTACGGATTGAAGTGCGATAGGCCCATAGGGCTTCGATAATTTTTTCTGACCAGTCTAAAAACTTACTGGTGAGGACACGCGCCACGCTTCACGACGGAGTACACGGATCTCGCCGGCATCCCTTTGGCTCGGTGATCACTTGGCGGACGCGCAGAGTTATCTTTAGTTATTTATGCTTTAGGCCATGCTGGGCCTTGGTTTAGTCCCTGCGTGGACACTTTATTTATTATTGTGGACCTTTGTAGGCCAATTGGGGCCAATTAGGCTTCCATTAGGTGATGTTAGGCTTATTAGTTAGGCAAGAGGGTTAGTGGGCCACCTTGTGGTCCACCCTTCTTGGCCCATTTGGGCTGACCACCTTCCCACATGGTTGGCCCATTGGGATTTGCGCCCCCCCCCCTTGTGGATTAGGGTTTTGGGCCCCCCCCTTCATCTCTTCCAAGAGGAAGAGGTGGCAGCCGCCCCCACTCCTACTTTGTAGGAGTGGAGTGCGCATCCCCCCCCTTCCCCATCCGACCACACCCCTCCTCCTTTGGCCGCCCCCTTCCCCCAATTGCCTCCTAGATTCTAGGAAGCCTTGCGCCCCCCCCTTTCCCCCCTTGCCTTGTGCGCACCCCCCTCCCCTCCCTCTTGGCTAGGGTTTCAAACCTAGCATTCCCCCTCCCCATATAAAAGATCTCATGTATTTTCTTTGGAGGATTAATGAATACATGAAATATTTTGATTGAGCAGCCATTGGCGCAGCCACCCCTTGGAGAGGGCGACCCTCTCTTCCTCCTCTGCTCCTGCGACGGGAGCAACCCCGGGGTGCGACTCCCCATCCCCTCGGTGCGACGCCGAGGTTCTTCCTCCCTTCTACTTCGTCTCCGGTTCGAGTTCGCGTGTTCCAGATTCGGCCCCGAGTTGCAGCGGCGTCCCCATCCGGTGCGGATCGAATCCGAGCCCCTCCTTTTTTTGGTGGATACTTCTACGAGTCGGCAGCGCGTGGGCTTTGGTTTCGCCTCGATCCGAGGTCGGCACCACCCGTGGCGAGTTTTCTCGTGAGCTAGCGCAGGAGCCTCCCTCTCTGCGCGCCCAGATCCACCCTCCTTCTTGCGAAAATCCCACAGGACGGACAACTCCGAGTTTGGAGCTGATTTCTTCAGGGTTTGTACCTCTCGTCGTCCTCTTTCCAACGCCGCCAACCTCGTCTCGTTCCGACGTCCGAGCTGTTCGTGGCGTCCGTTCCCGTGAGGTCGCGCGGGTCTGCCCAGTCCACCCGGTGCCAGGACAACCGGCGATTTCCAAAGTTCACAGCGTCCAACCACGACCAGATCTGATCGAGCTCTTTGGTCCGGACCTGCTGCTCTGCGTCCCCGACGTCCTCCCACAAGCGGGGCCTCGTTCGCCTACCGGAGCAGCGAGTTACCATTTTCCCCGCTCGACAGCGCAGTTCTGGGAGCAGATTCCTTGTCCCCACTTGCAGGTGCGGCCACGGCTTCCACGGACGGAATCTGAGCACGCCTTTTGGCCGAGGCTTCCTCCTGCGACCTAACTACGCGCCCTCGCTGACGGCGCCCCAATCGGACTCCGGATCCATTCGTGGGAACGTTTACCACCGAGTCGCGCGTTGCTGCGATTCTGCCGATCGTCATCCGGACCCTCCTCGTGGCCAACCCTTCACCGAGTGCCGCCCGTCAGCCCGTGTATCGGCCGCCCCGAATGGAATTGTTGTAGCCTGTTATCTCCCTGCGAGGAGTGGGCACCATTGCTGGCTTGTACCTATTCTTTCATTGTGTGTATCGGGGTTGTCGGTCTCGGCCGGGGTTCCTTCCCCACGCCTAGGCGTGGAGGTACGTGCGACGCTCCCCCCCTTGGCATTTTGCTTTACTAGTATGTGATCTTGTATGCCGCGTGAGAGTGTAGGGATCCTAGCTAGCATTCAACACCGCGAGATCGTGAGTGAGAGTATCCCATTCCGTGGCCCTAGTCGAGCACCGAGCTCGGACTAGACTCCTATAGTTGCGCGTCGGCTCCTTTGCCGCTTTGATCCACTCGCTTCCCTCATAGGGACGACCGTGGACTTGGGTTTCTTGTTGAGAGACGCCTCTCTTCGGAGGAATAGTACGGAGGTCGATCTCTCGGCTTGCCTTGTCACGTGTGAGTGCTGGCCGCACTTGGTCTTCATCATAGGTTTAGTCCATTTGTCAGTTCCGTCCCGCATCAAATTTGGTATCAGAGCTTAGGGAACCAGTTTGTTCTAACAAATTGGGGTCTTAGGTCATTCGAGTCTTTAGGTTGTCTAGGGTGCAATTGAGGCCTTAGAGTTATCTAGGTTGCATTGAGTCTCTTAGTTCATCTAGGTAACCCACCATTGCATTGTAATGTTAGGTTTGTGTCTAGTTAGAGTTTTGTCCTTGTCTCGTTGAGTCTTGCATGTCCAGCTCCGCGCCAACCCCATGGTGGTTCCTCGAGCCCACATGTCAGATTAGTCATCCCTATTGGCCCGATTCGATGCTCTTATGGTACGACCCCTAAGTGTCGCCCCTACCACTCAGTCGTCGGGAGACCCGATCCCTATACCGATGACCGAGTCATTCCAGCGCCCTGTCATGTCCACTGCCATCCTACCTAATGGGATGCATACGGAGATCGACTTCATCAGTAGGGTGTCGTCTAACTGTGTCTCACAAGACATTATTGAGTCACTCTCTAAGACTGGGGAGATTGTTCTCCGTGATGGTTTAGCTTTTATCGAGTTTCAACGGTGGTTTGGCCCCGTTAAATATTCGATGGCGCTTGGTGCAAGATCAGCACACTTGCTGGTCCATGCATCATTTTAGGGCGAACTTGGTTGGAGGAAAGAAGTGCGACCATCGACCTGGATAGGAGGACCTGCACCTTACACCCATCTCACCTTCCCGGTGAGTTTGTCTTCCATGACGGCGTTACGCCGACCACCTCCATGTCATCACCTGGGTTTGTTCCAGTGAGTTACGAGGCTGAACAGGAGTTGATTGAGGAGTACCTAACTGAGGTTGAGGAGTTAGGGAGTGATCCCCTCCACATCATAGAGGACTCCGTTTCCCCTCCCGAGAGAGAGGCTTCACCCTTAGACCCTCATATAGAGACATTCTTACCTTCCGAGGGTGAACTGGTCATTGGTGAGTCTTTAGCTAGCTGGCTAAGGGAGGGTCCACTTCTAGATGTCTCCATTCCTTGCTATACACCCATGGGACCAGCCCTCCCAATAATACCCCTTAACTCCTTTCACACCACTTTTCGGTCCTTCTGCTTTCTTGAAAATGTGAAGGACTTCCTTAGGAGTTTAGATTATCAATGGGAGTTGACTTATATGTTGACCTTAGGGTCTGACCAACCCTATAGTCATAGCTTTACACTCCCTGCTTTGGGGTCTATTACCTCGGTCTACACCATAGGACATATCACATCCGAGGTCCTTTTATTATTTCCCATACCCGTGGAGGTTGATTTTGTCCCCGCTTATGGTTTCACGGTCCCGAGGGAGGAACCTTGCCTTCCTTGCCTTCCTCATGAGCCTCTTGCCCCATACATGAGAGTGCCTGAAGGTGATTATCTGCACCTGGGCGAATGTCGCACATGGGCAAGTATAGTGAAGGGACCTGTCGGGAGGGGTCATCATTTCTTTGACCCTTTCGATCCCCTCCCTAGTGAGCCTCTCGACCCATATTCTTTTCCCCACCTTGTCGAGGAGGTCCACTATCATACACCACCTAGGCCTTCTAGTCAACACCTCACCTTACCGGCATCCAGATGCCCGAGCTTAGGAGGCCAGGGACACATGTCTCTTCCCCATGTTTCTTCATGTCCACCATCATATAGGGGTTTGTCTCATATAGGGAATGTCATGAGTGAGTTTGGGCAATTTAGTCCCCATGAGTCTACCACATTCCGTAGGACACCCATGCATGATAGATACAACTTTGGTTGTCCTGGTCCTCCCCGTGTTGTCCAATCATGTAGGAGTCATAGGCATGCTAGGTCTGTGTTTGGATGTCCAGGACCACCACTGCATTCACATAGGTATGAGTCAACACAGCTAGTTCGGAGTCTACATCATCATCACCCCCTCGAGGCCAGCAACGCACGTTATAAGGAATTAGCTGACGCGCATCGACGCACCCGTGAGTTCCAAGTGGGAGAGTACGTCATGATCAGGGTTAGACCTGAACGGTTCCCTTCGGGGGCCGTGAAGAAACTCCAGGACCGCGGTGCCGGACCCTTTCGAGTCTTGAAGCGAATTGGGTCGAATGCGTATGAGATTGAGCTGCCAGACGACTATGGGATCTGTTCGACGTTCAATGTTTCAGATCTGGTGGCATATCGGGATCCCGCGGTGATTCCCAGTGAGCTTTTTGGGCCTACCCCTCCTGTTGAGAGCATTACACCTTCTGAGCGTCCACCTCCTCCAGCCCCATTACAGACACGCGAGCATATAGATTGCATACTGGATGAGCAGGTGACCACGACCAGGAGCGGAGCCTACCAGCGCTTCCTAGTGCGTTGGAGAGGGCGCCCTGCGACAGACGACGCCTGGATCACACGTGGAGAGCTGGAGAGGATCGACCCGGACCTGCTGGAGCGCTACTTGAGCGACCGTGACCCTTACTCGACGGGGTCGAGTTCTTCCCACCCGGGGAGAATTGGTGAGGACACGCGCCACGCTTCACGACGGAGTACACGGATCTCGCCGGCATCCCTTTGGCTCGGTGATCACTTGGCGGACGCGCAGAGTTATCTTTAGTTATTTATGCTTTAGGCCATGCTGGGCCTTGGTTTAGTCCCTGCGTGGACACTTTATTTATTATTGTGGACCTTTGTAGGCCAATTGGGGCCAATTAGGCTTCCATTAGGTGATGTTAGGCTTATTAGTTAGGCAAGAGGGTTAGTGGGCCACCTTGTGGTCCACCCTTCTTGGCCCATTTGGGCTGACCACCTTCCCACATGGTTGGCCCATTGGGATTTGCGCCCCCCCCCCCTTGTGGATTAGGGTTTTGGGCGCCCCCCTTCATCTCTTCCAAGAGGAAGAGGTGGCAGCCGCCCCCACTCCTACTTTGTAGGAGTGGAGTGCGCATCCCCCCCCTTCCCCATCCGACCACACCCCTCCTCCTTTGGCCGCCCCCTTCCCCCAATTGCCTCCTAGATTCTAGGAAGCCTTGCGCCCCCCCTTTCCCCCCTTGCCTTGTGCGCACCCCCCTCCCCTCCCTCTTGGCTAGGGTTTCAAACCTAGCATTCCCCCTCCCCATATAAAAGATCTCATGTATTTTCTTTGGAGGATTAATGAATACATGAAATATTTTGATTGAGCAGCCATTGGCGCAGCCACCCCTTGGAGAGGGCGACCCTCTCTTCCTCCTCTGCTCCTGCGACGGGAGCAACCCCGGGGTGCGACTCCCCATCCCCTCGGTGCGACGCCGAGGTTCTTCCTCCCTTCTACTTCGTCTCCGGTTCGAGTTCGCGTGTTCCAGATTCGGCCCCGAGTTGCAGCGGCGTCCCCATCCGGTGCGGATCGAATCCGAGCCCCTCCTTTTTTTGGTGGATACTTCTACGAGTCGGCAGCGCGTGGGCTTTGGTTTCGCCTCGATCCGAGGTCGGCACCACCCGTGGCGAGTTTTCTCGTGAGCTAGCGCAGGAGCCTCCCTCTCTGCGCGCCCAGATCCACCCTCCTTCTTGCGAAAATCCCACAGGACGGACAACTCCGAGTTTGGAGCTGATTTCTTCAGGGTTTGTACCTCTCGTCGTCCTCTTTCCAACGCCGCCAACCTCGTCTCGTTCCGACGTCCGAGCTGTTCGTGGCGTCCGTTCCCGTGAGGTCGCGCGGGTCTGCCCAGTCCACCCGGTGCCAGGACAACCGGCGATTTCCAAAGTTCACAGCGTCCAACCACGACCAGATCTGATCGAGCTCTTTGGTCCGGACCTGCTGCTCTGCGTCCCCGACGTCCTCCCACAAGCGGGGCCTCGTTCGCCTACCGGAGCAGCGAGTTACCATTTTCCCCGCTCGACAGCGCAGTTCTGGGAGCAGATTCCTTGTCCCCACTTGCAGGTGCGGCCACGGCTTCCACGGACGGAATCTGAGCACGCCTTTTGGCCGAGGCTTCCTCCTGCGACCTAACTACGCGCCCTCACTGACGGCGCCCCAATCGGACTCCGGATCCATTCGTGGGAACGTTTACCACCGAGTCGCGCGTTGCTGCGATTCTGCCGATCGTCATCCGGACCCTCCTCGTGGCCAACCCTTCACCGAGTGCCGCCCGTCAGCCCGTGTATCGGCCGCCCCGAATGGAATTGTTGTAGCCTGTTATCTCCCTGCGAGGAGTGGGCACCATTGCTGGCTTGTACCTATTCTTTCATTGTGTGTATCGGGGTTGTCGGTCTCGGCCGGGGTTCCTTCCCCACGCCTAGGCGTGGAGGTACGTGCGACGCTCCCCCCCTTGGCATTTTGCTTTACTAGTATGTGATCTTGTATGCCGCGTGAGAGTGTAGGGATCCTAGCTAGCATTCAACACCGCGAGATCGTGAGTGAGAGTATCCCATTCCGTGGCCCTAGTCGAGCACCGAGCTCGGACTAGACTCCTATAGTTGCGCGTCGGCTCCTTTGCCGCTTTGATCCACTCGCTTCCCTCATAGGGACGACCGTGGACTTGGGTTTCTTGTTGAGAGACGCCTCTCTTCGGAGGAATAGTACGGAGGTCGATCTCTCGGCTTGCCTTGTCACGTGTGAGTGCTGGCCGCACTTGGTCTTCATCATAGGTTTAGTCCATTTGTCAGTTCCGTCCCGCATCACTTACTAGACTCGCAGGTTTTCTTGATGATTTTGATCAATGTTTTATTGGTGGCCTCCGCTTGGCCGTTACCTTGTGGGTAATAAGGCGATGAATGATGTAATGCAATTGCGTACCTTTTGCAGAGGTCGTATAGGTCCTGAGAAATGAACTGTGGCCCATTGTCGGTGACGATTGTGCTTGGGACGCCGAATCTGGCGAGGATGTTCTTCATGATGAACTTTCAGACTGTTGACGCCTTGATTTCCGCGTAAGCTTCGGCTTCGGCCCATTTGGTGAAGTATTCCGTCGCAGTAAGGATGAAAGATTTCTGCTTGGTGAGGGAATTGGGATCACCTAGGGGACCAATGATGTCGAATGCCCACATGGAGAAAGGCCACGGGGAGGATATTGGATAAAGTGAGGAAGATGGTGAATGGATTTTATCGGCGTGAAGTTGACACTTGACACACCTACGGACATAGACAGCACAATCCTCTTCCATAGTGGGCCAGTAAAAGCCTTGGCGAATGATCTTCTTGGCGAGCATCTGACTATTCACGTGGCCACCGCACACACCCGAGTGCGTCTCCTCTACACATTTCCAAACCTCATCGTCACCAAGACATCTTAACAGAATACCAGTAAGGCTCCTCCTATAGAGTAGACCTCCAACCAATGTGTATTTCTGAGCCACCCTTCTTATGGCTTTCTTATCCTCTATGGTGGCCCCTTCAGGATAAGACTGATCTTGGCAGTATTTGACGATTTCATAGAACCATGGTTTCTCTTCATCAGCCAGTTCTTCTTCGGCCTCTGCCAACATGATTTCCCTCTTCTCAAGGATATCTTCCTGCAGGATCTTCCTTGCTATCCTGTCTTTGATATTTACGTAGGAAGCATCATCGATTGCAGGGGCGTGAAGTTTGTAGATGGAAATGGACTCAAACCATCTTCCTAGAGGGAACCTTATGGATGATGCCAACGAGGCGAGGGCATCGGCGAGAATATTCTGATGACGAGGGACATGAACAAAGATCAGTTTGGTGAACAGTTTGGCAAAGGCAGCAGTGAGTTCTTGGTATGGCTTGAGTTTGGGATCGCGAGTGTGATATTTAGTGAGCACCTGGCGAAGGATGAGTTGACTATCACCTACGACTCGCAACTCAGTGATACGAAAAGAATGAGCGAGTTCTAGGCCAGCTAGAAGAGCTTCATATTCGGCTATATTGTTGGTAACTGGAAATTTGAGCTGGTATGCCAATGGGAATGTGAGGCCTTCAAGCGACAGGAGGGCGATGCCGATTCCTCTCCCTTGAGAATTCAGAGCTCCATCAAAATATAGCATCCACATTGACTCATCTGATTGGTTGATGAACATTAGTTCCTCATCTGAAAACTCTGATTGGACGGGATCGAACTTGGGAAGAGGATGGTGAGCGAGATGCTCGGCTATGGCATAGCATTTAATCGCCTTTTGCTGGATGTAGGTGATGTCGAACTGAGAGAGAAAACTTTGCCAGCGTGCTAGCCTATCCGTAAGGATGGATTTCTCCAGAAGGAATTTGATAGGATTCATTCGAGCAATCAAGTGGACCTCATGAGCCAAGAAGTAGTGCTTCAATTTCTGCACTACCCAAACGAGGGCAGCACATATTTTCTCCATGACGGTGTACTTCTGCTCACAGGGATTGAGAAGTTTGGACAAGTAATAGGTTGCCCGTTCCTTACCTTCTTCATCAGCTTGTGCGAGGACGGCTCCCACGGAGTCATCCAAGACTGAGACGTAAAGGATCAGAGGTTTTTCTGGTTTGGGTGGAATGAGAACGGGTGGACTAGCCAGATATTCCTTCAACCCTTCAAAAGCTTTCTGACATTTAGAATTCCAGTGGAATTCTACTCCTGGCTTGGTCAACTCGTAGAGAGGTCTACACCTTTGTGAATGTTGGGACACAAACCGACGAATAAACTGCAGCCTCCCGATTAAACCTTGGACTTCCCTCAAATTCTTGGGAGGCGGCATATCCCTGATAGCCTTGGCTTTATCGGGATCTATCTCGATCCCTCTTTTGCTCACAATGAAACCCAGCAATTTACTCGACGACACACCAAACACACACTTCTTCGGGTTCATTTTCAATTAGAACTCCCTTGACCACTGCAAGACCTTAGCCAAAACTTCTGGATGCTCCATCCTGGTCCTTGATTTCACCAACAA
This sequence comes from Amorphophallus konjac, assembly GCA_022559845.1. Classification (NCBI taxonomy): domain Eukaryota; kingdom Viridiplantae; phylum Streptophyta; class Magnoliopsida; order Alismatales; family Araceae; genus Amorphophallus; species Amorphophallus konjac. The sequence goes on from CM040126.1 coordinate 78,552,897, forward strand.
GTCATCCACATACACTTCCAGGTATATGTGCATCATGTCATGAAATATGGCCATCATAGCTCTTTGGTAAGTAGCTCCAGCATTCTTTAATCCGAACGGCATGACCACGTAACAATATGTTCCCCAAGGGGTAGTGAATGACGTCTTTTCCTGATCCTCTTTTGCCAAACAAATTTGATTGTATCCTGAAAATCCATCCATGAATGAGAGGGTTTCGTAGCCTGCCGTGTTATCAATCAACACATCAATGTGAGGCAAAGGAAAATCATCCTTTGGACACGCGCGGTTAAGGTCCCGGAAGTCGATGCAAATCCTGACTTTTCCATCTTTCTTCATGACCGGGACAATGTTCGCCACCCATTGAGGATAAAGGACGACTCTAATGAACCTGGCTTTGTGGAGCTTATCGACCACTTCTTTCATTTTCAAAGCCATCTGAGGGTGGAAACGCCTTAACCTTTGTTTTACCGAGACGGACCCTGGTTTTAGGGTTAAACGGTGTTCGACCAAGGTTGAATCTAGACCCGGCATATCCTCGTAGCTCCATGCAAACGTGTCCTTATATTCCTTGAGAACTTCAATTAATGCCTTTTCTTCAGAGGGTGGTAGATTGTCACTTATGAGGATGATCCTAGGGTCTTCCTCAGTTCCCAAGTTGACTTCTTTGGTGGATTCTTCTACGGTGGTTGACAGCTCGTCGAATCTCTTTATTCCACTAGCGTATGCGCCCGCCGCATCCTCATATTCTCCACCCTCATCTTCAGTGGGGCATTCTTCATCCGTGATCTCGTAGACTCCATACCCTTCATCAAATGCACAGTCGCCCCCACATTCTATTTCCGGTAGCCGGATGGGATTTTCTAACAATTGGGGGATGACAAGGATGGCTTGACACCTGGCGGCTAAATCTAGAAGGAATCGATGAGGGATCTGCCTACCCTTGGATTTCTTCCTAGGTACTACCCTTGACCCATCATTCCTAGATTGACTGACAATATTTACAGAAGAAGAGGAAGACGAAGAGGATGGTGTAGAATGTACAGGAGAAGACCCCTCAGAGGAGGGGTAGAAAAGGTCGCTCATCGGACCTTGGACGGGTGGTCCGCAGGGCGGGACGCACCCATGGGAGATGTAAGAGATTTCCTCAACGAAGATGTGTTGTTGAGGAGTTTGAAAATTGACGTTTTTTTCTTTTTCGTTTTCAGTTTTAATGACAAAGCAGTGAAAAGAGATTGGAGGAGAGAGAAAAGTGGTTATGGCTAGAGGATTGTGAGGCTCATAGAGCAGATCATGGTTGAAGACCTGGCGTGGGTTGAAAAGCCCGCGTTGGTATGTAAGCAAAGAAGGGGAACTGGGAAGATCATCAGACAACTGTCTGGCCCAGGAAGAAAATATCAGCAAAGGCTGAGACGAGTGGATGGAGAAGATGGCGGCTAATAAGCCGTCGACGGTAATGTTGAGGACGGATGAAGATCCGTCGATGACAGGGTCCTTCTGGCGAGGACGAGGATAGTTTGGAACCTTGGAAAGAGTGGTAATATTCTCTGGTATTCCGAAGATCAATGGTGGTCTTTCAAGCTGCGGAGACGAGAACATCCTTCCCAGTGCAATGGAAATGTCCCGTATGTCGAACCATTTGTTCCACTCGCATTCCGGATCTTTGATCTTGCCTCTTTTGGTGATCCTCGGACATTTTTCAGCCAAATATACAGCATGTGATCCCCCATATGCTTCTCGTGGGTAATCTCCCATCTGAACAACGGGCCCTCTGTTGAAGTGGTTTGATAGAGTCCATGTGAGGGGCTTCTAATCCGCCTTGAACGGTCCTTTGAAGCCTAGGCCAAACCTACGGTTCGGCCTAATTTCCTTTGGCGGTTTGAGCCTACCCTGTAACTGTGCGCCCAGACCTTTACCCTGTTGATAGCCGATGTTCCTCATAATCTCCCAACCTTTGGAGTGAAAAGGGAGACATGATGTTGCGGTTGCCCTGACCGGCTCGTTTGGTGCTAGTGTAACGTGAGATTAATCACGTACGTCCAGCAATGACAATATGGGCCGATGAGATGGCCAAACAGAGGGTAGAGAGGTGTTGATAGCATCCACTGTGTGAAGGACAGGTGTCCTGACCACTTTAATAATCCTCCCATTGTAAGGAAACTTCAGGCACTGATGGTTGGTGGAAGGCACAGCGTCCATGGCTTCGATGTAAGGGCCACCCAGTATAGCCTTGAATGTGGGGTCCATGTCGAGGACATGGAATTCCGTGGGAATTGACATGGGGCCTAGTTCTGCCTTCAGAATAATCATCCCCTGCGGCGGCCTTTTGCTATTGTCATAAGCCGTGACCGTGATCGAGGAAGGTCTTATTTGTTCCTCGTTGACCCCACACAACTTAAGGGTGTCCATGGAGATCACATTTATGGACGCACCCGTGTCCACAAGACACGGGTTTATGGATACCCCATTAATTTTTATTGAAATGTACAATGCATATTTCCGAGCCTCCTTGGGAGCGAGCTCGTAGTTGTGGAACATGATGGCCGGTTGTGTGTCTGTTGGGGTCAGGACGGCAGAGATCTTTTCTACAGGGAGGTCCTCATTCACCATGACCCTTTAAAGGTACTCCATTAAGGCTGCCTGGTGGGATGTGGATCTTTGAAGTAGCTCCAGGATGGAGATCCGAGCAGGTGTCTTGTCCAAGTGTTTCAATAGATCATACTGTGTTCCAGGGATAGCTCTTTCTGGTTGTTCTCCATCATCCTTCTCTGGTTGAGATTGCTCAGGATTCTGACTGTTGTGGGGGAAAACCCTGTGGAAAATCCTTCCACTCTGTAGCACAATTGCCTGCGACTTTTGTACCTCTATGGGGGTAGCAGTGGGTTTTAACAGGGATTTGAGGGGGAGTGGTGGAGGAATGGTTGATGAAGCAGGGGTGATGATGGGAGCAGGGATTCTGATGAGGGGTTTGTTAGGTGGAGGCATGGTGGAGGTAGAGGGGATATCACACGGATTATGAAGGATAAGGGGTCTGGAAGGTGGAGGTGGAGACGAAGTAGAAGTGGGTAGGGCTTGAAGCGGGCAATGATTTTGAGGTGGGTGATGGGTAATGAGTGGTTTTGAAGGCATTAGTGGTGATATGGTGGAGAAAGACGGGGTTATGTATGGTTGACGGATGATAAGGGGTTTAGAAGGCGTAGGGGTAAATGTGGTAGAGGTGGATGGTAAAGTGGGGGAGTGAGAGAAGATGAGAGGGTATGAAGACGTAGTGGAGAGTGTCGGTTGATAGGAGATCGGGGTGCGGATGAGAGGGCGTAATGGTAGTGGAAATGGTGAAGGCGATACTGACGCAAGTTGATGAGAGAGAGGTGCTACCCGGGCAAGGCAAGGGTGTTGCGTGATGATAGGATTGGCGGTAGAAAGAATGGAGGTACTTTCCGGGTGCCACACCTGCTCTCTCCCGACTTCCGAGAAGGAGGAGATGGGGTTAACCTGATGATTGTACTGTTGGTGCTCCGATAATGGATTCTTGATTATGCCCATGTCGGGCTGTTGTTGTGGGGCCTGCTGAGGCTGCTGTTGTTGTTGTGGTTGCTGCTGCTGCTGCTGTTGTAAATGCTGCTGTTGTAACTACTGCTGTGGCCTATGAGGAGGTCTTCTAGTCTTGAGAGCGGCGACGTATCGTCTCATTTCATCCCAATCTATTTGATGTTCATCATTCATAGCGTGGATGTAATCTTTGAAATGGAAGCAGTAATCTACTGTGTGTCCTGGCTGCCTGTGGTAGACGCAGTATTTGGAGGTATCAACATTCGGGGGCCACACGGGCCTTTCCCTGGGTAGCACAAGTATGTTTGAGGCCATGAGGGCGTTGAAAATATCCGCTAGAGTTTCTGGCAACGGTGGATAGTAGGCTCTCTTGGGACCGATCGGCCTCCTTTTTTACTGTTGGGGACCATAATTCCCCGGGGGTGGAACTTGGTTGTACTGAAGTGGTGGTTGTTGTTGCTGAGGTTGTGGTTGTTGTTGCTGGGGTTGACGTAATGGAGGCATATTATCCTGGGGTGGATTATTTTGGGGTGGAGGACGAAGAGGGAAAGGACCTGGTTGGAGGGGAAGTCGGAGCATTTGTGGAGGCCTTGGGTTGACTGCATAGTTGGCATTGTTGATCGTGCCCACTTGCTCATTTGTCACGACCCCTTCTGTGGCTCCGCCCGGGACACCAGCGCCTGTCTTTCTAACCACTTTGGGCTTCGGCGACTCAAACATGTTCATAATGGGGGAGTCTTTTAACTGGGTTTGGATGTACCGGGCCCTTTCATAGAGTTCCTCCATTGTAGTAAGTTTATTCATGGCCAAGACGTGTCTGAACTATGGGGTTGCATTAGACACAATCATCTTCACTTGTTCGGGCTCGGAGAGGGTATCCCTTATTCTTTCCGCCAGAGACCTCCATCTATCAGCATAGCGGACAAAATCCTCGTCGGGCTTCATATTTTCGGCCACTAGGTCGATAATGGAGAGTGAGGGACCGACCCTATCCCTATATTTATGCAAGAACCTTCTCTGGACTATTTCAAAATTCTCGGCCTCGCGGGGCTCCAAAGAATAGAACCACTCTAGAGCGGGACCATCCAATGATCTCCGAAAGAGGTATGTCAGGGACCTCTGATCGTTTTGCCAATAGGAGGACTCATACATGAAATCCTTGAGGTGAATGAAGGGGTTGCCGGTACCATTGTATCTGTTGTACGTGGGCATTTCGGAGGGAGGGAGATGAATCACGGGAAGGATTGGCAAAGCAACCTCCGGGGTGGCTTTCACGTCCACCATTCTTCTCAGATTTTGAAACTGCTCGTCCATGCGATTGAACCTATTGAGGAGCGATTGGGCGAGCTCCTCTGGAGGTGAAGGTGGCACTTGCCATTGGGGGAGAAACTGTCTCCCGGAGACTTGAGGGGGAAACCCCGAATGAGAGGGAGCTACCGGACCGCCGACAGTCGGCCCCGGCTGAAGCGGTATGTGGGGAACAACGGGAGTTTGAGATTGTGACGGGAACTGGAATGAGGGTGGTTGTTGGCTCGCTTGTCCTTGAAGCGAGGGAGACTGGATGGCTTGCACCAATGAAGGAGATGGAATGGCCTGCACGGACTCTTGGAGAGGTGCGATGGCCGGAGTTGATTCCTAGGGCGTGGGGGAAACAGATTTCCCCTTCAGAATGGCCTGGAAGGCCCGGAGCTGTTCAGAGGTAAGCTCCGTGTTGGCGAGGACACCCAGTAAGGAAGAGATATCCTATGGTGTGGACGTGTCCCCGGTAATAACTTGCACCTCATGTGAGGGCTCATGAGAAGGACCCGAGTCCATAGCATAGACTCGCGGGTCAGCTGACAAACCACGACTAGGGTGGTTCTCCTCAAAAGACTCGTGAGCCATGCTCACAGTTTTCCCAGAACGTAAAAACATACACTAGCAAGTAGGTAGCAGAGATTATCAAATAAGTGGATGCCTTTACACCCTCTTTTTATGTTTTGATTTTGATGATTTTTTTTTGTGTTTTTAGCGAGATCCGAAGTTCACACAAAATAGGGACCCTAGTTTATTTTTGTTTCACCGCCGTGTCAGCTAGGGTCTCTCGTCTCACCACGAATGGGATGACTAACTCCGGGGAACTTCAATGGTACAACCAGCCCAGTGAACGAAGAGGAGATTCTTCGATGTCGGGGACTTACGGAGGTCCCAGTAGAGGAGATTCTAGTCCGTTGAGAGGAATTCTCAAACGGAGAGTCCTTCCTTCACCGGGAAAGGGTGATCCTTAGAAAAAATGAAAAAGGATATAAAAAGAGGGATGGATGTATGCAATGGAACGCTGACAGAGATATAGAGTAAGAAAATAACAGAAATAACAAACATATAATGAACACCCAACCAATCATAACTGAAAGTGCTGCCGTGAGCACAATGGGGGCGCGCGAGGGCGCCAAGGTGGAGAGGCACAGACGGTGCCGAACTTGCAAGGGTAGCCAAAAGGAAGCAGTAGATGTCCCACCGTGATCGCCAATCTGTGAGCGACGTCACGCGGTTCGAGGAGCGAAGAAGACGCGGAGCGCGCGGGCTCCTCTTTGTTTTGCTGCAACACAGAAATAAGAGAAAAGAGAAGGGGCCACCACGAGAGATTACTCCGGCGGGGCGAGCGGGACAAATGTAATATAGCAAGATATGGGGGTTAAACGGCCATAGCGGGAAGTGACTCGCCGCGGCCTCGGGGGGACGTGAATGGTGCAGAAATCAAATAGCAAGAATTGAAACGGCCATTGGGGAAGTGACTCGCCGCGGCCTCGAGAATATGAGCATATAAGAATATAACAGAATATAAGGAGAATATAAAGAACGGGAATTTAAACGGACATTGGGGAAGTGACTCACCGCGGCCTCGAGAATATGAATAGATAAGAATATAACAAAATATAAAGAGATTATAAGAACGAGAATTTAAACGGCCATTGGGGAAGTGACTCGCCGCGGCCTCGAGAATATGAATAGATAAGAATATAACAATATATAAAGAGAATATAAGAACGGGAATTTAAACGGCCATTGGGGAAGTGACTCGCCGCGGCCTCGAGAATATGAGCAGATAAGAATATGACAGAATATAAAGAGAATATAAGAACAGGAATTTAAACGGCCATTGGGGAAGTGACTCGCCGTGGCCTCGAGAATATGAGCAGATAAGAATATAACAGAATATAAAGAGAATATAAGAACGGGAATTTAAACGGCCATTGGGGAAGTGACTCGCCGCGGCCTCGAGAACATGATGTGATCGCCAGGGGCCCAAAGACCCCAAAATAAAGAAAGTGATCGCGCCTACCTCAAGAGCGGGAGATGGCGGGTTGCTTCTTCCTCCCCCTTCGGCCGGCCGACGTAGAGGGCTTTCCTTGCGTACCCTTGTAAAACAACGATAAACAAGTAACGAGTGGATTAAAAATATGAAGGTGTAGTATTCAAATCCTTGCGATAAAAATAACGAAATGATGGAAAGACACACACCTGGTTGGTGTTATCTTTTAAACCCCTCTCGGACTCAAGTAGGAGGAAAATAAGATGATGGATGCAAGAAGTATATAAGAAGAGGCGCCCTTATGAAGGGTGATAGAGGATGCGAGATGATGAATGCAAAAGAACTACGAAGAAAAGGAAAGGATTGGCTTATTGGATGTGCCGATGGCGAAATCCGACGGAGCTCCGGCAGCGTAGGGACGACGTGGAAGCGCGGTGGATGAAGACGACCTTCCTCTCGCGAGCGTGGGCACCCGAGAAGCCGGCAGAACCTCCACCTACAAAAGACCCCACGGGTTAGAAATAACTCCGGCAGCCTCTGGGCTCCGACAACCTATCGGATCTCTTAGAAGCTCCCCCTGAACTGAGGGGGTGGGCCTTTATTTATAGGGCTCCGGATGATGGAGGCGTTCAGGACCTTGGACACCTCTATCAGGGCAAAAATAATATTTTATTCTATTTTTATTCATTTTTTCCGAATATGTTCATGGAGGCGTCCAGGGTCCCGGACGCCTCCATAAGTCCCACCGAACTCCACCGAAAGTCGCACGCGGTTTAACACAACACGTGATTTTGGAGTGGCGACTCGTGATTTAGAAATGGGCGCGTCCAGCCGGCTGGACGTCTCCACAATTTGGATTCTTTCACACACGACAAACCGTCGATCGGTGGACGGGGCCCCGTGAGTGAGTTGATGGAGGCGTCCAGGGGCCTGGACGCCTCCAAGAAAATATATTTTTATTTTTTTTATTTTGTTTTTTATGTCAACTGGCATTTTATATTTTATATTTTTATTTTCATGGAGGTGTCCAGGGGCCTGGACGCCTCCATTAATATATATATTTTTTTCATGCATGTTCTCCGCTTTGTGGGTGGCGGTTCGAGTCTCGGGTTATCGGGCCTTCCCGGTAACCGGTTCCTCGGGTCGTTACAGTTGGTATCAGAGCGTGGTTGTGGACGTACATAGGAATTCAAGATATTGCAGTGATTAGAGTCTATAAGGTCCAGTACAGTCGGCAACTAGCATAGGGTTTCATGCATGTTCTCCGCTTTGTTTCTCGCTTGAGAGCTTGAGTGCGCTGTGTGGCGCGGTGCGGGTGGTTGTTGTTCCCGACTTTCGTGTCGGTGTGGGGTCTGCGGATCGAGGTCGAGAGCTTTCTCCCTTGGGTGGTGGCCCTGATTGTGTTGTGTTGGGCAGAGGTTGCCGACGGGTGTGTTGCTGTGGTGTTGCGTTCGAGGTGTTTTCGGCGAGGTCAGGTGGCTGGTGCGGAGTGTTTGTGGTTAAGTGGCCGTAAACGTGCTCTGAGGGAGCTGTTCTTGCGTTTGGCCACTCTGGCGTTGGTTTTGTCCAGCCCCTGAGGCGCTGAGGTTGTGGTTTGAGGTGTTGGAGCGGGTGCTCTGGTCGAGGATTGTGCTCGGGTGAGCGGAAGGTTTTCTGTTGAGCTGCTGATTTGTCGAGCCCGATGTCCTTGTCATGCTCTATCTATGGCGTCAGAAGTGACGTGTCGGTCCTGGTTATTCTTGCGAGTTTCGAGGTAGGATTGGGCTGTGGTGTCCCAGTAAGTTCTCGCTCCTGCGCTTCTGTGTGCGAATGGGTTGTGTTCGCCCAGGATTTGGCTCGAGATGAGAATGTTTCGTGGCGAGTTCGGGGATCGAGGATGAGCATTGACGATTGTTGATTATGGCTCGTATTGTGGCTCTTGGTGTGGCGTGTTACGAATCGAGGAATTACAGTGGTGGTGCATCGAGAGATGTTGTGATCGTGGTCCGACTGGACACTTGGTAAGTGTTGTCGGAGGAGCTGACCTGACGGAAGTGATGGTTTTCTTGGTGCTGGAAGGTGATGTTCCCAGCATGCGCGAGGCTCGAGGTCAGGTCGAGTGCGGAGTTTTCCTTCCATTGGTCGGAAGTGTATTGAGTTCTTCCCTTTGGTTGGAAGAGATCCAAGTTGTTAAGGTTCGTCGTCTTGCACTGTGTGTCTGGATTGGTTGGCCTTCATGCGCCATGAAATCCGTGCGAGACGCATCCCGTGTTTTGGCAAAGTGGTTGCCTGTAAGAAGCGTTGCCCGTTCCCTGATGTGTAAGGGTGTTGGTGCTGTTCCGGAAGGATGAGTGCCACCTGGGCGGTGTTTTTGAGATTTGCGGTTGGTGTTGTGGTTCCCGATGTGCGGAGGATCGGAGTCTGCAGGGTTGCAGATGGTTGTCGGGATGGTGGATCCCGAGTTGGCGTTGTGGTGGTTGTGTGTGTGGATCAGAGTGCGCGGATCGTGGCGTTGGTGGCTACGGGCGGATTTCTTGAGAACGAGTAGAGCAGCGGAGGATTGGTTCATCAGTGTGTGTGGTCTCCGACGGCGTGAGACGTGTTGTTGCCATGCCGTTGCTTGAGATCTTGTCGTTCATGGCACTGGCAGGTGGAGAGTTGGGGAAATATGCTGGCGAGATTGCCGCATGAGTACCATGTTCTGGCGTTGGAGGTTGCGTTCGCGGATGAGATCATGTTTTGGAGAAGTGTGTCGTAGATTGTAAGAGGTTATGTGTCCCGTGGCTCTGTGATAAGAGCGGGAGTCGGGATTGGCAGGCGTCCTCTTGGGTTAATTGCGCTGGAGGTTTCGATGAGATAGGATTCGATGAGACAGGACGGTGGTTGATGCCTGTGTGTGGAGGTCTCTGATGAGACGTTGGCGTTGGGTATTGATCCTCAGTCTGCGGCCAGCAAGGGAGGATTCCCCGTAAGTCTGAGTCGAGTGACGTGAGGACGAGGGGAGATGGTGTCATTGGGTCTCGTTGTGCTCCCCTGAGAGGGTAGAGTTGGCGTGAGGTTCGAGATTGGAGGTGGTGTTGGTCTGTACGTGAGTCAGCAGATGGCCTGTCATGAGTTGGATCGTGCCTGCTGGGCCGGTGGAGGTTTCCCGTTGGTGAATGTTTGGTGACCAGTGGATGGTCTTTCATAGATAGAAGATGCTGGTTGTAGGGGCTCGAGAATGGAGAGAGCCGCGTGCCAGCGAGGCCTTTTGGTGGTCGTTTCTGAGGTGTGTTTTCCCAGATGGGATCTGAGCTTTGTCGAAGTTTGAGTTCTGACAGAGTTGGTACCGTGCTGTCGTTGGCATTTGGCTTGCCTGGGGTGAGCTGGTGGAAGCTTAGTGATTGGTTGCCCCTGGTGCAGGGTGTGAGATCGGTCAACGGGTTGAGAAGCTGGCGTTTGGTTGGTCCGCCGAGCATGGGCGTTGACCGGTGGACTGGTTCTTGTGGCGAGGATTGCGTTCCCTCGGTGATCGAGAGGGTGGCAGCGATGCCGTGAGTGGTTTCCGTTGTGTCTGAGGTGACGCCAGACTTGTGCCCTTGGGTTGTGCCTGCTCTGGTGGCCGATGTGTGTGCAGTGCGCAGAGAATGGCGTCGTTCGTGACTATGGTCTGGCCGTAACCCTCATGATAGGTGCTTTCATGAGAATCGAGGTTTTTCTTGTGCTGGGGCCCTGGCAGCGTTGTCAGTTGGCCGAGGCGTTCTTCCCCTGTGGCTCGGTGCTAGTCCTGAATTTCGAGGATGAAATTTCTTTAAGGGGGGAGGGCTGTGATGCCCTGGATTTTTTGGATCCTTGTTCATGGGTCCCGGATCTGATTTCTCAGAGTGTCTGACTCTGTTGTGTTCAAAATTTCATTTCAGACATCTTTCGTGTTCGGATCGGCGCGATCCGGAGTTGTTTCGGAGGCCCAGAAGCATTCCGCGGCCTTTTCGCGTGTGTTTTCCGATTCCCGATGTGTGTTTCGGTAATTCTTTCGGAACCTCGTAGCGGGTGAACCGGGCCGTTCACTAGGGCGTGAGTGGTACCGTTGTGATCGGTGCGTTCCGAGGATTGAGGAAACGTGATTTTCCTATTTTTGCTATTTTTCAAAATTTCTAGATTTTCCTATATATTTAACCCTTTTTCTTTCTCCCCTCTCATTTCTCTCTTCTCTCCCTCTCTCTTCTCACGCTCTCTCCTCTCTCCCTCTCTCTCCGGCGGCCGATGGGGTGGAGCGTGGGCGAGGTGGGGACGGCGCGGGCGAGGCGCGGGCGAGGATGGGTGAGGATTGAGGTGGTGGAGGCGCGGTGAAGCTCGGCCGTGGATTCGCGGAACGGCGAGGCTTCAACGGTATTTTCTTCGTGGATCAGTGTCCACGGTGCGTCGAATCTTCGGTGGAGGTAGGGAGATGGACCCGCAACCCGCGTACTTCATTTCCTGCAATATTTGTAGGCCGTGGTGAGCTGAGCGGGCTTGTTTGGGTGTTTTGGGGAAAATACATGTTTTTGGGGTGTGAGCCGGATCTCTCGTTTTACCGTGTTTCTGGGCAATCCAAGGGTTTAGATGCTTGCCTAGGGGCTTGGGGATGGTTTCCCCTTTTGTTTCCCCTTCACCTGGGGGTGGACGGGGCGTGGAATGGTTTTTCTCGCGGTTTCCATCATTTTCGGGCGTGGACTGAGAACGCGCTAGTCTCAGGTAGCGCGTTCTTGAAGGTCGCGCTGCCCCGATAGAGCGCGTTCATCAGGGAAGATGAACAGTTTGGCGGTTCCCGTCGCGCTATAGGGCCCTAGCGCATTCAGGGTTGTCGCGCTATAGGATCATAGCGCGACCTGGTCTGGTCGCGCTATGGACCTGTAGCGCGTTCATGTCGAACGCGCTATGGTCCTGTAGCGCGTTCTGTTTGAACGAGCTATGGACCTATAGCGCGTTCTGTTTGAACGCGCTATGGACCTATAGCGCGTTCTTGGAGGTGACCAGCTGGGCTGCCCGGGGCGGGCGGTCTGCGGCTGATTGTGCTCCCCTTGGGCCGTGTGTGTCCCAGACACCCCGTGGAGTTCCGTGACCGTGTCTTGGGTGTTCGGAGATTCCGTGTTACCTCGATTAGCGTGCCCATCGGTTTAAGGGTCCGGGTGACCTTCTAGCGTTCCGATTGTGTTATGTTGGTCTCCGGTTGACCCGGTTGTGACCCAGTGGTCGACCTTTGGCCTCGTGAGTGTCCCGGACACCCCGTGGGTTTCGTTACCATGTTTAGGGGTGTCTGGAGGTACCGTGTTATCTCGATAGGCGTGCCCATGGGCTTGGTGGGTCCGAGTGACCCCAGGTGTTTCGGGCTTCCGTGTTCTTGCTAGATCGAGTCACCGTGTATCGGTGTGAGTGCGGTGAGGTTTCCCCGCAAGTCGTGGCTTCTCTGGAAGGTGGCTTTCGAGTGGGCCAAGCGTGTGGCCTTGAACGGTGAGTCCAGTCTCCCAGCCTGGGGCTGGAGGTTTCTTAAGTTCCCTCCTCAAGGGATGGGTCTCGGCGGTTGTGAACTGCCTCGTGAGTTATCACATTGTGGTTTTGGACCTAAGGAAGATTGATGGCTCAGTGCTGTCGTGTGCAACGGTCTTGACCCCGAGTCTTGTGACTCAAAGGCCGTTGGGTTTCGTAGGTCTAGTGGACCATCTAGAGTCTGGTGGCGTCGTGCCACCTGTTACTCCATGTTACTCGCAATGGGCGCGTGCGTGGTTTTCTGTGACACGTCCACTAGTCGTAGCCTTCTTACAGCACGTGTGTGCTGACCCACCTGGGAGTGGTGGAGCGGCTGACCCGAGAGAGATGGTGAGTAGGCTGGTTACCGTAGGGCCCCCACGTACAGCTGAGTCCGGGCGTAGGGGGAATTACTAGCTAGAGGACAGGCCTAGGGCATATGGTCTGAGTGTGCACACGAGGTTGGGGGCGTCGGACGGCGCCGGCAGGCGCGACCCCAACTAATCCTTGTTCTGTGGTACTGGTTACTGAGGGTGTCTGAGTCTCCGCCCGTGGCGTTGTAGCTAGACACTTGTGACGCGGTGTAAGACGTCAGGGGATGCATCCGGTCGTTCTTATAGTGGGTGGTGCTTCCGTCACGTGACGTGAGTTGTCGTGTATCAGGTTCTGTTTCCATCCGCGAGACGGAACTTCGTGAGTGGTTTTGGGAGTGTTCTCGGAGTCGAGGTCTGGGGTTTTCGGTGAGCGTCACCGAGGGCCTTTCTCCAGACAGTGTTGTGTTCACGATGGTGAGGTCGTGACCGTGTTCCCTGACCGTGTGGTTTTGGCCGGGCCCTTTTCGTGAGGGCAGGCCTCTGCTACGGAGGTATCGTGGTGTTTTCCTAGTAGCGTGGCTAGGGCGGTTCGTGTCTGGTGGTCCCCGATCGTGGAATCGGGTGGTCGGGTGTGTGGCTTGGTTGTCCCCCGACGGGAGACTAGGTTGTGTTTTCTGATACAGTAGGAGTAGCTGTAGAGCTGAGGTTTTGCCGGCCACCGTAGTTACTTTCCTGCTTTCGTAGTTACTACTTTTTGTGCTGCCGTTGTTCTCAGTTGGGGTTCCACGGGATCCCTACTGGGCCAGTGACAGGAGGCTCACCCCTGCGTTTCTGGTGCGGCGGTTCTTCCTCGAGGTTTGAGGGTGCTGTACGGAGGTTCTTAGTTGCCAGCTTGCCGGGTCGAGTGTTCACTTGGCATGTGGTACGTTTTACTGCTTTGGACTGTACTTTCTGTTGGACTAGACTCTATTGTAGTTGTTCATTTATTTCTGTTAATTGTTGAGTTGTCCTGCCTTATTTCCTATTTCTTTGTACCTCCACACTCCTTTTTTAGCCCTTCCAAGCCCTCCCGGCTCGTGGGCGGCGGTTCGAGTCTCGGGTTATCGGGCCTTCCCGGTAACCGGATCCTCGGGTCGTTACAGTTATGGAGAAGGATGACTTAGCACCTTTTGAGGACCTTGAGGACATGGAACTCCTCCCCCTTGGTAATCCATTTTATGATCCCTACGATCCATTCCAATGGGAGTCAAGGAACCCGTGTGACCCAACCACCTTATCCACCACCCACCTTTCCCTACCCCAAACCACCATGTTTGATCCAATCCACCCCATCCTAGACCAAGGTTACACCATGGGACCCATGACTATGGGCGATATACACCTAGGGATCGAGGAAATGCCCCACTTCATGATATCCACCTTCTTAGACCCCTTTGACCCATTCCAATAGAAGTTCAAAAGCCCACACATAGGAAACATCTTTGGCACAAAAATGCATGAGTCTTGGCGTACAAAACCACTTGGCATGATTCATAAGTCGGGTACATTCATTCATCTCACCCACATGTCAAGTAGGAAACATGAGGGGTCTATATTTGGATGTAATGGCCCACCTTCATTCATCATGGGTCTTAAGCATGTCAAAGGCATCTATGGATGTCCGGGTCTCCCGATATTTACCACCACTATGCATGACAGATTCACCTACGGGTGCCCCGGCCCTCCTAGGTCCATCAAGGTTTACATAGCCGCATTGCATGATAGGTCCACTTATGGTTGCCCCGGTCCCCTTTTGCATACCACACACTTCCCACCCACACCGTACCATAGCTCATGGCATACTCATTCAAGCAAGCATCCAGCAACGGGCGGTGAGGTTCATAATGCGCGGGCAAAAACTCACGAGTGCCACTTTGGATTCCAAGTAGGCAACCTTACAATGGTGGCTTTGGAATGGCTCTACCTTAAGGTCACCTCCAAATCGAGGGCACGAGGACTTGGACCTTCCATATTTCGAGTGGCTTTGGCAACCTGGCTTACGGGTTGGATTTATCAATGGGATTTTGGGATATACCCCACTTTTCATGTGGCGGATCTAGCACCCTCTAAGAGCACCGCGGTGGATCCCAGTGAGCACCTTGAGCCTACCCCCACCTTTGTGAGTGACACCCTCGGAGAGCCTCCTCATATCAGCTTGAGAGTCCGACGTGTGCACACGGAGGCAATACTAGGCAAGCAGGGTACCATCGCCAACAAGAGGGTGTGCCCGAGCCACCTTGAGAGGATGAAGAGCAGTCCCCCGACTAAGGACGCGAGGTTGAGTTTGGAGGTTGTGGCTCGCCCGGAGTTGCATTGGAGGACCTCTTCCCCGGCGGACCCATGCTTGACGGAGTCGAGTTCTTCGCATCCTGGGGGTATGATGGGGGCATCTCTCATCCTTCACATTTTTTCCACAGCTCCGATTGTTCAGCGACATGGTTCCATTGTGTCCATCACATTTTTCTGAGTCGAGTCATGTAATTTTCTTATTTTATTTGAGTCATATTATGTAATTTTTCTTTTATTTGAGTCTTGTACCTAGGTTAATGAGTCATTTACCTAGGTTAAGTGTCATTAGGGTGATTAAGTTGCTTATTGGGCCCAATTCTGTGGGCTAGGCCCAAGGGTGCCCCTACCCCCTTGGTTATTTGTCATTGTGTCAAGAGTTAGGGGCTTTTTGTAAAATGTGGGTTGCCTATATATAGGACCCCCATATCCCCATTTGAAGTTAATCAATGAATGAATGAAAATTTGAATTCTCTAGTGTCCAACTTAAATCTTCTTCTTTTGGTGAGAAGCCAATTGAGTGGGTGAGAAGCCCCCACCCCCCTCTCTCTCTACCCCTCTCTCTAGAAAGTCATTTTCTCTCTCCCCCACTTTCTCTCTCTAAAACCTGCGCCCCTTTCTCTTTCCTCCCCTCCCAACCACCTTTCTCTCTCCTCCCCTCATCCATTAAGGTCATTCAAACTACCCCCAACCTTCATTACTCCACCCCTAGTCCCAAGAGACCCTCCACCAATCCATACTCCACCACCCAACCACCAACTACCCAATCCCCTTCCCTAAGCACCCTCTCATCTCCCAAGGGAGACTTCTGCTGTAATATCCCGGACCTTTCGGATCCTTCTTCATGGGTCCCGGATCTAGTTTTCGGAGTGTCCGGCTCCGTTGTGTCCGAAATTTCGTTTCGGACATCTTTCGTGTTCGGATCGGCGCGATCCGGAGTCGTTTCGGAGGCCCGGAGGCGTTCCGCGGCTTTTTCCGCGTGTGTTTTCCGATTTCCGGTGTGTGTTTCGGCTTTTTCTTCGGACGCTCGCTGCGGGCGAACCGGGCAGTTCCCCGAGGCACGAGTGGTACCGTTGCGATCGGTGCGTTCCGAGGATTCCGGAAATGTATTTTTCTAATTTTTGGTATTTTTCCGAAAAATCGGATTTTCTATATATTCCCATTTTCTTTTCTTTTCTTTTTTCTTCTTTTCTCTTTTCTTCTTCCTCCTTCCTCCTCCACCGTGTCTCCCTCCCTCTCCCTCTCTTCCTCCCGGTTGGCCACGGCGAGCTCCCCTCCGGCTGCAGACGGCGGCGGGGCGACGGCGCGGTGACGTGGGCGGCGGCGAGGCGATCGTGCGGGCATACGGCGAGCGTGGGAGGCGTGGAGAGGCGAGATTCTAGCGGCGTTCTTCGCGACTTCGAGCTCGGATCGGAGCGTTTCGTCGCGGACCGGAGGTAGGGTGACGTTCCTTAGCCTCATGTCTTCCTTCCCCGTGAGTTTCAGCTCGAGACGAGGTCGAGAGGGGTTTATTTTGAGCCGGGAAGGGTCGATCATGCCGCGGGGTGAGTTCGTCCGATCCATCGTTTTGAGCCCCGATTTCACGGTTTAAGGGCGTAGGAGCATGCTAGGGGGCTTGGGGGTTCTTCTCTCGCCATTTCCCCCTCCGTGGGGTTTGTTTTGAGGCCGATTGGGCGATTCCGGTGAGGTTCGCCATTTTCTCGCCGGTGAGCGATGTGCGGTCGAACCAGTGGCCGCACAACCCCTATGCGGTTCCGTTCGGACCGTTCATCGGCTCGGCGCGCTTTGGGTGAGGCTTGGCGCGCAGTGGGCTTGGGCGGTCTATCGTGGGACCGCATATCCTAATGTGCGGCCCCACAGCTACCGCCCAACCCCAAGGGTTTTGACCGTTGGTTGTGACCGTTGTGCAGTGCTCTGGGATGTGCGGCCAGGAGCTGACCGCATAACCCCTTGCACGGCCAGGTGCTGGCCGTACATCCCCTAGCGCTATGGTTGGATGTGCGGTCTGGCCCTGACCGCACAACACCTGAACGGCTAAGCCGTAGCCGCCCTTCCCCAAGTGCGGCTAAGGACTAACCGTCCAGGCTTTTTACCGTTGGGAGACGAGCGGCCAGGAGGTGACCGTTCCTCACCCACGTGCGGTCAAGAGTTGGCCGCACATCTGTTTGAACGGTCCTGTGTTGGCCGTTTATCTGTCGTTTGGACCCTGGGTGGAACGGTCCTGATATGACCGTTCTAATCCTTGTGCGGTCCCTGTGTGACCGTACTTCCGTGGGCGGCCCAGTGACCGTTCAAGGGTACGGGTTGCGTCGGTGTGTCTCTCGTCGTACAGAGTGTACCGGGAGATGTTGTTGTCAGCTGGTCACCGTGCGTCGGTGTTGGTACAAGGAGCGTTCCTCGTACCTGCAGTTGCACCGTTGTTTTCCGAGACTTGAGAGTCTACTCCTTCTGTGACCCTCCACTAGTCGTAGCCTACTAGTACGCGTGTGCTAGTCGCACCAGGGAGTGGTGTACGGGCTGACCTTTAGAGACGGTTTGTGGACCGGTTACCGTTGGGCCCCACGTCTTGCAGCCAGAGTCCGGCTGAGGGGAAAACCGGTCAGAGGGCCAGACCAGGGACGCGCGGTCTGTGTGTGCACACGTGGTTGGGGGCGGTTGGACCCACGTCGACGGGCGTGACCCCAGCTAGTCACTTGTTGTGGTTACTTGTACGGTGTTTGCGCCTCGGGTAGGACCTACCATGTCAGGCGGTTCACCTGCGGTGCGGTGTAAGACGTCAGGGGACGCTACCGGCTGTGCTTCTAGTGGGTGGTACTCCTGTCGAGTACGGAGTGTCAGACTGTCAGTCGTGTGTTTCCGACCTTCGGGTTTTGACGGTTCGACCGTTGAGTTTCGGTCTTCTCGTACCGTGGCACGTGTGTCGGTTTGCGTGCCGTTAGGGTCTAGTTCTGTAGAGTACAGGGCTTTCCTTTCCGAGGTACCTTCCTACCGCTAGGGTAGTGGTTTCTCGTTTTACGAGGTAGGGTTCGAGTGATCCCTACTGAGTCTTGTTCCGAGACTCATTCCCTGCGTGTTTTCACCGTGTTTCAGGTGAGGCGCCACCTTCGGGGAGCGTGTCAGGAGCGCAGCGGAAGCGTGGTGCGGGTGCCCAGAGGTAGTGCCAGAGGTCAGAGCCGGGGGATGCCCCGTGTAGCTGTACTTTTCTTTCTTGTCACTGTACTAGTCGTGGACTACTGTTGCTGTTGTTGTTATTTTATTGTGGACCATGTAAAATGTTAATTCATTTCCTGCTTAATATCATAACTGTTTAATTTCTGCAATTATTTGTGATGCTTGTGTAGTTTCCACACCATCCTTTTAACCCTTCCGAGTCTTCGGGCTCGTGGGTGGCGGTGCGAGTCTCGGGTTATCGGGCCTTCCCGGTAATCGGATTCTCGGGTCGTTACAGCTGGTATCAGAGCGCGGTTGTGGAATTACATGAGAATCATAGGTAATTGTATTGGTCCACTAGTCCATGACGATGATGTACAGGTGACGCTGGCATTGGGCACCGCGTGTTTTATTCTGACCTTCCGTTTCTGTGTTTTCTGTCTTGTGCTTAAGGAGCGAGGATGGCGCCGAGGAGGAGTTCTCGCTCTCAGCAGGGGCAGTCGGCTGGAGGTCAGGAGATCCAGCAGGGGGTCCAGAGGGACCAGGAGGAGCATAGCAGAGTTCCGGGAGCTACCGAGGCCGCGGATGCTGCGAGGGCTCCGGGGGCCGAGGGTTTTCTCCGTGGCATGTACCATCTCATGGCTCAGCAGTTCGGCGGAGAGGCCGGTGAGGGCTCGTCAGTCAGGGGTGGGCCAGGCCGAGCAGTGAGGGATTTCATGCAGTTCATCCACCTTACTTTAGCGGCCAGGCAGACCCTGATGCGGCTCGTGATTGGCTTGATGAGATGGAGCGGGTGTTCAGTTCTGCAAAGAGTGCTGTCGAGGACAGAGTGGTGTTGGCCTACAACCAGTTGCAGGGTACGGCTCGGAGGTGGTGGTCTTCCGAGTGGAAGACGTCCTTTCAGCTTCGTCCGCTTGAGCAGATCGAGTGGGATGACTTTGTCAGTGCTTTCGAGCGTACGTACTGTCCAGATATTGTTGCTACGCAGCGGATGCGGGAGTTTCTGGAGCTGGTGCAGGGTGACATGTCCGTGTTGCAGTACAGGGCCCGATTTGTCGAGCTGGGTCGGTACGCACCTCATATCATGGAGCATGAGAGGGTGAGGACGACGCAGTTTGTGCAGGGCTTGAGGCTGGAGCTGAGGCACCATCTGATCGCGAATGGGGCCACTGATCTCGAGACGGCGTCTCGTGTTGCGATTTCCTTGGAGATGGATATGCAGAGGACTCGAGGACCGATCAGCCAGGGGCAGTCTGTGTCAGGTCGCAGCCAGCAGTCGGCTACTCAGCAGCAGGGTTTCTTTCAGTCTGCGTCGGGTGGTTCAGGAGTACCGGCATCGGCAGCTTCGGTGACAGGATCTGCGTCCTTTGGCACGAAGGTCAAAAAGTTCTTCAAGAGAGGGTTCGGCAAGAAGAAGTCCAGGGATCAGGGGCAGGCTTCATCGGGCAGTGTGCAGCAGCCGTTTCCTTTGCAGCGACAGGGATCGGTGGGTGGATCGCGAGGACCTTGTCCACGGTGTAGTGGGACCCACCCAGGCAGGCAGTGCACGGCGCCGATCATCTGTTTTCGGTGTGACCAGCCAGGGCACATGGCGCGTGACTGTCCTCAGAGGCCGCCGCAGCAGCAGGTTCCCAGCAGCAGCAGCAGCAGGGACAGTATCCGCCGCTACCCAGGTCAGCTAGTGTGGGAGGCAGGCAGAGAGCTCGTGGCCAGATCACGCACTTGACCAGGGCAGAGGCAGTAGCGTCGCAGCTCGTGGAAGGTACCGTTCAGATTTTGGGTTGTGCGGCTCGGGTTTTATTTGATTCTGGCGCGTCTCATTCGTTCATTTCGGAGGATTTCGCGTCGAGCGTCGAGGAGCCGGTGACCCAGTTGTCCTGTGATTTGGCTGTGGAGTTGCCTTCGGGTGACTTTATGGTCACTCCGTATTGCTTCGACCAGGTTCCGGTGTGGATCGATGGGCGGAGTATGCCAGGCAGGTTGTATGCGTTGCAGCTTTGGGATTACGACGTGATTCTAGGCATGGATTGGCTCGAGACTCATGGAGCGGTGGTGGATTGTGGGATGAAGAGGGTCTACTTCCAACATCCGAGCAAGAGGACCTTCTATTTCCAAGGTATCCGTTCCGCCTCTTCTCGATTTCTTATCTCTGCTATTCGAGCCCGTCGATTGCTTGATTCAGGTTGTCAGGGTTTTCTCGCGTCTGTGGTTGTGTCTGACCGGATGGAGCCGAATGTCGAGGACATTGCGGTGGTGTGCGAGTTTCCCGATGTTTTTCCTGAGGAGTTGCCTGGATTACCTCCCCAGCGGGAGATCGATTTCGTGATCGAGGTTGTACCTGGTACGGGACCTTTGGCGAAGGCTCCCTACCGTATGGCCCCCGCGGAGTTGAGGGAGTTGAGGGCGCAGTTGCAGGAACTGTTGGCCAAGGGGTACATTCGTCCGAGCTTTTCCCCTTGGGGTGCGCCCGTGTTGTTCGTGAAGAAGAAGGACGGTAGTCTGCGGCTATGCATTGACTATCGGCAGCTGAATGAAGTGACCATTAAGAACAAGTATCCGTTGCCGCGGATTGATGATTTGTTCGACCAGCTTCAGTCTGCGCGAGTGTTCTCGCGGATTGATTTGCGGTCCGGTTACTATCAGCTGAGAATTCGCGAGTCCGATGTGGAGAAGACTGCGTTCAGTACGAGGTACGGGCATTATGAGTTTCTGGTGATGCCGTTTGGGCTCACCAATGCCCCAGCAGCCTTCATGGACTTGATGCAGAGGGTGTTCCACCCGTATTTGGACCAGTTCGTGGTCATTTTCGTGGATGACATCCTTGTTTATTCGCGGTCTGCTGAGGAGCATGCGTACCATTTGGGTGTGGTGCTGCAGACGTTGCGAGATCACCAGTTGTTTGCGAAGCTCAGCAAGTGCGAGTTTTGGCTCAGCGAGGTGCACTTTCTGGGGCACGTGATTTCTGGTGATGGTATTTCCGTGGATCCCGCCAAGGTCGAGGCTGTGATGCAATGGCCGAGGCCGAGGTCGGTGACGGAGATCCGGAGTTTCTTGGGGCTTGCGGGTTATTATCGCCGGTTTATCCAGGATTTTTCCCGCATTGCGACCCCGATGACGAGGCTCACGCGGAAGGATGTGCCTTTCGTCTGGTCCGAGGAGTGTGAGCAGAGCTTTAGGGAACTGAAGAGATTGCTCACCTCGGCTCCGGTGTTGGTTTTGCCTTCTGGATCGGGAGGTTTTGTGGTGTGTACAGATGCTTCCGGCGTCGGATTGGGTGCTGTTCTGATGCAGCATGGTAGAGTGGTGGCTTATGCATCTCGGCAGCTAAAGCCCCATGAGGAGAACTACCCTACCCATGACCTTGAGTTGGCGGCAGTGATCTTCGCGCTGAAGATCTGGAGGCATTATCTGTACGGTGAGAAGTTCGAGGTGTTCACTGACCATCAGAGTTTGAGGTATGTGTTCTCGCAGAGAGATCTGAACCTCAGACAGAGGCGTTGGATGGAGTTCATGAAGGACTATGACTTCACCCTGTCTTATCAGCCGGGCAGGATGAATGTCGTCGCCGATGCCTTGAGTAGGAAGGTTGCGGTCAGTACCTTGATGCTGAGGAAGTGGAGGCTCTGGGAACAGGTGCCCGAAGTATCTTTCAGGCTCAAGATTCCCCAGGAGCCAGGGTTGGCAGTGCTTGCGAGTCTGACTGTCACTCCTGCTATTCGTCGTCAGGTGACAGAGGCTCAGCATGCGGACCCTGAGTTGCCCCGGATTCTTGCGATGGCTGATGTGGAGCTCGGCGAGGACGGTGCTGCGAGGTTTCGTGGCAGGCTGTACGTCCCAGCGGAGGAGCAGGTTCGTCGTGCGGTGTTACGCGAGGCTCATGGGAGCAGGTACACTGTGCACCCGGGTGCGACGAAGATGTATCGGAACTTGCGGAGGCAGTTCTGGTGGCCTGGCATGAAGAGAGATGTGGCCGAGTTTGTGGCCAGGTGCCTGATCTGTCAGCAGGTGAAGGCGGAGCATCAGCGACCAGGCGGTACTCTCCAGCCCTTGGATGTTCCTGCTTGGAAGTGGGACCATGTGACCACGGATTTTGTGGTGGGGTTGCCCAGAACCCCGACTGGGCAGGACAGTATTTGGTTGCTGGTGGATCGGCTGACGAAGGTGACGCGGTTGCTACCGGTCAAAGTCAGCTGGAGCGTGCCTAAGTTGGCTCGTCTTTATGTGGAGCGGATCGTGCCGTTGCATGGGGTTCCCATTTCGATCGTGTCGGATCGGG
The DNA here is from genome assembly GCA_022559845.1 of Amorphophallus konjac. NCBI lineage: Eukaryota > Viridiplantae > Streptophyta > Magnoliopsida > Alismatales > Araceae > Amorphophallus > Amorphophallus konjac. The sequence goes on from CM040126.1 coordinate 78,575,263, forward strand.
ATCCGCGCTTCACTTCTGGATTCTGGAGGAGTTTCCAGCGAGCTCTTGGCACGGAGTTGGCATTTAGCTCGGCGTATCATCCACAGTCAGATGGTCAGTCTGAGAGGACCATTCAGACTTTGGAGGACATGCTGAGATCCTGCTGCCTGGAGTGGCAGGGGAGTTGGATTCATCACCTACCGTTAGTGGAGTTTGCCTATAACAACAGCTTTCATTCGAGCATCGGCATGGCTCCTTATGAGGCATTGTATGGGCGTCCTTGTCGGACTCCACTTGATTGGTTTGAGGTGGGTGAGCGTGTTTTGACGGGACCGGAATTGGTGCAGCAATGTGTGGATGTTGTGCACCTGGTTCGTCAGAACATGTTGGCGGCCCAGAGTCGGCAGAAGAGCTATGCTGACCGTAGGCGGCAGCCCCTCGAGTTCGCCGTGGGCGATCATGTGTTCTTGAGAGTTTCTCCGATGAAGGGGGTGATGCGGTTTGGACGGCGTGGGAAGCTGAGTCCCCGCTATATTGGTCCTTTCGCGATTGTGGAGCGCATCGGTGAGGTTGCTTACCGGTTGCAGTTACCCTCTGAGTTGGCGTCGGTGCATGACGTGTTCCACGTCTCTATGTTGCGGAAGTATATGCCCGATGACTCTCATGTGCTCGAGTTTTCCGTTTGGCCTGAGGTGACTCCAGATCTTTCTCTCCCAGAGTTTCCGATCCGCGTGGAGGATAGGCGAGAGCAGCGCCTGCGGAACAAGGTCATTCCCTTGGTCAAGGTCGTGTGGCAACGACACTCTGGTGGTGAGGCTTCGTGGGAACGTGAGGACGAGATGCGTCAGCAGTTCCCGTATCTGTTTGAGTGAGTCTTCCTCTTCTTTCCCCTTGGGTTGTTCTCAATTTCGAGGACGAAATTCCTTAAGGGGGGAGGGCTGTAATATCCCGGACCTTTCGGATCCTTCTTCATGGGTCCCGGATCTAGTTTTCGGAGTGTCCGGCTCCGTTGTGTCCGAAATTTCGTTTCGGACATCTTTCGTGTTCGGATCGGCGCGATCCGGAGTCGTTTCGGAGGCCCGGAGGCGTTCCGCGGCTTTTTCCGCGTGTGTTTTCCGATTTCCGGTGTGTGTTTCGGCTTTTTCTTCGGACGCTCGCTGCGGGCGAACCGGGCAGTTCCCCGAGGCACGAGTGGTACCGTTGCGATCGGTGCGTTCCGAGGATTCCGGAAATGTATTTTTCTAATTTTCGGTATTTTTCCGAAAAATCGGATTTTCTATATATTCCCATTTTCTTTTCTTTTCTTTTTTCTTCTTTTCTCTTCTTCTTCTTCCTCCTTCCTCCTCCACCGTGTCTCCCTCCCTCTCCCTCTCTTCCTCCCGGTTGGCCACGGCGAGCTCCCCTCCGGCTGCAGACGGCGGCGGGGCGACGGCGCGGTGACGTGGGCGGCGGCGAGGCGATCGTGCGGGCATACGGCGAGCGTGGGAGGCGTGGAGAGGCGAGATTCTAGCGGCGTTCTTCGCGACTTCGAGCTCGGATCGGAGCGTTTCGTCGCGGACCGGAGGTAGGGTGACGTTCCTTAGCCTCATGTCTTCCTTCCCCGTGAGTTTCAGCTCGAGACGAGGTCGAGAGGGGTTTATTTTGAGCCGGGAAGGGTCGATCATGCCGCGGGGTGAGTTCGTCCGATCCATCGTTTTGAGCCCCGATTTCACGGTTTAAGGGCGTAGGAGCATGCTAGGGGGCTTGGGGGTTCTTCTCTCGCCATTTCCCCCTCCGTGGGGTTTGTTTTGAGGCCGATTGGGCGATTCCGGTGAGGTTCGCCATTTTCTCGCCGGTGAGCGATGTGCGGTCGAACCAGTGGCCGCACAACCCCTATGCGGTTCCGTTCGGACCGTTCATCGGCTCGGCGCGCTTTGGGTGAGGCTTGGCGCGCAGTGGGCTTGGGCGGTCTATCGTGGGACCGCATATCCTAATGTGCGGCCCCACAGCTACCGCCCAACCCCAAGGGTTTTGACCGTTGGTTGTGACCGTTGTGCAGTGCTCTGGGATGTGCGGCCAGGAGCTGACCGCATAACCCCTTGCACGGCCAGGTGCTGGCCGTACATCCCCTAGCGCTATGGTTGGATGTGCGGTCTGGCCCTGACCGCACAACACCTGAACGGCTAAGCCGTAGCCGCCCTTCCCCAAGTGCGGCTAAGGACTAACCGTCCAGGCTTTTTACCGTTGGGAGACGAGCGGCCAGGAGGTGACCGTTCCTCACCCACGTGCGGTCAAGAGTTGGCCGCACATCTGTTTGAACGGTCCTGTGTTGGCCGTTTATCTGTCGTTTGGACCCTGGGTGGAACGGTCCTGATATGACCGTTCTAATCCTTGTGCGGTCCCTGTGTGACCGTACTTCCGTGGCGGCCCAGTGTGGACCGTTCAAGGGTACGGGTTGCGTCGGTGTGTCTCTCGTCGTACAGAGTGTACCGGGAGATGTTGTTGTCAGCTGGTCACCGTGCGTCGGTGTTGGTACAAGGAGCGTTCCTCGTACCTGCAGTTGCACCGTTGTTTTCCGAGACTTGAGAGTCTACTCCTTCTGTGACCCTCCACTAGTCGTAGCCTACTAGTACGCGTGTGCTAGTCGCACCAGGGAGTGGTGTACGGGCTGACCTTTAGAGACGGTTTGTGGACCGGTTACCGTTGGGCCCCACGTCTTGCAGCCAGAGTCCGGCTGAGGGGAAAACCGGTCAGAGGGCCAGACCAGGGACGCGCGGTCTGTGTGTGCACACGTGGTTGGGGGCGGTTGGACCCACGTCGACGGGCGTGACCCCAGCTAGTCACTTGTTGTAGTTACTTGTACGGTGTTTGCGCCTCGGGTAGGACCTACCATGTCAGGCGGTTCACCTGCGGTGCGGTGTAAGACGTCAGGGGACGCTACCGGCTGTGCTTCTAGTGGGTGGTACTCCTGTTGAGTACGGAGTGTCAGACTGTCAGTCGTGTGTTTCCGACCTTCGGGTTTTGACGGTTCGACCGTTGAGTTTCGGTCTTCTCGTACCGTGGCACGTGTGTCGGTTTGCGTGCCGTTAGGGTCTAGTTCTGTAGAGTACAGGGCTTTCCTTTCCGAGGTACCTTCCTACCGCTAGGGTAGTGGTTTCTCGTTTTACGAGGTAGGGTTCGAGTGATCCCTACTGAGTCTTGTTCCGAGACTCATTCCCTGCGTGTTTTCACCGTGTTTCAGGTGAGGCGCCACCTTCGGGGAGCGTGTCAGGAGCGCAGCGGAAGCGTGGTGCGGGTGCCCAGAGGTAGTGCCAGAGGTCAGAGCCGGGGGATGCCCCGTGTAGCTGTACTTTTCTTTCTTGTCACTGTACTAGTCGTGGACTACTGTTGCTGTTGTTGTTATTTTATTGTGGACCATGTAAAATGTTAATTCATTTCCTGCTTAATATCATAACTGTTTAATTTCTGCAATTATTTGTGATGCTTGTGTAGTTTCCACACCATCCTTTTAACCCTTCCGAGTCTTCGGGCTCGTGGGTGGCGGTGCGAGTCTCGGGTTATCGGGCCTTCCCGGTAATCGGATTCTCGGGTCGTTACATCTCCACTCCCTAAGCACCCCTTCCCTTCCCCAATACAACCCTTACCATCCCCAAAGCCCCCATTAATCACCCCTTTAGTCCACTTTCAAACTTTGGAGATAGATCTTTCCTTCCCTCTCACCTACCATCCCAAATTCGCAGCTCCTCTCTCACCCACTCTAAACACCCCATTCCAGCCCCCATTCTCCCCTTCCCACACCTTGGAACACCCCCTCCCAGACCCCCTCACAGCTAGAGGTTGCCCCCATACACATCCACCTCATTTCCTCTCCCATATACCCCATTTCCCCCCATCATCTTCAACCTGCAGTTCTTAGTTCAGAGGAAGCAGAGAAGTAGCAGCTTGCAGAGACAACCACGACCACATCCCAGCGAATCTGAAGGCCCCAGAGGTATCGTTGGAAGCGTCTCTCTGTCTGCTTCGCAACGGCAGTAGTCTCATCGTGTTCTGAGCTTGGGGCCATCCTGAGCAGTCAATCTTCTCCAACTGCGCATCTCCTCCCTGAAGCGCAACCTGAAGCTGATTCTCGAAGCTACCACGACCACTCTCTGAAAGATCTGGAGGCGAGGCTTGGCCGGGAGCTTCGTCAACAAGTCTACCTCCCGAATCAGGAAGAGGAGCTCTGTTTTGCGCCCGGAATCAAGAGTTCTCATTTTCTTCCTCCGGGTGTGCGGTTCTGCTTCCTATCAGTCTGCTCCGACCCCCCCTCATTGTTCGAGTTCTACCGGTCTACTCCAACAACATTTGGCATCCCCGTTGGTCTCGTTTCGAAGAGGACTCATCCACGGTTATGACGACTCTAGCGGCGCCTGATTCTGAGCTCTGGAGTGCTCGTGGCAACCTCCTCTTCCTGCTGTTGTGAACCTGAAGCAGTCATAACTGAAGACCTGCCTCCCTGTTTGAGCCTCTGCCCCGACCAGCACTGGTGACCAAAGAAATCAGCAAAATTCTGACATCATCCTGATCCAGCTACAAAGAATTCCCAACTGGTCTCGTCGTCAACAAAATTCTGGAGCGGCTGCAGCGTCAAGATATCCAACTGTCTATCCTGAAGCGCAGGAAGCAGATAGAATCGGCATCGGCTTCCTTTTAGCTTCTTGTTCGGTTTCACCCCTCCCCGCTTGGCCGGATGAAGGCCCCTCCCTGTGTGGAGGTAGTGTTTGGGTGTATTCATTGGCTTCTCTTCCCCAAGATCTCCCCCCCCCCCCCTTGCATGGGGCGTAGTGCATGTAATCTGAAATTTCACGTTGAAGCTTCTCCGGCGCGGCGTGCGGGTAAGCCCACGCTTCCTCGCTCGCCCTTGTCTCCGGTCGGGATCGGTGTCCTCACACCGATCAGGTGAGCCACTAAACACTTCTCTTTGCTGGATTCCCTTGCTTAATTAGTATTGTTTCTTAGTGCCGTCGACGGTAAGAGAGTGCCCAATCTCAAATTATCTTCGAATTGAGCAACCACCGCGGAGTGAGTTGAGAGAGCGACCCTACAACCCACGCCCTTGGCGTGCTGGCCGCCTATGAGAGTGGGCATCCCAGGACCCTTGGAGGTTCAATCCAAAGCTAGCCAAGCTCCGGAGAAGCGAGGTCCCGTCCCGAACCCTCACCACCATCACCGGGTTGCCTACGGGCACAAGAGTGCGCTTAGCGGGTGAGTCCACTCGTGTAAAGTCACCGGTCCGTGCGTTGCATGCTTGCTAGGTCCAAGGGGCATTTGATCTTGTGACTATCATCCCAAGGTGGTGTCACATCACATCATTTTTGGGCTTTAATAAAATTAATTATGCAATTTTTTTATATTAATCATAGTCTCTCATAAAATTGAGATTTTTTATAATTAATTAAAATTCTAAATATAATTTAATCAATGGGACTTGAGATATATTTAAGAAGCATAGAAATTACATAATTAAATATGTTTTGATAAAATCATTTTACTTAATGGCCTTAGTTGTAACTTTTTACGTTAAATAAATTTTCACTAAAATTTATCCTTTTTTTTGAATAGTTCTGTTCTTCCTCCATGTCGACAACTCGCGAGGGCGGAGAGCTAGAGGAGGCCTGCCAGTGGCTTCACCGGTGAGGCCGGGCGAGGCCAGAAACAAGCAACAGTAGCAGAGCAATGGCCGAAGGAGAGCGAATGGTGATGGCATCTGTGTGCTGGAACGAGGGCTTACGGCATCAGGGCACGACGGTGTCTGCCAGCCAACGCGGACTAAGAAGGGTAGCGTTAGTGGTGTGCTGGCCTATTGGAGGGCCGCTGGCATGGTGGAGTACGCTGGCTTTTGACGGCGGTGGGCATGTGTGTCTGCTGACGGCTGGGCGGAAGAAGAAAAGAGGAAGAGAAGTGGCCGGTGGCGTCGTTGTTAGAAATAGTAAACTTGAATTGTTAAAACCAATGATTTGGTCTTTGCAAAAGTGTTCGGTGGAAAATGAAAGTTTGTTTCCTACCACCCATTGTTTTCTTATTCTATTTTCTATTTTCATCTATTCTTAGCATGTCTAAGTATTATATAAAGGCCTTCATATCCTCTTGTAAGATCAATCAAGTTGAATAGAAGCTAGAGAAGGATTTCGCCTATTCTCCAATTCTCCATCTTTCTTAATTTCTTGTGCCTTGTGTCAATCCTTTGTCCTTTAGTGCCTTGATCATCTAGTGAAAGAATACTTAGAGCTGTGCTTATAAACGGTATAGTTCTAACAAAGTGGTATCAGAACAAGTGGCAGACATATTCATCAAGGCAATATCTATTGACAAGTTTAGAAAGTTTCGAGATATACTTGGTACGAAAGAAATTCAAGTTTAAGGGGGCGTGTTAGAAATAGTAAACTTGAATTGTTAAAACCAATGATTTGATCTTTGCAAAAGTGTTCGGTGGAAAATGAAAGTTTGTTTCCTACCACCCATTGTTTTCTTATTCTATTTTCTATTTTCATCTATTCTTAGCATGTCTAAGTATTATATAGAGGCCTTCATATCCTCTTGTAAGATCAATCAAGTTGAATAGAAGTTAGAGAAGGATTTCGCCTATTCTCCAATTATCCATCTTTATTTCTTGTGCCTTGTGTCAATCCTTTGTCCTTTAGTGCCTTGATCATCTAGTGAAAGAATACCTGGAGCTGTGCTTCTAAACTGCCTAGTTCCAACAGTCGTATGCCTGCTGTCGGAGGAGAGGATAAAAAGCAGAGCTCCGGCAGCAACTGGTGACCGGCGGGCATATGTCTACTGGCTGGCTGGGAGAAGAAGAAAAAGAGGAGGTCGTGTGTGTCTGTTGGCTAGGAGCATGAGCATGGCGGCGTGGCATGGGCTCTCTAGCGGCAGAGAAGAAAATAAAGCATGCAGCAGCAGCGACCGGTGATGAGCATGGTGACGTGGTAGCAGTGTTCCGGTGGATCCCAGAACAGCAGCAGCATCAACAACGGCGCTACGAAGTAGAGGGGCATGACGTGTCCCACAGAGCTGTGTCGTCGTTGTGTGTGGCTCGCATGAACGTGCTGCATAAGAAAAATAAAATAAAAGGAGAAGAAAGCAGTAGCATGCGAGGAAGAAAAAAACAAAAGAAGAAAAGGTTGGCCGACATGGGCCTTCACATGAGAGAAAGAAGTTGCACATGGCAGCATGTCCAGCACGCTTTCATCGAGCGTTGTAGGGTTGGCCGTGGTTTTCAAAGAAGGTGGGCTCGCGTGAAGACTTTCGAAGGAGATGGGGATGTGAGAAACAGAAACCAAAAGGGAAGCAGACGGCTGGAAACTCAAGAACGTCAGCAGCATGTGTGATGGGGTTGGCGCCGAAACGAAGAAAAGTGTATGGTTAGCTTCAGTTTTCAACGAAGGTGGGAAAAAAAAAGAGTAGGAAACAAGATGGAGGCTAGGTTTGAAAATGAAGATGGGATGGCTTTCACGTGGAGTAGGAAACAAGAAGTGGGCTTGGTTGTGGGCTATAAAGGGGGCATAGGATGGCTCATTTGAGTCGCTCTGGGAAGGAGTTAGTCCCCCCTCCGTAGGAGTTCGCTAAATAGGCTAGTTTTAGGGAACTCATCTCCTTGCTCTTCCCCCTCTCTTTGTTGTACTTTCTTCATGACGTAGTTTGTAGTTTTCATGCACATTTTATTTAAGTTTTGTTTTAGTTTAATTTCAAGTCTCTTCGTAGTTCTCGTTTATCTCTTTTGTTTTTCCTCTTCTAATCTTCCCTTAATCTTCATTTATTTTAGCACAATTTCTCTTCTATCTCTCATCTCTCCGTGTAAATTTCTTCTCCACCATCTCTCTCACATTTCTCCTAAAGATGATTCAAGAGAGGTGATTTTCACGACTCCGGTTCGAGTGCACGTAATCGTCCTCGACGACTCGTAAATCAAAAACTCAAGGAGACGACGTCATCTCCCTCGTCACCATCGCCGCAACATCCTTTTCCCCACTTCGTTTATTTGTGTTATTTAGTACTTTATTCCGTTGAGTTATAGGTTTGATTTTCTCTCTCTAGATCTCTATCTTTCTCTCTCTTAATCTTCCAATTTTATTAGATAAATTTATTTCATATTATTTTAAATTTTGAAAATCGAAACAAACAACCATCACTTACTTGCTTTATAAGAAAACTCAAGGATTTCAATTTAAAATCTCAACCTCCCTATGGATTGGACCTGTGCTCGCCATTACACTACGTGTTTTTATTTTAATGCGAGTTCGATATTTTTAAGATTGGTTGCTATGTGTGTTTTTAATGATGAACTTTCAGACACATCAAAGGGGTCGTCCTACGCCGAAAGGGGAGACCCCCTCTAGCACCTCCCTCCCTGCCGCTCTCTCTATCACTCTTGCTCTCTCTCTGTTTATGTGAATCCATCCTGTGCCGGTGGGGGTCTGTGTGTGTGTGTGTGTATGTGTGCATCCGTGGCAGGATGCCTACACCGAAGGGGAAGATCCCCTCTGACACTCCCTCCTTGCCTCTCTCTCTCTCTCTCTCTCTCTCTCTCTCTATCCCTGACGTTCACGTTAACACCCCCGTGGTCAATATTTACTGTGGTGCCACTGTCGGGATTCCCCTTGCCAGCACCGATGTGCACCCCCCGCCGCCCAACGCTTCCACGGCCGCGATGCCATCACCAAATTCAAGTCCCTCTCTGATGCCGACGAGGACAAACTTCTCTTCCTCAGCTCTCACTCAAAACCCGAAATCTTCGACATGATCTACAAGCACAGCTACAACAACGAGCTCCAACTCCATCGAAGAGAGAGAGAGAGAGAGAGAGGAGTGGGTTCACAGTCTAACTAGGGTTATTTTAGTCTTTTACCCACCTTAAGTTAATTTAACTCTAGTTATATAAATGAACGGTAGAGACTAATAAGTATAACGATGAAGATTTGAGAGACTTCAAAAATAATAGTTGTATTTGAGGAACTAAAATATAAATACACTTATTTGTAGGGACTAAAAAGTACAAACCCATCTTTTTAAAGGACCACGGTAGCTCGACTTGTGTAATATTCTCAAGCCTGTTAGGATTTTTTACATATATATGTAGACACGTCATTTTAGATATTACCATAAGTAAATCTCATATTACACCATGATGCCCCAAAGTGGCTCGCACATCTGAGTTATTTAAGTGATTTCTAATTTTTACATGATAATTTCGGTCATCTGGATAAAATTATTTCATAAGGGATTGTGTGATGATTATTTTCTACAAAAAAAAACTCATTGTGTGTTTAAAGGGGCTAGACTGTAGTGTGATACTGGGCTTGGGACATCAAAGTTCATGAAACTTAAAAGGGCTTGGCCCATCCTTTAATTCCTACAAAACAAAAAAAAGAAAAATATCCCTTAACTCCTATCCCACTTATATAGGATCCTATCTCCACACATCATTTAATTCTCCTTGACATCCTCTCCCCTCTCCCTTTCGCCCTCCCTCTCTCCACTCTCTCCCCATCTCCCCTCTCTCCACCACTGCCCCCATTAGCTACCTATCTCCCTCTCTCACCACCAACCGCACTGATGCACACAAACACTCGTCGTTAAAATGCCGTGTCATAATTTTAAAAATTACCGCACTCACTCACTAAAAAGATTTAAAATCCAAGTAGAGTGGTGAGAATGGGTCGATCCCACGAGGAGGAATATTTTTAATTAAAACAAGTTAGAAAACCCTTATATTTGAGAAATCTGAATTTTGAGTGAGTTTATGAAAACGAAAATAAGATTGCATGAAAAATAAACCTATCTAAAGAATATGATAGGGTTGAGAACAGAATTTTGGAAGAAGTGGAGAGAGAAAAAGAAGAACATAATTTCAAATTTTGATTTTTTTTGCTAAGAGAAAAGATTACAAGTTTATGAAAAATAAAAATTACAACTTGTAGAAAATAAAAGAGCAAGGGAAGCAAAGAGCCAGGGAATTGGAAGAATAGCACCGTCCACACGCCGTGCCGAGCCTTTGAGATGGTCGCCCCATTTTGGAGATGAACGCCGCTTTAAGAGCACCGAAGAAGAAGATCCATCTCGAGGATTTGAGAAGAATATAGAAAAGGAGGGAGATAGAGAAGAGGAGGAAGATTAAAATCTAAGAAAAATAGTAAAATAAAAAAAATAACAAGAGAAAAATTGAAATAGTTTTAAAACTAAGTGGAATCAGAAGAAGAAGTTGAAGATCTTGAAGAGAGGAAGAACTTTCATGAAGAGAGCAGAGAGAGAAAATGATCAGAAGAGGGTGACAAAGTGAGAAGAACAGTAAAAAATGTAAGTGTAGAAAAATGTGAAAACTGAACTTTGAAAATTAAATTGTAACTTGAAAATGAGATAGAATTGGAGGAAGAGGAAGAAGAAGAAAATCTAGATCTTTACAAATTGAAGAACTTTGATGAAGATAGAGGAGTGAAAAAATAAGCAGAAGAAGGTGATAACTGGGGATAAACAGAGGGCTGCACGTGTGGATGAACAGTATATCGTAAAAGATAAAATTATAAAAAATAGAAAATAACTTAAAAACGAGAGAGATTTAACTAAAAGCATAAGAAAAAGTTAAAGAACTCTTAAAAATGAACAACTTTGATGAAGAAAGTAAAATGAAAAGATGAACAGAAAGGCATGAAAATAGGCTAAGATCTCCGACCGGTTACTCTTGGGTGGGTATTTATAGCGCATAGGGATTCCTTGGGCTGGTTTCCTAATTGGACAAGGATCCTCCTAATTTCTCTCCAATAATTTTTTCACAAGATAATTCTATAAATATTCTTTTTTATTTAACCCTTCACACAAATAAGGCATGGCAGCCTGTAACGACCCGAGAATCCGATTACCGGGAAGGCCCGATAACCCGAGACTCGCACCGCCACCCACGAGTCCGAAGACTCGGAAGGGTTAGAAGGATGGTGTGAAAACTACACAAGTATCACAAATAATTGCAGAATTAAATAGTTATATAAATAAGCAGGAAATGAATTAACATTTTACATGGTCCACAATATAACAATAAAATAACAACAGTAGTCCACAACTAGTACAGAGACAAGAAGAGAAAGTACAGCTACACGGGGCATACCCCGGCTCTGACCTCTGGCACTAACGCTGGACACCTGAACCGCGCTGAGCCTCAGAAAAACTCCCCTGAAGCCTCGCCTCGTCTGAAACACGGTGAAAACACGCAGGGAATGAGTCTCGGAACAAGACTCAGTAGGGATCACTCGAACCCTACCTCATAAACGGAGAAACCGCTACGCTAGCAGTAAGCGAGTACCTCAAAAAGGGAAACCCTGCCACCTACAAAGCACCGGTCTCACGGCACGAAAATCGACACACGTGCCACGGCGAAACAACCGGAACACAACGGCCAACACGGCAGAAACCTGAAGGTCGAAGTCGTAACGACTGACAGTCTGACACTCCTAACTCGACAGGAGTACCTCCCACTAGAAGCACAGCCGGTAGCGTCTCCTGACGACTTACACCGCACCGCAGGTGAACTGCCTGACGTAGTAGCGTCTACTAAAGGCACGGACACCGAACAAGTACCACAAACAAGTGACTAGCTGCGTGTGTCCAACTGCCCCCAACCACGTGTGCACACACAGATCACGCGTCCCTGGTCTGGCCCTCTGACTGGTTTTCCCCTTGGCCGGACTCTGGCTACAGACGTGGGGCCCGAAGGAAACCAGTCTAAAAACCGTCTCTAAGGGTCGGCCCGTACACCACTCCCTGGTGAGACCAGCACCGCGTACTGGTGGGCTACGACTAGTGGAGGGTCAGTGAAGGAGTAGATTCTCAAGTCAACGGAAAACCACGTCCGCATCCGACAACGTACGGGGACCACCCCACGTACCGGTACTGTCGCACGACAACTGCGGTCGAAAAGGAAACGGGGTTGCAAACCACCCGGGGCAACCCAGTGCCTGACGATCTACCCTAGACGCGTCACAAGGCTCTGACGGTCTAGGCGGGACCGTCACAGACGCCTGACGGTCTAGGCGAGACTGTCACGCTCCTAGTGTAAAACGGGGAGTAACGCGGAGTGTAATGCACCTGCCCTGGTGCGTTACAGACTGTGACGCGCCTATACAGGTGCGTCACAGCGGAAAACAAGGGCAAGCCGTGACACGTGCCACTCGGTGCGTCACAGCATGTGACGGTCCATTCCTGGAGCGTCACATGGCCTGGGGGTAAAATAACTTCTGATGCACCCCCGCTGGGCCGTCACAAGGCTGTGACGCGCCAGTGCTGGTGCGTCACACGCCTTGACCCCCACGGTCAAACCAACGGTCGGATGCCAACGGTTGGGACGCTCTAACGGCCCACCCCAGGCGCGTCACACGCCTATGGCGGTCTAAAATGGGACCATCACACTCCCAGACCCCAGTTGGCTAAACAAGGGCTGTGACGCACCCACCCAGGTGCGCCACACGGTGTGACGGTCACTGGAAGGACCGTCATACCCGCCCGACGACGGAACGGCGGGAAAAGCCCAAAAAAATCAACCACGCCCCCATGCCTCCATCGGAGAGGGGGAAATCAAAGGGGAAGACCCCTGGGAACCCCTAGCATGATACTAGGCCACCAAAACGTGAAATCGCGGGCTAAATCCATAGATCGGGCGAACTCTCCCCAAATCATGAAAAACCCCAAACCCGCTCAATCAAGCCCCTCTCGGCCTCCCCTCGGCCTATAAACCATGGAAATGAATGGCAGGGAGCTAGAGAACGTCACCCTACCTCAATGGAGCGAATGCTCTGCCGAATCGATGCCGAGATCACGAAGAACGCTTTGGAAACTCTCGTCCCTTCACGGTTCCCCACAAGCTTTACGCTGCCACGATCACCTCTCCGTCGCCCACGTCGTCACGCCGTCGCCCCGCGCCGTCTGCAGTCGGAGGGGGACGTCGCCGCAGCCGAACGAGAGAGAGAGAGGGAGGGGCTGTGGTCACGGTGGGGAGAAGAGAAGGAAGAAGAAGAAGAAGAGGGTGAGGGGTGAGAGAGAAAAGTGAGATATTTATAGAAAATCTGAAAATTCTGAAAAATACCAAAAAATAGAAAATTACATTTCCGGGATCCTCGGAACGCACCAATCGCAACGGTACCACTTGTGCCCGGGTGAACGACCCGGTTCACCCGCAGCGAGGTTCCGAAGGAATTACCGAAACACACACCGGTAATCGAAAAATACGCGCGAAAAAGCGGCGGAACGTTCCAGGCTTCCGAAACAACTCCGGATCGCGCCGATCCGAACACGAAAGATGCCCGAAATGAAATTTTGGACACAACGGAGTCGGACACTCCGAGAAACCAGATCCGAGACCCACGAAGAAGGATCCGAAAGGTCCGGGATATTACAACCCTCCCCCCTTAAAGAAATTTCATCCTCGAAATTGAGAACAACCCAAGGGGAAAGAAGAGGAAGACTCACTCGAACATGTAAGGAAACTGCCGACGCATCTCATCCTCACGTTCCCAAGAAGCCTCACCACCGGAGTGCCGCTGCCACACCACCTTTACCAAGGGGATGACCTTGTTCCGGAGGTGCTGCTCTCGCCTATCCTCAACGCGGACAGGAAACTCTGGAAGAGAAAGGTCTGGAGTCACCTCGGGCCACACAGAATCCTCAAGCACATGAGAGTCATCGGGCATATACTTTCGCAACATCGAGACATGGAACACGTCATGCACCGACACCAACTCAGGGGGTAACTGCAACCGATAAGCTACCTCACCGATGCGCTCCACAATCACAAAAGGACCAACATAGTGGGGACTCAGCTTCCCACGCCGTCCAAAACGCATCACCCCCTTCATCGGAGAAACTCTCAAGAATACCCGATCGCCCACGGCGAACGCGAGGGGTTGCCGCCTCTGGTCAGCATAGCTCTTCTGCCGACTCTAGGCCGCCAACATGTTCTGACGAACCACATGCACAACATCCACACACTGCTGCACCAACTTCGGTCCCGTCAAAACACGCTCACCAACCTCAAACCAGTCAAGTGGAGTCCGACATGGACGCCCATACAACGCCTCATAAGGAGCCACGCCGATGCTCGAATGATAGCTGTTGTTGTAGGCAAACTCCACCAACGACATGTGGTGAATCCAACTCCCCTGCCACTCCAGACAGCAGGATCTCAGCATATCCTCCAAGGTCTGGATGGTCCTCTCAGACTGACCATCTGACTGAGGATGGTACGCTGAACTAAACGCCAACTTTGTGCCAAGAGCTCGCTAGAAACTCCTCCAGAATCCAGAAGTGAAGTGTGGATCCCGATCCGACACGATGGAGATGGGAATCCCATGCAACGGAACGATCTGCTCCACATAAAGACGAGCCAACTTGGGCACACTCCAGCTGACCTTGACCGGTAACAACCGAGTCACCTTCGTCAGCCGATCCACCAGCAACCAAATACTATCCTGCCCACTAGAAGTCCTCGGCAAACCCACCACCAAATCTGTGGTCACGTGATCCCACTTCCACGCGGGAACATCCAAGGGCTGGAGAGTACCTCCTGGTCGCTGATGCTCCGCCTTCACCTGCGGACAGGTCAGGCACCTGGCCACAAATTCGGCAACATCTCCCTTCATGCCAGGCCACCAGAACTACCTCCGCAAGTTCCGATACATCTTCGTCGCACCCGGGTGTACGGCGTACCTGCTCCCATGAGCCTCGCGCAACACCGCATGCCGAGCCCGCTCCTCGGTTGGGATGTACAGCCTGCCACGAAACCTTACAGCACCGTCCTCGCCGAGTTCCACATCAGCTAAGGCCAAAATCTGAGGCAACTCAGGGTCCGCATGCTGAGCCTCTGTCACCTGACGGCGGATAGCTGGCGTGACAGTCAGACTCGCAAGCACTGCTAACCCTGCCTCTTGGGGAATCTTGAGCCTGAATGAAACTGAGGGCACTTATTCCCAGAGCCTCCACTTCCTCAACATCAAGGCACTGACCGCGACCTTCCGACTCAAGGCATCGGCTACGACATTCATCCTGCCCGGCTGACAAGACAGGGTGAAGTCATAATCCTTCATATACTCTATCCAACGCCTCTGCCTAAGGTTAAGGTCCCTCTGCGTGAACACATACCTCAAACTCTGATGGTCAGTGAACACCTCGAACTTCTCACCGTACAGATAATGCCTCCAGATCCTCAACGCGAAGATCACAGCTGCCAACTCAAGGTCATTGATATGGTAGTTCTCCTCATGGGGCTTCAGCTGCCGAGATGCATAAGCCACCACTCTACCATGCTGCATCAACACAGCACCCAATCTAACGCCGGAAGCATCTGTACACACCATAAAACCTCCTAGTCCAGAAGGCAAAACTAACACTGGAGCCGAGGTGAGCAATCTCTTCAGTTTCCTGAAACTCTGCTCACACTCCTCAGACCAGACGAAAGGCACATCCTTCCGTGTGAGTCTAGTCATCGGGGTCGGAATACGAGAAAAATCTTGGATAAACCAACGATAATAACCTGCAAGCCCCAAGAAACTCAGGATCTTCGTCACCGACCTCGGCCTCGGCCACTGCATTACTGCCTCGACCTTGGCAGGGTCCACGGAAATACCATCACCAGAAATCACGTGCCCCCAAAAGTGCACCTCACGAAGCCAGAACTCGCACTTACTGAGCTTCGCATACAACTGGTGATCTCGCAACGTCTGCAGCACCACACCTAAATGGTACGCGTGCTCCTCGGCAGACTGCGAATAGACAAGGATGTCATCCACAAATACGACCACAAACTGGTCCAAGTACAGACGAAACATCATCTGCATCAAGTCCATGAAGGCTGTGGGGGCATTGGTGAGCCCAAACGGCATCACCAGAAACTCATAATGCCCGTACCTCGAACTGAACGCAGTCTTCTCCACATCTGACTCGCGAATTCTCAGCTGATAGTAACCGGACCGCAAATCAATCCTCGAGAATACTCGAGTGGACTGAAGCTGGTCGAACAAATCATCGATCCGTGACAACAGATACTTATTCTTAATGGTCACCTCATTCAACTGCCGGTAGTCAATGCACAACCGCAAACTACCATCCTTCTTCTTCACGAACAACACTGGTGCACCCCAAGGGGAAAAGTTAGGATGAATATACCCCTTGGCCAGCAACTCTTGCAACTGCGCCCGCAACTCCCTCAACTCAGCGAGGGCCATACGGTAGGGGGCCTTCGCCAAAGGTCCTGTACCCGACACAACCTCGATCACAAAATCGATCTCCCGCTGGGGAGGCAATCCAGGTAAGTCCTTCGGGAAAACATCGGGAAACTCGCACACCACCGGAATGTCCTCGACATGCGAACGCGGCTGGTCTACCAAGACCACAGAAGCGAGAAAATACTGACAACCCGCATCAAGCAAACGACGAGCTCGAATCGCCGAAATAAGGAATCGGGAAGAGGAAGACCTGATACCTTGGAAATAGAAGGTGGGTCCACGACGTCGCCGAAAGTAAACTCTCTTCGAGCCACAATCCACCAACGCATGATGTGTCTCGAGCCAATCCATGTCTAAAATCACATCAAAGTCCTGAAGCGGCAACGCATAGAGCTTAGCCGGCAAACTCTGCCCTTCCACCCACACGGGAACCTCATCGAAGCAATACGGAGTGATCATAAAATCACCCGAAGGCAACTCCACTGCCAAATCGCAGGACAACTGGGTCACCGACTCCTCGATGCTCAGCGCGAAATCCTTTGAAATAAACGAATGAGACGCGCCAGAGTCAAACAAAACCCTAGCCGCACAACTCAAAATCTAAACTGTACCTCCCACGAGCTGCGACGCCACTGCCTCTGCCCTGGTCATGTGTGTAATCTGGCCCCGAGCTCTCTGCCTGCCTCCTACACTAGCTGACCTGGGTAGCGACGGATACTATCCCTGCTGCTGCTGCTGCTGTGGCCTCTACTGCTGAGGATTCTGCTGCTGCTGAGGAAACTGCTGCTGCTGCCTCTGAGGACAGTCACCCGCCATATGTCCTAGCTGGTCACACCGAAAATAGATAATCAGCGCCGTGCACTGCCTGGCCCGATGGAACTCGCTACACCGTGGACACGGTCCTCGCGATCCACCCACTGATCCTTGACGCTGAAACGGAACCGACTGCTGTACACTGCCCGATGAAGCCTGCCCCTAACCCTTAGACTTCTTCTTAGAGAAACCCTTCTTGAGAAACTTCTTGACCTTCGAGCCGAAAGACACGGATCCTGTCACTAACGTTGCCGGTGCCGGCGCTCCTAGACCACCCGACGCATGCTGGAAGGAACCCTGCTGCTGGGTAGCTGACTGCTGGCTGCGACCTGACAAAGACTGCCCCTGGCTAATCGGTCCTCGAGTCATCTGCATATCCATCTCCAAAGAAGCCGCAACGCGAGACGCTGTCTCCAAATCAGTGGCAGCATTCGCGATCAAATGGTGCCTCAGCTCTTGCCTCAAGACCTGAACGAACTGTGCGGTCTTCACCCTCTCATTCTCCATGATATGAGGTGCATACCGACCCAGCTCGACAAACCGGGTCCTGTACTGTAACACGGACATGTCACCTTGAACCAGCTCCAAAAACTGACGCATCCGCTGCGTAGCAGTAAACTCTGGACAGTAGGTACGCTCGAAAGCACTGACAAAGTCACCCCACACAATCTGCTCAAGTGGACGAAGCTGGAAAGACGTCTTCCACTCGGAAGACCACCACTCCCGAGCCGTACCCTGCAACTGGTTGGAGGCCAACATCACTCTATTCTCCGCAGTACTCCACGCGGAACTGAACACCCGCTCTATCTCGTCGAGCCAACTCCGAGCCAAATCAGGGTCTGGCTGACTGCCGTAGTAAGGTGGATGAAACTACATGAAATCCCTCACTGCTCGGCCTGGCCCACCCCTGGTCGACGAGCCCTCACCAGCCTCTCCACCGAACTACTGAGACATAAGCTGGTACATACCACGGAAGAAATCCTCGACCCCCGGAAACCTCACAGTATCCACTGCCTCGGTGGCCGCATGTGGCACTCTACTCTACTCCTCCTGCTCCTACTGAACCTCCTACTGGATCTCCTGACCTCCAGTCGACTGCCCCTGCTGAGAGCGAGTCGCCCACCTCGGCGCCATACCCGCACCTGGAGCAAAGACAGAAAGCACGGAACAACAAGGTTAATAAAAACACACGATGCCCAATGCCAGCGTCAACTGTACTTCATCACTGTGGACTACTGGACCACTATAATCACCTATGATTTTCGTATAATTCCACAACCGCGCTCTGATACCAGCTGTAACAACCCGAGAATCCGATTACCGGGAAGGCCCGATAACCGGAGACTCGCAACGCCACTCACGAGTCCAAAGACTCAGAAGGGTTAGAAGGATGGTGTGGAAACTACACAAGTATCACAAATAATTACAGAATTAAACAGTTATATAAATAAGTAGGAAATGAATTAACATTTTACATGGTCCACAATATAACAATAAAATAACAACAGTAGTCCACAACTAGTACAGATACAAGAAGAGAAAGTACAGCTACACGGGGCATACCCCGGCTCTGACCTCTGGCACTAACGCTGGGCACCTGAACCGCGCTGAGCCTCAGACGAACTCCCTTGAAGCCTCGCCTCGCCTGAAACACGGTGAAAACATGCAGGGAATGAGTCTCGGAACAAGACTCAGTAGGGATCACTCGAACCCTACCTCGCAAACGGAGAAACCGCTACGCTAGCAGTAAGCGAGTACCTCAAAAAGGTAAACCCTGCCATCTACAAAGCACTGGTCTCACGGCATAAAAACCGACACACGTGCCACGGTGAAACAACCGGAACACAACGGCCAACACGGCAGAAACCCGAAGGTCGAAGTTGTAACGACTGACAGTCTGACACTCTCGACTCGACAGGAGTACCTCCCACTAGAAGCACAGCCAGTAGCATCCCCTGACGACTTACACCGCACCGCAGGTGAACTGCCTGACGTGGTAGCGTCTACCAGAGGCACGGACACCGAACAAGTACCACAAACAAGTGACTAGCTGCGTGTGTCCAACTACCCCCAACCACATGTGCACACACAGATCAAGCGTCCCTGGTCTGGCCCTCTGACTGGTTTTCTCCTTGGCCGGACTCTGGCTACAGACGTGGGGCCCGACGGAAACCAGTCTAAAAACCATCTCTAAGGGTCGGCCCGTACACCACTCCCTGGTGAGACTAGCACCGCGTACTGGTGGGCTACGACTAGTGGAGGGTCACTGAAGGAGTAGACTCTCAAGTCAACAGAAAATCACGTCCGCATCCGACAACGTACGGGGACCACCCCACGTACCGGTACTGTCGCACGACAACCGCGATCGGAACGGAAACGGGGTTGCAAACCACCCGGGGCAACCCAGTGCCTGACGGTCTACCCTAGACGCGTCACAAGGCTCTGACGGTCTAGGCGGGACCATCACAGACGCTTGACGGTCTAGGCGAGACCGTCACGCTCCCAGTGTAAAACGGGGAGTAACGAGGAGTGTAACGCATCTGCCCTGGTGCGTTACAGATTGTGACGCGCCTATGCAGGTGCGTCACAGCAGAAAACAAGGGCAAGCCGTGACACGTGCCACTCCGTGCATCATAGCATGTGACGGTCCATTCCTGGAGCATCACACGCATGTAACGGTCCAGCCCTGGAGCGTCACATGGCCTAGGGGTAAAACAACTTCTGACGCACCCCCGCTGGGCCGTCACAAGGCTGTGACGCGCCAGTGCTGGTGCGTCACACACCTTGACCCCCACGGTCAAACCAACGGTCGGATGCCAACGGTTGGGACGCTCTGACGGCCCACCCCAAGCGCGTCACACGCCTGTGGCGGTCTATCGCGTGACCGTCACACTCCCAGACCCCAATTGGCTAAACACTGGAAGGACCGTCACACCCGCCCAACGACGGAACGGCGGGAAAAGCCCAAAAAAACCAACCACGCCCCCATGCCTCCACCGGAGAGGGGGAAATCAAAAGGGAAGACCCCCGGAGACCCCTAGCATGATACTAGGCCACCAAAATGTGAAATCGTGGGCTAAATCCATAGATCATGCGAACTCTCCCCAAATCATGGAAAACCCCAAACCCGCTCAATCAAGCCCCTCTCGGCCTATAAACCACGGAAATGAACGGCAGGGAGCTAGGGAACATAACCCTACCTCAATGGAGCGAATGCTCCGCCGAATCGATGCCGAGATCACGAAGAACGCTTTGAAAACCCTCATCCCTTCACGGTTCCCCACAAGATTTACGCCGCCACGATCACCTCGCCGTCACCCACGTCGTCACGCCGTCGCCCCGCGCCGTCTACAGCCGGAGGGGGACGTTGCCGCGGCCGAATGAGAGAGAGAGAGAGAGGGAGGGGCGGTGGTCACGGTGGGGAGAAGAGAAGGAAGAAGAAGAAGAAGAGGGTGAGGGGTGAGAGAGAAAAGTGAGATATTTATAGAAAATCTGGAAATTCCAGAAAATACCAAAAAATAGAAAATTACATTTCCGGGATCCTCGAAACGCATCGATCGCAACGGTACCACTCGTGCCCGGGTGAACGACCCGGTTCACCCGCAGCGAGGTTTCGAAGGAATTACCGAAACACACACCGGTAATCGGAAAACACGCACGGAAAAGTCGCGAAACGCTTTCGGGCCTCCGAAACAACTCCGGATCGCGCCGATCCGAACACGAAAGATGCCCGAAATGAAATTTCGGACACAACGGAGCCGGACACTCCGAGAAACTAGATCCGAGACCCACGAAGAAGGATTCGAAAGGTCTGGGATATTACAGAGCCTGCTTTGACTTGGTCAACAAGAGGAGGAAAAGGGGGCTGCGCCATTAGGGCATCCCTTGCCTTGGTTCTATGACAAATTCGCCCCTGGCCCATCTAGCAAATGTCGAGAGTGTCCTACACACACAATATTTGAATTAAATTCATACAAAATTATTACATTGCGCATAAAAATCATGAGTACTCACAATTATGCAAATGGGAAATTAATCCTCCTGCCCCTCATCCCCTTGTTATTCATTAATTATCCATAAATTAAGGTAATTTACATAAAAGGCCTTGATTCAAGTGATGTTGAGTTTAGCTATAAAATATGCATAATTATCTAATTATGTGCACTTAAAGTGATGTGTGAGACGTGAATTATCATAGAATTACGAGGACTCATCACACCTCCCAACTTACTCATTGCTAGTCCCTTAGCAATGTAATTAGATTAAACTTTAGGATTAACAAGAGTTTGTAAAGTTCATACCTTTATATCTAGCTCTTCCTTCACAGAATCAACCAAAAGATTAAGAATCCGGAATCATTAATGCATACTAGCCTTAGATTGGAAATTAAGGTACATGATCAAGAAAATAAATTAAAGTTCGATAGCACTTGTGCCTGTGTAATACTAAATCCTACAGCATAGACAATTACATCCCCCATTTGCTATTCCAAACAAGTGTCTGATGCGGGACGGGACCACGGACACGATAAGCTAGCGGTCGTCCCTTAGCGAGGGAAGCGTCGGATGTGCGCGGTTGAACAACCGGCAGTGAGCTAGGGTGGTCGGCTCTCAATTGTGCCCGGATCGGGTCACGGGACGGTCACTCTCTCACTCGCAGCAGTGATATGATAAATTAAAAGCGAGCTAGGTAACCCTACACAAGCTCTCTAGCAGCGGCATAAACAAGCATATATAGAAATAAGCGGAATGCCAAGCAAGGAGCGAATACGATACCTCCACGCGCTCGGCGTGGCGAAGATGGCACCCGGCCGAAACTCGTACTCCCGGGAACTTAATACATTAAGATTACAGCAATACAAGTAAGCCCACTCCACGCAGGGAGGTAACGGGCGACACAAGGGGGCCCGGGAGGACCAATTCCGGGTTGACGGGCGGTTTCCGGGCACGGCTTCGGCTTCGCGCGTACTCGTGCTAGTGGGGCCCACGTGTGGACCGGAGGGGTCGTGTGGGACCTGATGCCTCCTCTGGTGTGGGTACACTTGGGAAGCGCTCCCCTAGGATGGCGAGTTGCTGGAACGACCGTCGGACGCCGGGCGGCCCTCGGACGACGCTCGCGGGAAATCGGCCACAAGTCTGCACTTGCTATCTTCTCGCGCGCTGTCCGGCGAGATCGGCTGCTGTGATCAACCCCGTCGTCGGAATGCAACGAACTCGGCGCCGTTGGAAAGAGGACTCCAAATACTTCGACGTAGGGGCCTTCAGAAAAAATAATCAGATACGTATATCTGACTTATGGAATTTACACCCTTGCTGTAAACAGGCCAGAACTGCAGGGGCAGGTTCTGACTTCTCTGAAAATCACCGTTGACCGGTGGGAGGACCTTGGAATATGGAGATGAGTTCTTCAGAAAAGTTGAAGATCTCTGAGATAGAAAACCGGGACTATTTTTGGTTTTTGATTTGGATAGGAAATGGATTTTATGGGATTTTTTTAGTGGACCTGGGTCGGATCTGGGACACTGTGGAAAAATTGCTCACAGGAACTGGTACGAATTTGAAAAATACCTAGAGACCTTATCAAAAATTAAGAAAATTCATGGTGGTAGACATATGTGGACAGAAGTCTCAGTAATTTTTAGAGCCCCAAAAAAATTCAAAACATGGGTCGAACAAGGTAGACTCAGAACTGATGAACAGTAGACAGAACCTGGACAGAACTGAAATTTGAACTTGGACGAAAATCTAAAAATATCTAAAGGACGAATTTTTGCCTGAAATTTCTTGTGGAGGTAAGGGTTCAAGAGGGGAACCAACCCTGAAAATTGGAGCTTCAGAAGATGAGGGAAGAGAGAGAGACAATTCGGAGAAGAGAGGTCTGTCCAGAGTGGACAGAAAACCGAATTCGTTGGTGAAGACGCGTCGGCGGCGAGACGGCGGCGGCGGCGATCACCGGAGCTGTTTCAGAAGTTGGAGGGGATCAAGGGGGAGGGGATTACACTCTAGAAATGGGCTGGAGGTGGAAGAACACCAGGGAGAGAGGGGAGAGGGGCACAAGCTTCAAGGAGGCAAAATGCTAATTTCTTCTTCATTAATTCATTCAAAATGAAAATTACAACCTTATATAGGATGCCAACCAAACTCAATCTCAACCCTTGGATCTAGGGGTTTGGATTGGATGGCTGGGATACAATGAGAATCCCACATTGAATACATTAGTTTAATCAAATTGACCACATGTGTTCAAACTTGGTGTAATTCCATTCAAACACAACCTAACTACAACTACCAAGCCTAATAAGGCCAAAAGAGCATGCGCCCCCCTTCTTGGGCCAAGCCCATTCTTGGGCCAAGAGCCACTCCATATGGCATGCTAGGCATGGGCCATTCCCACTTTGATGGCCCATGAGAGGATGGAATCCCATTTGGGCTTTAAGAGCCTTAATGACCCACTTTGAAACCAAATGGCCCAATATGAAGGAGCCATCTTAAATGGACCTTAAACATGCTACCTAGTTATGGACTCTTCCTAGAAAGAGGCCCATTGGCTTAATTAAGCCTTACAAGGATGGCCCAAAAGAAGGAAATCAAAAATTACACACTTTCAAGCTAATACAACCCATAAAACACACCTATACAAGCTAATACACACTAATACAATCCATAAGCTCATGATGTCCTCATCAATTCTCCCCGGGTGGGAGAAACTCGACCCCGTCGAGTAGGGGTATGGCTGCTCGAGTACTCTGGCGGATCCGTCACCGTGCCAAGTAGCGCGGGTATGCTCCGCTCCAAGTGATCGGCACCTGCTCGTTCCACATATACTCGATATGCGCACTGCTATGGCCAAAGGTGGTCACTCCGAAGGGGCACTCTCAACGGAAGGAAACAGTTTAAAGACTCACTAGGAATCACTGCTGAGTCCCTATAGGTGACTGATCCGGGTATAGAAGTAAACCGATCCCATACTCGTCAAGTGAGTCGACTCGCTTCACACTCATAAAAGAACGACAACGAGCTTGCACAAGACACATGCTGACCCACCATGAACTGACATACAAATGCAAACCACGCAAACAATCGACTCAAAATCACCACACAAACAGACCACACAAAGAAAAACACACCGACTCATGCATGACTCTAGACTAAGGTGGTAGCATCAAGCCCACTAGGTGGTGACATCCTGGGCGGCCGAAGGGTCGCCCAGCTCTTCCCCCATGGCATAATATTCATCGGCCAGTGCCTCATCAGCCTCGTAATCGACATGCTCAAGCTCGGGAGGTGCGGATCCGCCAACACCTAAGGCTAGGGTGGTGCGAGCGGGACACTCACTAGCAATGTGGCCATACCCGTGACAGTGGAAACACTGTATTCGCGATCGACTACTCTCCCCGATAAGAGGGGCCTTACCCTTATCATCCCGCCGGGTAGGGGGTGTAGGCAACAATGGGGGAGGTGTAGGTGCCTTGGACAAGAGTGGAGGGGGTGCCGGTGCCAGAGGACGGGCTATAGGAGCTGGGGAACGGGCAAAGGGTGCCGGTGGTTGGGATGGAAATAGATCCCGGGGTGGAGGAGGGCGAGGCCGTGGAGCGAAGTGCTCCTGACGGGTGGGCTCCTGAGGTCGAGCCATGGGAGGCCGCTGATGTGGGCCTATAGAGTGACGGGGCTCGGTACTACGGAGAGGGGTGGGGCCCAACCGATGGTTAGACTCGAACTCTCCCTCAAATTGCTCCATCTCGAGAGCAACCTGGTATGCCTCTTCCAACGTCTTGGCATTGCGGCGGAAAAGCTCATACTGGTAGTGTGGCCGCAAACCACGTCGAAAGCGGGACACGGGCATGGTACTCTCCTCCGTGACACCACATCGTAGAAAGTACTCATCAAACTCCGCGATGTATTCGGAGACGGACCGGTCTCCCTGGCTAAGACTTTGCCATCTATCGATGAGTCGCTGGCGGTATGTGGGAGGAAGGTACTTTTGCCGAAGTTTATTCTTCATCTCGGCCCATGTGTCGATCGGGGGTTCTAGCCGCTGAAGTAGCAGGCTCTCCACATTCTTCCAATAGGTTTGTGCCTGCCCCATGAGTTTCATGGTGGCAAATCGGACCCTTCGACGCTCCGACATATCATACCATTCAAAATAACGGTCCATGCCAAACTCCCAATCTAGGTAGACTTTCGGATCCAAAGACCCGTAAAAGGCGGGAGGATCCGCTCGCACGGTCTTAAGGACCCGATCATCATCCTCATCTCGTTGTGGCTGAAAACCACGACGGCGTTGACCATACCCCTCGTAGGCATTGTCGGACCCATAGTCCTCGAGACCAAGGTCACGGTGTGATAGTTGGGGAACCCGAGGAGGGGCGGGTGGAGGAACCAGTGGTGGCTGGTTTTGGGCCGCGGGAGCGGCCTGGACTTGGGCCATGGGAGCGGGTTGGACTTGGGCCCCCGCGGGAGGAGGTGCGGGTGGACCTTGGGCTGCCCCAGGAGGGTCCCCGTGTGACATCCTATCTAACCGCCCAACGAGGTCTTGGACCGACCTATCGGAGTTCTCCATGCGTCCTTCCATGGCCCTAAGGCGACCATCCATATTCTCGGAGAAGGTCCGAAAGTTAGCATCGGATTGGTCCAACCTAGCCATAATGGCCATCATCGCCTCTTGTAGGGAGTGGAAGTCTCCCGAGGTATCCCGTGGGTTGGCCATAGGTGGGGGTGGGGGTGAGTACTGAGTACCCCGACGAGTGGGCATGCAAACACACCGACTAGAGCAAAACACACTAATGCAAAATGATGCGCCTAGACTTAACCAAAACTCGGTACGCGGCGGAGATAATCGACCCGAAGGTCACTCGCACAAGTGTGCGGCCTTCCCGATAGGCGTAACCTAACGGTCGGACAACACCTTTCTATATACCGAGTAAAGGGATGTATGCGAAAAGACACTCTTTTTTGTGTTTTAAAACAATGATGACCCTAAACACGACTTAGACCGAATGATGACTAGACGTAAATGACACTCTTTTTTTTTTTTTTTTGACACCCTAGACTCAACCTGGCTCTGATACCAAATTGATGCGGGACGGGACCACGGACACGATAAGCTAGCGGTCGTCCCTTAGCGAGGGAAGCGTCGGATGTGCGCGGTTGAACAACCGGCAGTGAGCTAGGGTGGTCGGCTCTCAATTGTGCCCGGATCGGGTCACGGGACGGTCACTCTCTCACTCGCAGCAGTGATATGATAAATTAAAAGCGAGCTAGGTAACCCTACACAAGCTCTCTAGCAGCGGCATAAACAAGCATATATAGAAATAAGCGGAATGCCAAGCAAGGAGCGAATACGATACCTCCACGCGCTCGGCGTGGCGAAGATGGCACCCGGCCGAAACTCGTACTCCCGGGAACTTAATACATTAAGATTACAGCAATACAAGTAAGCCCACTCCACGCAGGGAGGTAACGGGCGACACAAGGGGGCCCGGGAGGACCAATTCCGGGTTGACGGGCGGTTTCCGGGCACGGCTTCGGCTTCGCGCGTACTCGTGCTAGTGGGGCCCACGTGTGGACCGGAGGGGTCGTGTGGGACCTGATGCCTCCTCTGGTGTGGGTACACTTGGGAAGCGCTCCCCTAGGATGGCGAGTTGCTGGAACGACCGCCGGACGCCGGGCGGCCCTCGGACGACGCTCGCGGGAAATCGGCCACAAGTCTGCACTTGCTGTCTTCTCGCGCGCTGTCCGGCGAGATCGGCTGCTGTGATCAACCCCGTCGTCGGAATGCAACGAACTCGGCGCCGTTGGAAAGAGGACTCCAAATACTTCGACGTAGGGGCCTTCAGAAAAAATAATCAGATACGTATATCTGACTTATGGAATTTACACCCTTGCTGTAAACAGGCCAGAACTGCAGGGGCAGGTTCTGACTTCTCTGAAAATCACCGTTGACCGGTGGGAGGACCTTGGAATATGGAGATGAGTTCTTCAGAAAAGTTGAAGATCTCTGAGATAGAAAACCGGGACTATTTTTGGTTTTTGATTTGGATAAGAAATGGATTTTATGGGATTTTTTTAGTGGACCTGGGTCGGATCTGGGACACTGTGGAAAAATTGCTCACAGGAACTGGTACGAATTTGAAAAATACCTAGAGACCTTATCAAAAATTAAGAAAATTCATGGTGGTAGACATATGTGGACAGAAGTCTCAGTAATTTTTAGAGCCCCAAAAAAATTCAAAACATGGGTCGAACAAGGTAGACTCAGAACTGATGAACAGTAGACAGAACCTGGACAGAACTGAAATTTGAACTTGGACGAAAATCTAAAAATATCTAAAGGACGAATTTTTGCCTGAAATTTCTTGTGGAGGTAAGGGTTCAAGAGGGGAACCAACCCTGAAAATTGGAGCTTCAGAAGATGAGGGAAGAGAGAGAGACAATTCGGAGAAGAGAGGTCTGTCCAGAGTGGACAGAAAACCGAATTCGTTGGTGAAGACGCGTCGGCGGCGAGACGGCGGCGGCGGCGATCACCGGAGCTGTTTCAGAAGTTGGAGGGGATCAAGGGGGAGGGGATTACACTCTAGAAATGGGCTGGAGGTGGAAGAACACCAGGGAGAGAGGGGAGAGGGGCACAAGCTTCAAGGAGGCAAAATGCTAATTTCTTCTTCATTAATTCATTCAAAATGAAAATTACAACCTTATATAGGATGCCAACCAAACTCAATCTCAACCCTTGGATCTAGGGGTTTGGATTGGATGGCTGGGATACAATGAGAATCCCACATTGAATACATTAGTTTAATCAAATTGACCACATGTGTTCAAACTTGGTGTAATTCCATTCAAACACAACCTAACTACAACTACCAAGCCTAATAAGGCCAAAAGAGCATGCGCCCCCCTTCTTGGGCCAAGCCCATTCTTGGGCCAAGAGCCACTCCATATGGCATGCTAGGCATGGGCCATTCCCACTTTGATGGCCCATGAGAGGATGGAATCCCATTTGGGCTTTAAGAGCCTTAATGACCCACTTTGAAACCAAATGGCCCAATATGAAGGAGCCATCTTAAATGGACCTTAAACATGCTACCTAGTTATGGACTCTTCCTAGAAAGAGGCCCATTGGCTTAATTAAGCCTTACAAGGATGGCCCAAAAGAAGGAAATCAAAAATTACACACTTTCAAGCTAATACAACCCATAAAACACACCTATACAAGCTAATACACACTAATACAATCCATAAGCTCATGATGTCCTCATCAGTGCCTTTCAACCCTGCACCTCTTTATCAGAGCTTTAAGTACACTAACTTTTTATCTGCCTTATTTCTTTGTCCCTTTGGGATCTTATATTTTTTTTTCCTACACACATGATGATGCACATCCCTTCACTGTTTACGTGAACCTCGACTCTAGCTTTAGGAGAAGCAGGCCTGGTTACTAAGATCAGGGTTTCCTTTTCCGTTTGACGCGAACCTCAACACTTGTTAGGTAAAGCAGGCTCGATTACTATGTTTCAGGACATTTTTCATAGTGTTTTTTTTTATTTTTATTTTTTTCAACAATGTGCTTTTACACTTATTTGATGGATAAATTCTTATAGATAGCTATATCAAAAAGATCTCTTAAGAAATGCAGAGTATCAGAGAACATACCCACAATAGCAGAAGGCTTGTCCCGCTTATTTCATTAGCGTGCAGAGTAATTTTTTTTCTTCTTTTTCTAAATTACACATGAACTTTAAAGAGATTCTTAAATCAATTTTCCATGGCTAGATCGAATAAATTTTTTATCATCCTTCTCCCTAGTCTTTCCTATTCCAGAATTACTTTCAATGTGAGTATGAATCATGAAATTTATGTCAGGTTGTACTATATGCATCATAAAAAAAATTTCGCTTCCCCCCAACATCAATGACATTGTCCTCAATGGTATAAGCAACAGAAAGTAATAGAACAATGTAATAGAAAAGACAGTTGGGATGGAAGGATAGAACATGGTGTGCGGGGCGAATTGCTCCTTTATTGACATGAACCGTGACGGCTCCTTCTCCTGGACTTGACCTGACTACTAAAAAGAAACACACTAAAAACAAAGCATCAAAAAACAAAAAACCTTCGGTTGCCTCCCAAAAGCGTTAAGTTTTCCGTCTTCAGCCAAACGCATGAAAGCTCAAAAATATCATTCCAGATCACACAATGCAATGGATTCTTTTGATGACAATTTCTCTCCAAATAAGGTTTCAATCGTTGGCCGTTAAAAGTAAAAATATGACTATTTTGTGGATTCAAAATTTTATGACTCCATGGTCAAATACTTTAACAACAATGAACGGTCCATCCCATCTGGATTTCATTTTTCCAGGGAACAAGCGCAACCTCGAGTTGAAAAGCCAAACCTTTTGATTAGCATAAAAAGATTTCCTATGAATATGCTTATCATGGAATGCCTTGGTTTTAGCTTTGTAAATTTTAGAATTTTCGTAGGCCTCGTTACGCAGTTCCTCCAATTCATTAAGTTGTAGAGCTCTTTGGGACCCAGCTTGAATGAGATCAAAATTTACTTGTTTAATGGCCCAATATACTCTATGTTCAAGTTCTACAGGTAAGTGGCAAGCTTTACCAAAGATGAGGCGATAAGTCGATGTACCAATGGGAGTTTTAAATGCAGTTCTATAGGCCCATAATGCATCATCAAGCCTATCAGACCAGTCTTTTCTATCAGGCCGAACTATTTTATGCAAGATGTTCTTTATCTCCCTATTGGATACTTCAACTTGGCCACTAGTTTGGGAATGATAAGGGGTGGCGAGCTTATGAGTGATACCATACTTGCGGAGTAAAGCATAGAACTGAGAATGCGTGAAATGCGAACCGCCATCACTTATGATAGTCCTAGGACAAGTTTTTCTTCACAAATTTCATCACCACTTTATGATCATTGGTCCTAGTGGCTATCGCTTCAATCCATTTCAAAACATAATCGACCGCCACCAAGATATATTCATTGCCAAAAGAAGGTGGAAATGGTCCCATGAAATCAATACCCCAAACATAAAAAATCTCTACAATCAGAATGGGATTTAGCGGCATCATGTCTTTCTTCAAATTATTGCCCATGGCTTGACACCTCAAACATGTTTTAGCAAATTCATATGCATCCCTAAATAAAGTGGGCCAATAGAATCCACTTTGTAACACTTTAGCCACAGTCTTCTTTCCTGAAAAGTGTCCCCTACATGCAAGATTATGACAGAAATTCAAAACAGATTGATATTTATTTTTGGGGACACACCTTCGAATAATATGATTAGGACCCAAGTGAAACAGCTCTAGGTCCTCCCAAAAGTAGTGTTTGACCTTCGCAAAGAAATGATCCTTTTCCTGCTTCGTCCACCCTCCCGGAAGTTATCCTACTTCCAAGTAGTTAACTATGTGAACGTACCAGGGGGTTGAAGAGTGATAAATAGCAAGCAGATGCACATCAGGAAAGGAATCGTTCATTGGAGTGCTAGTAGGTATGACAATGCGTGACAGATGATCGGCAACAACATTTTCTAACCCCTCCTTATCCTTAATTTTCAGATCAAATTCTTGTAACAAGAGAATCCATCGAATCAACCGGGGTTTAGCATCCTTCTTGGTGAGAAAATACTTCAATGCTGAGTGATCGGAATATACAATAACCTTCGCCCCTAAAACATATGAACGGAATTTCTCCAAGGTAAAAATAACAACCAAAAGTTATTTCTCCGTGGTAGTGTAATTCATTTGAGCATCAGTGAGGGTGTGTCTCGCATAATAGATTACCACGGGCTTCTTATCAATTCTCTGACCTAGGACAGCTCCTATTGCGTAATCCGAAGCATCACACATTATTTCGAAAGGCAGCGACCAATCAGGAGATTGAAGAATTGGGGCTTGAGTGAGGGCTGCTTTTAGAGAATGAAATGCCTCTAAACAAGAATCATCAAGCTGGAAAGGAGTGTCCTTGGCTAAAAGCTTAGTAAGCAGACGAGTAATGGTAGAGAAGTTCTTAATGAATCTTCTATAGAAACCTACATGGCCAAGGAAAGAACGGATTTGCTTGACAGAAGTAGGGGGAGGAAGATTGGAGATTAGATCAACCTTAGCTTTATCTACCTGTATCCCCCTCTTCGAGACAATGTGGCCTAGCACGATACCTTTTCTTATCATAAAATGACTCTTCTCCCAACTAAACACCAGATTAGATTCAATGCACCTTCTTAGCACCTTCTTCAAATTTTCCAAACAACAATCAAATGAGTCACCAAACACCGAGAAGTCACACATGAAAATTTCTAAAAATTCTCCCACCATTTTAGAAAAGATTGCCATCATGCATCGCTGAAAGGTGACAGGGGTATTACATAGCCCAAACGGCATCATTCGAAATGCAAATGTGCCATAAGGACACATGAACGTAGTTTTCTCTTGATCCTGCGGGTAAATAGCAAGTTGGTTATACCCGGAGTAGCCATCCAAGAAATAGAAATACTTTTGCCCAGCCAGTTTTTCCAAGATCTGATCTACAAACAAGAGAGGAAAATGATCTTTCTTCGTCATAGAATTCAACTTTTGATAACCAATGCATACTCTCCACCCCGTTTGCAGTCTTGTGGGCACTTCTTCTCCTTTTTCATTCTTTACAACGGTCAGCCCGGATTTCTTTGGCACCACTTGTGTGGGGTTGACCCACTTGCTATCTGAGATGAGATATATGATCACAACATCTAGCCACTTCACAACTTCCTTTTTAACCACCTCTTTCATGTTCGGATTTAGCCTACACTGCATCTCCCTACTTAGCTTGACATTGTCCTCTAAATAGATGTGGTGCATGCAGAAATCCGAACTAATTCCTCTCAAATCCGCCATCGACCACCCTATTGCCCCCCTATGCTCCTTGGGGATATCTAGGAGTTGAGATTCCTAAATAGCAGTAAGATTGGAGGCAATAATGATAGGTAAAGTATGACCAGGGCCTAGATAAGCATATTTCAACGAGTCCGAGAGAGGCTTCAGCTCAAGAACAAGAGGATGCTCTAGAGATGGAAGAGCGGGTTCAGATTAAA
Source organism: Amorphophallus konjac (assembly GCA_022559845.1). Lineage (NCBI taxonomy): Eukaryota > Viridiplantae > Streptophyta > Magnoliopsida > Alismatales > Araceae > Amorphophallus > Amorphophallus konjac. The sequence goes on from CM040126.1 coordinate 78,607,363, forward strand.
GTGTAGGAAGAGGCTCCGCCCTAGAGTAGGGTGCGGAAGAGAGCGGAGAATCTTGCAGCATGCTACCCTCTTCTAAAGTGTCCTTAACTTCATCGATTAAATCCTAAAAAATATCAATAACATTGCACTCCTCATCCTGTTCTGGATATTGAGATGCCTTAAAAATATTTAGAGAAACTTTCTCGCCTCCAAAGAAAATATCCATCATTCCCATGGCACAGTTTATGTTAGCCTTAGCGATAGCCAGAAAAGGACGTCCCAAAATAATAGGTGTATGTTTCAATTCCTGAGACGAGGCCATATCCAAGATTAAGAAATCCACGGTAAAATAGCATTCATGAACCTTAACTATATCATCCTCCAATAAACCCCTTGGTGTTTTAACCGATCGATCCGCCAATTAAAGGATTATTGAAGTGGGCTTTAACTCTCCCAGATCAAACTGCTCATATATGAAGGTGGGTAACATATTCACACTGGCTCCTAGATCTAGTAATGCTCTATCAAAAGTGACTCAACCTATATTGCATGAGATTAATGGAGCTCTGGGATCTTTCAATTTCTTAGGTAAATGATTCATCAGGACTGCATTTACATCCTCGGATAAGTGGATCTTTTGAGTTAACGCCTTTGGTTCCCTCTTTGGTGTACATAGCTTCTTCAAAAACTTTGCATAAGCCAGTACATACTTAATTGCATCCAAGAGTGCAATATTGATATTCACCTGTTTAAATAATTCCAACAATTCTTCCTATTGAATTGGCTGCTTCTTGTGAGCTCTAGACTTCAAAGCATCAGGAAACGGGACCTTTGGCGTATACTCATGGGGTTTTTCTTCAATCTTATCTTTGTCTTTATCAAGCTCCTTCCTTTGCCCGTCATCTTCCGGCTTCTTCTTTTCCTTAACAATTATGGGCTCCTCTTCCTCACTATCGCTCTCTCCTTGGGCCTCTTGGGCCGAGTTACTACCAACTACCCTAACCTTATAAGGATCATCAAGAATCTTCCCACTCCTAAGGATAGATATAGCCTTGGCGTTCTCAAATTGGGGACCAACAAGAGGGGGAGGCTAAGGTTGGTTTGGTTGAGGAAGAAGAGAAAGTCTTTGAGGAAAGCCTGGAGGTTGGTTTTTGGGATTAGCCACAAGCTAGGTAGGAAGCTAACCTATTTCTCTCCTCATATTACTTGCAGCCAATTGCCCTATTTGACCCTCCAACTTAGCAATGGATTGATTTGCAGAAAGGATAAGTTGTTGTTGATTAAGAAATAGTTGTTGGAGTTGATCAACTTTTTCATCGACGTTGGGCTGAGGAGGCTGAGGTGGCTGAGGTTGATACAAATTTTGAGCTTGATTGAATTTATTGTGAGGAGGGTATTGTTGATGTTGGCCCTGAGAAAATTGAGCTTGATGGTATGGGGCCTGAGAATGCTGGTATGGAGGTTGAGATTGTTGATGTTGTTGAAAATGTGCATAAGAAAAATTTTGTTAAGAAAATTTTTGATGAGACTGAGCTGGGACTTGGAAGGATTGCCTTTGAGTTGGTTGTTGTAAAGGATTAGATGACAGGGATGGTCCTTGCTGATTCTTCCAAGAAAAGTTTGGGTGATTTCTCTAACCTGGATTGTAAGTGTTGGAATAGGGATTGTAAGCAAGCTTGGAGACACCGTGAGCAGCGAAAATTTGTTCTTGGATGAAGGGGGGAAGTTGGGCCGCCGTGGGGCAATCAGTAACAACATGCTGTGGGCTTGAGTAAAGAACACAAACTTCTTGAGGAGTGGAATCTAAGAATGGTTGAGATTGAGGGACATAAGATAAAGAAGGTTCCTGTCTATTCATGGATAGCAATTGATTTAGCCTTTGACCTACCAAATCGAACTTCTCCATCTTTTGCGCCAACATGTCCATTTTATTCAACTTTTGCACAAGAGCATTAATATCCATTCTATTCTCAGACTCTCCCTGATTCTTAACTTCATAAAGCCCTGTCCTCTTAGCAGGTCCAATCATTCTTTCATAAGAAAGGTCGAGGCATGACTAATAGAATTTTCACTTAACATCTCAAACAAGTCATATGCCTCGTCCTCGCTTTTGCTCATAAAAGTGCCCCCGGCATGACGCATCCACCATTTCACGATAATTATCAATTAAACCCTTATAAAATACTTGAACAATTTGCCATCTTGATAAACCATGATGTGGGCATTTCCTTAATAAATCCTTCAATCTATCCCATGCTTCTTGGATTTGTTCCCCATAATTTTGAGTGAATCCAGTTATAGCTCTCCTCGTGGTGTTGGTGCGCCCAATGGAATAAAATTGCTTCAAAAACTCTTTTTGCATTTCAGCCCATGTGTCAATTGATATACCCAAAGCTCCTAACTAATATTTAGCTTTATCCGTAAGAGAGAATGGGAAGAGAGTCAATCGAAGAGCATCATTAGAGAAGTTTTGGATTTTAACTGTGGAGCAAATCTGTAACGACCCAAAATTCGGATATCGGGAAGAACCCGATACCATTCGAATCCTGGCCAGCCGCCCACGAGCTGGAGGGCTCGGAAGGGCTAAAAGGAGTGTGGAGGAACAAAGAAATAGGAAATAAAGCAGGATAATTCAACACTTAATCTAAATAAATAATCTAACTATAACAGAGTCCAGTCCAACAGAAGTACATGCTAAGGCAGGGAAGCGTACCCAACATCGAGTGAATGACTTGCTCTGATACCAATTTGATATGACACCACCTTGGGGTGATAGTCACAAGACCAATGCTTCCTCGGACCTAAGTATGCAAGCACAACCACAAGGCTAAGAAGCCTACGTAAGCGGACCTTCGTATGGCGCACACACTCAACCCGGGGCTAACTCGGGGATGCCGAGTCGAGGAAGTGGGACAAGACCCTTGCTGGTAGAGGGCCAGCAACATCCAAGGTAAACCTTCCCTTGGGGAACGGATATCCAACTCAATGAGTCGGCAATGGCCAAAGGGCGCGGGTCACTCACTCACACCCACGGTGGTCGCATAAAGACGGTGGAGCCTTAGGATCGGGCGCTCTCTCCCTAACCGATGGCGCAATTGGAGAATATTAAATGAACAAGCATAAATGAGAGCAAGGGATGAGTTCTCACCTAGCCGGTTTGAAGAAATCGACTCCGGTCGGAGACGGGGGCGAGGGGGGCGTGTCGACGAAGCTTCAAACCTGCGAGTGTAATTATTACATGAACTACCCCCATGCAAGGGGGGGGGCGAATCTTGGGTGGGGATTGTGTGGTTACAACCAAAACTACCTCCATGCAGGGAGGGGCCTTCAGCCGGCCAAGCGGGGTGGGGAAATTAAGCTAAGAAATGATAATCTTCGATCTTCGTCGGTGCTGCCAACCCTCTATGCCTGTGGATAGACGATTGATGAAGTTGACGCTGCAGCCAGTCCAGATTTTTTTTGAAGACGAAACTAGTGGGAAACTCTTCATAGCTGGACCGGGACGACACCAGAATTTTCTTGATTTCTTTGATTGCCGGTGCAGGTCGGGGCAGAGTCTCGAACCGAGGTGCAGTTCTTCATTTCGGACTGCTTCAGATTCTCAACAGCAGGAAGAAGATGTTGCCACGAGTGCTCCAGAGCTTTAATTTGAGCACGGCTGGTACCGATAGAATCGTTGACGAGCCCTCTTCGAAACGTGGGTCACGGGAATGCCAGACAATGTTGGAGTAGGCCGGAAGATCTCAAACAAGGAGAAGGGGTCAGAGTAGACTGATAGGAAACAGAACCGCACGCCAGGAGGAAGAAAATGAGAACTCTTGCTTCCAGGTGCCAATCAGAGCTTCACTTCTTGATTCTGAAAGTAGACTGGTCGAAGAAGATTTTTTTAGAAGAACTCTTGCTCAGATTTCCACTAGGATCGCCGCAGTGGAGCTTCCCATCAGCTTCAGGTGCTCTGCCAGGAAAGCTTCACGCAGTTGGGGGAGAAATGCTCTCCCGGGCAGCACAGTGCTCGGATGATGACGAAACCACTGCCGTTGCGAAAAAGGAAGGCAGACGCTTCCGTGGGTACCTCTTGGGCCTTCAGATTTGTTAGGATGTGGTCGGAGTCGTTGCTGCAAGTTGCTGGTCCACCTGCAACTTCTGGACTGCGAACTGCACCTTTGATGTAGCTTCCGATAATCAAGAAAGAAGAAGAAGAAGTAGATATATGGTGAAGGGGGAGATGATGAGTGATGGGAGGGGAGTGTGAGGGAGGTATTGAGGGAGGTTAGAGGTGGTGGGGAAGCTGGAGAAGGGGGGGGGGGAGGGCGTAGCTGCTTGGAGGTTCTATCAATGGAGGTGGGAGAGGTGATGGAGAAGAGTAAGGAAGAATGGTGGAGATGAGAGAGAGGGGGGGCGACCCTAACCAAGGGGGAGGGGTCTTGGGCGCCCTAGGGCTGGGAGGGAAGGGGAATTTTGAATTCAAAATGGTCTAGGGAGGTGGAGGGTTGCATGGGGGAGAGGAAAAAGTGTTTGGGGAAGTGGGTAGGGTAGTTAGGGGTTGGAGGGTGGCTTAGTGATTGGGGATGCTCCCTTGGGACTAGAGGGTAGATTAATGGGATGTGTGGGGAGTTGTAGAAGACTTAATGGATGTAGGTGGTAGAGGGGAGGTGGTTGGGAGGGGAGGAGAGAGAGGGTTGGGCGCCCTCCTCTTGGAGGGAGAGAGAGAGAGGAGAAGGGGGGGTAGGTGGGATTCACTCCCTAGGGCTTCTCACCCAAATAATGGATTCACTCCACTAAGAAGATTGGAACTCTCAAATGACAATTTTTTCATTGATTGATTGATTCAAATGGGGGGAAATGGGGTCCTATATATAGGCAACCCACATTTTACAAAAAGCCCTTGACACTTGACACATTGATAAATAACCAACAAGATAGGGGCGCCCATGGGCCAAGTCCACTGGGTTGGGCCCAATAGCTAGTCTAAATTAGCCTAAAGAGACTCAAACTTAGGAAAATAAACCAAAGACCTAGATACATGACTCTAATAAAAGGGAAATTACAACGATATGACTCAATAAAAATAAAGAAATACAACATAGGACTCATAATAAATGGCTAGACCATGACGTACGCCTCCGGGGTGACGAGAAGGGCCGAGAGTACTAGGACGGATGGTGATGACCCCATCATACTCCTGGGGTGCGGAGAAGTAGACTCCGTCGAGTAAGAGTCCTTCCCTCTTCGGAAAGGTGCAGAAGTGGTACCGCTCACATGTCTTCCGAAAGAAGCCGAATCTTCCACCTAGCGAGGTAGTGCCCGTACACCTTGCTCCGAGTGATGATTTCCTGTTCATCCAATATTCTCTCAAGTTGCTTACGTCGGGCTTCTCTGGGCTGACGGTGCTCTCATGGGGAGGGGTGGGTGCTCTCTCAAGGGAGGAAGGGGGCTTGAAATCCTCACTTGGTGCCACCGTGGGTCCCTTGTGTGACACAAGGCCTTCACATTGAAACTGAAGTTAACTCCGTATCCCTCGAGGAGGCCTAACTCATGAGTAGTGGGGCTAGTGCACCTCAAAACCTGGAAGGGGCTAATCTCACAAAACCTCAATCCTGAGTTGTCTCTATGTGAGAGCCTTTCATTCCTCACCATCCCGGAATCACCCATTTAGATTTCTTGGTGACGCCATTGAGTCGGCCTGCCTTTTGTAAATTTCATGGCTCTTGTTGATGTGCTTGCAAGGTTGTCATGCAATTTTATGAATGCTGACCTTCTAGTGGTTATGGGTGGACCTGGACAACCATATGTAGACCAGTCATGTCATGATGCCGTATGGACTTTGATGAGCCTTAGTGGGCCGGGGTAACCAAATGTGGCCCTATCATGCATGGACTCTAACAAAGGTTGGAGGGCCGGGGCATCCATAGGTGATCCGGTCATGTATGGGGGTGACAAATGCCGGGGGACCCGGACATCCAAGAATACACCTATCATGCTTAAGACTCATGATGAGTGAAGGTGGACCATTACATCCGAATTTGGACCACTCATGCTTTCTACTTGACATGTGGGTGGTATGAATGAATGGACCCAACATAATGTTCATGCCAATTAGTGTAGTAAGCCTAGACACATGCATATTTTTTCCAAATGTGACTTCCATGTGTATAGGTGTGGGACAACCTTTGAACTCCCATTGGAAAGGATCGAATGGATCTAAGAAGGTGGTCATCATGAGGTGGGTCACAACCTTATTACCTAGGGATATGTGGCCCAAGGTGTAACCCGGGTCTAGGATGGGGTGGATTGGGTTAAACATGGTGGGTTGGGATAGGAAAATGTGGGTGGTGAGTAAGGTGGGTGGATTACACGGGATTCTAGGCTCCCATAGGAAGGGATCAAAGGGGTCATGGGAAGGGCTACCTAGAGTGAGGGAGTCCATGTCCTTAAGAACCTCACATAGTAGTAAGTCATCCTCCTCTATTGGAATGATTGGGCCGGTGTATTGAGTGGATGGGTTGGCCAATGTTTTTGAGATCTCAATGGTAGGGGAGTGGATCGAGATGGGTTTTTCCACCATGGGGAGAAGGAAAAGGAGGTCACTAGTGTAGCAACCAATGGTGCAGATAGAGGAGATAGACCCATCACAAGGGTGGATGAGACTAAGGTTTGTTGGGTGGGCCGTCCCTAGGGTCAACAAGCAAGTCAACTCTAGCTGCCATTCTAGGCCTTTAAGGAGGTCATCAAAACCCTCTACTTCGTAGTAGGATTAGATTGTTGTGTGAGGAGTGTGGATGGGCACTAGATGGTGGTCTTGCTTCATGGGTAGATAGGTATGGGTCATGATTTCTCTAATCAAGCTCTCCCTTAGCTACCTAATAAGGGACTCTTCTAAGATGAATTCAGCCTTATCTAGAGGGGGTGGTGTAGGGTGAAGATCCTCGTGCGAGGCTTCCTCTTCAATTTGGACATGGGTGCTCTCCATGGAGGGAATAGGTTCCCGAGGGGTATTTGTCTTCATGTGGTAAAGCGGGTGGACTACTTCTTCCAAAGCTAATGGAGTGGGAATGTTCTTTGATGGTGGGGTGATGATGACCGGAGTATGGTGCACCTAGGGTGGTGAACAAGGGCGGGATTCTCGCGGGTGGGAGAATACAAGGTTGTTGAATTTAAATGTTCCCGGGAGGTGTGGCGGATGAACTAGGCAAGTTCAACGTGTCGGGTCGATGTTGGCATTCCTTTCATTTAACCATTTCTTACCTAGGATTATACATGGACCCGCCATTGTTCCTAGTTGACACCAAGCCCCATCCAAATACTTAGTCTTCCCGAACCATTTATGGAATTCAATAAAGACTTGGTCTCCATTGTGCACAATTTGTCCGGTCCTACAAAGAGAGGTAATGATATCGGGGGACACCCAATTTTCAGATTCTAGGTCAATGAAATCAATTTCTACGGGCTCTCCATTAGGTAAGCATGCATGAGATATGATTGGGAGAGGGGCCATGTGACCCAAGACTCAATGTTAACAATGATGGGTTGACAATGCACGGTTCGGACAAGAATGCAAGCATGCCCTAGGACTTGACTTGTAGAGACAAGTCAATGACTTGCTCTGATACCAATTTGATATGACACCACCTTGGGGTGATAGTCACAAGACCAATGCTTCCTCGGACCTAAGTATGCAAGCACAACCACAAGGCTAAGAAGCCTACGTAAGCGGACCTTCGTATGGCGCACACACTCAACCCGGGGGTAACTCTGGGATGCCGAGTCGAGGAAGTGGGACAAGACCCTTGCTGGTAGAGGGCCAGCAACATCCAAGGTAAACCTCCCCTTGGGGAACTGATATCCAACTCAATGAGTCGGCAATGGCCAAAGGGCGCGGGTCACTCACTCACACCCACGGTGGTCGCACAAAGACGGTGGAGCCTTAGGATCGGGCGCTCTCTCCCTAACCGACGGCGCAATTGGAGAATATTAAATGAACAAGCATAAATGAGAGCAAGGGACGAGTTCTCACCTAGCTGGTTTGAAGAAACCGACTCCGGTCGGAGACGGGGGCGAGCGGGGAGGCGAGGGGAAGCACCCGCACGCCGCGTCGACGAAGCTTCAAACCTGTGAGTGTAATTATTACATGAACTACCCCCATGCAAGGGGGGGGGGGAATCTTGGGTGGGGATTGTGTGGTTACAATCAAAACTACCTCCACGCAGGGAGGGGCCTTCAGCCGGCCAAGCGGGGTGGGGAAATTAAGCTAAGAAATGATAATCTTCGATCTTCGTCGGTGCTTCCAACCCTCTGTGCCTGTGTACAGACGGTTGATGAAGTTGGTGCTGCGGCCAGTCCAGATTTTTGTTGAAGACGAAACTAGTGGGAAACTCTTTGTAGCTGGACCGGGATGACACCAGAAATTTCTTGATTTCTTTGATTTCCGGTGCAGGTCGGGGCAGAGTCTCGAACCGAGGTGCAGTTCTTTTGTTCGGACTGCTTCAGATTCTCAACAGCAGGAAGAAGATGTCGCCACGAGCGCTCCAGAGCTTCAATTTTAGCATGGCTGGTACTGATGGAATCGTTGATGAGCCCTCTTCGAAACATGGGTCACAGAATTCCAGACGATGTCGGAGTAGGCTGGAAGATCTCAAACAAGGAGAAGGGGTCGGAGCAGACTGATAGGAAACAGAACCGCGCGCCAGGAGGAAGAAAATGAGAACTCTTGCTTCCAGGTGCCAATCGGAGCTCCGCTTCTTGATTCTGAAAGTAGACTGGTTGAAGAAGATTTTTTCAGAAGAACTCTTGCTCAGATTTCCACTAGGATTGCCGCAGTGGAGCTTCTTATCAGGTTCAAGTGCTCTGCCACGGAAGCTTTGCGCAGTCGGGGGAGAAATGCTCTCCTGGGCAGCACAATGCTCGGATGATGACGAAACTACTGTCGTTCCGAAGAAGGTAGGCAGACGCTTCCGTGGGTACCTCTTGGGCCTTCAGATTCGCTGGGATGTGGTCGGAGTCACTACTGTAAGTTGCTGGTCCACCTACAACATCTGGACTGCGAACTGCACCTTTGATGTAGCTTCCGATGATCAAGAAAGAAGAAGAAGAAGTAGATATATGGTGAAGGGGGAGATGAAGGGTGATGGGAGGGGAGTGTGAGGGAGGTATTGAGGGAGGTTAGAGGTGGTGGGGAAGCTGGAGAAGGGGGGGGAAGGGCATAGCTGCTTGGAGGTTCTATCAATGGAGGTGGGAGAGGTGATGGAGAAGAGCAAGGAAGAATGGTGGAGATGAGAGAGAGGGGGGGGCGACCCTAACCAAGGGGGAGGGGTCTTGGGTGCCCTAGGACTGGGAGGGAAGGGGAATTTTGAATTTAAAATGGTCTAGGGAGGTGGAGGGTTGCATGGGGGAGAGGGAAAAGTGTTTGGGGAAGTGGGTAGGGTAGTTGGGGGTTAGAGGGTGGCTTAGTGATTGGGGATGCTCCCTTGGGACTAGAGGGTGGAGTAATGGGATGTGTGGGGAGTTGTAGAGGACTTAATGGAGGTAGGTGGTAGAGGGGAGGTGGTTGGGAGGGGAGGAGAGAGAGGGTTGGGCACCCTCCTCTTGGAGGGAGAGAGAGAGAGGAGAAGGGGGGTAGGTGGGATTCACTCCCTAGGGCTTCTCACCCAAATAATGGATTCACTCCACTAAGAAGATTGGAACTCTCAAATGGCAATTTTTTCATTGATTGATTGATTCAAATGGGGGGAAATGGGGTCCTATATATAGGCAACCCACATTTTACAAAAAGCCCTTGACACTTGACACATTGACAAATAACCAACAAGGTAGGGGCGCCCATGGGCCAAGTCCACTAGGTTGGGCCCAATAGCTAGTCTAAATTAGCCTAAAGAGACTCAAACTTAGGGAAATAAACCAAAGACCTAGATACATGACTCTAATAAAAGGGAAATTACAACGATATGACTCAATAAAATTAAAGAAATACAACATAGGACTCATAATAAATGGCTAGACCATGACGTACGCCTCCGGGGTGACGAGAAGGGCCGAGAGTGCCAGGACGGATGGTGATGACCCCATCAGGTCCTCTAGTTGGTTTTTCCCCCTAGCCCAGACGTAGGCTACAAAGGTGAGGGGCCCTATGGTAACCAGCCTAAAAACTATCTCTCTTGGGAAAGCTCTCCATCACTCCCGGGTGGGTCCACACTCGCGTGCGCAGGAAAGGCACAGTTAGTGGGGGGTCACTACATGTGAACACCAAAAACCACGCACACACCCATCACGAGTAACATGGAGTACCAGATGGCCCAAGGCCCCCCACTCGGGACAACCATCTAAGCCTACTAAACCCAACGGTCCTTGAGTCACAAGACTCGGGTCAAGACTGTTGCACCCAGACAGCTCCACGCCGTCAATCTTCCCTAACCCTAGGGTCAGAAACCTCGGTAGGATAACTCACGAGGCAGTTCACAACTGTCGAGACCATTCCCTTATAAATGGAACTTAGGAGACCTCTAGCCCCAGGCTGGGTGATTGGACTTACAGTCCAAGCCAAACACTCGGCCCACACGGAAACCACTTTCCGAAGAAACACGCGAAGTGCGGGAGCAACCCTCCGCACTCATACCGATACACGGCGACTCGATCTAGCGAAAGCACAGAAGTCCGAGAACACACGGGATCACCCGGACCCTCGAAACTCATGGGGACACTAATCGAGGTAACACGATACCTCCTGGATTACAAAGAATCATGTGGACACCCCTTCCGTGAATTCGTATTGCATACGAACACCTCGAGGCAAGAAAACGCGGAACACAGCGGCCCGGGGGTAGACTGGGCTGGGCGGCCAAACACCTGGCCGCCCAGAGGCCTATGCAGCCACACCTATGGGCCCCCAACACCTGGGCACCCCCTTGCCTGGGCGGCCACACCTTGGGCCACCCAGAGGGCTGGGCGGCCATCGGCTTGGTCGCATAGACATGGGCCTTGCTGGGTGAGGGCGGCCAGGGTCATGGCCGCCTAACACCTCTGGGCGGACAGACCAGTGGCCGCGCAGTGACCTGGGCGGCCAGAGTCTTGGCCGCCCATACCAGGGCGCAGACGGCCACAAGGGTGGCCGCCTCCTGCGTCTTCCGACAAATGGGCCGAGCTCCACCGTGAGCTCGGTTCCACGCCCCATTCGCCTCCCAGCGAAGGGGAAAACAAGGGGAATTCATCTCCGGACATTCCTACTACTAGAAAACCAAATCAAAACCACAATTGGGCCTCGAATCGGCCGAAAATCACCGCTCACCCCAAACATGCAATTTTGACCCCGATGTGAAATAAACCTACTCTCGGCCTCGCCTTGGCCTATAAAACACGGGGAAAGGAAGTACAAGGGCTAAGGATCCATCCCCCCTACCCCCACCAAAGATTCCGCGCGCCAAGGACGTCGATCCGCCAAGAAAATGCCATGAAACCCTCGCCGGTTCCCGAACTCGCACCCGAGCTTCCTCGCGTCACCATGCCTCGATCCTGGCCCCGTCCACGCCCCTCCTTGCCCCATGAGCATCGCCACCTCGCCCTCGTCCGGAGAGAAGAGAGGGGAAGAGGAGAGAACGTGAGAGAGAAGAGAGAGGGAGAGAGTGAGAGGAATGAGAGATGGGGAGAGAGAAAAAGGGGTTTTATATATATAGAAAATCTGGAATTTTTGAAAAATACAAAAAAAAAGCAAAAATACTCCCCACGATCCTCTGAAAATGCACAACGCGCCTGCAACGTCCCGAAGTCGGAGAACATAACGATTCGTCCTACACGGGGTTCCGAAGGTCCGACAGGTAAAAACATGCGTAAACCGTAAAACTCAATCCGTGACCCACAAAAGCGATCCGGGACCCACGGATCAATTTCCGAAAAATATCCGAAAAACCTGAGACGTTACAAAATCTGGAGGAATTCATCAAGATATTTATATGGATCTTCATTGGTATTGCCATAAAAGAATGGCAACATTTGAATGGTGCTTGATTTAATCTCATATTAAATATCTTGATTTTGGGGTGCTTGAACATAGAAGGATGGTTGATATTGATTTAGCATGAAGTAATCCTTTATTTGCTTGGGAGCTTCTTGTTGATTAGGATCAGCCATGAGGTTAGGTTGATGATGATTTCTAAAATGCACTAACCTCTCAATCTCACTAATCGGCCCTAGCAAGTGTGGATCTAGGGATCTCTACTATGCATACAATGCAAAAAGACCCAAAAAATATGTGTTGCCTTTTTTTTATTTTTTTTCAAAATGATGCAAATAAAACAACAACTATATGAGTTATGTATGCAAAAATGATGATTTTTTTTCAAACTTCTAAGGGCAAGCTAACTTCACGGTGCTTATTGGTACAACTGGCCCGGCGTCTGTGAGGGAATCCACGGGTGCGGGGACTTATGGAGGTCTTGAAAAAGGAGATTCCGATCTAAAGAGACAGAGTGCTCAATGGAGGGTCATTTCAATTCCAAGAGGGGTGTGCCTAAATTGCCCCTAAGAAGGGAGAAAGAGAAGAAGAGAATGAATGCTTTTTTTTTCAAATGATGCAAGAACAAAGAACAATGAATCTACTATATGCAACAATGCATGCAAGAGATATAGCTAACATGAAGGCAGGATAAGAATACTTGTTTTTCTATGTTTTTTCTATTTTCTGATTTTTTTTCAGAGATTTTTTTTTCTTTTTTAAAAAGAGAGATGGATAAAAGATAAATAGCAACTAAAAATACTAAACAACATGTAACCTACGGAAGAATAAGGCCTACACTCATGTTTTCTGAGTTTTTATGGTTTTATAATTTTTCCAGATTTTTCAGGAATTTTTTTGATTTTTTAGAAAATTTTAAAATATGACCTGTACCTACGCTAATTGACCTTTGGCGACGCTTAATTCTCAGGATCTTTTCTGTTTCCTTTGGTGACAGATTCCAACCCTTCAGCGACGCTTTCCAGTTTTCTGCAACAGTTGATTTTCTGTAATTTTTTTGTCCAAGTTTTCTTTTTTTTCTTTTTTTCTTTGTTTCTTTTTTCCTGTAAAATAAAAATAGAAAAATTAGTAAGAATATATACACATCAAACACAAGAATACCTAATCAAAAATCATTTTCTCCCTGGTAATGACGCCAAAAATTGATACACACAAACACTCCTCGTTAAAATGTCGTGCCACAATTTTAAAAATTACCGCACTCACTCACTAAAAAGATTTGAAATCCAAGTAGAGTGGTGAGAACTGGTCGATCCCACCAGGAGGAATATTTTCAATTAAAACAAGTTGGAAAACCCTTATATTTGAGAAATCCAAATTTTGAGTGAGTTTACGAAAATATGATTGCATAAAAAATAAACCTATCTAAAGAATATGAGAGGGTTGAGAAAAGAATTTTGGAAGAAGTGAAGAGAGAAAAAGATGAACATAATTTCAAAAATTGATTTTTATTGCTAAGAGGAAAGATTACAAGTCAATGAAAAATAAAAATTACAACTTGCAGAAAATAAAAGAACAAGGGAAGAAAAGAGCTAGGGAATTGGAAGAATAGCACCGTGCTGAGACTTTGAGATGGTCGCCCCACTTTGGAGATGAATGCCGCCTTAAGAGCACCGAAGAAGAAGATCTGCTTGGGGATTTGAGAATAATATAGAAGAGGAGAGAGATAGAGAAGAGGAGGAAGATTAAAATCGAAGAAAAGTTATAAAATAGAAATAAAAATAAAGCAATAGAAAATCCGAAATAACTTTAAAATGTAGAGGAATCGAAAGATGACGAAGAAGAAGAAGTTGAAGATCTTCAAGAGAGTAAGAACTTTCATGAAGAGAGCATATGGAGAAAACGATCAGAATAGGGTGAAAAAATGAGAAGAACAGTAAAAAATGCAAGTGTAGAAAAATGTGAAAATTAAACTTTAAAAATTAAATTGTAACTTGAAAACAAGACAGAATTAGAGGAATAGGAAGAATAAGAAAATCTAGATCTTTCAGAAACGAAGAACTTTGATGAAGAGAGCAGAAGGAAAAAATAAGAAAAAGAAGGTTAAAACTGAGGAGAAACGAAGGGCTGCGTGGGTGGATGAACAGTAAACCGTAAAAGACATAACTTTGAAAAATGGGAAATAACTTAACAACGATAGAGATCTAGCTAAAAGTGTAGAAGAAGAAGTTGAATAATACTTAACAACGAACAAGTTTGGTGAAGGAAGTAAATTGAAAATATGATCAGAAGGCATGAAAATAGGCTAAGGTCTCCAGCCAGTTGCTCTTGGGCGAGTATTTATAGTGCACAGGGCTTCCTTGGGCTGGTTTCCTAATTGGACAAGGATCCTCGTAATTTTTATCCAATAATTTCTCCACAAGATAATTCCATAAATATTCTTTCTTATTTCTCCCTTCACACAAATAAGACATGGCGGCTTGCTTTGACTTGGTCAACAAGAGGAGGAAAAGGGGGATGCGCCCAAGGGCATCCCGTGCCCTGGTTCTATGACAAATTCACCCTTGGCCCTTCTAGCAAATGCCAAGAGTGTCCTGCACACACAATATTTGAATTAAATTCATAGAAAATTATTACATTGCGCATAAAAATCACGAGTGCTCACATTTATACAAATGGGAAATTAATCCTCATGCCCCCCAACCCCTTGTTATTCATTAATTATCCATAAATTAAGTTAATTTGCAAAAAAGCCTTGATTCAAGTGAGGTTGAGTTTATCTATAAAATATGCATAATTATCTAATTGTGTGCACTTAAAGTGATGTGTGTGACGTGAATTATCATAGAATTATGAGGACTCATCACACCCATCTCTCATCTCTCTCTCTCCTCTTCTCTCCCCATCAGACCTTGACACAGACTCTCTCCCTCTCTCTTTTTCTCCCTACACACGCACCACTCCTCCCCCCGGGGACTATCTCACGGACTCTCTCTCTCTCTCTCTCTCTCTCTCTCTCTCTCTCTCTCTCTCTCTCTCTCCCGTTGGCCCTCTCTCCTCTCCCTACTCCCAGCTCTCTCCCTCCACCACCGTCCACACCACCATCATCTCCCTTCTCTTCTCTCCCTCATCTCCCTATTTTTCCACTGCAAGCTCCCTCGCCTGCACTCCACCCTCTTTCTCCTCCTCTCTCTAGCCACGATCGAGCACCACTACACCGGCCCCGCACCTCCTCTCCGTGAGCACCACTGCCGCACCTCCTCACCGCCACAGTCATCCACCGCCGTCTCCACTGCTGCGTCGCGAGCCTCTCCCATGCACGTCCGCCACCGGCCGCGTCGCCCTCTCGCCGTCCCCTCTCTTTCTTCGCACCGTAGTCCCCCACACCGGTGTCGCAGCTCTTACCCTCTCACCATCACCCACCGATCGTGGCAACCCCTCCACACATACACTGCACCGCACCTCTCCGGCAGCCACCGTTTGCAAGCTCCCTCTCCCCCTATACCCTGCCTTCGCTCGTCGCCGCTCCGCCTGCTAACCTACCGCCGGCTGCCACCCTTCTTTCTCCCTCTGCCTCTCCCATATGCTAACGTCCATCGTCTACCATCACCACAATTATCTCTCGCTCCCTCTCTACTGCTCACACACGTACACCGCTGCCCACCTTCTTCTGCACACGCACACGCCACAGTCACACACCGTGGAGTCGAGTCCACCTCTCTCCACTCTTTCTCTCACTGTCTCACTTCTCCCTCTCACCGTACATAATTTTCATTTTCATTTTTTTGTTTTCTTCTTCTTCTATTTTTACGTTGATTTAAATCCCACCTCTCTCTCCACATATCTCCTTACTTCTCTTTCCAAATTCCTCTCCCTAAAGCTCTCTCACAGCAGTGTCCGCACACCACAAGCTCGTGAATTTTTAAAGGGAGGTTCTGTCGGATTCCTAGTGTTCGCGCACACGAGAGAATCCTATTCCGTCATGCCGTACGCTCACACCGTCCTCATGTTGCTGAAGCTCTTTTAGAAGCCCAAACATTGGCGTCCCCATAAGCATTTTCTCCCTTTTTTTTGCTTTGTATTTCATTCTGTTAGTTGAATGCATCATTCGTGATTTCTATTTGTGTCGTGCTTCTCTCTTTAAGAGGGCCTTGCATCTTTGTGCATCTTTGCACATCGTTTCTTTTATCATCATTTTCCACCCTTTGTGCCTAAAGGGGTTTTAAATAACACCGACCAGGTGTGTAGTTGTTGATGATTTCACTGCTTTCATTACAAGGGACTGATACTCTGCTACTGTTGGTCTGACTAGGTGTTTATTTTCTTGCAAGGGTAACCACCAAAGGAAAGCCCTCTCCTTTGGCCGGCCGAAGGAAGAGGAAAAAGGAATCCACGACATTTCCCGTGTCTGAGGTCAAAGCGACCATTCTTCCATTTTGGGATCTCCGATCCCTAGCGATCACACCATTCTTTCATTTCGGGGTCTTTAGCCCCTGGCGGTCACATAATTAACACACACGCACTCTTTTGTTTCATTTTGTTCCGATCACTCCTTTCATTTCTGTTAAAACCCGTGGAGAGTCATTTCTCGCAGCGGTCCCCTTCCCCATTTTAATTCAGCAAAAAGCCCTTCCCCGTTTAATTTCAGTTCTAAAATCTCGCCGATAATCAATTTCTCGCGGAGGTTTCATTCGTGCAATTTTATTTCTGCCTTTCCATTCCAGTTCTAAAATCCCGTGGAGAATCAACTTCTCGCGGAGGTTTCATTCGTGCAAATTCTATTTCTGCCTTTCCATTCCAGTTCTAAAATCCCACGGAGAATCAATTTCTCGCGGAAGTTTCATTCGCACAAATTCTATTTCTGCCTTTCCATTCCAGTTCTAAAATCCCACAGAGAATCAATTTCTCATGGAGGTTTCATTCGTGCAAATTCTATTTCTGCCTTTCCATTCCAGTTCTACAATCTCGCGAAGAACCAACTTCTCGCGGAGGTTTCATTCGTGCAATTTCTATTTCTATATTTTCATTCCAGTTCTCAAATCCCGCGGAGAGTAACTTCTCACGGTAGGTTTCATTTACGCCCTTTCCATTACTATCATTCTCACCTTCCCCGTTTCAATTATTGTCTAAACCCCGCGGAGAATAACTGCTCGCGATAATTTCATTCATGTTGTTTCCATTTCTGTTATTTCTATTTCAGTGAAAGCCCGCGGCGAGTAACATCTTGCTGCAGCTCTTCCATTCCGTGTGTTTCCCATCCCTAACCCCGTGGAGGCAACCCTCTTCCGGGGTCTTTCCCCGCATTTCACCAGTGCAACGCATTTATCACATGTCTCTCCTTTCCCCTGACGTCGTTCACATCTCTTGGCGATCACGGTGGGACTTCTTTTGCTTTCCTTTTGGTTACCCGTGTATTTTGGCACCCACGTGTGCCCCTCCTTGTTGCGCCCACGCGCGCCGTAGTTGTGCTCCAAGTAGCACTTTTTTTTTACTTTTATCCCTCGTGCACCACGTGCACTTCCCCATTGGCCCCTGTGATTTCTCGAGAGATTTGTGCCATTTCGGAAAGAAGAGTGAGTTTCACATAGCTCGCTTACTCAATTGATTGCCTATTCTTCTTTATTCTCCTCTATTGTCCCTGTAACAATAATTTCTTCAATCCTACTTTGTTTTACATAATCTCTGTTCTTCTTGCTCTGTTTGTATCTCATATATTTCTTTTATAGCACTGCATCGCATGCATTTTCCCCCTTTCTTTTCATTTTTCTAAGGATTACCCTCTCCCGGTGAAGGAAGGACTCTCCGTTCAGGAATTTCACTTGACGGACTAGGATCTCCTTTATCGGGACCTCTGTAAGTCCCCGACAGCGAAGGATTCCCTCTTCGTTCACTGGGCTGGTTGTACCATTAAAGTTCCCTGGAGCTAGTTGACCCATTCGTGGTGAGACGAGTGTCCTTAGTTGGCAAGGCAGTGACCAAAGTTATAACTAGGGTCCTTCCTATTTTGTGTGAACTTCAGATCTGTTAAAAATATATATATTTTTTAAGACAAAAAAAAAGCGTAAAGCATCCACTTGTTTGATAATCTCAATCATTTGTCTGCTGGTGTATGTTACTGCGTTCCGGCAAAGTCTTGAAGATGGCTGGGTATGGTTTTGAGGAGTTCGAGGCTGGGGCCTTTGAATTCGACCATCAGCCCTAGATGAATAGCCCAGCTCAGGGCTCCTATGAAGAGTACAACATGTACCATGGCTCCCAAAATCCGCCATATGTCCATGTTGTGGGCGCAGGTCCAACCCACGAGCCCTCACATGAGGAGCAAATTACTGCCAGAGAAGCATCTACCTCCCAAGACATCTCCTCTATGGTAGATGTTCTCACCAATGCACAACTTAGTCTTGAGCAACTCCACGCTCTTCAGGCCATCGTAAAGGGAAAATCTATCTCCCTTTCTCCCAGGAGCCGACTCCGGCTACCACTTCCATCCAAGAGCCTTCGCAGGCTATCCCCTCTCCTTCATTTGAAGGGTAGGCAAGTCAGCAGCCCCCTCCTTCCAGTCCCCTTTGCAGTCACAGGCTATCCCCTCTCCTTCATTTCAAGGGTAGGCGAGTCAGCAGCCCCCCTCCTTCCAATTCCCTTCATAGTCTCAAACCCTAGCCATTCACCAAACACCGATTCATCCAGGTCCATCTACTGGCGGGCCGCAATACCCCTGACATTTTAGGTTTCCTTCTCAGGCCTCTGGGAAGCCTATTCATCCTCAGTGGCAGGCGCCACCCTCACCAACCGATCTGCTCACCCAATCCCTTCTCAACAAATTGAACAAATGGATGAGCAGTTTTGGGATCTAAAGAAGATCGTGGACGTGAAGTCCACCCCTGAGGTCTCTCTACCGGTCCTCCCGATGTTCCATCTCCCTCCTTCTGAGATGCCTACGTACCGTAGGTACAATGGCACCGGCAACCCCTTCACCCATTTGAAGGACTTTATGTATGAGTCCTCGTTCTGGTAGAATGACAAAAGATCTCTGGCATACCTCTTCAGGAGATCATTGGACGGCCCCGCGCTGGAGTGGTTCTACGCTTTAGAGCCAAGAGCGAGGCCGAGAATTTTGATGGGGTCCAAAGAAAGTTCCTGTAGAAATATCGGGACCGGGTTGGACCATCCCTTTCCATTACTAATTTGGTGGCTGAAAAAATGAGGACAAACGAAGATTTCATCCAATATGCTGACAGATGGAGGTCTGTTGCAGAGAAAGTGAGGGATACCCTCTCAGAACCTGAGCAGGTTAAAATGATTATGTCTAATGCCACACCACAGTTTAGACATATCCTGGCCATGAACAAGCTCAGCAGAATGGAGGAGATGTACGAGAGAGCTAGGTATATTCAGACACAGCTGAAGGACTCTTCTCTCATGCATATGTTCGAGCCCCCAAAGCCCAGGGTGTTTAGGAAGACAAGCACTGGAGTTCAAGGTGGAGTGACAGAAGGGGTCGTAACAAATGAGCAAGTGAGTGCGGTTGGCAGCCCCAACTAGCTAGCCAACCCAAGACCTCCACAAATGCCACGACTCCCTCTTCAGCAAGGTATACAACCCTATCGTCCTCCACCCCAAAATAACCTTCCCTGGAGCAACAGGCCCCAACCACTCCATCCCCAGCACCAACAACAGCCGCCCCATCAATATCACCAAGTTGCACCACCCGGAAACTATGGCCCCCAACAACAGAGAAGGCCGATCGGCCCTAGGAGAGCTCACAACCCACCGTTGCCGAAAACACTGCCGGACATCTTCAACGCCCTCATGGCCGCCAATGCACTCACTCTGCCCAGGGAGAGGTTCGCATGGCCCCCGAATGTTGACACCTTCAGGTACTATGTTTTTCAAAGGCAGCCGGGCCATATAGTGGAAAATTGCTTTCATTTCAAAGATTATATTTATGATATGAATGATGAACATGGAATCGATTGGGATGAAATGAGGCGATACATCGCCATGTTGAAGGCCAGGAGACCTCCCCCCATACAACAACCACAACAACAACAACAACAACCCCAGCAACATCAGCAACATCAACAGGCTCCACAGCAGCAACTGAATATGGGCATCATTCAAAACCCATTACCGGAGCACCAACAACCCAATCAACAGGTCATCCCCATCTCCTCTTTCCCAGAAATTGGGAGAGAACAAGGTTGGCATCTGGAAAGCACCTCTGTTCTCGCCACTAATCACACCTCTAGCCAACCCTCTCGCCTTCTCTGGGCCATACCTCATCCACCCCGACCTACATCACAATCTGTGACTGGACCTTTTCCATTCGCACAGCCATCACACCCTCTCATCCGAGCGCCAAATGCTAATTCCCCACCAATCCATCAACAAGGAGCATCTACACGTTCACCCATGCCCTCCAAATCTCTCATCATCCACCACCCGTCCGGGGCCCCACCTACCTCTACTACACCTTCACCCATGCCCTCTAAACCTCTCATCGTCCACCGCCCGTCTGGGGCCCCACCTACCTCTACTACACCTTCACCCATGCCCTCCAAACCTCTCATCGTCCACCACCTATCTGGGGCCCCATCT
The DNA here is from genome assembly GCA_022559845.1 of Amorphophallus konjac. Taxonomy (NCBI): domain Eukaryota; kingdom Viridiplantae; phylum Streptophyta; class Magnoliopsida; order Alismatales; family Araceae; genus Amorphophallus; species Amorphophallus konjac. The sequence goes on from CM040126.1 coordinate 78,627,878, forward strand.
ACCTCTACTACACCTTCACCCATGCCCTCCAAATCTCTCATCGTCCGCCGCCCATCCGGTACCCCATCTACCTCTACTACATCTTCACCTATGCCTACAAAACCTCTCATCATCCACCACTCATCCAAGACCCCATCTATCTCTACTACACCTCCACCTATGCCTTCCAAACCCCTCATTATCCATCATCCGTCTAAGGCACCATCCACTCCCACCATGCCTCCACCTAACAAACCTCTCATCAGAACCCCTACGCCTGTCATCACCCATGCTCCACTAATTGTTCCCCCACCACTACCCCTCAAACCCTTGCTAAAACACATACCTAACCCCATAGAGGTGCAGCCAAAACCGCAGGCTATGGTGCTCTGGAGTGGAAGAATCTTCCATCGAGTATTCCCCCAGAATAGTCAGGCCCTTGGGTAGTCCCAGCTAGAGAAAGGTACTGAAGAGAAATTAAAAGAATCCACTCTCGGGACACAATATGATTGGTTGAAACATTTGGACAAGATGCCCTCCCGGATCTCCATCCTAGAGTTGATTAAGAGGTCCACGTCCCATCAAGAGGCACTAGTGGAGTATCTTCAGAAGGTTGTGGTGAACGAGGACCTCCCTGTAGAGAAGATATCGGCGGTACAGACGCCGACGAGCACACAACCAACTATCACGTTTCACGACCATGAGCTCACCCCCAAGGAGGCCCCAAAATATGCATTGTGTATTGCGATAAAAATCAATGGGGTGTCTGTGGACCCGTGTTTGGTGGATACGGGTGCATCTATAAATGTGATCTCTTTGAGCACCCTCCAATCATGTGAGGTTGACACAGAACAGATAAGGCCTTCATCAATCACAGTTACGGCCTACGACAACAGTAAAAGGCCACCAAAGGGGATGATTATCTTGAATGTAGAGTTGGGCCCTACATTAGTCTCTACGAATTCCATATCCTTGATATGGATCCCACATTCAAGGCCATACTAGGTCGCCCTTACATTGAAGTCATGAATGTTGTGCCATCCACCAATCACCAGTATTTAAAGTTTCCATATAAGGGATGGATCATCAAGGTAATTAGCATGCCCATCTTTTCTACAATGGATGCTCTTACTATCTCTCTGCCCTCTGTTGGCCGACCCACCAGCCAAGTCTTTCACTGCTAGATGTGTGTGACCCTCGCCGCACCCCTTTAACATGAAAGTCACTTCCAGCACCAAAGCCATGTCACCCTTCCCGTTCTAAGGGATGGGAGATCATGAGAAACATCGGCTACCAACAGGGCAAAGGCTTGGGGGCACAATTACAGGGCAGACTGAGGTCGCTAAAGAAAATAAGGTTAACCTCTAGGGTTGGTCTGGGCTTTGAAGGACCATCCGAAGCACATAGAGAACCTCTCACATGGACCTTGTACTCTCATTTCAAGAAGGGACTTATTGTATAGCTGGGGGATCGCCCGTAAGAATCACAGGGGAAACTGCAGATTGCTTACTTAGCTAGAAGTTGTTTGAGGGTTCTCAAGAAAGGGAAGTTTGATGACCCAGACTATGAATGGAACAAATGGTTCAATATACATGATATTTCCATTGCACTGCAGTAGATGTTCTCGCCTCCGCACTTAGAGGGGCCACTTTTGATCTCCGAGGTGCCAAAAGATGTTGTTGTTATTGCTAGAACTCCAACTCCTCCTCGCCAAGAGGACGTTACCACTGACAGATCGCTTTCCATCATTCTTGCCGACTACTCTCCTCAACCTTTGCTGCTGACATCTTCCTTGGCCAGACGTCTGTCTGATGATCTTCCCATGTCCCCTTCTCTATTTACATTCCTACGCGGGTTTCTCAACCCGCGTCAGGCTTTCAATCATGATTTGCTCTACGAGCCTCCTAACCCTTTAGCTATAATCCCCTTTTCTCATTCCCCAATTTCCTTTATGTGTTTTGTTATCGAAAATGAAAAACAAAAAAATGCCAATTTTTAAACTCTTTAACAATGTATTTCCTTTGAGGAAACCTTCAACATTTCCCATGAGTGTGCCCCGACTTACGGGCCACTCATTCAAGGTCCCCTGAACAACCTTCTTTACCCCTCCTCTTAGGGGTCTTTTCCTGTACATTCTTCAACTTCCTCTTCATCTGTAGGACAAGTCGGTCAAGTTAGGAATAGTGAGTCCATGGTAGTATCTAAGAGAAAATCTAGGGGTAGGCAAATTCCCCGCCGTTTCCTTCTAGATTTGGCCAATAGGTGCCAGGCATTGTTGACACCCATTTTATGACCAATGAGTTGGGTCATCTCCTTGTTCATTTTTATGATGCTCCGAGTTGTTCACCCTTTGTTGAACCTTCTTGGTCAATTTAAGGTTTATTTCATGGGTCATGTCTCCTTGGTTGAGTCTGGTTCCTTGCTTCTTTCCGCTGGACGAAGCTTAGCATGCTTTCGTTTCATTTTGCACTCTATCGTCTCTAACGGTCCTTTGATGGTGCGTTACAATCCTCTGACGCATGAGCCTTGGTCTGTTACATCCTTGCAGAGCCCTTACGTTGAAGGTTTCTTTCAAGCTTATCTTTTTAGCATATCCGTTGAGTGTGACAGTTTATCGTGCGACCGTTACCTTCTTGTGACCCGTCACTCCTCGACCGTTACATTCCTTCAGAGTCCTGAGTGCGTCAACTTCGCCCGTTGATCTTATCTTCTTGTGATAGTGTTCTGTGACGGTCCCTCCCTGGAGCGTTACATCAGTGTGGCGGTCTATCGTGCAGCCATTACATCAAACAGAGAGTTCTAGCAGAACTGCTCTTTCTCTGCTACTTGTAGATTCTAAGAAATCAACTTAGAACAATTAAGAAATAAAGCATGTCAAGAAAAGCATGCACGAGGTGCAAAATAGGAGATGTGATCGCCAGAGACGCGAGGGCCTCAAAGAATATAACAAAATAATAATATGGAGGAGGGATCGCAAAAAAATACCTTAAAAGCGCGGGTGATGTGAGTGCTCCTTTCTCTTCCAATCGGCCGGCCGATGAAGAGAGTTCTTCGATTTGGATTACCCTTGCAAAATAATCAAAGACAACACCAATAAAGATTGGAATTAGAAATATGGTGAGTGTAGCATCAAATTCTTAATGTGATGAGTATGAAAATATGATTAAGAACACACCTTATGGGTGGTTGCCCTTAAACCCCTATGCAAAAGGGTGTGGGGAAATATGATGAATGTATGCAAATCAGATGAATAGACTAAAAGAGTGCAAGAGTGCACTGTGGGGAGGTGTGATGAATGTAAATATAAATAAAAAAAAGAGAGTGCAAGAGTGCACTGTAGGGGAGATATTCTCAACGTGGTTGAGAATAAGAATTAACAGTAGATGGTGTGCATGCATGTAGGAACTATGAAAACAAAAATAAAAGAGATAAAGGGGAGATAAGAAAAATCTGATCGTTGCTTCTTGGCTTCGATACTCGATGGGGATGAAAACTTCAGAAGATGAAAGCTTGAACGTAAGAAGCTTCTCCTTAGCCAAAAGTAGCAGTAGCGGTTCCTACAAAACAGACGAAAACGGAGGAAGAAGAATGATCGAAAAGGGAGGGATCCAACCAGTTAACAGAGAAGAAGCCTCTATTAATAGGTTGAAGAGAAGATAAGAACGGGCAAGAGTTCTACGGAGGTAAGACTCCAATCCCAATCGAAGAAGGTGACCAACGAAGGCAATGACTCTCTGGGAAAGGGCTGCGTTCGTTTAGAACCAAAAAGATGAAACACGACTTAAACAAGGGCGTCAATTCAAGAATTGACGACCTGACCAAGGGCATTACTTAAAACACGCCTTCAACAAAGGCGTCAATTCAAAAAATAATTTTTTAGAAAAAAACCTTCCCTTTATTTGACATTTGTAAAAGACGTCTGAGGGAGAAAACGTCAATTTTGGAATTGACGACATGCAAAGAGACGTTATTTTAATTTAACATGAATTTATTGAAAAAGACGCCTTGCACAAGGGCGTTAAAATTAGCCAAAAAGAATTGACGACCTAATCAAGGTCGTTAATTCAAAATATTCAAAATAGGGCCATTTTTCATTTCTCAATATTATTTTCCCATTTTTTAGGTGGAGGTGCATCACATCGTGCCGATTCCAACGACTATTTTTGCGTATTTTTCTGACACCCGGAAGGACACCAAATCACCTCTCAAAGAGGGTTTAAAAATAATACTAAAAAATTCAAATGAAAGTGACGCCCATACTATATGTCGTGAATTCAACTTTTTTTTGATTTTTATTTTATTAAAAATTAAAATAACATCTTTTGTTAAGTCGTTAATTCATAAAAATTCCAAAAAATTCTCAGAAAAATCTAGAAAAATAAGAAAATAAGAGGAATTGACGCCTAATGGAAGTAGAGTCAATTTTCAAGAAACGTCCAAGGCTAAGCCTCTATTTAAAAGACGCCCCACGTTAAGTCGTTATTTTTGGAAAATTCATAAAAATAGAGAAAAATGTCCAGAAAATCCAAAAAAATAGGAAAAAAATAAGAAAATGGAGAAAAAGGGAGAAATCCAAGAAAAGTGAGAAAAACCACTCAAACAAAGGTAATTTGAGGGTCAAATTGGGGCATTACAAGGTAATATGAGATGCGCTCACAGTAACGTCAATTTTGGCGTGTCTACAGCTGCCCCGCCTTGGCGTCTGCTTTGCAAGGGAGCATAGCAAACTGAAAAGTAGATGCCAAGGTGTGATGAGACACGCAATCAACATCACTTGATGAGAATGAAATCAAAAGCTCGAGATGAAGCAATCTCGGAAATTTAATGAAACCAACGATGTTTGGATAAGAGGAGGAGTGTGCACGCGGGCACGAAAGAGAATGATCAACTTCCAGCGCGGTGGAAGTACCCCAGGTCACAAACCTGTAGGTTTCACCATCGGGGAGCGGTTACCAGCCAATGTGGACGTGCTGCAGCCAAGGTGGATCAAGGGAAAAGGATTGAAATAAGATGATAGAAATCCAAACAAGGAGCTTTCGAGAAAATGACCCAAAACAGCGACAAAGCGAACCGAGGATTCCATTCAGCAACGAATATCTCATATCTGGAAAGATTAAGATCAATTTGACTCTCCAAATCAGCTTATCAGAATGATTTTCCAATGTTAATTCAAAGTCCTATATGAATGCATGCTGGGTTTAAAAGGAAAAATTAAAACAAATGAAAATATAAGATAATCAAGGATAATATTGTTAAACTGCCAAGACTCGGTCAAGAAACCCATTCTGCGAGCCGATACTAAGCCGAAGCTTGTTTATCCACGCATCAACTCGCAAAATGGAACCATCGTCCCCAGTCTTGGACGGCTCAACGGCCTATCCGTGTGACTAAGACTCCTCTGGAATCATCATTATTTTTGATGAAGGGGAACTCAAATCCCAGATTTACCAAAGTCACAAGGTCCTTGATATAATCTAGTAGCGTATGTAACATATAGTTGAAAATGCATACAGGGGGATGGTGAAGCAATAAACATGGGGGAACTGAAAAATGAGGTGCAAGCACCGTGGGACTTGGATGATGATGCCCAGTCGGTGGGACCAAGAACTTCTTATCCTGCGCTCAAAGATTCATCAGCCAAGATATAAATAACAATCAATGAATAAGGCATTTAAGCATAGCAAGCATAGTATGAATCAAATCATCAATATCAGGTATGTATCATATTCAAGAATAGCATAGATAGTATAGCATCATTGTTTGTCGTTTGTCATGAGGATGACAACTTGGCTAATCAAGATTTGGAGTTGAATGATCAAGATCTGATAATGCCCATCGGCGGAGTGATCAGTAAGATTTGATAAAAAAGATTTGGAGATGAATAATCGGAGTAATGCGTAGCAAATTATGAAGATGTGATCAATTGTGAACATGGGAAGAATCAAAAGGTAGATGGCAATGAATGGAGATGACTCATCCCGTGCTCTTGGTCCTTGCAAAGTTGTTGTTCCTGCAAAAAGCACCATCAGAAAAATATAATGAATTTTTTTGATTTTGAAATATGCAAATTTTTATGAGTTTTGAAAATATTTGAATTTTTATGTGGATTTTGAAAAATATTTGAATTTTTATTATGAATTTTGAAAATATTCAATTTTTGTTGGATTTTGATCAGGAAATATTCAATTTTTTTTGGATTTTGGCTTAGAAAATATTCAATTTTTTTTGGATTTTGACTTAGGAAATATTCAAGTTTTTTTTTTTTTTTTCTTTTGATTTTTTTTTTGGTTTAGACATTGTTAATGCAGCATCAAAGGGTGTTTAAACCACTAGCTAGGGGTCCTTGTTCCTTCCCCTTTCGCTAAAATTACCCAAAGCCGGGCGTGCATTGAAGGGTGGCGCCCTATAACTGACTGCCCTTGATTAACGGTGCTCCTACCAAGGCCATACCTGAGAAACATTCGGTCTTAGAGGGAGAAGAGAAGAATAATTGAGGATAAGCTTTATGCAGGATGGGAGATGTCGGGACTTGAATTCCTTCCAAGGTGTTTCCCCTCAAAGAGGTAGTCTGTTGTGCCGGGGCTTTGTGCCTTTGATTTTTAGACCCTTGACATGCATACGACCAGGGTTTTCCCTGCGGGGACTTTGCCACTCTTGACATGCCATAATTCACAATTTTGCTTTTATCGAAATTTTGACTTGATTTTCATAATAGCCCTTTTGGCGAGATGTATATCATGAAAACTCATATGAAAACTCATATTGATTTTTGGGTCAAGACTGCCCCTATTTGAGACTCCTCTCGTATTGGGGAGTACCGAGGTTGGTCATCTAATCCGTCAATCTCTTGCCCCTGCACTTCGGCCGAGTAAAGAAGAGACAAAGACTTTCAGGAATTCTCATGGCATGGCCAAAGTAGCAACGATGTTTTAACCAAAGGAGCCGGCTAAGGACGCCGTGAAGTGTGTGGAATGCCCAACTAAGGGTCGCTCTTAACAAGCGGGGAGAGAATGTTGAATCCCCAGCGCGGGGTTCTTTTATCCAAAGTGCTGCAAAAGCAAGCCTAAAGACTCTTTTTGGAATATTTTAATTAAACAAAAGCCTAAGATAAAGGTCTAAAACACCACTTTTAATCTTGTTAAGAAGCACTTCATTTTGAAAATCATGCGTGAAGTAATGAGAAAATGATATCATAAAAATGCGTACTTACGCCAATATGTTACCTTGCAACCTTTGTAGAAATAAATGCCGCGAGAGGCGGGGTTGATCATCGTGGAATAGTCCTCTTTGGCAGTCAAAAGGATTGGAAGCAAAGGGTTTGAAAGTGGCTTAACAAGGAGGAGTGGTGCCAAGACCAGACTCAGACGAATAAGGAAAAAAAGGAAGAGAGGCGAGGGCTAGAACTCCCTCACTAAGGTGTGGAGACCCTGATCACATGAAAGGTCTACAAAAGAAGCGGAGAATTAGAAGGAGGAGTGAGGACTAAAGCCTCGAAAGCTGTGGGAGAAAGAGTAGATGCCTAGGGCAGTGGATGTGGAAGAAGTTGGGTCGGACCCAGGATTAGGGGGAATCAGAAGAAGAAATTGATAGATGGAAAGAGGCGGATCCGGAGGGTCCGGAGGCAGAGGAGGAGAATCATGAGCGGAAGAAGAATCAGGAGGCTCCGGAGGGGAAGAATCTCGAGGGACGCGATGCCCTGGGAAGAAATATGCAAAAAGATGGTGAAAAAGGAAGAAGAGGACAAAGGATGTGATATCCTGGAGGAGCAGGAAGATGAGACGGAGGAAAGATGGAGGGTCCGGAGGTTTCGGAGGAATGGAATGCCGAGGGATGCGGTGCCCGGGGAAGAATGGATGAAAAGGATTAGGAGGGTCCGACGGTTCCGGAGGGATGGAATGCCGAGGGACGCGATGCCCTGGGAGAATCAGTAAGAAGCCCATAAGATCTGGACTTGAGGGTGTGTAGGGGCGCGATGCCCAAAGAGCAAGATCCGGAGGTTCCGGAGGAAGCAAATACCGAGGGACGCGATGCCCAAGGAGGAAGTCTGGAAATTTCGGGAGAACGAGATGAAAAAGGGCGCGATGCCCTAGCAGGATAAAGGAGAAATCTGGAGGGTCCGGGTGCAGGAGTTGGAAAGGGGCGCGATGCCCTTAGAAGAGATTGGAAAGGGGACAATGTCCGAGCAATGAGGATGAAGATGAATAGGGTGGGAAATGCGTGATATCCGGAGGTGCCAGAAGGCGGGGAAGATACGGGTTTGGAAACCCGGGAAGCTGGATGTGCAAACATATGCAATAGGATGGATGCGATGAATGCAATGAGATGCAAAGAACATGAAGAATGTGAAGGGCGAGAGGATGAGATCCTCCTCCTTACCCCTGGAGTGGCCCATGAAGAATCGGTGACAGAGGAGAATATGGGTGGAGTTGAATGGAAGGTGGATAAAAGAGTGGAAGCATGTCTACCCTTAGCACCAAGATAACTGCCCCTCCACGGCAGTGAAAGAGTATAACCAATCGGCCTAAAGAAGGAAGCTTCAATAATAAATGACAACCCTCTTGAAGAGTGGAGAGTAATGATGTGAGGGAGTTGGGAAGTTGGGACAGGAAGCATTGCCGTGCCCATTGATTGCGGCATATAAAGAATGTTGACAAAAATGGGCATTCGCCCCTTGTATGGAAGAATGAATTCAGGATTTGAAAGTTGGAACAAGGGGTGCCCTGCCCGGCCCTTACACAGCATCAATGCTTGACATTCTCTGAGCAATTGCGGCGACTTGGTCTTTTTTATTGTACTTGGCACAATAACCCGGATTGGCATCCGGCAAATGAACTCTTGCATCTTGAACTGCATGGCAGTGGCCAAATTCTTCTTTCGCGGCTCTTGATCATCCTCGGCACAAGTATTTGTAGCAGCGCTCCCCTTCCGAGTAGTAAAGGGAGGTGAAGCGGAGGTGGGAGGCTTCGTGGATGGTGGGGGTGTAGTGGAAGGCGTTGGAGAAAGGATAAATGGAGGCGGAGGTTCAAACACGTCGAGCTTCTCCCTTTGCTCGGAAGCAGTTTGGGTTGGCTCGAGTGCAAAAAAGGGTTGATCCTGCTCAGGATTAGCCACGGGTAATAGGTTAAGTGGTGGAGTAGGGGTAGTTGGGTTTGGTGTTAAAGGTGTAATGGAGGGTTGAATTAGGGAAAGTTCGACGTTAGGCTCGGTGGAGGCCGATGGTGTGGAGGCTGGCATAACCGGTGGAGGTGTAATTGGTGGAGGTGTAATTGGTGGAGGTTTGGTGCGGAGAAAACGCCGAACGGGGCGAGCGGTGTTAGGAGTGGGAGGAGACTCAAGATGCGCCGGCGCGGGTGATTGGAGTATCGACCCATCGTCGTAACACCAAGAGGTCTCGAAAATAGGGGTTGGATTAGGGACGGTGGCTTCGTTCTGAGCAGGGGGTTCATCAAATGATAATGGGGGGAGAGGGAAACGAAGGAAACTCGGAAGGGGTGCCTGTGCAGCTTCATCATCGTATATTGCTTCAAATTCTTCAATCACCGGCTCTTGCTTGCTTGAACCGCCGATGCCATAATCGTCTCTCCTGTCTTTCCACTCTTTCTCCATCTTTGTAATGTCATTTAAAGCAGCATGAAGGGGATTGACTGGAGTAGGAGGAGCGGGCCGTGGGCTCGTAACCCTCTTTAATTGTTCCTCCAAGAAGCGACTTTGTCGATAAGAGCTTGCTGGAGGGGTGTGACTTGAGCAACAGGGGGTTGGCAGGGCCTTGAAGGAGGGGCCGTATAAAAAGGCCGTGGAAGGGGATTAATGGGCCGACCCATAGAAGAACTCGGATGGGCCGGATTGCGAGGAATAGATGGGCCTTGGGGCCGTGATGGAGGAGGAATAGAAGGAGGCGGGTGTCGGACCACCCGAGTAGGAATATGAATAGAAGAGGGAAGTGGGTGATGGGCCACCCGCATAGGATTGGAAGGAGGATGAGATGAATGAGATGCACCCTCAACAGCGGCCTTAAGGGCTTAGATTTGTTGAGGGGTGAGATGATCTAATGCATGAATGATTTGGGAAACCTTCTCATCATTGGGACGAGACGGTCTCGTAGGAGTAGTGGCTCGCGATTGGATTGGAGGACCATGGGATTGGATATTGCCCATGGGTCGGGCAACACCGTAAGAATGAGGCCGTGGTCCTTTGAAAGAATTATGGTGAGAATGATGAACATGTTGAAATTGAGGGGAATAAGATGTGCTAGGTTGATCACCCTCATGAACATTAATTGAGTAGAACATGTTGACTTTCTTATCAAGGTAATCCAAATAATTCAATGTGCAATCAAAACAATTCACAGAAATAGCAAACAAGTTGGGATGGTTACCTTTGACTTCTTATGTTTAAACCTTGGTGAATTAAGGATTTTTAACAAAATTATGATTCACACAAGGGAGGAACCTAGTTTCAAATGTGATTTCAACTCCGGTGCTAACTAGGAACACTCTCTCACCGTGTATGGCCAACTAAACCTGGGACTTCAAAGGGTACAACCTGCCCGGCGTCCGTGAGGGAATCCACGGGTGCGGGGACTTACGGAGGCTTGGTTTAGGAATTTCCAATCCAAAGAGACGGAGTGCTCAATGGAGGGTCCTTCCTTCACCAAGAGGGTGTGTGGAATCCTAGTGTAGAGAGAGGAGGTCTCCCAAACCAATGCAAATGAATGAATGCAGGGTAAACGAACCAACCACAGCAATATGATCAATCAATGAATATAAGCATGAATCAGCATGAAAAATCACAAACGGGAGGGTTCTGTAAACCCACAGGAAAGAGACGCCCTGGCAGGGGTCGCTACCAAGAAACAGACGACAGCGTGGCTGTCGTGAATCGCTGTGAGGGGCCCGGGGCAGTGAAAAACGTGCCTTAGAGTGAGGCGCTATATATAAAAGGACGCCCTGGGTGAGGGCGTCAAATCGAAAACCGCGCCTTGATGTGAGGCGCTTAGAAACAAAAAGACGCCCTGGGGAAGGGCGTGAATTCACATAAGCAGCAGATATGATGGAAGGCGCCCTATTAGAAGGCGTTAAACAGGAATAAGACGCCCCGGGTTAGGGCGTTAAAATAAAACGCGCCTCTGACAGAGGCGTTAATTCCCAGAAAGACTCCACGGCCAGCAGTATCAAACACTCACAGTCACAGGCAATCAACAAATATATGAATTAAGATATTAGCATGCTCATCAAAAAAAATTTGGACAAGTGGAAATTCTAAAAAACCTATCAAACTGACAGATCACATGGGGAGCGTGCAATGCACAATGGAGGGTGCCCGTGGGGCACAAAAAAAAGGAGACGCACCGTGGGTGCAAAAGGGGAGATGGCACACGTGGGTGCCCAAGGGGAAAGGGTAATCAAAAGAAAAACGAAAGGGGTCCCACCGTGATCGCCAATTTGTAGATTCTAAGAAATCCACTTAGAACAATTAAGAAATAAAGCATGTGAAGAAAAGCATGCACGAGGTGCAAAATAGGAGATGTGATCGTCAGAGACGCGAGGGCCTCAAAGAATATAACAAAATAATAATATGGAGGAGGGATCGCAAAAAAATACCTTAAAAGTGCGGGTGATGTGAGTGCTCCTTTCTCTTCCAATCGGCCGGCCGATGAAGAGAGTTCTTCGATTTGGATTACCCTTGCAAAACAATCAAAGACAACACCAATAAAGATTGGAATTAGAAATATGGTGAGTGTAGCATCAAATTCTTAATGTGATGAGCATGAAAATATGATTAAGAACACACCTTATGGGTGGTTGCCCTTAAACCCCTATGCAAAAGGGTGTGGGGAAATATGATGAATGTATGCAAATCAGATGAATAGACTAAAAGAGTGCAAGAGTGCACTATGGGGAGGTGTGATGAATGTAAATATAAATAAAAAAAGAGAGTGCAAGAGTGCACTGTAGGGGAGATATTCTCAACGTGGTTGAGAATAAGAATTAACAGTAGATGGTGTGCATGCATGTAGGAACTATGAAAACAAAAATAAAAGAGATAAAGGGGAGATAAGAAAAATCTGATCGTTGCTTCTTGGCTTCGATACTCGATGGGGATGAAAACTTCAGAAGATGAAAGCTTGAACGTAAGAAGCTTCTCCTTAGCCAAAAGTAGCAGTAGCGGTTCCTACAAAACAGACGAAAACGGAGGAAGAAGAATGATCGAAAAGGGAGGGATCCAACCAGTTAACAGAGAAGAAGCCTCTATTAATAGGTTGAAGAGAAGATAAGAACGGGCAAGAGTCTACGGAGGTAAGACTCCAATCCCAATCGAGAAGGTGACCAACGAAGGCAATGACTCTCTGGGAAAGGGCTGCGTTCGTTTAGAACCAAAAAGATGAAACACGACTTAAACAAGGGCGTCAATTCAAGAATTGACGACCTGACCAAGGGAATTACTTAAAACACGCCTTCAACAAAGGCGTCAATTCAAAAAATAATTTTTTAGAAAAAAACCTTCCCTTTATTTGACATTTGTAAAAGACGCCTGAGGGAGAAAACGTCAATTTTGGAATTGACGACATGCAAAGAGACGTTATTTTAATTTAACATGAATTTATTGAAAAAGACGCCTTGCACAAGGGCGTTAAAATTAGCCAAAAAGAATTGACGACCTAATCAAGGTCGTTAATTCAAAATATTCAAAATAGGGTCATTTTTCATTTCTCAATATTATTTTCCCATTTTTTAGGTGGAGGTGCATCACATCGTGCCGATTCCAACGACTATTTTTGCGTATTTTTCTGACACCCGGAAGGACACCAAATCACCTCTCAAAGAGGATTTAAAAATAATACTAAAAATTCAAATAAAAGTGACGCCCATACTATATGTCGTGAATTCAACTTTTTTTTAATTTTTATTTTATTAAAAATTAAAATAACGTCTTTTGTTAAGTCGTTAATTCATAAAAATTCCGAAAAATCCTCAGAAAAATCCAGAAAAATAAGAAAATGAGAGGAATTGACGTCTAATGGAAGTGGCGTCAATTTTCAAGAAACGCCCAAGGCTAAGCCTCTATTTAAAAGACGCCCCACGTTAAGTCGTTATTTCTAAAAAATTCATAAAAATAGAGAAAAATACCCAGAAAATCCAGAAAAATCTAGAAAAAGAGGAAAAAATAAGAAAAGTGAGAAAAAAGGGAGAAATCCAAGAAAAGTGAGAAAAATAACTCAAACAAAGGTAATTTGAGTGTCAAATTGGGGCATTACAAGGTAATATGAGATGCGCTCACAGTAACGTCAATTTTGGCGTGTCTACACTACTCCGTGGCCGACTTGAGAGTTTGATTCTTTGATTTCTCTTTCAAATCTGATCCTTAGACCCTTCTGTTTGTTTCTATGGACTCTTGGGAGTATTATCTTCAAGAGTTTGCTAAGAAACATCCTACTTTTTAGCTGGATTATCCTCTGCTCGACCAGAGAGTTTGAGGGTCTATAAATAGAACCCTTGACTTCATGGATTGAGAGGGAGACATCTGGAGTTTGCGTCGAAGTGCTACCGCATCCTAGAGCTAGAACCAACCAAGGAGAGCTGCTTCCAACGTCCATCTGCTTCCAAAGTCCAGGGAGTATCATTTTCAAGGGTTTAGTCTAGTCAAGTTGTGTTCTTAATGTCTTTTCCTTCTTCAAAGTATTCATAGCATTGTCCCTCTCTTTCTCCCACGTTTTTCTTTCCCACTTGCTGCATTCATTCAAAACATCCTCCCATCTTTTAAAACGCCCAGAGGGGTTAAAAAACACCAACCACCCCGGTATTTCCCTTTCCTTTTGCATATTCTTAAGTTCTTTGGCTTATTGATACTACTTTGTTAAAGGGCTAATCTGGGTTATTATTCTTGTGTTCTACACTCTTTTGCAAGTTTATAGAGTCCCTAGCACGAGGCCCAAGCTCTCTGGCCGGCTGGAAAGCTTGGAGATCAAAAGATTCCCAATTCTAAACTGTAGACGCTCTGACGGTCTATCACAGGCGCGTTAGGGTCTTGTAGCGGTCTATCGTGGGACCGTCACCGTTCTGTAGCGCACCAGTCTTCGACCATTACATTCTACAGAGCTGCAGTTTCCTGATTACTTTCTCTCTCCCGTGGGTGGGTGCATCATCCTCCTATTCTAAGGTATTTATCAGGTCTTTGGCTTGTTTTTACCTTAGTGGCGATCACATCTTTTCTTAGTTTGGGCAGTAGCTTTCTCTTTCACCACATCTCCTCTTTGCCTTTGCTTGTTCCACCTATACGGTGTGTTTTCCTTTATTCCTTATTCCACGTCCCGGAGTGTGTTTTTCTTTCTATGCATAGTTTAGTTTTGATTGAGATAGCATGCCCATGCTAGAGCTTGCGCTGGTTGCCTAGGTTCATGATTCACATGTTCATAGGCTGATTGATTTCATTACTTGGCTCATACTTTCATCATAGTTGGCATCATAGCCCATCTTGCAAAAGAAGGGACACATTAAAACCAACAGATAATTTTTTGGCGATCACGGTGGGACAGCTAGTGCCAATCGTGCTTTGGATCTCTGTTAAACCTGCTTTCATTTGCTTGCCCTGGTTGCCTGTGTTTTCCCCAGATTTTCCTTTTTATTTCATGTTGCTTCTGGTTCTCTGGCTACTCTGACGGTCCTGCGTCCACGCGTCACCTTACTCTGACGGTCTGGTCTTCGACCGTCACACTCCTCTGGCGCAGGTATCCTAGACCGTCACATACTCCAGACAGGTACGCATCCCGAGGTGTAGTTTACTTCTGCTATTTTTGCTATGCTTTTCATGCTTGGGTGCTATTTGGTCTCCTCCTTGGTTGGTTCATATATTCATATCATTGTGTGCATATTTGATTGTTAGATTTTAGGCTAGAATTTGCATGCACCCCGGTGCACATAGGTTCATGCATATCTTCATACATTAGATTGCATTCTCCTTCCTTGGTGTGTGGACCTCTCGTCTACATATTCCTTGGAGATGACCAGGAAATCACATCAGGGACCTCCATAAGTCCCCGCGAGCCGTGGATTCCCACACGGATGCCGGGCCGATTGTACCACTTCCCACACCGTGTCTAGGATTGCATAAGTGAAGGAGTGATTACATTTAGAGTCAACCAGGCCACATATCCTTCCCCTATTAGGAACCCATTTTGAGAGCACATTTTAATCAAGTTACTAAGGTTCTAAAAGAGGAAGAGGTCCAAAAATCTTGATTGCATCATCTAAACAACTTGGTTGACCTTGAGTGTCGTTATCTCTTATTTCACTTGCATCTTTTGTCAAAATCATCCAAGTTTGATTGTGTGTTTGTTATGTGTTGTTTATTCTTTCTAAGGTATTCCGTTGCATGTGGAGTTGTCTTCATCCATTAGAGTCATCTTCTAGGGTCAATTCCTTCTCCAAACTCTACTCCAATCCGCTCTTCGAGCCCGTCATGGCTTCTTTCAATCCTCCCCATTCCCAAGAGAAGTCTCTCCCTCAAGGGCTTCTTGAAAACCCTTCTAGGGTTATCTCATTCCCATCTGGAGAGGGGTCTGTCCCTCTTCCGTCCTCCGTCCCCATGGAGGGCGGCCAAACCACTCCTTCCTTTTCTTCCCCTTCTGCTAGTTCCATTCTCCAAATGATGGCCCAGTTGGATCTGGCCCAACTCTAGGCTGTCTATCAGGCCATGCAGGGGTCCAATACCCCACCTCCCACGATTGTGCAAGGCCAATCTAATCTTTCCATCGACCAGTCTAGGGTTGATGGGCCCTCCATCCAGCCCACTCCAATTGATCTTACTCCGGTCCACCCTCGGACCATCACCTTTTCTGGTATGGAAACGGGCCAATCTTCTGCTTCGGCCCACCAACCTTCTGACAAAGGAAAGTCCACTCTCCCTTCTTTCATTCAGGTGGATCATCACATGTCCAGCTCATCGGTGCCACAAGTCCTTGTTGGCCCTTCAGATTTCTTGCGCCCTCGGCAAGGGGTTGCCCAAGTCCATTCCAATCTGGGTCAGTCTTCGGCCCAATATCCTTCTCATGGGCTTCCTACCTTGACTGTTCATTCTTCTGCTCCTTCTTATGGGTTTCCACCTCCTCCAACAGTCTATCCTTCTGCTCCTCAATTGCAACCTCCGTCTTTCACTACCCCTACTCCATCTAGGGAGCAGGAACACCTTGACAAATGGGCCGCCATGCACCAACAACTTGATTTCCTCCAAAAGCGGGTTGGCCCACTATCTTTGGCAGACGTCCCCGTTCCCAGTTTTCAAAATATTCGTTTCCCTCCGCAATCCGAGCTCCCCAATTACAGGAAATATGACGGGAATGGCAATCCCTTCATTCATGTGAGGGACTTCTTATATGAATCGGCCCAATTTCAATATGATGATCGCCTTATGGCATATTTGTTCCACCGATCATTGGATGGGGTCGCATTAGAATGGTTTTATTCTCTGCCATTAGAGGACGCCGAAAGCTTCAAGGTAGTGAAAGACAAGTTCATTCAATGGTTTCAAGACAGAGTCGGCCCAGAATATTCTTTCACAGATTTGGTGGCCGAGAAAATGAAGCCAGATGAGGAGTTTGCAACTTATGCGGATAGATGGAGGCAGATGGCCGCCAGAGTGCCAGGCCATATTCCGGAGGAAGAGAAGGTCAAGCTACTCATCTCCAATGCTACCCCGACCTTCCGAAACATCCTGGCCATGAATGATATAGCCAACATGCACCAACTATATAGCCGGGCGCGGTTCATCCAGACACAGTCCAAAGACTCCCCCATCCACTCGCTCTTTGAGAACCAAAAGCCTAAATACCTCAAGAAACCTTAAGGGCCTGTCACCGAGGGGGTTCAGACCAATGAGCATGTTCAAGCCGTTACCTTCCCTTTCCAAGCCGCACCTTTTCACTTTCCGTAAAACCCCCGCACTCCTCAAAACCCCGCTCCACAAAACTTTGAACCTATTCCACAAAACCCTCCGCCTACCTTCGCCGCTCCACGAAACACCTTTGCCGCTCCGCAACAACCTCCACAGCCCCCGCAATACCATAATGTCCCTCCACCTAACGGCTATAATAACAACAACAAGCATCCGGGACCCAAGAGAGCCCAGTACCCTCCCTTGCCTGAGTCCCTTACTGACATATTCTCGGCTCTCATGTCAGTTAGTGTAATCCAACTTCCTCCGGAACGGCCCGTCTGGAACACGGCTGTTGATCAAACAAAGTACTGCGTATTTCATAGGCAGCCGGGCCATACAATTGAAGGGTGCTTTCAGTTCCGAGACATGGTGTATGACCTTCACGAAGGACAAAGGATTGATTGGGCCGAGATGCATAAGGCCATTGTTGAAATTAAATAGAAAAGAAGGCAGCCGCCGAGGTAGCAAGTGCAGCAACAATAGGCACCGCAACCGCAGCAGCAGCCGCAACAGCAACAGCAGCCAGTTCAACACTTGGGGATCCACCAGAACCCGATGCTGAACCATTCTCCCACTCCGCAGCCTCAGCCGCCGGCACCGGCTCAGGTTAACGTTGTCCAACCCCCGGCTCCAAGCGCCGGGTGGTCTTTTGACGATGATAGCTCCACGCCACAGGTTATGGCCCTCAACCACAACTACCGCAACCCCCTTGCTTCCACCATCCTTATACCTACGCACCAAACCCCTTCCCCATTTGTCTTTCCACTTACCCCTGTTCGCTAAACACACCATCACCCGTGTTCCCATCACACCCGCCATTTCTTACCCCCGCTACCATCACTACCCCTCCATCTAACCCTTCGCCTATCACCGCGCCTCCGCTGGTTTTCCCTCCACCTGTACCAGCACCTATCATCACTACCCCGCCTACCACTAATCCCTCACCTATTATCCTTCCACCGCCACTCATTACCTCCACTAACGCCACCTCTTACTTATCATCCCTCTCGCACCGTCTACTCCACTTATCCACCCCACAGGGCCAATTATACCGTCATCAAGTGCCGTGCCGGCACAGAATTGCACCCTTCGGAGCAGGCGTTTGTTCCATCGTAACTATCCTTCCACTTCTAATCCCCAGTCTTCCCAACCGACTGCCGAACAGGAAGAAGCCGAGCCACTGCCGGGAACCCAATATGATCTGTTACATCACCTTGATAGGGTACCCGCCAAGATATCCGTGCTGGAACTTATCAAAAAATCTACCCTTCACCAAGATGCACTAAGAGATTTTATTCAAAAGGTGATGGTTAGTGAAGATATGGCAGTTGACAGCTTACCGACCGCACTGGCAATGATCTCTAAGTGGCCAGCTATTACCTTCTCTGAAACCGAGCTAGCACCTCCGGAAGCTCGGCAAATGTCGTTTTGCATCACGATTATTCTGAAAAAAGTTACTATTGATGCGGCGCTAGTTGATACAGGGGCATCTATCAATGTATGTCCGCTCAGCACTCTCAGGTCCTGCAATATATCAGAAGAACTTCTACGGCCGACCCCCACTACTATAGCTGCATATGACAACTCAAGAAGAGCATGTCACGGGGTTGTCACCATTCAAGCTGAGCTTGGGCCTCTCACTATGCCCATTGAATTCTATGTGCTGGACATCGATCCTATGTTTAGAGCTATCTTGGGTCGTCTGTGGATCGATACTCTCAGTGCCGTGCCATCCACCGCACATCAATGTCTTAAATTCCATTTTCAAGGGAGGGTGGTTAAGGTCAAAAGCTTATCCACGGTCCAGTCTGTGAAAGCTATTTCAGAGAAGATTTTGCCCACCTTATGGCCCAGCAGTCGGCCTGTTATTTCTGTACTGAATTTAGATTTCCCTTGGGCTTATGCACCTCACAAGCCCGTCACTGCACCTGTCAATATCAAGATGAAACCCCAGATTTGAGATTCCAAAGGCCGGGATATTATATTAAAGTTGGGCTATCAACCGGGTAGAGGCCTCGGTGCACAGTTGCAAGGGCGGACCAAGCCGGTGCCCAAAGGAAGAAAAATGGGCAAGAGAGGTCTCGGTTGTCGAGAGTCCGCACTATCAATTTTGGGTGACTCAGGACCACTTACCTGGGATTACTGCCAACACTTTGTAAGAGGACCCCTCCAGCCAGGTACACTAAATTCACAGTCAGTACAGTCAGAAAAGAAAGATACAGCTTGCACAGTTGCCAAACCACCCCTGTTACCAAAAGGGCCTGTTGATGATATGCCAGATTTCAGTCAGTTATTCGCCAGAATGTTCAGCGAGCCAGATGGTCATGATCGGAAGGAGGATCAGGAAATCCGGCTTGTTTAGTGGAAGCCGAAGCCAGTTGGTCATCTGTAGGAGAAGGGGAGCTCACCCATTATCATTTCTTGGTCTCCCTCTCGCCTCACATCTCTCTTTCAACAATTGGAATCCATACCCCAGTTCTCCCCCGATTATGGTCGATCCGTATTTTACGGAAACATCACCTGAAATTTTGTTTATACCATATATATGTGGGCGCTGCCCTCCCATTGATCTGTCAACCTTATTCACTCCTCCTTCCCCCACTGCCAAACTCCACGAGATGTGGTTTTCATCTTCCGACCCCTTCTTCGATTGCATCTTCCCCTCTCTATTCCCCATGCAACTTCCTCCTCCTCCATCCTGCTGTGTGGTCTCCACTGATCTCCAAAAAAAATGTCAAATTTGAAATGGAGATTTTGGTGGAAGATTACGCTATCTTGTCCACATCCTCCTCCCAGGGGCACGAGTCCCCTGTTCCTTCCTTTCCACTAGATTTCCTTTTTCCTAGGTTAGGCGTAGGGTCCGTAGAGTCTAGGGAAGTAGAGTCAGTTAGGTCTAGAGAAGTAGGATCCTATTCTACGTCGTCCAATCCTTCCGAACCTGACCTGCTCTCGCTGGCGCGTCATTCTAAATTCATTCCTGATAGGTTCTTGCATGATTTAGCTCAGCGATGTCATGCTCTTTTGAAGTGCCCGGAGTTTGTAGCTACGGCAATCATGATTGAAGACGATGAGGAAGTAGAAGGGGTGTGGAGCGACGACGGACTCGGTGTCAAAAGGACCCGATTGATGATGAGGACAGTAGCGTAGATGACACTGCCGATCTGTATGCGTAAGGATTAAATTGATTCAACGAGCCATCATCGGCAGTGGATGAACCTACGAAGGAAATAAATTTGGGGACTGAAGAAGACCCAAGGCCCATTATTATTGCTAGTAACCTCCCTCCGCAAGTAGAAGAAGATCTGATCAAGGTTCTGAGGGAGTATAGTGATTCTTTCGCTTGGTCTTATGAGGACATGCCGGGTCTTGACCCATCTTTAGTGGAACACCGTCTCGTGCTTAAACCAGGGGCAACACCCGTAAAACAGAGATCAAGAAGATTTCACCCCCACATGGCCTTGAAGATTAAGGAAGAGGTCGACAAGTTGTATAAGGCCAAGTTCATTAGAGTTTTTCTATATCCCCAGTGGGTGGCGAATATAGTCCTTGTTATCAAGAAGGATGGGAAAGTATGTATCTGCATCGATTTCAAGGATCTTAATAGAGCATGTCCCAAAGATGATTTCCCGCTACCTCACATAGACGTCTTGGTCGATAACACTGCCGGGTACGAAGCTTTGTCATTCATGGATGGTTACTCAAGCTATAACCAGATCCGTCTCGCTCCTGAAGATCAAGAGAAAATCTCCTTCACCACGCCCTGGGGCACGTATTGTTACGTGGTTATGCCGTTCGGTCTGAAGAACGCAGGTGCCACTTATCAGAGGGCGATGATGGCCATCTTCCATGACATGATGTATATCTACATGGAAGCTTACGTGGATGATATCTTGGTGAAGTCAAGAACCAAAGAAGAACACCCTCTATTCTGGCTAAGGTGCTGCAGAGAGCTAGGGAGTACAAGCTTAAAATGAATCCGAAGAAGTGCATTTTTGGAGTCTCTTCAGGGAAGCTGCTGGGCTTTATAGTTAGCAAATGGGGGATCCAGATTGATTCTAACAAAGCAAATTCCGTCATGGACATGTCTCCGCCAAAGAATATTACGGAACTTTGTGGACTGATTGGTAGACTGCAATTCATTAGAAGATTCATATCCCGTTTTACGAATTGCTCAAGGCGGGGGTCAAGTTTGAATGGAATCAAGAGTGTCAAAAGGCCTATGAGGACTTGAAGGTATATCTATCCAATCCCCCGGTTTTGCAACCTCCTGTCCCTAGGAAACCCCTTATCCTATACATCTCGGTCATAGAGGACTCCCTAGGGGCGGTTTTAGCACAAGTGGACGATGAAGGAAAAGAGCGGGCAGCTTATTACCTCTCCAGGTTGTTTAACCCGGCTGAGGCCAAATACACCGCTATGGAGAAGACTTGTACCACCTTAGTGTGGGTAGCTCAGAAGCTCAAACACTACTTCCTTACCCACCTAGTTAGGTTGATCTCTAGAATGGACCCGATCCGTTATCTCTTAGAAAAGCCCGTCCTTTCTAGCAGGTTAGCTCGCTGGCAGAGCTTCCTCTCTCAGTTTGATATCACCTTCATCGTTCAGAAGGCGGTCAAAGGATACGCCATTGCTGAGCATCTTGCCCATCTCCCCATTCCTCACACGGATTCTATTCAGGATGATTTCCCGGATGAGCATCTTTCTGTCCTCACTCATCATCCCTTCTGGTCTCTACACTTTGACGGTGCGCTTAATTCTCTGGGCCGAGGGATAGGGGCTGTCCTGCTCACTCCATAAGGAGTAACCATTCCCTTTGCTTATCAACTTCGATTTCCTTCTACCAACAACATCGCCGAGTATGAGGCTCTTCTCGCTGGATTGAAGCACGCCTATCTTCTAGGTGCGCATTACTTGAATATCATAGGGGACTCTCAGCTCGTCTTGCGACAGGTTCTGTCCACTTACCGCACCCGTGACCCTAAGCTCAAACCATATCAAGATCTGGTCACGCTTCTTGCTAGGCAATTTCGGAAACTCATCTACATCCATACTCCCCGGTCTCAGAACATTCTAGCTGACGCTTTAGCATCTCTTGCCTCCTCTCTATCTTTCCCTCTCAGTCGGAGTACTGAGACTATCGTCGTTCAGAGATTGGATGCACCCTCTCTTCAGGATCCTTGGTACACCAACCTTAGGAAAACCGTAGAGGGAAGGGCTGAGAAGGAAGAGCTTAAGGAAGTGTCTTTGATGGAACTAGAAGAGATCTTAGAGGAAGAAGAATTGCCCTGGTATCACGAAATTGAGATGTTTTGCAAAGATGGATCATTCCCGGAAGGGGCAAATGCCGAGCAGCGTAAGTCAATAAGAAGAGCCGCCTCAAGGTACACTGTCATCGCAGGAGAGCTATACAGGCGCGCTACCAATGGGATGGTCATGAGATGTTTAGATGATGATGAAGCTTGGAAGGTGACCGAAGTAGCCCATTCTAGTGAGTGTGGGGGTCATGTTAATGGCCAGGCTCTAGCGAAGAAGATCCTTAGGCAGGGGTACTATTGGCCCACTCTAGAGGAAGATTGCTCCCTCTATGCCCGAGGTGTCGTAAATGCCAACTCCATGCTGATAAGATTCATGCTCCAGCTTCACCTCTTCATCCTCTATCTGCTCCTTGGCCATTCTCCATGTGGGCGTTCGACGTTGTCGGCCCGCTCGGTGATCCCAATTCTCAGATCAAGCAAAAATCCTTCATCCTCACCGCCATTGAGTACTTCACCAAGTAGGCTGAAGCCGAAGCGTACGCAGAGATTAAAGCTACTACGGTGTGCCGCTTCATCATGAAGAACATCATCTCGCGGTTCGGAGTGCCAAGTAGCATCGTCACCGACAACGGACCCCAGTTCGTCTCTCAAGAGCCCAAGGACTTATGTAAGAAGTTCAATATTGTATTGCATCATTCTTCTCTATATTACCCACAGGGAAACGGTCAGGCCGAAGCCACTAATAAAACCCTTCTCAAAATCATAAAGAAAACATGCGAATCTCATAAGTTTTTCGATTGGCCAGAAAGATTAGTGGAAGCTCTATGGGCTTATCGCACCTCCGTTCGTACTCCTACGGGGCAAACTCCCTATGCTCTCACTTACAGGATGGAGGTGGTGCTCCCATATGAGATCTTGATCCCTTCCCTACGGGTACAGCTTGATAAGGAACTGAATCTCGATGAACGTCGAGAGGCGTTGCTCGTCCAGCTGGAACTCTTAGATGAGAAGATGATGAATGCGGCCGATCACGTATCCGTTTATCAAAAGAGAGTTTCGCGTTATTTTCAAAAGAAGGTAATTGAGCGTAAATTTAAAAAGGTGATATAGTTTTGAAACGTAAATTCATACGGTCTGCAGGTCCTAGGTCTAAATTACAACCTAACTAGGATGGGCCGTTCGTCGTCAAAGAGGCTTATCCAGGGAATGCCTACCGATTAGTGAACGCAGAAGGTGAGGAGCTCGCTCACGCTTGGAATGTGTTGTATCTTAAGCATTTCTTTCCTTAGAGTCTAACCAGTGCCACCCCGGTAGTAAGGTGTCCCTTCCCTTTCACCCTGAAAGAGGACCCTGAGCACGGTAATCACACACTACATGACATCCCTGGTCGGGTTTCCCACTCTGTAGACACCATGTTTCTCCTTGGCCATGCTTGGGGGAAAGTCAAAAGTCCCTGTCCGTTTCTTTCTTCGGCTGAATCCAGGGGCAAGACGTGAATAAGGAGGCGATGACCAATCTAGGTGCCTTGACGAGAGGAGGTCTCAAATAGGGGTAGTCCGTTATGACCTGACGCCACAAGAAAAGAAAAAGAGTAAAAGAAAAGGAGCAGTTTCTTTGACAAAAGCAAAAGTCTATCTTGAAAGTCTATCAATCGTAATCTCAAAGCTAGGCATGGCAAGAGTGGCAGTACAGTTTCCCCGCGGGACGTATGAGCCCGGTCGTATGCGTGCCTAGAGTGGACAAAGGTTCGATGACGGACACAAAGCCCCGGCACAACATACCAAGTCTCTGAATGAGTTGTCTGGAGAGGAACTCAAGCCCTAAAAACTTCTATATCTGGCCTAAGCTTACCCCCATATTCTATTTTTCTTTTTAGGACTAAGACAAATACCCTGGGTATGGCCTTGGTAGAGCCACCGTCACATAAGTAGACCCTGGCCAGGGATTGTCACCTCTATTGCACGCCGACCTTGGGAACTCTCAATGGAATAAGGAGGACCCATGTTGCTAGGGGAGACACTGGTTTTTAAAATAAAAAAAATCATATATTTCAAAATCTAAAAAAATCGTATATCTCAAAATCAAAAAAATCATATATTTCAAAATCTAAAAAAATCATATATTTCAAAATCAAAAAATTCATATATTTCAAAATCCAAAAACATCAAATATTTTTAAAATCTCACAAAAATCCAAATATTTTCAAAAATCCGAAAATACCATCATGTGCATCACATGCATTGCATTGTTTCCATTGTATTTTCTGCCTATTTGATAAGGCTCCACCCCTTGACCAAATATCAAGAAAGGATAATTCTCTAACTTGCTTTAGGCAAGGGGTTGAGTCTAAGAACAGATCTAACTTGTTTCTTGTCTAAGTGTGTACAAAATGCAGGTTCAAGACCAAAATTCAGATTGCAAGCTCACAAGTCCGAGGTCTCTAACGCTCCAGTATTAGACCGCCACACTTCTCTGACGCGTCCTTGTTGGACCGTTAGGTCATTTGAAGTGATGCTTTGAATAATGTGAACCGCCAAGACTCTGACGCATCCTTGTAGGACCGTCAGAGATGTCTAAAGCGCCCTGACCAGGCCATTACATCCTTCAGAACAATTGACAATTGATGATGTTTAAATGATTGTGTTTTCTTTTTTGGCTTATCTTATCGATGCAATTCATGCTTATTGATTATATTATTAGTGGCTAACATATGTTGTTGAAGCTCATGCCAGTAAGCTGTTATGTCATCATGCGTTGCATTTGCCGTGCAGGCAAGTAAGTCAGGTACAGTATCTTGATCCCTATCCCTTAATGCATTATTATATGTTATATATGATATATTATCTCGAGAATCGGCTGGTCATTCATGTGTTCTGGGATCTGATGTTCCCCTTAAACAAAAATGATGATGATCTAAGTGCACATGTTTAATCGTTGGATAAGCCGTTAGGTTGGAAAACTTGGGGACTATGGTTCTGTCTTGCACGCCATGGTTGCAGATGGTGTCCTGACCCTTGGTTTCTCTAGTCTAGCAATATTATTCTCGAGTATCTTGTTATTTCATTCTTTCTTTGCATTCATTTTGATGATTTCTTTATTTTAGCCCAGCATGCATCATGCGCATCTTTGAGCTTTTATGAACCTTCATCCGTCAAGGTGTTTCAGTGATGGTGAATAACTGTGTTCTATGATCTCGAATAAGGAGAGTCATTCCACTCTGACTTGGAAGGTTTCCTTCAGTCTCCTCGCTTGATTTGATTAGCTGAAGATTCATGTCTGGAGTTTAGTTAATCGTCTCTTTCCTTTTTTCCATTGCTCCGACCGCTGGCCGTGTTTTCCTTTCCTTAGTTGTTAGTTCCTCCAGACATGTGTCCTTTGGTTGGCTATTTCCTTGTGATTGGTTTGAAGTTTCTTGAAAATTCATGTCGCTCGTTGGTTGAGAACGGGTGTCGTTTGCCTTAACGCCCGCTTTTCAGTCCGCTCCGCTTCATCTCCGCTTCATCTCCATGTTCCATTTCGCTTTTGCTTCACCTTCGCTCGCTCCCCTGCAAAGAGGACGTTAAGGAGGGACATCTATTGACACCCGTTTTATGACCAATGAGTTGGGTCATCTCCTTGTTCATTTTTATGATGCTCCGAGTTGTTCACCCTTTGTTGAACCTTCTTGGTCAATTTAAGGTTTATTTCATGGGTCATGTCTCCTTGGTTGAGTCTGGTTCCTTGCTTCTTTCCGCTGGACGAAGCTTAGCAGGCTTTCGTTTCATTTTGCACTCTATCGTCTCTAACGGTCCTTTGATCGTGCGTTACAATCCTCTGACGCATGAGCCTTGGTCCATTACATCCTTGTAGAGCCCTTATGTTGAAGGTTTCTTTCAAGCTTATCTTTTTAGCCTATCCGTTGAGTGTGACGGTTTATCGTGCAACCGTTACCTTCTTGTGACGCGTCACTCCTCGACCGTTATATTCCTTCAAAGTCCTGAGTGCGTCAACTTCGCCCGTTGATCTTATCTTCTTGTGGATAGCGTTCTGTGACTGTCCCTCCCTGGAGCGTTACATCAGTGTGGCGGTCTATCATGCTGCTGTTACATCAAACAGAGAGTTCTAGCAGAACTGCTCTTTCTCTGCTACTCCGTGGCCGACTTGAGAGTTTGATTCTTTGATTTCTCTTCCAAATCTGATCCTTAGAACCTTCTGTTTGTTTCTATGGACTCTTGGGAGTATTATCTTCAAGAGTTTGCTAAGAAACGTCCTACTTTTTAGCTGGATTATCCTCTGCTCGACCAGAGAGTTTGAGGGTCTATAAATAGAACCCTTGACTTCATGGCTTGAGGGGGAGACATCTGGAGTTTGCGTCGAAGTGCTACCGCATCCTGGAGCTAGAACCAACCAAGGAGAGCTGCTTCCAACATCCATCTGCTTCCAAAGTCCAGGGAGTATCATTTTCAAGGGTTTAGTCTAGTCAAGTTGTGTTCTTAGTGTCTTTTCCTTCTTCAAAGTATTCATAGCATTGTCCCTCTCTTTCTCCCACGTTTTTCTTTCCCACTTGCTGCATTCATTTAAAACATCTTCCATCTTTAAAAACGCCCAGAGGGGTTAAAAAACACCAACCTCCCCGGTATTTCCCTTTCCTTTTGCATGTTCTTAAGTTCTTTGGCTTATTGATACTACTTTGTTAAAGGGCTAATCTGGGTTATTCTTCTTGTGTTCTACACTCTTTTGCAGGTTTACAGAGTCCCTAGCACGAGGCCCAAGCTCTCTGGCCGGCTGGAAAGCTTGGAGATCAAAAGATTCCCAATTCTAAACTGTAGACGCTCTGACGGTCTATCACAGGCGCGTTAGGGTCTTGTAGCAGTCTATCGTGGGACCGTCACAGTTCTGTAGTGCACCAGTCTTCGACCGTTACATTCTACAGAGCTGCAGTTTCTGATTACCTTTCTCTCTCCCGTGGGCGGGTGCATCATCCTCCTATTCTAAGATATTTATCAGGTCTTTGGCTTGTTTTTACCTTAGTGACGATCACATCTTTTCTTAGTTTGGGCAGTAGCTTTCTCTTTCACCATATCTCCTCTTTGTCTTTGCTTGTTCCACCTATACGGTGTGTTTTGCTTTATTCCTTATTCCACTTCCCGGCATGTGTTTTTCTTTCTTTGCTTAGTTTAGTTTTGATTGAGATAGCATGCCCATGCTAGAGCTTGTGCTGGTTGCCTAGGTTCATGATTCACATGTTCATAGGCTGATTGATTTCATTACTTGACTCATACTTTCATCATAGTTGGCATCATAGCCCATCTTGCAAAAGAAGGGACACATTAAAACCAACAGGCATGCCTGGCCATTCCTCAACTGCTAGAAAATCCCATACAACTATCGGAATTAGAATGTGATGAGGATTACACAATTGATGAAGGGTATGGAGTGTATGAGATTATAGACGAGGAGTACCCTATCGAAGAAGGGGATGAAGAATATGAGAACGCGGCTGGCGCATATGCTAGTGGAATAAGAAGATTCGACGAGCTGTTAGCCGCTGTAGAAGAATCCACCAAAGAGATAAACTTGGGAACCGAGGAAGACCCTAGGATCGTCCTCATAAGCGATAATCTGTCATCTCTTGAAGAGGAGGAATTGATTGAGGTTCTCAAGGAATATAGGGACACGTTCGCATGGAGCTACAAGGATATGCTAGGTTTGGATTCCACCCTAGTCGAACACCGCCTAACTCTAAAACCAGGGTCCGTCTCGGTAAAGCAAAGGTTGAACGACCTTCTTTACCCCTCCTCTGAGGGGTCTTTTCCTGTACATTCTTCAACTTCCTCTCCGTCTATAGGACAAGTCGGTCAAGTTAGGAATAGTGAGTCCAGGGTAGTATCTAAGAAAAAATCCAGGGGTAGGTAAATTCCCCGTCGTTTCCTTCTAGATTTAGCCAACAGGTGCCAGGCATGCCTGGCCATTCCTCAACTGCTAGAAAATCCCATCCAACTGTCGGAATTAGAATGTGAGGAGGATTACACAATTGATGAAGGGTATGGAGTATATGAGATTACAGACGAGGAGTACCCTATCGAAGAAGGGGATGAAGAATATGAGGACGCGGCTGGCGCATATGCTAGTGGAATAAGAAGATTCGACGAGCCGTCAGCCGCCGTAGAAGAATCTACCAAAGAGATAAACTTGGGAACCGAGGAAGACCCTAGGATCATCCTCATAAGTGATAATCTGGCATCTCTTGAAGAGGAGGAATTGATCAAGGTTCTCAAGGAATATAGGGACACGTTCTCATGGAGCTACGAGGATATGTCAAGTTTGGATTACACCCTGGTCGAACACCGCCTAACTCTAAAACTAGGGTTCGTCTCGGTAAAGCAAAGGTTGAGACGTTTTCACCCCCATATGGCTTTGAAGATGAAGGAAGATGTCGATAAGCTCCACAAAGCCAGGTTTATTAGAGTCATCCTATATCCTTAATGGGAGGCAAACATTGTCCCGATCATGAAAAAGGATGGAAATGTGAGAATCTGTATCAATTTTCGGGACCTTAACCGCGCGTGTCCAAAAGATGATTTCCCCTTATCTCACTTCGATGTGTTAGTTGATAACACAGCAGGTTATGAAACTCTCTCTTTCATGGATGGACTTTCGGGATATAATCAAATCTGTTTGGCGGAAGAGGATCGGGAGAAAATATTATTCACCACACCTTGGGGAACTTACTATTATTTGGTCATGCCGTTTGGTCTAAAGAATGCTGGAGCTACTTATCAAAGGGCTATGATGGCAATATTTCATGACATGATGCATGTATATTTAGAGGTGTATGCAGATGATTTATTGGTGAAATCAAGAACTAGGGCAGAACACTCAAAAGTTCTAGCTAAGGTTTTACGAAGATCGAGGGAATTCAACTTGAAGATGAATCCGAAAAAGTGTGTATTTGGTGTTTCATCGGGCAAGTTGCTTGGCTTCATTGTGAGTAAGAGGGTTATTGAAATAGATCCCAACAAGGCCAAGGCAATTAGAGATATGCCACCTCTGAGGAACCTAAGAGAAGTTCGAGGTTTAATTGGGAGGTTGCAATTCATTCGTCGATTTGTGTCTCAGTATTCACAAAGGTGCAAACCTTTCTACGAGCTGACCAAACTGGGAAACAAAATTTGTTAGGATTCCAAGTGTCAGAAAGCTTTTGAAGGATTACCTAGCTAGTCCACCCGTCCTAATACCACCCACGCTAGGTAAACCCTTAATTCTTTATGTCTCAATCCTGGACGATTCCGTGGGAGCTGTCCTGGCACAAACCAGTGAAGAGGGCAAGGAAAGGGCAACCTATTACTTGTCTAAGCTTCTCAACCCCTGTGATTAGAAGTATACGACTATGGAAAAAACCTGTGCCGCCCTCGTTTGGGTGGTGCAGAAATTGAAACACTACTTCTTGGCTCATGAAGTCTAGCTAATTGCCCGGATGAACCCTATCAAGTTTCTCCTAGAAAATATGTCCTTACTGATAGGCTAGCACGCTGGCAAAGCTTTCTCTCCCAGTTCGACATCATCTACATTCAGCAAAAAGTGATTAAAGGTTATGCCATAGCCGAGCATCTCGCTCATCACCCTCTCCCAAAATTCGATCATGTCTGATTAGAGTTTCTAGATGAGGAACTACTGTCCATCAACCAATCAGATGATCACATGTGGACGTTACATTTTGATGGAGCTCTAAATTCCAAGGGAGAGGAATCAACATTGCCCTCCTATCACCTAAAGGTATCGCTATCCTGCTGGCATATCGGCTCACATTCCCTGTGACCAACAACATAGCTGAATGTGAGGCTCTTCTAGCTGGCCTAGAACTTGCCCATTCTTTTTGAATCACTGAACTATGAGTTGTAGGTGATAGTCAACTCATTCTTTGCCAAGTGCTCATCAAATACCGCACGCGCGATCCCAAGCTCAAGCCCTATCAAGAACTTACCGCTACATTTGCCAAACTGTTCACCAAACTGATCTTTATCCATGTCCCTCGTAACCAGAATATTATGGCCGATGCCCTCGCCTCATTAGCATCATCTTTAAGGTTCCCTCTGGGTACATGGTTTGAGTCCATCTCCATCTACAAGCATCACGCCCCTACTGTCTACGACCCTTCCTACGTGAGGATCAAGGAAAAATTGTTAAGGCCCAAGAGGAGAAATCATTCAGAAATGGGAAATCATGTTGGTGGAACTGGAAGAAGAAATGGCCGATGAGGAGAAGCCATGTTGTAACACGGAATGGAGGATCTAGAGGGGGGTGAATAGATCCTTAAACAATTAAAACTGATGGAGAGTGCCAACTCACAGCCTACCAATTAGAAGTGAAATAAGTCCCTAGAATGCTCAAAGATTTATCAGTTGCTGATGGGGATCTAAGCGTTCAACGGTCCTAAATATGCATCTATCGATAGAGAGGATTAAGTGGACCACAAGCACAATCACACAAGGATTTTAGGTGGTTCAGTCATCGTTCACAACTGACCTACATTCACCCCTTGCTCTACCAGAGCAAGGCTTCACTATGTGTAGAACATCACACAGGCTAAGGGTAATGTTCCCTTACAATAGCTGACACACAGCTTTCAAACAATGAGCTATCACCCAGCTCACAGACCCACTGCCTAACAGCTTGAAGGCAAGACTGCCTGAACTCAAATCTGCAACAAGCAAGATCTGAAACACGCTGTCTCGAAATGGAGCACAGCTCATAACACAATCTATGAAGACAAGAAAGAAAAAAAAGAAAAGGAAAACATAGATTGAGTTCTGGAATTTCTCCCCCAAGAAGGATGAAGGCCCGATCTGAGTGGTTGATCATTCCTCAGCAGACTAGAACAATCTGAGCTGCCTCTTCGAGATCAGCACTTCCAAATTCAGCACCCTTGTGATTTGAATCTTTAATCCCGTCTCTGGACTTCCCGCTCTTCTCTCTGGCTCTTTCAGTCTTCCCTCTCACCTGGGACGAGCTATCCTCGATTTCCTTGGCTGCTCCTAGTTGCTTTCCTCAATTCCACTCCTTGGCTGCTTCGTTGATTCTTCTCCTTTTTCTGATCTTCAATCTTCCTTTTCCTAGAATAAGCCCTTCTTGAGTTCCTGGAGAGATTCTGCTCTTTTCCCTGTTCTTCCCTCACTCCCCCTTTCTTCCCATGCTCTCTTATCTCAACAATCCCACTTTTTTCCGCTCAAAAGGAAAACCAAAATTGAATCCACGATATACCTTCTTCTGGAAGAATCTTGTGGGGCCCTTGCATCATAAGTTGTTAGGATTAGCCTATTTTCCCTCCAAAAAGTTTCTCCACGTGGCTTCTCTTTTGTAGTGCGGATCCCACCACTTATTACTTGGGATCACGTGCCAAAGATGGGCTCCAATTAGGGTTAACTAGACCCTCTTCCGGTTTAAGTCGAATTGGGCTGGAGTGTAACTCGACTTAACCTTGAATCTGAATGAGTAGAGCTTCTGGGAATCGTCAACTCGAGTTGAAACTGGTGTAACTTGAGTTAGGATCTATTCTGTTCACAGTGCAGTTTCTGGATGCCTGGCAACTCGACTTAAAACTGGTGTAACTCGAGTTAGGATCTGTTCTGTTCACAGTGCAGTTTCTGGATCTCTGGGCAACTCGACTTAAAACTAGTGTAACTTGAGTTAGGATCTATTCTGATCATACAGCAGCTTCTAGATACCTGTTTAACTTGACTTAACACTGGTTTAAGTCGACTTCGGATCTGTTCTTGTGCTTTTGGCCTATTTTCACTTGGGATTCAAGTCGGCTTGCTTCTTGGCTTGAGTGCTTGAGTTGACTTGAGTTCCTTGACCTGTTCACTTACATAATTCAAAACGTTTGCATCTTTTTGATGAAAATAACATATCACACAATGGATTATAGTTAGACATCATCAAAACCAAGATGTACAACATTCTCCCCCTTTTTGATGATGGCAACTATAAGTCATTGTGTATTAATAAATTCATATAAACTGCCATTCCATGCATAAGATAACTATGACTTCCTTAAGACAACCACAACTTCCTCTCCCCCTTATGCATGGACTTGATGAGTGACTGACTACAATGTCTTCCTTGACTGGCTACAATGACTTCCTCTCCCCCTTTGACACCAGCAAAAAGATAGAGGACTTGAGTAAAGCCAGGAGAGATGCAATTCATGAGATAGGTGAAGGATTCTGCGAAAAAGATATTTCCCCCTTTAGACATCATCAAGAACCATAGAGGAGTAGGAGTTAATAAAATCCAAAGGTGTCCAAAAATGAGACAGAGAGAACTCTCTCAATTTCTGAAAAAGTAGCATGGAATCAATCTGTGAATGGGTAGGGAGGTTTTAAACACAAATATCTGCAGTTCAGATTAAAGGGATCTTTAAAACATTTATTCTCTTAATAGAGACAATTGAAAGATGACCCATATTAATTTTTTCTGGTTCGAAGTTTATAAGCCCAAATTTGAACATAACAACCTTAAAGAAAATATCAAGCATGCACATTTAATAGAGTTTAAACAATTCTTAAAGAAATTGCCTGCCCCTTTCTTTCAATCTTACCAATCAATTTCATGAGGCACCTCTAGGAAAAACTTCATTAAGTATTGAAGATAAACAATTTCTAGAGGCTTATGAGCATATAATTTTTACTTTTCTCCCCCTTTTTAAGGGTGCATTCAGGTTAGTATACACTTTTTGACATGAGGAGACACGTTGTTTAGACACCAGAATCCCCAGTTACTCAGTGTGATACAACCATCCTAATTAACCAGAGATAACTGTACACTTCATGATGCACAGTCCACATCACTTCTTTGGTGAAGGGATGTGGTTTCTCAATGATTCCACAGTCATTGCTCTGCCCCTTTTCTTTTTCTTACTTTACTCACATAGACTTAGCTAGACCGTTACTTCATGACTCAGTCCGTATCGCTTCTTTGGTGATAGGACACAGTTTCTCAGTTGGTCATAGCCATTGCTCTGACTTGAAATGTTTTCTTTTGAACTTTTTGAATAAACCTCTGCACTGTTTATGAACAATACTTAAGAGAAAATTTTGAACTAAAGAAGTCCCTTTTACTCTCAACTTTCAGACATTCAGAAAATGGAATAGACAAAGTGTTTTTCAAGATGTTTTAAAGCTATTCCATGTACATGATACAAATTCTCAAGATGTTTAGGCTTACATTTACAAGATTATAAATCTTAAACCATTAGATTACTAGGGGTTTATCTATGAAGACCATGAGTCTCTTAGAAAGGGAATCTGCATTTTAACTCCCCCTAAATCAATGAACCAATTCAGACATTTTTTGGCATGAAAGCACTCCCCCTATCTAAAATAGTTTATGCATAAGCAGTGAGAGGGTAGAAATTTCTAACTTCTTACAGAACCACAAGACATAAGAGGGCTCCCCCTTACTGTATGCATTGGAAGATCAAACTGAACAGAGATATATGTGTAGGGGTTAACTAACATGGACTTATGAAGATCTGACCAGTTCTAAAATGCAATGTTACTTAGATGCTCAATAGAACTTGACCAATGCATCAACACATGATTTAACTGTTCAGCCCACAAACAGACTCATCAGATGCATGAATGCAATCAAAACAAGCAGTGTATGAATGATTTGAATGAGCATAGTTCAAAATGATATCAATGAAATGCATGTTTTTCTCTGATTTTCAAAATTTTGTTTTCTCTGGAAATGCATGAACCTAGGTGCACACAATTGATTGACTTTACACAATGGAACCAAGCAAACATGCAATGTGCTTGTCGCTCGACCAAGTGAAATGGTTCGGTCGACCGAACCCAAACATGACCTGATGTGATGATCCCAATTGGTGATGAAGGATCATTATTTAGACTCTCCCTAAATTAGCTAATCATGCATAGAGGTATGCATAAATAGTGTGTGCACATCAAGGAGATCAAGTTATTTCATAGCTTAAAGACAAATTTCAATTGTTACGTTGCAAGTTTTTCCACCATTTTTCATAATGAGCTTACCAAAATCTACCTTCTTCTTCCTTTTTATTCAGCCTTGCACAGCCATTATCGTGTCATCGTGATTTTTGTTGTAGGCTGAGAGGCTTCCCTGCAAGATTCTTATGCAACATATTTTGGAACCCAAACTTGTTTGGGTCCCTTTTTGTCACTCAAATCAGTTAGAATAGATAGCATGTATTTTGGAATCCAGAACTGTTTAATGAATGTGCATTTGGCA
Organism: Amorphophallus konjac; assembly: GCA_022559845.1. Lineage (NCBI taxonomy): Eukaryota > Viridiplantae > Streptophyta > Magnoliopsida > Alismatales > Araceae > Amorphophallus > Amorphophallus konjac. The sequence goes on from CM040126.1 coordinate 78,662,293, forward strand.
TTTGGCTTTATTTCAGTTTTCACATTTTACACTTTAAGAGCATGCTTTTTTGGTAATTTTTGACCATTGAAAACATGAGAATTATTTTTACCATTTTGCTTTTTGTGCTTTGTTTGTTTTGAACTTTTTGGAACAATTTTGTTTTTGGAAACATGTGAATTTTTATTCTACCTGTAAGTCCAAGAGGAATTAGGAGTCATGGATGCACTTGGATACTTTGGATAGACAGCCCTATATGAGGTCTGAGCATGATAAGAATTGTAAGTCGATTGGCATGCCCTGCTAAGTCGGCTTGACTAAGGACAGTTGTGGACATGATGGTTCCTGGATGGACCCCAAGTCGACTTGACATCCTGCCCAAGTCGACTTGACCAGTGACTCTATTACCTGTGACGCCTATTGTAACCAGTCCAAGTCGACTTGCCTGACCATTCAGGTCGACTTAATCCCTGATACCTAAAGTGATTGGTTCTGTGAAAGGCTTGACTCGACTTTGGGGGCTTCTCAGGTCGAGTTGGTAGGTATGTGCAGGTTCTGTAATGGTTGCTGGAAGACCCAGAACTTGACTTAGTTGGGTTCTTAGGTCGAGTTGACATCTGAGGCTTGGAGGACTGGTCTACGAATTTTCTTCCTTAAGGTTTCTCTGATCTGTCCTGAATTTTTTCTGTCTTCATTTTGTTGTTTTGATTCGATGAGCTTCCTTTTTTAAAGTTTTTTCCTGCATTTTTCATGTTAATTAACGGAATGAATTTCTTAGGACTTAGTTCAGGATGAAGAGAAAAGGTTTTCAATTCAAATTCTTTGTTTTTAGTTGGGTTGAAACCTAATCCTTCCTTCCCAAAGTTTACTCTCATTCCAAGGACATCATCAAGGTTTTCCTTCCCCTTAACCATTTTCTCAAGAGTTTTAATCTTATCATTCAGATCTTTTTGAATTGTTTGAGCATCTTTTTGGAGTTGCTCATTGACACCTTGAAGTGCTTCATACTTTTCAATGGTAAGTCTATTTTAATTTTCATTTTGTTCCATCTTCCTTTTAGCTCAGCTATGGTGTTTTCAAGATTTTCATTTTTCTCTGTCAGATCTGTGATTTCCCGTTCAAGGTGTTTGTTCTTGTCACTTAGAGTTGTGCCATGGACCATGGTGTTTATTTTTTTCTTAAGATGCTTGTTTTCACGGCGAACATCATCAAATCTATCCAGAAGCTCTGCATAGGCTTCCTCCCATTCATTAATTGTGAAATTCTCAAAGGGAGAAGTTACCTCTTCTTCCTCGTCCTTGTGAGCCATCAAGCAAATCATGTCATTCTGCTCCTCTTCCTCAGTTTCTTCCTCATCTTCTTCTTCTTCATCGCTCCAAGTTCTAACCATCGCCTTGGGCTTCTTCCCTTTCCATTTGGATGGTTTCTTTATCATCTCCGGGTAGTCTCCCTTTATGTGTCCTGGTTTCCTATAGTTATAGCAAATAACCTATTCAGATTTCTTGTTGGACTGTGATTTAAACTTAGAACTCTTACCTACCATCTGCTTTCTCTTTTTAGGACTCTTACCTTCCTTCTTCAAGAACTTTCTGAATTTTCTGGTTAGCTCGGCAAACTCACTCGAGTTTTCATCACTACTCGAAGATTCACTCTCATCAGTAGAACCATTGCTGCTCGGAACTGCCTTTAATGCTAGTGACTTTTTCTTCTTTGAATCCTCTTCCTTTCTCAAAAGATTCAATTCATAACTCATGAGGGAACCTATGAGTTTGTCTACTGTCATACTAGACAAGGTAGGTGAATCCTCTATGACAGTGGCCTTTGTATGCTAGATGGGGGTTAAGGACCTTAAGACTTTTTTAACAATCTCTTGTTCTGAATAGGGCTTCCCTAAGCTTCTCAATCCATTAGTTAACTGAGTTAACCTGCCATACATCTCTGAGATTGTTTCGTCAATTTTTATTCTGAAACGTTCATAATCAGAAGTGAGCATGTTGGCTTTAGTTTCTTTTACCCCGGAAGTTCCTTCGTATATAACTTCCAATCTGTCCCACATCTCCTTAGCCATCTTGCACAATGAAATTCTGGAGAACTCAGTTGGATGCAGTGCACATTGCATCATGTTCATCGCGCTCCAGTTCACGGTTGACTTCTTGATTTCTTCTGGAGTCCACTTATCCTCATCTCCTGAAAGAGGAAATGGTCCTCTGCTGACAACCTTCCGGATTTCATGGTTCTGAGCCTTGAGGAAAACCTGCATACGATTTTTCCAATAAGCATAGTTAGTGTCGTTAAAGTAAGGAGGCCGGTTCACCGAATGTCCTACAGCCATATACCCCTTAGAATCCATTCCGCTTTATCTATCCAGGTCGTTGGACCTTTTTAACAGATAAACCCGCTCTGATACCACGTGTTGTAACACGGAATGGAGGATCTAGAGGGGGGTGAATAGATCCTTGAACAATTAAAACTGATGGAGAGTGCCAACTCACAACCTAACAATTAGAAGTGAAATAATTCCCTAGAATGCTCACAGATTTATCAGTTACTGATGGGGATCTAAGCGTTCAATGGTCCTAAACATGCATCTATCAATAGAGAGGATTAAGTGGACCACAAGCACAATCACACAGGGATTTTAGGTGGTTTAGTCACCGTTCACGGCTGACCTACGTCCACCCCTTGCTCTACCAGAGCAAGGCTTCACTATGTGCAGAACAGCATACAAGCTAAGGGTAATGTTCCCTTACAACAGCTGACACACAGCTTGCAAACAATGAATTATCACCCAGCTCACAGACCCGCTGCCTAACAGCTTGAAAGCAAGATTGCTTGGACTCAGATCTGCAACAAGCAAGATCTAAAACACGCTGTCTCCAAATGGAGCACAGCTCACAACACAATCTATGAAGACAAGAAAGAAGAAACACAAAAGGAAAACATAGATTGAGTTCTGGAATTTCTCCCCCAGGAAGGATGAAGGCCCGATCTGACTGGTTGATCGTTCCTCAACAGACTAGAACAATCTGAGCTGCCTCTTCGAGATCAACACTTCCAAATTCAGCTCCCTTTTGATCTAAATCTTTAATCTCGTCTCTGGACTTCCCGCTCTTCTCTCTAGCTCTTTCAGTCTTCCCTCTCACCTGGGACGAGCTATCCTCGATTTCCTTGGCTGCTCCTAGTTGCTTTCCTCAATTCCACTCCTTGGCTGCTTCGTTGATTCGTCTCCTTTTTCTGATCTTCAATCTTCATTTTCCTAGAATAAGCTCTTCTTGAGTTCCTAGAGAGATTCTGCTCTTTTCCCTGTTCTTCCCTCACTCCCCCCGTTCTTCCTGTGCTCTCTTATCTCAATAATTCCACTTTTTTCCACTCAAAAGGAAAACCAAAACTGAATCCACGATATACCTTCTTCTGGAAGAATCTTATGGGGCCCTTGCGTCATAAGTTGTTAGGATTAGCCTATTTTCCCTCCAAAAAGTTTCTCCACGTGACTTCTCCCTTGTAGTGCGGATCCCACCACTTATTACTTGGGATCACGTGCCAAAGATGGGCTCCAATTCGGGTTAACTAGACCCTCTTCCGGTTTAAGTCGAATTGGGCTGGAGTGTAACTCGACTTAACCTTGAATCTGAATGAGTAGAGCTTCTGGGGAATCGTCAACTCGAGTTGAAACTGGTGTAACTCGAGTTAGGATCTATTCTGTTCACAGTGTAGTTTCTGGATGCCTGGCAACTCGACTTAAAACTGGTGTAACTCGAGTTAGGATCTGTTCTGTTCATAGTGCAGTTTCTGGATGTCTGGGCAACTCAACTTAAAACTTGTGTAACTCGAGTTAGGATCTTTTCTGATCATACAGCAGCCATTGGATACCTGTTTAACTCGACTTAACACTAGTTTAAGTCGACTTAGGATCTGTTCTTGTGCTTTTAGCCTGTTTTCACTTGGGATTCAAGTCGGTGTGCTCTTGGCTTGAGTGCTTGAGTTGACTTGAGTTCCTTGACCTGTTCAGTTACATAATTCAGAACTTTTGCATCTTTTGATGAAAATAACATATCACACAATGGATTATAGTTAGACATCATCAAAACCAAGGATGTACAACAAACCATGGTTTTACGAAATTACCAAATATTGCAAAGATCAGTCCTACCCCGAAGATGTCACATTGGAAGACAAGAAAGCCATTAGAAGAGTGGCCCAAAAATACGTGCTGATTGGATGAGTTCTATACAAAAGAAGTCTTATTGGTGTTCTTCTAAGATGTCTTGATGATGATGAGGTCTGGAAGTGTGTTGAGGAAGTACACTCTGGTGTGTGTGGTGGCCATGTGAATAACCAAATGCTTGCTAAGAAGATCCTTCGGCAAGGCCTTTACTGGCCCACCATGGAGAAGGATTGTGCTGTCTATGTCCATAGGTGTGTCAAATGTCAACTTCATGCCGACAAGATTCACCCCCCCCCTCTTCCTCACTTCATCCAATATCCTCCCCATGGCCTTTCTCCATGTGGGCTTTCGACATCATTGGTCCTCTTGGTGATCCCAAATCCCTCACCAAATGGGCTGAAGCTGAAGCTTACACAGAAATCAAGGCATCAACGGTCTACAAATTCATCATGAAGAACATCATCGCCAGGTTCGGCATCCCAAGCACTATCATCACCGACAATGGGCCACAATTCATTTCTCAAGACCTTTAGGACCTCTGCAAAAGGTATAAAAATACATTGCATCATTCATCACTGTATTATCCGCAAGGCAATAGCCAGATAGAGGCCACTAATAAAATATTGATCAAAATCATTGAAGAGGGGGAACCTCGTGCTGATCCTGAGCCGTGAGATCTTGGGAGAATCTTTGATCACGGTCACCACGTCTGTATGAACTGCAAGGCAGGAAACGGGTCAGAGGTGCCCAGGGAGGAGTCCCTGGGAAAAACCCTCCGATGCTTAAGTCAGCGAATGTGATAGAGCACGGATGCGAAGAGAGGTGGTAGGAGAAAGAGAGGGCATGAGATTATTCTCCACCAAGAGGTGTGGTGGTTTTCTCTCAAGATGATTGCTTACCTTCTCGGAGGGTCTCCCTGGTGTAGATGGCTAGAGTCGTCCACCCTCGGGGGAACAACAATGATGAAAAGGTGATCGCCAAAGAGGTGTAGACAGCCGAGATCGTCCACCCTCGCGGGGTAAGAGAGGATGGTGATGAAAGGATAGAGAAAAGTGAGAGTGAGAAGTAGACGATGGAGATCGTCCACTCTGAATGCAAGAGAGGGTAGTAATGAAATGAATAGTGAGGGAAGGGTGATGGAAAACCCGTCCTGAAAGGAGCCTGCTAGTGAGACACAGTAAAATCTGAACTTACCCCAATTTCTAGTACAGGGCGGAGATAGGGACCCAAAGGTCCTCTCACGCAAACTAACTCCTTCTTCAACAGGCGTAACCTGTTGCTTTGGGAGTAGCTTTAGAGATACCAAATATTAGGGTAGGACGTAAGGTGACTTTGAGTAACAAATGAAATGCAAAGTGTTGATGCGAACAATGATGATAACGAAGGGAGCGGCGCGAGAATGAGCGAGGGATACTGACTTAACAGCGAAAGCTGGTGAAGGTCCGACGGGAGTCGTTTCTACAGATTCAGGAGTGAGTGATACACAAAGTAAAGATACACCACATCATAACAAACTGTTAATATCACGAAACGATAATAGCAACATGAACTAGGCAAACTAACTATAACAGAATATCACTTGACAGAACGGGATGACAGTGGTATGAACAACATGCACCGCCACTAGACATTGGCCTTTGCGGGGTTTTTATAACGCATATGAGAGCAACAAGAACAATTGACGGAATAAGGATTATGAAAGAAGCCCTCGCGAGGAACTGGCTCCGTCAACGGGGCTGGGACGAAAGTGCAAAAATGAAACCACCGCGAGGAGCGGGTTCCTTGATCGGGGTTAAAATGAAAATATAGGAAATGAAACCACCACGAGGAACGAATTCCGTCAACGGGGTTAGAACAAATGAAAAGGGGATTAAATAAACCGCCGCGAGATGTCACTCTCCACGGGGTTTTGAAGCGATGATAGGGGAATGTTAGAATTGAACAGTCAAGGGTTAGGATGTTAGTACAGGAAATGAAACCACCGCGAGGAATGGATTCCTTGATCGGGGTTGGAATAAAGGTACAGGAAATGAAACCACCGCGAGGAACGGATTCCTTGATCGGGGTTGGAATGAAAGTACAAGAAACGAAACCACCGCGAGGAACGGGTTCCTTGATCGGAGTTGGAATGAAAGTACAGGAAATGAAACCACCGCGAGGAACGGATTCCTTCATCGGGGTTGAAACGAAAGTACAGAAAATGAAACCGCCGCGAGGAACGAATTCCGTCAACGGGGCTCGAACAAATGGATTAAATAAACCGCCGCGAGATGTCACTCTCCGCGGGGTTTTGAAGCTATGATAAGGGAATGTTAAAGTTAAACAGTCAGGGGTTAGGATGTTAGAGTACATAAATTAAATTGCTAAAATGAAAATGGTCGCGGGAGATGACCCACCGCACCAGTTAGATAAAACCACCACGAGGAACTGGTTTCGTCAACGGGGTTTGAACCGAAAAGGAATAACAGAAAAAAAAGAGGGAAGGGAAGTGTGATCGCCAGGGGCTGAGAACTCCGCAGGAAGTGTTCTGATCGCGTTCGCCGCCGGAGCGGGAGCAGTGCGGGTCCTCTCTTCCTCTTCTGTCGGCCGGCCGACGAAGAGGGCTTCCTTCGGTTACCCTGATTTTGTTATTCTTTCCTTTTTTTTGTTTTAGCTTTTTTTGTTATTTTTTTGGTTTTTTTGTTTGTGTTGCTTTTATTATTTTTATTCTTTTATTTCTTTTAAAAAAACATGAGAAAGTGAAGAAAGAAATTGAGATATAAAAGAAGAGAAAGAGAGTGAGATATTGAGAAAGACCACTAGGAAAATATATATAGAGAGAGAAAGACTTATTTTTAGATAAAAATAGAGAAGGACGGAGATGGAGATTTAACAACAAATAACAATAATAAGAGAGAGAACTAGAATAAGATGAGGAAGGTTATAGTCGGGTACCTCAAAATATGAGGGATGGTCGCATTTCATCCTCAAGCTGGGGATCACGTGAGTTCCTCCTCCTCCTCTTTCGGCCGGCTGAGGGAGAGAGCCTCTTAACTGGTTACCCCTACACAAAGAACAAATAGAGAAAAATAACTGGTTGATGGTGTTTAAAACCCCTTTAGAACTAAAGGATGGTAAATGATATGATGGAATGCACAAACGTGAAGACGCTCACAAACCAGGTCCTCTCAGGGAGAAAGGCGTGGCATAGATGCTAAATGATGCATGTAATGTAATTAAGTGACTGATTAAAAATAAAAAGGGGAGAAAAGCTTATTGGGGGAGGACGATGACGAGCTTTGGGAAGGGTTTCAGCAGCACGAACATAGCACGACCAAGGAGCTTCAGAGCGGACTTCAGAAACTAGTTAGGTCGAACATGAGAACACACATACATACATATCTATATACATAGTAAATATATTTATATAAACATATACATAAACATATTAAACATTTTAAACATATTTACATAAACACATATATATAAACATATACGTAGACATGTCGAAATGAACGAACAAGAATTTGAGAAAGAAGGAGAGAAAGGGAGAGAGAAAACTCTTTTTATATATTTTTTAAGACTTTGTTTTAGAAGAAAGAGGATAAGATATATATATATATATGATATATATATATATATGGGAGAAAGAAAGAAAGAGAGAGGGCGAGAGAGGAGATGAGAGGGGAAGAGAACGAGATGGAGAGAGGAGAGAGAGGAGAACAGAGAGAGAGAGAACCGAGAGAGGGAAAGATTAAAAAATAAAAATAAAAAATGGGGGAGAGGGGGATAGAAATGAAGAGAGGGAGAGAAGGAGTTGAAAAGAAAAAAAATAAAAATAAAGGGGGGTGAGAGATCGAGAGGGAGGGAGAGACGGTGGAGAGGGGGTGTGAGAGAGAGGTGGGAAGAGAATCAGATGGAGGGAAGAGAGAGGGAATAAAAAAAGGAAAAGAAAAGGAGGAGAGGTGGAGAGAGATCGGGTGAGAGGGAGTGAGAGAAGCAGAGAGGAGGGAGAGAGATGAAACAGAGAGAGGGAAATAGAGAGAGGAGGGGGTTAAAAAAAATAAAAAGGAGAAGGAGAGGGAGAGGGGATGAGAGAGATAGGGAGAGAAAGAGGAGATGGGGGGAGAGAGAAGCGGCAGGGAAGAAGAAAAGAGAAAGGAGAGTGGGATTTAAAAAAATAAAAAAAGGGGAGAGAGAGAGATCGAGAGAGAGTGGAAGAGAGAGAGGGTGAGAGGAAGAGAGAAAACGGAGGGGGAGAGAAGGAGGGAAAGAAGAGAGATAAAAATAATAATAAAAAAAACTGAAAGAGCAGAGAGAGATCGGGTGAGAGCAGAGAAAGTGGGTGAGAGGAAGAGAGGAAACGGAAGGGGAGAGAAGGAAGGAAAAAAGAAAATAAAAAAAATAGAGGGAGAGGTGGAGAGAGAATAGCGCGAGAGAGGGGGAGACGAGAGGAGGGAGAGTGTGAGAGAGAGGGAGAGCGTGAGAGAGAGAGAAAGAGAGAGCCGCGGGAGGGAGGAGAGAGGCGGAGGAGGTAGAGAGAGAGAGAGGGAGACGGGAGAGGGAAGGAGAGAACCGCGGAGAGGAGAGAGGGAGAGGGAAAGAAAGAGGAAGAGGAAGAGAGGAGGGATGCGGTGGTGGAGGCGAGCTTCGCGGTGGCGAGGTCGGAGGTGGCGTCCGAGGCAAGGAAGCTTCACGGCGAGGCGACCGGTGGTGTGGATCGGCGGCGAGAGGTTGACGGCATCAGCGGTGGCGGCGTTGAAGTGGAGACAGGTGGACGTCGGACGGCAGCGGCGTGGAGGTCTTGCGGAGGTGAGGAGGTGGACGACGCGAGAGCTTGCATGCAGGGGGGGTTGCGGCGTCCGGTGGCGACGTGGTGTCGGGTAGTGTAGATGACGACGACAGCAACAGCAGGGCGGCTCGCGTAGGGGTGGCAGTGGCGGTGCAACAGGGTCGGTGGAGACGGCGGCTAACGGAGGCGGCGTCGGGTTCACCAGAAGTGGAGGACGGCGAGGCTCGCGGGGGTGGCTGCGGTGGCGACGTGGATAGGGAGGAAGGTGGCCGTGGGTGGCCGGTGACGACGAGTACGGTGGCCGTGGGTTGCCGTGGCGCGAAGGAGCTACTCCGGTGGTGGCGCATGCACGTGGAGGTGACGTCCGCGGGCGGCCGGCAACGGTGGCGTTGGCGAAGGCGCTCACATGCAATGAGTGGACGACAACGGTGGGAACACGGGCGCTCCGGCAGGGGGGATGACGACGGCGGCTCGGTGAGGTGGGATCGGCGTGGAGAGCACCGGCGGTGAAGGGCGTCTACGGAGGTGGTGCCGGGGGGTCTCGTGTGCGCAGTGTGGACGGACGGGAAGGAGAGAGACGGAGGTGGCGCGCAAGGGAGAGTGAAGGGAGAGGGAGAGTGGGTCGCGAGCAAGAAGAGGAGGGATCAGGGAAAGAGGGAGTGGCTGCCCCAGGGAGAATGGAGGGAGGTCGGTGGAGGTCGAGGGTGGCCGCGTGAGGGTGGTAGTGCAGAATGGGGAGTGGCTGGAGGTGGCTTGGACGAAGGGTCAGAGAGGCGGTTTCGATGGGTTCACCGGGGGGAGAAAAGGGAATGGGAGATGACAAGATGCCCACGTGAGTGAGTGTTGTGTAGTGCAGTGGGTGAAGAGGGGTATGTGTGTGCCGTGGGGAAGAGGGGTGAGAACAGTATGGAAAGGGGGTTGCGTAAGAAAGAGGGAAGGGAACAGTGGAGACATGGATTACGTGAGGAGGAGGGTAGTGAATAGAAAGAGGGGAAAAAATGTAGGTTATAATTTTATTATTTTTATTTTATTATCATTTGTTTTGTTTTATCTCTTTTTTTGGTTTCTTTCTTTTTTATATTTTTATGGTTATTATATATGTTTTATTTATTTTCTATATATATAGTAACAATTGATATATATATATATATGTGTGTGTGTATTAAAAAATAATAAAATTTATTATTATTAAAAAATAATAATAGTTTTTACCTAACACAATGATATATATATATATATACATATTTTTTGGAGGCTTGTATTTATTTTTCTCTTTTTATTTATTTTTTTATATATTTTTTTAACTTCTCTCTCCTTTTATTATAATCCAAAATTAAGAACATCACTCAAACACATGGAAAGTGTAAGCCGCTTTGGGGCGTCATGGTATAATACGAGATTTTCTCACCGTAACGTCAGAAACGGCGTGTCTACAATTGCCCCGCCTTGGCATCCACTTTGTAGGGGAGAAACATGTAATGGAATGAAACGAAGTGTATTGGAATGGAATGGAGTGGAGTGAAAAGTCGATGCCAAGGTGTGATGAGACACGCTTCTAACATCACATGATGGGAATCTTTCCCGAGTTTCACTGAAGCAATCTTGAAGAGGGTCCTCCGAAATCAACGATTATTTGGATGGTAAACAAACTAAGAAGGACATTGTGTGCGCTAGGGCACAAACTAACTAAAAGGACCAACTTCATGGTGCAGAAGTACCTGGGTCGTAAACCTGCAGGTTTCACCATTGGGGAGCGGTTACCAGCCATTGTAGAAATGCTGCAGCCAAGGTGGGTCCAAGGGAAATTGAAAAGATGAATTGGAGACAAATCCAAACAATAGTTTCTTCCAGAAAATCAACCCAAGAGAACATCGGGGAAACTTAGTACTCGACTCGGAATGGAATATTTCATATTTAAGCATCTAAGCATAGCGGCTCACACAATCAAAGTAAGTGAATGATTTTCCACAATGAACTCAAAGTCCTACATGAATGCATGCTGGGTTTAAAAGAAAAATATAAAACAAAAGAAAATATATGATAACCAAGGATAATATTGTTAAGTTGTGGAGACTGGGTCAGGATACCGATCCGATGAGCTGATACTGAGCCGGGGCCCGTTTATCCACGTACCGACACATCGGACAGAACCGTCGTCCCCAAGCTGTCACATCCTAACGGCCTATCCATACGTTCTGAATTCTTCTGAAGTGATCACTATTTTTGTTGAAGGGGAACTCAAACTTCAGATTTTTCCAAGACATAAGGTCCTTGGTATGCTCTAATAGCGTAGATATCATATAGTAGGATACATGACACAGTGGGGCCAATCGTCGGAGTGACTGAGGGTGGGACAATGTGATCCCTTTTTTTTTCAACGGTACCTGCACTCAACAGAACACACAATTATTACACAAGGAATGGAATTGCACTTTGCAAAGAAATCCACACACCCAGGTAATTCACAGAAACAAGCAAAGGCATAATGCAAACCAAACAAGATTCCTTCGGTAAAAATCCATAACGGTAACTCATCATTCATGCTTTACATTTACAGTTTTACCCCTTTTTTCTCCTATAAGTATCCCCCTAGCACTTAGCCAAATGCATTCAATGGTGGTTCTGTGCTTTTGAGATGGGAAGAGAGAGGTCCCAGTCTATGGAGATGGAGGGTGAGCCTTCCCGTCTTACCAAAAGGGGGAGGTTCGATCGTGAATTCTTGAAATTGACCGACATCGGAGGTCACCTGAGCGAAAGGATTCTCTCGCGAAGGGTGAGTTAGCTCTTTCCTCTATTTTTCAGACACGAGTTCTTTCTTACCCATTCATTCTTTTCTTTCCTTTCCTTTTAGCCGTATCCCCTCTTTCCGGGTCCTCGAAGATTCTTCGGATTGCCCTGGCTGTCGAAGCTCACTTCCAACATTACTACCGACATGAGGGTTTTTATTTCAAAGTGGCACCTTCAAGGCCTGGTTATCCACGCCAAATATTATAACAAGATTTGCATGGATTGGGCAGCCATGGGTGCACTGATAGAGGTTTGGCACCCTGAAACCCACACCTTCGTCTTTCCGACTTTTGAATCAACGATCCTTCTGGAGGAGGTAGAACTACTGCTCGGCTTAAAGAGATTCAGGAATGACGGCAAAATAAAGATTTTGCGCATGGGGAAGAAAGTATCCCCTAAGGAGATTCTGGGAAGCTTCATGCCCTGCGAAGTTGTGAAAGTCGTTCATACCCAGAGGGGAATCAACCTACAGAAGCTGGCAAACTGGACTACAAACGCCTTGGAAAGATCGCCAAGCGACGAACGTTTAGCAGCACTCATGAAAGGGTTCGTAATTTGTTTGGCGGGAGCTCTCCTCTTTCCTAGCATCGACAACATCCTGGAGGAGGATCAGTTGGGTGCAGTCTGCGGACTATGGAAGGGCAAAAGAGTGGGGCCAGCCGTCCTCGCCTACCTTTACAGCGGTCTTATGGCTTCCAGCATAGGTCAGCCCCCCTATGGGTGCATGCTTCTCCTCAATTGCTGGATTGATCTCCATTTCAAATTTGATCGATGCAAGGAGGCACGAACTACTTCCAGAATCTTCCAACAAAGCCCCCTTTATCACATGGTTGATGTGTTGGGTTTTGGCGGGAGCGTGGTCAATCGCATGCCTCGACTGAAGTCCCGTGGAGACTGGCGTGCTCACTTCAACAATTTGGAGCGGGATGCGTTTACTCACGCGCCAGTATGTTTACTTGGACGTGAGCTTCTTGCGAGATCCTCCCGTGATGCGGAACTCCAGCTTATCGGTGCAACTGAGTTTGTTCTTTATAGCTCGCACCGGTGTTGCCTGCAAATCGGCCTTCCGTGACACTTCTCTCCTACGCCATCCAATCTGCCTTTGATTAAGGCAAGGGAGTTAGACACGGAAGGTGATGCCAAGGATAGAAAAGCGATCAAAGCATCATGGAAAGCCAGTATTCCACAGAAGGCGATGGTGACTGTGAGTGAGGATCGTGAGCTGTTGAATGTTTATGTAATGGAACTGGGGAAACTGAGGCCCGTGATGCCCAGTCCCTGATGTATCTTGTTTTTGGAATAAATGTCAAGCCTTAATGCCATTTCGTGTTCTTTGAACCTCCTCTCTCCCCTTTCCCTTCTGGCATAGGCGGCTTGGAATGTTAAACGCCGGACGACGGCTACCTGTCGTCTGTCGGGAGCCGGAGGACCAGAATAACTTCAGCACGAGGGGTTGCTCCGAGGTGTCCCAGAGCTGAAAGTTTCTCTCCGAGTGTCAAGGAGAGATGTAAAGGGGAAGAGTGGATTGAGAGATGAGGATAGAGCGGCATCGAGGTAAGAGGAGGGTGATGAAGGCCTTGGCGATGAAACTTTGTGAGAAGCAGTGATCGGGCACATCAACCCGTCGGAGTCGTTGCAGGGAATTGGAGCTCACGATGGTGGGCTCCTGGAGCTGGTGCAGTCTTTTCGGGAAGCAGAGGGCAGCTCGACCAGCGTCCTTGACTTCGAGAGCTTCGCAACCAGCAGGGTTGCGAAAGAAGCAGGAAGACGATGAAGGGTACTGCCAAAGAGCCGGTGGGAACGTGTGGCACGGCAAAGCGATTGCTGCGTCACGGAACTATAGAAGGCCTTTGAGGGACTTCTTGCCTTCGGAGAGAAGAGAGGAGGGAAATGACCAAGAGAGTGACGAGGGTTAGTGAATGGCTTTGATGTGACACAACCTCGGACCTAATGCAAGCAAGCACAATCGCATTCAAATGGGCCGAATTGGGCCACCGCTCTATCGACGCTCACCCAAGCCCGGGGTGACTTGGCAATGCCAAGTGGAGGAAGTGGGGTTGGACCCTTGCTGGTAGAGGGCCAGCAAGACCAATGTTTGATTCCCAAAGGGTGGGGATGCCCAAATCAAGGGGGCCGACAAAGTGCCAAAGGCACCGGTTGCAATATTCCCACGGTGATCACTCAAGTTTATGGGGCTTGAGGATAGGGCTCTCACTCGCATAACCAGCGGAATTAGAACTAATATTGAAAGACAAGCACTAAGTGGAGTGAAGGTTTGAGCACTTACTCGACCGGTTTGAAGAAACCGGTCCCAGTCGGAGACGAGGGCGAGCGGGGAGGCGAGTGGATCCCCACACGCCGCGGCGGTGTCGCTTGACCTGCCCAAACAAATTACACAACTACACCTCTCGCAGGAGGGGGACCTTGGGGTGGGGGTTAATGAAATTACAAACCAAAACTACCTCCACACAGGGAGGGGCCTTCAGCCGGCCAAGCGGGGAGGGGAAAATGAGAAAGGAACACCGAAGTTGGTGGATGCCGATTCTACTCACGTTCTGTGGGTGCTGACAGCTGACTGAAGATATGACTGCTGTGGTTGTTCACGAATTTTGTTGGGGACGAAACCACCTGGAGAAGCTTCGTAGGAGGCCAGGGAAGTCGTCCAATTTTTGTTGATTTATTCTGACGCCGTCGCTGAGCAGGATAGAGGTCCAAACAGAGAGGTAGACTCACGGACTGGCAGCTTCTGGTTTCTAGTAGTAGGTTACAGAAGGTACCCCGACTGCTCCCGAACTCGGAATCACACACCGTCAGAGTCTTTGGAACCGTGGATGAGTCCTCTTCACAGAAAAATGGACCGGGAATCCAAAAGGTGTCGGAGAAGACCTGAAGGTTCTGAACAAGGATGACTGGTTGGTGTAGACTGTGGGGGAAGCAGATCCGTGCAGCAGAGGGAGAAAATTGACAACTTTTGCTACGGGATGCCGAATGGAGTTCCGCTTCTTGATTCTGAAATTAGACAGGCCAATGAAGAACTTTGAAGAAGCACTTGAGGACTGATTCCTTCAGGGTTCGTTGTGGAAGAGCTTCTAATCTGGCTCAGGTCCTCAGCCGAGGTAGGACTGCACAGTTGTGGGAGAATGGACCTCCTGGACGGCTCGGAGATCGGAAGAAGATGAAACCACTTATGTTGCGAAGGCGACTGGTAGTAGCTTCCGACGATGGCTCTTGGGTCTTCAAACTCGTCCGGAGGAAGTCGTGGTGGCCGCTGCAAGTTACTGCTCTTCTGTAGATCTTCGGTTGAGAGCTGTAGGTTGAAGATGATGGGGGGGAATGGGGTATATGAGAGGGGAAATGGGGGTGGATGAGTGTGGGGAAAGCCCGGGCTATGAGGGGGTCTAGGAGGGGGTGTTCTAAGGTGGGGGAAGGGAAGAATGGGGTCTGGAAGGGGGTCTAACAGGTGGTGGGAGGAGGAGCTACGAATTTGGGAAGGTGGGTGAGGAGAAGGTGAGGGGGGGCACAAGTGAGTGGAGGGAAGGGTGGATTTCATATTCAAATATGCTTTGGAAGTTGTGGGGTTGTGTGGGGAAGGGGTTGATTGTGTTGGAATGGGGAAAGTGGTGTTGGAATGTGGAAGATGGTGTTGGAATGGTGAAGGATCTCCTTGGGACTAGGGGGGTGGAGTAATGGAGGCCATGGGGAAGTGGAGGGCTTTAATGATGGTAGGTGGGGGTTGAGGTGGTTGGGAAGGGAGGAGAGAGAAGAAAATTCGAAATTGGGTGTTGAGGAGAGAGAAAGTGGAGTAAAAAAGAGGGATTAAGAGAGGGAAGGGTGGGGAATCTCTCCCCTAGGGTTTCTCACCCAAAAAATGTTGGAATCACTCCACTAAACTAAGCTTTGGACTCTCAAATGGCATTTTTCATTGATTGATTCATTACCTCCAAATGAAGGAAATGGGGCCCTATATATAGGAAACCCACATTTTACAATAAGACCCTGACAAAAGACTCATTGACAAATAACCGAAGGGGTAGGGGAGCTCATTGGGCCAAGCCCGAAGAAATGGGCCCAATTAGCACATTACACATTCTAATGACACTCAAACATAGGAAAATAAATGCAAGACCTAGGGACATGACTCAAATAAAATGCAGATTACATCAAATGACTCAAGTAAAATTACATAGGACTCAAATTAAATGACTAAACCATGCCGGATGCAACCGGGGCGAGGAGACGAGCTATGAATGTGGGCATGGAAGGTGATGTCCACATCAGGCTTGCACACCCACCCACTCTTCATGACGGGCACAAACCCTTATATAGATGTGTGAGTGGAATGGCTTGGCACGAACGCGGAGTGATGACTCACGATAGCCATGATTTTCAAAGGGAATCTGCCATCGACTTCAACAATATCGGCTCTTTGTGCTCTTTTCCCGCGTGAATGTCCTCCATTTTCTTTCTTTGTGCTGAAAGTAGTCGCAATAGGACAAGGGACACGGGGAATCTTCAGACCGTGTCATGGCTATGAAGCATTCGCCTGAAATGGCAAAGTGGCATCCGAGGGCACCTTGGCCGCGGCTTGCAATGGAAGCTATCACCAATTTCAAAAATGTCGGCCCCTGTCACAAGGGACACGGGGATTCTTCAGGCCATATTACGGCTCTGAAGCATTCACCCGACATGGCAAAGTGGCATCCGAGGGCACCTCGGCCATGGCTTGCAATGGAAGCTATCAGTAATTTCAATAGCGTCGGCCCCTAGTTCTAGTTTCCCGCATAAATGTCCCCCGTTTTCTTTCGTTGCGCTAGCAGTAGTCGCAACGGGACAATGAACACAGGGAATCTTTGGACCGAATAGGGAGGGCAAGTCAACAAATCACGGCTCCGCTCCATTTACTCCACATGGCAAAGTGGCATGTGAGAATAAGGGGAGGGTGACTTGTCGCAAAGGCTGTCGCTGGGGGTGATGGTGATAGATCTAGATCTCCTTCCTTCCGATCCTATAAATACCTCCCTTTTCCCTCAACTTAGAAGCACCAAAGTCGTGAGAGCAGATTTGAGGAGTGCAAGCTTGTAAGGAGGGGAGGTAGTGAGAGTTGCTCAATCTTTCAGGATGGAAGGTGAATCTAGCTTCAGAGCAGAGGGTGAGTCTTCCCGCTCCTCAAAGAGGAGCCGGTCCGGCAGCAGTTCCAGAAGACTCTCAGAAGTCGAAGGACGACTGAGTGAGAGGACCCGATCACAGCTTGTAAGTGGATTCTTTAGTTTTCTTTCTTCATCCTTTCTTCTTCTTTCTTGCTTAGCAATGCTCCCCTTTCTCATCTCTTGTGTTATGTGTAGAGCATGATGCAATCGCACATCTCGTGGGAGCTGGTAGTGGCGGCATATCGAGGTCTCTCGGATTTCCAAAAGGCCAGGCTAGACGTGATGGGGTTCGGGGCCTTCCTCCGAATCGAGCCGATAAAGCTCGACCTTGCCCTGATCCAAGCACTGCATGAAAGATGGGACCCAGTGAGTCGGGCATTTCTGATGCATTGGGGGCATATGGTGCCCAGCCTAGAAGATGTGGTCCGAATCACGGGCCTCAAAGTGGATGGAGAGGCAGTGACAGGCGTCACCTATGCGGACTATCGAGAAGGTGCCCAAAAGCTATTAGGACTGGACCTCGACGGTCGAAAGAACAGGTCAGTAGCTAAGGCATCGATCATGGAGGCACTAAGGCTTACCGACATTCGTTCACGGGATGACGAGTCCCTGGAGGAATTCATGGAAAGGGCCGAAAGAGGAGCCCGTGTTGTATATTGCGTGGACGCCAGCAACTGGGAAAGGACCAACATGGATCGGAGGAGGTTCCTCATCTTTCTGTTGGGCAAGTTGCTACTGGGCTCCAAGGGAGACAACATACACTGCCGCTTCCTGGAGCTACTCGTGGATTTGGAGAGAGTAGGACAGTACGCCTGGGGAGCTACCGTACTAGCACATCTATTCATAGGTCTGTCGCAAAGGACAGGCCGAGAGATGACAATAAATGGGTTTACGCCCTTCATCTAGGTAAAAGATTATTTTTGTGATTTTTATTTTATGATTTTTTTTTGTATTTGTTGATGCTAATGACACATGATGTTGTAGCTATGGAGCTACTATTATATTCCAATGGGGAGAGCTCGACACTGGCGACCAATGACGATCCCGTTGGCTAGGCGGTGGCAACCCATCATGAGTACAGCACCACTATCCTACCAACTGATGATATTAAGACGGGAGCTACAAGAGTTCCCTGTAGCGATGGTAGGATACTCTTTTCTATTTTTTTGTTTTGTTCATTTTTTACCATTTTTTTTGTGTTTTTGAGTAACTAAGAAGATATGTATAACCCAACATAGGTGAACTGGAGGCCTTACTCGAACATGGTCGATGTCGACCAGCCATGGGTAATTGGAACTCGTGCCCGATTCGGACAAGACCTCTGGCTCCATTGCTTGAATGAAATTGAGCCACTAAGGCTACGATTAGCCATGAGGACCCTAGGGCTTGCCCAGGAATGGGTGGATATGACCAACTCACCCAGCGTCGGGAAGACGACGCATGGGCCGGCAACCTGCGTTGATTGGAGGGTGCGTTTCCCCGAACAGTATGAAGACTGGCGACGGGGTGGCACGCTCGTGGAATCACAAGTGCAAGATAGTGAAGATTACCTACGGCTCTTCAATGCAATGTATGCGGAGAGGCTCCATCTTGGAGGACTTGTGGAGGTAAAGTAAAAACACCATTTTTTGTCTTTTACAATTTCCATTTTTTTTGATTTTTTTGTGAACTCAAGAGCCATAATTGTATGATGCCCGTGACACCATAATAACGAACTTACGAGCTCGTTTGGCGAACACGGAGCAAGAGTTGAATGACACCCGAGCGGCTCTGGGTTCATCAGTAAGTGTATATGTACATGCTCCTGATATGACTGCAAATTCATGGCGCTAACCACTTAATGTCACCTCATATGTGTAGCAACGCGCCCAGCATGATGCAGTTTCATTGGCAATGGGGGCAAACGGCGTTTCTTCCAGTCTATGGATTCCTACTTCAGAGTTGGATCTACTCCACGAGCAGCTTGCTCATGCCACACAACGGGCCGCAGAGGCAGAAGGGATGCTTTCTGCACAGGTGAGGGTCTCACCATTTAATATCCCTCGTTCAAGCATTGGCATATGTCTGAGATGAGATGTATGGCAGGAGAAAGAAACACAGGAGGCACTTGCGCATGCCACCCAGAAGGAAGCTAAAATAGCTGAGCTGGAAGAGGAACTACAGTGTCATCCAGGTGATGACTTTTCTAGGGACGCTGTGGAGCTGAGGATCACCCTTCAGCTGGAGAGGGAAGATAGAGAGAGAGAGAGAACGTGCCGAAAGAGAAAAGGACAGGGAACGAGAGAAGGCCAAAAGATTAGTCGAGAAAGAGGAGAAGAGGGCCCTGGAGGCCCAATTATTTGAATTGAGGACCAGTCTCAGCCTTGCCGAGCAATGGCTGAGGGATGGCGAGGAACGCTACCGGAGAGCACGAGAGCGTGACTTTCGTGTTAGTAGCTTCCTTACTGCCCCCGCAGATCGACGTCGGGGAGTGGAGACAGAAAGAGGAGTACAAAGCGGTAGAAGTACCGCTTTTCGTAGTTGGGTAGCACCCTCAAGAGCGTCTGGCCCGGTGAGTGACGGGACGAGTAATGTGGAGAAAGAGGGCGGAACCTAATGTAGACTCTTTTGGTTGTTGTTTATTTTCAGTTGTGAGTGGAATAAAAAGTTTTGTGCTTGATTCTCTGCTTCTTTCTTAGTTACTCAAATCCCTGCACACATCTAAGCAAACAAGTTAGTATTTCTGTTCTGACTTGCCCCTTGCTCAATAAGCAAACGAGGTTTTGAACTGTCCTTGATAACGAGTCAAGGGGCAAGCCCTTATTAACGAAGGCAATGATAAAAGATGATGATGAATGCGACAGACAAGCATACGGATGCAAACGAGAATTTAAAATGAATGCTGCATACAACTGCGATCATGCAAAGATGTGATGTAGGTGTATTCATTTTTTTTTGTATTTTGTTGTTTGTTTATTTTTTTGGTCTTTTACATTTCCATTTTTTTTGTGCATATACATTTTTCTCCTCTTTTTTTGGGTTTTTGGATTTGTTGTTTTTTGTTTGTTTTTGGTTTGTTTAATATTTTTTGTTTTTGCTAATGCACAATGACCACTCGATATAACATCTAACTTGCATGAGAATAGGGGTTTCTTACTAACCTCCCAGGCATCCTAAGTGCACATCTAGGTTGATTTGGGTCTCTAGACTCCTCGAATGATAATCCCGCCGGCTAAGACTTATCTTGACGACAATACCGTCATGCCATGCTTAGGCTCCCAGTTGCTTTCGACCATAGGGATTCACCCAAAAAGTGTTCAAGGTAAATTATTTGCCCGACCCGGGTCTATTTCCTCACAACTCTAGATGATATGTAATGGAACACCTTGGAACCCAAACGACCAACCGCGTGACGTTGACCCGGAATCAGACACCGTCGCACCGTAGGTGACGCGCTTGCATTGGTCTAAGCCCGAGGTCAGGCTAAGAAGACATCAAGATGGTAGATAAGGGTCTTAACCGGCCAGAAACACGGAGACTCCTTCACGACAACAGCTTTTGCTTTTCAAAAATGGACAACCATATGTTTGTATTGAAATGAGGTTACAAGCTTTGGCAAGCTTCACCCTTCGGGAACTCCATTGAGCTTTCATCTTCAGGGGAAGAAGGAAGAATATTGGGGACAAACCTCCTGAGAGGACCGGCAAAACCGTTAACCCGGCGAGCCGGTAGGGGCGCACTTAACTTCCCCTCTCGGGCGACTTCAGACCAAATCTCGAGCATTTACATATGATGACCCCATTTGTATGGAATTTGACTTTCAGTCAAAGGTGTTTCGTTAGTGGGGTCAGGCACGGTTACGACCAGGCTTTTCACTTGACTTTGACTTTGTTCTTCTTTTCTGATTTTTCTTGACAGATTTTTGTGAGGACATAGTATTTTGACATTATGAAATTTCTCTTAGATGCCTGCGGGGACACTGCCCTCTTCTCGTGCTCTGACCCATGCTCGAGGAATTGGGCCCTACTCTCACCCTAGGGGTTGTGTTCGTGTTTCCCATGCACAGCGTTTTAAGGGCGCCGATTGTCTCATTCGGTCGAGAAGAAAGAGAATAAAGATTTAAGCCTTCTGGAGACCTTCTAGGTGAGGCCTCACCATAAGCGATGCTACCGATCTTTTATAGAACACATGTGTACATGTATGTTGCCTTCTTTGAGGGGGGGCCTAAGCCGAACTAGCTGGACAGGGATCTCCACGGTTCTGGCAAACCAAGACCCGGAACCTACCAAGCCTTAATAGGCCCTATCTCAACATGGAGGTTGAATGCGATGACTTAACTACATGGTGGTCTCCCGACATTGGCATTTTGAATTTTTTATTTTTTTTCTATTATTTTTTTTGCTTTTGTTATTGTATATATACATATTTTTGTTGTTTTCATTGTTTTCTTTTTTTTTCTTTTTTGTTGTTTTTCGTTTCATCATTTTTGACACTATGTACACCTACCTAAGGGTAGTACTTCTTAAGATAAAGCCCATTCCAAGGGTGGGATAATTTGACTCCCTCAGCATTGACTAGCTTGTAGGCGTTGCCAAGATGCACAGCCTGAATCACGTACGGTCCTTCCAATTGGGTTGGAGTTTAGAACGTGGGCCCCCAGGTTTTACAAAAATTCTTTTAACTACCATTTCACCGACTTGAAATTTTCTTTCAATGACCTTCTTTTGATAAAAACGTGTGAGTCTGTTCTGATATACACGTGCATGCTCGGCAGCGGCCAGCCGTTTCTCATCTAAGAGTTCCAATTGGGCAAGGAGTGAATCACGACGTTCGTCGAGGGAGAGGTCCTTATCCAATTGTACTCTCAGAGAGGGTACCAGAATTTCATACGGAACTACCGCCTCCATCCCATAAGTAAGGGCGAATGGGGTTTGCCCAGTGGGAGTACGGATAGAAGTGCGATAGGCCCATAAAGCCTCAATCAGCTTTTCTGGCCAATCCGAGAACTTGTTTGATTCACATGTCTTTTTTATGATTTTAATCAATGTTTTATTAGTGGCCTCTGCTTGGCCATTACCTTGTGGATAATAAGGTGATGAATGATGCAATGCAATTTTATACCTTTTGCAGAGGTCCTGAAGGTCCTGAGAAATGAATTGCGGCCCATTGTCGGTGATGATTGTGCTTGGAATGCCGAACCTGGCGATGATGTTCTTCATGATGAATTTGCAGACTGTTGATGCTTTAACTTCCACGTAAGCTTCGGCTTCGGCCCATTTGGTGAAGTACTCGGTTGCAGTAAGGATGAATGATTTTTGCTTAGTGAGGGAGTTAGGATTACCAAGAGGACCAATGACATCGAAAGCCCACATGGAGAAAGGCCATGGGGAAGACACTGGATGAAGTGAAGAAGATGGGGAATGAATTTTATCGGCGTGAAGTTGACACTTGACACACCTGCGGACATAGACGGCACAATCCTCTTCCATGGTGGGCCAGTAAAAGCCTTGCCGAAGGATCTTCTTGGCAAGCATTTGGCTATTCACATGGCCACCGCACACACCAGAGTGTGCTTCCTCGTTGCATTTCCAGACCTCCTCTTCATCGAGACATCTTAGAAGAACACCATTAAGGCTTTTCGTATACAGCACTCCTCCGACCAACACGTATCTCTGTGCCACTCTTCTTATGGCTTTTCTATCTTCCGATGTGGCTTCTCCAGGGTAGGATTGATCTTTACAATACTTGGCAATTTCATAAAACCATGGTTTCTCCTCATCAGCCAATTCTTCTTCTAACTCTGTCAACATAATTTCCCTCTTCTCAAGGATTTCTTCCTGTAGGGCCTTCCTTGCTATCCTGTCCTTGATATTTACGTAGGAAGCGTCATCGATTGCAGGGGCGTGACGCTTGTAGATGGAAATGGACTCAAACCATCTTCCTAGAGGGAATCTTAAAGATGATGCCAACGAGGCGAGGGCATCGGCCAGAATATTCTGATGACGAGGGACATGGACAAAGATCAATTTGGTGAACAGTTTAGCAAAGGCAGCAGTGAGTTCTTGGTATGGCTTGAGCATGGGATCGCGAGTGCGATATTTGGTGAGCACCTGACGAAGAATGAGTTGACTATCACCTACGACTCGCAATTCAGTGATACGAAAAGAATGAGCGAGTTCCAGGCCAGCTAGAAGAGCTTCATATTCAGCTATATTGTTGGTAACGGGGAATTTGAGCTGGTATGCCAGTGGGAATGTAAGGCCTTCAGGCGATAGGAGGGCAATGTCGATTCCTTTCCCTTGGGAATTCAGAGCTCCATCAAAATGTAATGTCCACATGTAATCATCTGATTGGTTGATGGACATTAGTTCCTCATCTGGAAACTCTGACTGGACAGGATCGAATTTGGGAAGAGGATGGTGAGCGAGATGCTCAGCTATAGCATACCCTTTGATCGCCTTTTGCTGGATGTAGACGATGTCAAACTGAGAAAGAAAGCTTTGCCAGCGTGCTAATCTATCCGTAAGGATAGATTTTTCCAGAAGGAACTTGATAGGGTTCATTCGGGCAATCAGATGGACTTCATGAGCTAGAAAGTAATGTTTCAACTTCTGCACTACCCAGACAAGGGCGGCACAAGTTTTCTCCATAGCCGTGTACTTCTGCTCACAGGGGTTGAAGAGTTTGGACAAATAATAGGTCACCCTTTCTTTGCCCGCTTCATCGGCTTGTGCTAGGACAGCTCCCACGGAGTCGTCCAGGACCGAGATGTAAAGGATTAAATGTTTATCTGGCGTGGGTGGAATTAGGACGGGTGGATTGGCCAGATATTCCTTCAATCCTTCAAAAGCTTTTTGGCATTTAGAATTCCAACTGAATTCTACTCCTGACTTAGTCAACTCGTAGAAAGGTTTGCACCTTTGCGAGTGTTGGGACACAAACCGACGAATGAATTGCAACCTTCCGATTAACCCTCGAACTTCTCTCAGATTTCTCGGAGGTGGCATTTCCCTAATTGCTTTAGCTTTGTTGGGATCTATTTCAATACCCCTCTTACTCATAATGAAACCAAGCAATTTGCCTGACGAAACACCAAATACACACTTTTTTGGATTCATTTTCAAATTGAACTCTCTTGATCTTTGCATCACTTTAGCTAGAACTCTTGAGTGTTCTGCCCTAGTCCTAGATTTACCAGTAAATCATCCACATACACCTCTAAATACACATGCATCATGTCATGAAATATTGCCATCATAGCCCTTTGATAAGTAGCTCCAGCATTCTTCAAGCCAAATGGCATGACTAAATAACAGTAAGTTCCCCAGGGTGTGATGAATGATGTCTTCTCCTGATCCTCTTCCGCCAAACGGATCTGATTATACCCCGAAAATCCATCCATAAACGAGAGAGTTTCATAGCCTGCTGTGTTATCAACCAACACGTTGATGTGAGGCAAGGGGAAATCATCTTTTGGACACGCGCGGTTAAGGTCCCGAAAATCGATACAGATTCTCACCTTTCCATCCTTTTTCATGATCGGGACAACGTTTGCCACCCATTGAGGATATAGGACGACTCTAATAAACCTGGCTTTGTGGAGCTTATCGACTTCCTCATTCATCTTCAAAGCCATATGGGGGTGGAAACGTCTTAAACGGTGTTCGACCAGGGTGGAATCCAATCCCGGCATATCCTCGTAGCTCCATGCGAACGTGTCCATGTACTCCTTGAGAACCTCGATCAATTTTTCTTCTTCAGATGGCGGCAAATTATTGCTTATGAGGATGATCCTAGGGTCTTCCTCGGTCCCCAGGTTAATTTCTTTGGTGGGTTCTTCTATAGCGGCTGATGGTTCGTCAAATCTCCTCATTCCGCTAGCATATGCGTCGGCCGCGTCCTCATATTCTTCGTCCTCTTCTTCAATAGGGTACTCTTCATCTGTGAGCTCATAAACTCCATACCCCTCATCAATTGTATAATCCTCCTCACATTCTAACTCCGACAGTTGGATGGGATTCTCTAGCAATTGAGGAATGGCTAGAAAGGCTTGACACCTATTGGCTAAATCTAGAAGAAATCGACGAGGAATTTGCCTACCCTTAGATTTTCTTCTAGGCACTACCCTTGACTCATTATTCCTAACCTGACTGACTTGTTCTACAGACGAAGAAGAAGTTGAAGAATGTACAGGAAAGGACCCCTCAACGGAGGGATAAAGAAGGTCACTCAAGGGACCTTGAATGAGTGGCCCGTAGGTCGGAGCGCACTCGTGGGAGATGTAGGAGGTCTCCTCAAAGGAAATGCACTGTTGAGGAGTTTGAAAATTGACGTTTTTTTTTCATTTTCATTTTCAATTACTAAACAATTGAAAGAATTTGGAGAATAAGAGGAGGGGACTATAGCTAAGGGGTTGTAGGGCTCATTGAGCAGATCGTGGTTGAAAATTTGGCATGGGCTGAGAAACCCGCGCAAGAATGTGAGCAGAGAAGGGGACCTGGGAATATCATCAGATAAACGTCGGGTCCAAGAAAGAGTCAGCAGCAACGGCTGAGGAGAATGATCAGATAGAATGACGGAAAGTGATCCGTTAGTGGCAACTTCCTCTCGGCGAGGAAAACTTAGAATTTCGGCCATGTCAACGACACCTTTTGGCACCTCGGAGATCAAAGGCGGCCCCTCTAAGTTTGGAGGTGAGAACATCTACTGTAGCGCAATGGAAATATCATGTATATCAAACCACTTGTTCCACTCGCAGTCCGGGTCATCGTGTTTCCCCTTCTTTGCAGCCCTCGAGCAACTTTCAGCTAAGTAGGCAATCTGCAATTTCCCATATGAATGTTGTGGGTGATCCCCCAACTGTATCACCGGCCCCTTTCTGAAATGCGAGTACAAGGTCCACGTAAGAGGTTCCTCATATGCTTCAAGTGGCCCTTCAAAGCCTAGGCCGGCTCTAAGGGTTAGCTTTGTCTTCTTTGGCAACTTCAGTCTCCCTTGTAGTTGTGCCCCCAAACCTTTGCCCTGTTGGTAGCCAATGTTTCTCATGATCTCCCATCCCTTAGCATGGGAAGGGTGACATGACTTTGGTGTTGGAAGTGGCTTTTGTGTAAAATGGGTGCGACGAGGGTCACACACATCTAGCAGTGAAAGAATTGGCCGGTGAGTCGGCCAAACAGAAGGCAATGAGGTATTAATAGCATCCACTGTAGAAAAGATGGGCATGCTATTTACCTTGATAATCCAAGCCTTGTATGGAAACTTTAAGCACTGATGATTGGTGGAAGGCACCAGCATTTATAACTTCAATGTAAGGGCGGCCCAGTATGACCTTGAATGTGGGATCCATATCAAGGATATGGAATTCCGCAAAGACATATGTAGGGCCCAATTCTACATTCAAGATGACCATCCCCATTGGTGGCTTTTTGCTATTATCATTGGCCGTAACCGTGATTGATGAAGGCCTTATATGTTCCGTGTCAACCCCACATGATTGGAGGGTGATCATAGAGATCACGTTTATAGACGCACCAGTGTCCACCAAACACGGGTCTATAGACACCCCATTGATCTTTACTGCAATACACAAAGTATATTTTCGAGCCTCCTTGGGGGCAAGCTCATGGTGGTGAAATATAATAGTCGGTTGTGTATCAGTTGGCGTCAATACTGACGAGATCTTCTCCACTGGGAGATCCTCATTTACCATAATCCTCTGAAGATACTCCATCAAGGCGTCCTGATGGGTTTTCGACCTCTTGATTAGCTCGAGAATGGAGATCCGAGCTGGTGTTTTATCCAAGTGTTTCAACAGGTCGTATTGTGTCCCGGGGATAGACTCCTCTGGCTGTTCTTCGGTGTCTTTCTCTGGATGAGATTGCTCGGGGACCTGGCTATTTTGGGGAAAAATCCGATGGAACATCCTTCCACTATGGAGCACCATGGCTTGTGGTTTTGGCGGCACCTCCATGGAGTTAGATATGGGGTTTAGCAGGGGTTCAAGGGGTAGTGGTGGAGGAACAATTGATGAAGCAGGGGCAATAATAGGTGTAGGGGCTCTGATGAGTGGTTTGTTAGGTGGAGGTATGGTGGGAGTGGATGGAGTCTCAGATGGACGGTGAATGATAAGGGGTTTAAAAGGTGGAGGCATAGCAGAGGTTGATGGGGCCCCGGATGGGTGATGAATAATGAGGGGTTTCGAGGGTAAAGGGGTTATGGTGGAGGTAGATGGTGCCTCGGAAGGGTGTTGGACAATAAGGGGTTTGTTTAGTGGAGGCGGAATGAAGGTGGATGATGAAATGGAAGCGTGAGAAACAATGAGAGGTTTTGGGGGTAACGGTGTTATGGTGGAAGTGGAGGGCACCTCGGAAGGGTATTGGACAATGAGGGGTTTGTTTAGTGGAGGCGGAATGAAGGTGGATGATGAAGTGGAGGCGTGAGAAATGATGAGAGGCTTTGAGGGTAACGGTGTTATGGTGGAAGTGGAGGGTGTTTGCTGGGGACTCGAAGAGAGGCCATCAGCAGAGACACGGATAAGAGGACGTGATGGTGGTGGAAGTGGGTGAGGTGTTACTGCGGGTTGTGCTACGGGTGGAGGATAGACAGATGCGGGACGAATAAGGTGTGGGGATTGGATAGGAACGTAATTGGTGACAAGGATAGAGCCGCTTTCCGTATGCCAATCTTGCCCTCTTCCAACCTCTGGGAAGGAAGAGATGGGGTTGACTTGGTGGTTAGGTTGTTGGTGCGCTGGTAACGGATTTTGGAGGATGCCCATGTTTAGCTGTTGCTGTGGTGCCTGCTGAGGCTGTTGTTGTTGTTGTTGTTGTTACTGTGGTGGTTGCTGTTGTTGTTGCTGCTGCTGCTGCTACTGTTGTCTAGGAGGAGGTCTCCTGGCCTTCATCATGGCGACGTATCGCCTCATTTCATCCCAATCTATTTGATGTTCATCATTCATATCATAGATATAATCTCTGAAATGGAAACAGTTGTCCACTGTATGACCCGACTGTCTATGAAAGACACAATATCTGGAAGTGTCAACGTTCGTGGGCCATATGGCTCTTTCCTTAGGCAAGATGAGCACATTGGCGGTCATGAGAGCATTAAGATGTCTGGCAATGACTCCGGCAAAGGTGGGTAATGAGCTCTCCTAGGGCCGATCGGCCTTCTCTGTTGTTGGGGGCCATAATCCCCTGGTGGTGGAACCTGATTATATTGAGGAGGTCGCTGTTGTTGTTGTTGAAGATGGAGGGGTTGAGGCATATTGTTCTGGAAGAGGTTGTTTTGTAGGGGAGGAGGATAGGGTTGCTGACCCTGTTGGTCCTGGTGAAAGGGGAATTGTGGAGCTTGTGGAGGCCTGGGGTTGGCTTGCCGGTTGGGATTGCCAACCGCACTCACCTGCTCATTTGTTACAACCCCTTCTGTCACTCCACCTTGGGCACCCGTGCTTGGATTCCTAAACACCTTTGGCTTTGGTGGCTCAAACATATGCATGAGGGGAGAATCTTTCAACTGTGTTTGGACATATCGAGCCCTCTCATACAGTTCCTCCATAGTGGTGAGCTTGTTCATTGCCAAGACGTGTCTGAATTGCGGAGTGGCATTAGACACGATCATCTTCACTTGTTTCGATTCCGAAGTGATGTTTCTCACTTTCTCTGCCAAGGATCTCCATCTATCAGCAAATTGGACGAAATCTTCATCCGACTTCATTTTCTCAGCCACTAGGTCGGTAATGAAAAGTGAGGGACCGACCCTATCCCGATATTTCTGTAGGAATTTCCATTGCACTACGTCGAAATTCTCAGCCTCACTCGGCTCTAAGGAATAGAACCATTCCAAGGCGGGACCATCCAATGATCTCCTAAAGAGATATGCTAGTGATCTTTGATCGTTTTGCCAGAACGAGGACTCATACATAAAGTCCTTTAGATGAATGAAGGGGTTGCCTATGCCGGTGTACCGTCGGTACGTTGGCATTTCGGAAGGAGGGAGACGGAATACAGGAAGGATTGGTAAAGAGATCTCAGGCGCGGATTTGACATCCACAATCTTTTTGAAATCTCAGAATTGTTCGTCCATCTTGTTCAGCCTATGAAGGAGAGATTGAGTGACCTCATTGTAAAGAGCAGGTTGTGGTGGCCATTGAGGCCTTGCAGAAGCCTGAGAAGGGAATTCTGGATGAGAGAGACGTTGTGGCATGTCAGTAAACGGAACTGACTGAAATGTTGTATGAGGAATTGGTGGAACCTGAGGCTGGGGAGGTAATTGGAAAGAGGGAGGTTGCATACTTGTCTGCACGAAAAGAAATGAGGGCGGGACTGCATGTGCAGGCTCTTGAGTATGGAGAGCAACTGGTGTTGGGTTTTGAGGGGTAGAATCAACAGATTTCCCTTTTAGGATGGCCGGAAAGGCTCGGACCTGATCGAGATTGAGCTGTGTGTTTGCGAGAACACCCAGCAGAGAGGAAATATCTTGTGGCGGAGATGCTTCCCCGACGGTGGCTTGCACCTCATATGAGGGCTCACGGGAGGAACCTGCGTCCTCAGCAGGGACATGTGTCCCCTGGTGACCCGGGGTCAGATTCTGACCATCTCCGGACATTTCTTGATCTTTTCCGGAACACGAGATTTTGTCGGAACGTAATAACATACACACTCAAACCAATAGCAAAGATTAACAAGCAAGTTGATGTTTAACGCCCTTTTTTTGTTTTCTTTATTTTCTCTCTTTTTTTCTTTTTTTTTCTAATCTAATGTTCACACCACAGGAGGGACCTTAGTTGCAATATTAACTTCCGCCGTGTGATCTAAGGACACTCGACTCACCACGAATGGGTTGACTATCTCCAGGGAACTTCAGTGGTACAACCAGCCCAGTGAACGAAGAGGGAATCCTTCGATGTCGGGGACTTACGGAGGTCCCAGTGAAGGAGATCCTAGTCCGTCGAGAGGAATTCCCGACGGAGAGTCTTTCCTTCACCAAGAAAAGGTGATCCTAAAAAAAATGGAACAAAAGAAATAAAAATAAAAGGGAGATGATATGCAATGCAGTGCTGAATTTAACAGGAGATATGTAAACAGACAGCAAATATATACAACAAAAGAAATTAAACAAACATCACAACACTCCTTTTCTGCAATGATACGAATCTCTTCAGACTTCAAGGGGACTCTAGAGTAATGCACGTAGTGCACGAGGGATGAAATTGGAATGCCAAGAGTGATAGCGGGAACACGAATATAGCGCACGCGGGCGCAATCAGGAGGGGCACACGTGGGTGCCGAGTGGAGGGACACACGTGGGTGCCGAGTGGATGGGCACACGTCGGTGCCGATGGCAAGAGTGCTACTGGGAGCACGAATGTATCGCACGCGGGCGCAATCAGGAGGGGCACACGTGGGTGCCGAGTGGAGGGGCACACGTGGGTGCCGATGGCAAGAGTGCTACTGGGAGCACGAATGTAGCGCACGCGGGCGTAATCAAGAGGGGCACACGTGGGTGCCGAGTGGAGGGGCACACGTGGGTGTCGATGGCAAGAGTGCTATTGGGAGCACGAATGTAGCGCACGCGGGCGCAATCAGGAGGGGCACACGTGGGTGCCGAAAATATTTGGGTAACCAGAGAAAACAAAAGAGGTCCCACCGTGATCGCCAGAAAAGTGTAGACAGCTGGAGTCGTCCACCCTCGGGGAAACAACAATGATGAAAAGGTGATCACCAAAGAGGTGTAGACAGCCGAGATCGTCCACCCTCGCGGGGTAAGAGAGGATGGTGATGAAAGGATAGAGAAAAGTGAGAGTGAGAAGTAGACGATGGAGATCGTCCACTCCGAATGCAAGAGAGGGTAGTAATGAAATGAATAGTGAGGGAAGGGTGATGGAAAACCCGTCCTGAAAGGAGCCTGCTAGTGAGACACAGTAAAATCTGAACTTACCCCAATTTCTAGTACAGGGCGGAGATAGGGACCCAAAGGTCCTCTCACGCAAACTAACTCCTTCTTCAACAGGCGTAACCTGTTGCTTTGGGAGTAGCTTTAGAGATACCAAATATTAGGGTAGGACGTAAGGTGACTTTGAGTAACAAACGAAATGCAAAGTGTTGATGTGAACAATGATGATAACGAAGGGAGCGACGCGAGAATGAGCGAGGGATACTGACTTAACAGTGAAAGCTGGTGAAGGTCCGACGGGAGTCGTTTCTACAGATTCAGGAGTGAGTGATACACAAAGTAAAGATACACCACATCATAACAAACTGTTAATATCACGAAACGATAATAGCAACATGAACTAGGCAAACTAACTATAACATGATATCACTTGACAGAACGGGATGACAGTGGTATGAACAACATGCACCGCCACTAGACATTGGCCTTTGCGGGGTTTTTATAACGCATATGAGAGCAACAAGAACAATTGACGGAATAAGGATTATGAAAGAAGCCCTCGCGAGGAACTGGTTCCGTCAACGGGGCTGGGACGAAAGTGCAAAAATGAAACCACCGCGAGGAACGGGTTCCTTGATCGGGGTTAGAATGAAAATACAGGAAATGAAACCACCATGAGGAACGAATTCCGTCAACGGGGTTAGAACAAATGAAAAGGGGATTAAATAAATCGCCGCGAGATGTCACTCTCCACGGGGTTTTGAAGCGATGATAGGGGAATGTTAGAATTGAACAGTCAGGGGTTAGGATGTTAGCACAAGAAATGAAAGTACAGGAAATGAAACCACCGCGAGGAACGGATTCCTTGATCGGGGTTGGAATGAAAGTACAAGAAATGAAACCACCGCGAGGAACGGGTTCCTTGATCGGGGTTGGAATGAAAGTACAGGAAATGAAACCACCGCGAGGAACGGATTCCTTGATCGGGGTTGAAACGAAAGTACAGAAAATGAAACCGCCGCGAGGAACGAATTCCGTCAACGGGGCTTGAACAAATGAAAAGGGGATTAAATAAACCGCCGTGAGATGTCACTCTCCGCGGGGTTTTGAAGCGATGATAAGGGAATGTTAAAGTTAAACAGTCAGGGGTTAGGATGTTAGAGTACAGAAATTAAATTGCTAAAATGAAAATGGTCGCGGGAGATGACCCACCGCACCAGTTAGATAAAACCGCCGCGAGGAACTGGTTTCGTCAACGGGGTTTGAACCGAAAAGGAATAACAGAAAAAAAAGGGGGAAGGGAAGTGTGATCGCCAGGGGCTGAGAACTCCGCAGGAAGTGTTCTGATCGCGTTCGCCACCGGAGCGGGAGCAGTGTGGGTCCTCTCTTCCTCTTCTGTCGGCCGGCCGACGAAGAGGGCTTCCTTCGGTTACCCTGATTTTGTTATTCTTTCCTTTTTTTGTTTTAGCTTTTTTTTGTTATTTTTTTGGTTTTTTTGTTTGTGTTGCTTTTATTATTTTTATTCTTTTATTTCTTTTAAAAAAACATGAGAAAGTGAAGAAAGAAATTGAGATATAAAAGAAGAGAAAGAGAGTGAGATATTGAGAAAGACCACTAGGAAAATATATATAGAGAGAGAAAGACTTATTTTTAGATAAAAATAGAGAAGGACGGAGATGGAGATTTAACAACAAATAACAATAATGAGAGAGAGAACTAGAATAAGATGAGGAAGGTTATAGTCGGGTACCTCAAAATATGGGGGATGGTCGCATTTCATCCTCGAGCTGGGGATCACGTGAGTTCCTCCTCCTCCTCTTTCGGCCGGCTGAGGGAGAGAGCCTCTTAACTGGTTACCCCTACACAAAGAACAAATAGAGAAAAATAACTGGTTGATGGTGTTTAAAACCCCTTTAGAACTAAAGGATGGTAAATGATATGATGGAATGCACAAACGTGAAGACGCTCACAAACCAGGCCCTCTCAGGGAGAAAGGCGTGGCATAGATGCTAAATGATGCATGTAATGTAATTACGTGACTGATTAAAAATAAAAAGGGGAGAAAAGCTTATTGGGGGAGGACGATGACGAGCTTTGGGAAGGGTTTCAGCAGCACGAACATAGCACGACCAAGGAGCTTCAGAGCGGTCTTCAGAAACTAGTTAGGTCGAACATGAGAACACACATACATACATATCTATATACATAGTAAATATATTTATATAAACATATACATAAACATATTAAACATTTTAAACATATTTACATAAACACATATATATAAACATATACGTAGACATGTCGAAATGAACGAACAAGAATTTGAGAAAGAAGGAGAGAAAGGGAGAGAGAAAACTCTTTTTATATATATATATATTTTAAGACTTTGTTTTAGAAGAAAGAGGATAAGATATATATATATATATGATATATATATATATGGGAGAAAGAAAGAAAGAGAGAGGGCGAGAGAGGAGATGAGAGGGGAAGAGAACGAGATGGAGAGGGGAGAGAGAGGAGAACCGAGAGAGGGAAAGATTAAAAAATAAAAATAAAAAAGGGGGGAGAGGGAGATAGAAAGGAAGAGAGGGAGAGAAGGAGTTGAAAAGAAAAAAAATAAAAATAAAGGGGGGTGAGAGATCGAGAGGGAGAGAGAGACGGTGGAGAGGGGGTGTGAGAGAGAGGTGGGAAGAGAATCAGATGGAGGGAAGAGAGAGGGAATAAAAAAAGGAAAAGAAAAGGAGGAGAGGTGGAGAGAGATCGGGTGAGAGGGAGTGAGAGAAGCAGAGAGGAGGGAGAGAGATGAAACGGAGAGAGGGAAATAGAGAGAGGAGGGGGTTTAAAAAAATAAAAAGGAGAAGGAGAGGGAGAGGGGATGAGAGAGATAGGGAGAGAAAGAGGAGACGGGGGGGAGAGAATCGGCAGGGAAGAAGAAAAGAGAAAGGAGAGGGGGATTTAAAAAAATAAAAAAAGGGGAGAGAGAGAGAGAGAGAGAGTGGAAGTGAGAGAGGGTGAGAGGAAGAGAGAAAATGGAGGGGGAGAGAAGGAGGGAAAGAAGAGAGATAAAAATAATAATAAAATAAAAAAACTGAAAGAGCAGAGAGAGATCGGGTGAGAGCAGAGAAAGAGGGTGAGAGGAAGAGAGGAAACGGAAGGGGAGAGAAGGAAGGAAAAAAGAAAATAATAAAAAAAATAGTGGGAGAGGGGGAGAGAGAATAGCGCGAGAGAGGGGGAGACGAGAGGAGGGAGAGTGTGAGAGAGAGGGAGAGCGTGAGAGAGAGAGAAAGAGAGAGCCGCGGGAGGGAGGGAGAGGCGGAGGAGGTAGAGAGAGAGAGAGAGGGAGATGGGAGAGGGAAGGAGAGAACCGCGGAGAGGAGAGAGGGAGAGGGAAAGAGAGAGGAAGAGGAAGAGAGGAGGGACGCGGCGGTGGAGGCGAGCTTCGCGGTGGCGAGGTCGGAGGTGGCGTCCGAGGCAAGGAAGCTTCATGGCGAGGCGACCGGTGGTGTGGATCGGCGGCGAGAGGTTGACGGCATCAGCGGTGGCGGCGTTGAAGTGGAGACGGGTGGACGTCGGACAGCAGCGGCGTGGAGGTCTTACGGAGGTGAGGAGGTGGACGACGCGAGAGCTTGCATGCAGGGGGGGCTGCGGCGTCCGGTGGCGACGTGGTGTCAGGCAGTGTAGATGACGACGACAGCAACAGCAGGGCGGCTCGCGTAGGGGTGGCAGCGGCGGTGCAACAGGGTCGGTGGAGACGGCGGCTAACAGAGGCGGCGTCGGGTTCACCGGAAGTGGAGGACGGCGAGGCTCGCGGGGGTGGCTGCGGTGGCGACGTGGACAGGGAGGAAGGTGGCCGTGGGTGGCCGGTGACGACGAGGACGGTGGCCGTGGGTTGCCGTGGCGCGAAGGAGCTACTCCGGTGGTGGCGCATGCACGTAGAGGTGACGTCCGCGGGCGGCCGGCAACGGTGGCGTCGGCGAAGGCGCTCGCATGCAATGAGTGGACGACAATGGCGGGAACACGGGCGCTCTGGCAGGGGGGACGACGACGGCGGCTCGGTGAGGTGGGATAGGCGTGGAGAGCACCGGCGGTGACGAGCCTCTGCGGAGGTGGTGCCGAGGGGTCTCGTGTGCGCGGTGTGGACGGACGGGAAGGAGAGAGACGGAGGTGGCACGCAAGGGAGAGTGAAGGGAGAGGGAGAGTGGGTCGCGAGCAAGAAGAGGAGGGATCAGGGAAAGAGGGAGTGGCTGCCCCAGGGAGAATGGAGGGAGGTCGGTGGAGGTCGAGGGTGGCCGCGTGAGGGTGGTAGTGCAGAATGGGGAGTGGCTGGAGGTGGCTTGGACGGAGGGTCAGAGAGGCGGTTTCGATGGGATCACTGGGGGGAGAAAAGGGAATGGGAGATGACAAGATGCCCACGTGAGTGAGTGTTGTGTAGTGCAGTGGGTGAAGAGGGGTATGTGTGTGCCGTGGGGAAGAGGGGTGAGAACAGTATGGAAAGGGGGTTGCGTAAGAAAGAGGGAAGGGAACAGTGGAGACATGGATTACGTGAGGAGGAGGGTAGTGAATAGAAAGAGGGGAAAAATGTAGGATATAATTTTATTATTTTTATTTTATTATCATTTGTTTTGTTTGTTTTTTTATCTCTTTTTTTTGTTTCTTTCTTTTTTTTATTTTTATGGTTATTATATATGTTTTTATTTATTTTCTATATATATAGTAACAATTGATATATATATATGTATATTAAAAAATAATAAAATTTATTATTATTAAAAAAATAATTTTTACCTAACACAATGATATATATATATATACATATTTTTTGGAGGCTTGTATTTATTTTTCTCTTTTTATTTATTTTTTATGTGTTTTTTTTAACTTCTCTCTCCTTTTATTATAATCCAAAATTAAGAACATCACTCAAACACATGGAAAGTGTAAGCCGCTTTGGGGCGTCATGGTATAATACGAGATTTTCTCACCGTAACGTCAGAAACGGCGTGTCTACACCTGGGGTTTATATAGCAGTCCGTTTAACGTAAGAGTCCAGGGAGCTGAGGGGATTTCGGGTATGTTACATCCTTGTAGTGGGCTCTTTATGGCATAAGGACTCTTGCTCTCCCTTATCCCTTGGAGTTCTCTACTCCTGCTGGATGCGTAACAGATGCTTCGATAAGCTTCCAACAGTCGGTCCGAGCCTGGGTTGCTCGCTCGGGGTTTTATCCTGATCGATAAGTGTATAGCTCGGGTAGGCCGTGTTGGGTCCCCGCAAGGGATCTCTCGACCGATCTGTCGCTCGGACTTCTGGACCTGAGGGTCGCCTAGGAAGTGCTGCTCTGAGTGAGTTTTGGGCTTGAAGTAAGTGGGCCCAGAATGGGGCTGTCACTTTAGGGAGCTGGGCTTAGTTTGATCAGATTGGACCTAGTTGGGCCATGCTCTTGGGCGGTAGATTTCCCGCTCTCCACTTGCCCCCCTCCTACTCCCGAGTCAAGATTGGACTCGGATGAGTAGTAGTTATGGGGATGACGTTGGTGGCTCGGTTTGGGTGGGGAACTATCTCCCGCAGGGGCCACTTAACGCAACTGTCCTGGGATTACACCCGCAATGATGGCTCTTTTGAGTCGATGCAAGGAGCCCCTTTTTGGAGTTCGGAACGTCGCGCCGTTTCCCGCCAAGCTTCTGGGGAGATAAATATTACGCGTGCTTGCATTCCAAACCACCTTTGTTTAGGTTTTGCTCTTTTCATCGCACTTGTATTCCAGAAGGGCTCATGCGCCGTGAGGGAGATCAGGAAGAGCAACGACTCACGGAGGCTTTTGCGGAGTTAGCAGAGATTACGGCGGCGGTGATTCGCCAGCTTCCACCTTCTCCTGAATAGTCTGATTCGTCGTTCTCCTCTTCCTGTTCCTCTCTTTCTTCCATGGTGGATCAGCATCATGTATCTGAGGTGCAGGAAGCTGAATGGGGCGTAGGGAGTTTGGTGCCGCAGCCTGAACACCCCATGTGTAGCGAGTTGGGCGAGGCCGAAGTGAAGAGGATGGAAAAGCGTTATGGGCTACCGTGGAAGTATTTTTTTCTCTCCGTCGCAGCCTCATGAATCTAGCTTGTCCTCTCATTCGGGCCTCTTCTGTACTTTCCTCTTAGCTTGGAAGTGCGGTTTTCGTCTCCCCCTCCACCCCTTTGTCGTGCGGCTGCTTCAGTTTTACCGACTAGCTCCTATCCAGTTGGTCTCCAACTCATACACTTTTGTTTTTCCTTCATCTTTCTCTGCCGCTCGTGTGGGCTGCACACTTCGTTGGAGCTTTTCAATTCCTTCTTTGAGTTGAAGGAGCAGACCCACGTGGGTAAGGGCTTATTCCATCTTCAGGCGAGGAGGGGAAGGAGTTGCGTGTCCCTTTCTGCTAAAGATTCCTTCTCACAAAGGGTGGAAGACCTAATTTTTTTGGGTGGGCTCGTCGCAGATGGCGCCTCCTAGGATTTCCTGACGGCGATCAATTTCTATCCGTCTATCCCTCCAAAGTAGGGGGCAGTTTCTTCGGAGCTGGAGGAGGAGATCAAGATTCTCCAGGAGAATCGCCGGTCGACCGCCGAGTTGATGACTGCGGCCAACATCGAGGATTATCCTTCCCGCGCGGTGTTGTCTCAAGGTAAGAACCCTAAGGCTCTACATCGCTGCTTCCGGGTCGGGCAGGTAGGCCTCTTTTTGATGATTTGGCTTCTGTTGTTCAGATTCAAGGCGAACAAATGACGAGGAGGAACAACCGTTGGAGCAGGAGATCACCGACCTGGAGGAGGTGCCTACTCCGAGTGAACCCCGAGCCTCTAGGGGCCCTTCCAGTGCCCGAGATAGGGGCAAGCATATGGCTTAGGGAGATGCCCCCGAGCACCATGGGGCCAAAGTCAAGGACCCTGAGGAGCGGCTACTACTGTCCTCCATGAAGGCCTTGACCGCTGAGAAGAAGCGGTTAAAGAAGGCGGGGCTCGTTTCGCCCAGTTGAGAAGCGGATCCGACCGGCCGAGGAGCCTTCAACCGAGGAGATCTGTCACCCAAATCACCTAGCCATCGAGCCAGAGACAGCTACTGCTGGCGGGGGAGCTGTTACCGAGCCTGCCAGACCGCAGACAGAGGTGATAGCCTCTGAATTCCCAGCCTAGGTCGATGGGGCGCAGGATGAGGCGACATCCCAACCCGTGCCAAGCATTGTCATCCCGAAGATGGGGGCGCTCGGGGGGGATGCCCTGGTCCCAAGCCTTCCAGAAAGGACTCTCCCCCCTCCGGCTGGTGCCTCCACAGCTCAGGCTTCTCTATATCAATAGTGTCGATCTTTGGTGCCTTCGCTGAATCGGGAAGAAATGAGACGCGGTCCCCCTTCTCTACTCTTCGAGAGGGTTATGGAGGGTGGCTTGATCAAGGCCCAACTGGGGGCTGAGATAACTGATTTCTTCGCTCGGTTGGACAGCGAAGAGAGGTCCCTTTCTCGGGTCCATGCTGAGTCCGATCGGAGGATCGGTCAATTGACTTCCGAGCTCGAGGTCTCTTGGAGGAAGGTGGCCTCGCTTCGAGCTCGGACTCAGTCGAGCCAAGAGGAGGCTCGGAATCTGACCGAGCAGCTGGCCCAGGCTCGCTATATGGCCGACCTGAAGGGTAAACTCCTGGAAGAGGAGCGTCAGTCTCAGGTCGAGCGCTACGAGCAGTGGAGGGCCGAGCGAGAGGAGCTCAACAACCAGGTCCGTGGGGCTGAGCAAGTGTAGGGGGAAGCCGAGGTCGCGTGGACTGAGGTTGAGCTGAAGTTGTTTGAGACCGAGATGAAGTTGCTCGAGTCTGAGCAGAGGATAGTCGAGCTTAAAAAGGAAGTGGAGCGAGCTGGGGTGGAGGCGATCGAACGATATAGAAGCTCAGAGGGTTATCGTGCAGTTCTCGAGAAGGTCACCTTCTCGTATTATGAGCCAGTATACCGTCGGGGACTGCGGAAGGGATTCACCTAAGGCTTCCATCGCGCGGTCATTGAGGCCCAGCAGCTGGTGACCGACGAGCTTGTCTTTCCTTCCGGGCAACGCTACGACTCGGATGTGGATACCACCGATTATCCCTCTTCATCGTCGAGTGAAGGGGGGAGCAGGACTGCCACTACTTCAACAGATGGATCGCCAGCTCCGGTCACCTCTAGAGGGCGCGTGGTCATGGCAGTTCCCACACAAGTAGGGTCAGTGTCTGGACCAGCCGTCACCGAGGATACTGGGGGCAGATCTTCTGGTGCTGAAGATCCTTCAACCGCCGAGCCTTAAGAAAGGCTGCAGGCCTCTCGGAGCCCCCCCCATCTTCATAGATTAGGAGGAAAATGAGCTTGATGTGTCAACTCTCTTCTCTTCTTTTTTCTTTTTTGTTGCCATGTAAGGTTTGCCCTTTCGATATATAATGGTAGTAATATTTAGCACTGAGTTGACTGTTTCTTACCGCTTTTGGCATGATTTGTGATGTGACATCACCTTGGGGGTGATAGTCACTAGACTGAATACCCCTTGGACCTAGCAAGCAAGCAATGCACGGACCGGTGACTTCACTCGAGCGGACTCACCCGCTAAGCGCACTCTCGTGCCCGTAGGCAACCCGGTGATGGTGGTGAGGCTCCGAGATGGGACCTCGCTACTCCGGGGGTTGGCTAGCCTAAGATTAAACCCCTAAGGGTCCTAGGATGCTCACCCTCGGGGCGGCCAGCACGCCAAGGGCGTGGGATGTAATGGCTCTCTCGCAACTCGCCTGCGGTAGTCACTCAATTATAAGCAAATTCAAGATCGAGCACTCCCTTACCGCCGACGGCACTAAGATGCAATACTAATTAAGCAAAGGAAACCAGCAAAGAGAAGCGTTCAGTAGCTCACCTGGTCGGCGTGAATACACCAATCCTGGCCGGATACGAGGCGAGCGGGGAAGCGTGGGTATACCCCGCACGCTGCGCCGATGTAGCTCTTAACCTGAAAATTTAGAATAGTACACCACTACGCCTCTTGCAGGAGGGGGATCTCGGGGTGGGGATTAACTTGAATTACACCCAAAACTACCTCCACGGAGGGAGGGGCTGTAAGCCGGCCACGCGGGGTGGGGAAATCTATGCTAGAAACCAAAATGCGAGGAGACCGTCGATTCTGCCCACCTCTGGAACAGTGGACAGATAGTCACTTTTGGCGCCGCTACGAACTCAGACGAACTCCGTTTGTGACAAAACCAATGCCAAAACCTTCGTAGTTGACCCGAGAGGGTGTCCAATTTTTGGGGGAATTTCTTGAAATTTTAGTGGCTGGGACAAGGGCTGGACCAGGGCCAAACTATTCTGGCGTTGACTGCTCTCAGGTTGCTGCTACTGGAAGATGAAGGTGCCACGAATGCTCCCGGTGTCTGAATGATACGAGACTAGAACCGATGTGTCCGTGGATGAGTCTTATTTCTGTCAGGACCAACGGCGCCATTGGCAAATGTCGAGCTGATCATGAAGGCCCGAACAACAGGGATGTGTCGGTTCAGGCTCCGTAAAACTAACCTGGCGCACTTGGGAGGGAAAATTTGGAACTTTTGATGCCGAGGTCCAAACTTAGCTCTGCTTCTTGGGGATGGGAGAGGACTTGAAGGAGAAGCCCTCAGACATGTTTCACACCTAGATCAGGAAGGGAGTGGCCATGGTCAAACTTGATCTGGAGCTCTGATTCTCTGCCTGAGTGGTCCTGCGCAGTCGAGGAAGAATCGCTCTCACAGGCAGCTCGGTGCTTGGACGATGACGAAACCAGCTCTCCTGGAAAGCTCTCTGGACGACCTTTCCAGAGGTATATGACTTTCCACCAGAAGGATCAGTGAAGGGCCAGAGACGACGCTATTTCCAGGACCCTAGCTTGCTACCTGCGAACTGCTGCTAGGTCTTCAACTTGCCGAGGGGAAATGGAGTAGGAGGGGCCAAAATGGGGGTGGATGAGTGTGGGGGCAACCCCTGGCTGTGAGGGGGTCTAGGAGGGGGTGTTCCAAGGTGTGGGAGTGGCAGAATGGGGGCTGGAAGGAGGTCTAGCAGGTGGAGGGAGGGAGAGC
The DNA here is from genome assembly GCA_022559845.1 of Amorphophallus konjac. Taxonomy (NCBI): domain Eukaryota; kingdom Viridiplantae; phylum Streptophyta; class Magnoliopsida; order Alismatales; family Araceae; genus Amorphophallus; species Amorphophallus konjac. The sequence goes on from CM040126.1 coordinate 78,703,083, forward strand.
TGCGAATTTGGTTGGAAGGGAGAGAGGGAAAGGGTATTTGAAAATGGGTTTAAGGGTGGGATTAATTTCTGGTCTTGGGGATGGGAAGAGGTGTGTGGGGAAGGTAAAGGGGGAGCTTGGGGAGTGGGGAATTCTCCCTTGGGAGATGAGAGGGTGCTTGGGGAAGGGGAGTGGGTGGTTGGTGGTTGGAGGGTGGCTTGGAGAGTGGTGGATTCCACCTTGGGGCTAGGGGTGGAGTTATGGAGAGGTATGGGGAAGTGAGGAGGCTATTGAATGTGGGGAGGGGAGAGATAAAGTAGGTGGGAGGGGGAGGAGAGAGAAATGGGTGACCCCCTTAGAGAGAGAGAGATATGAGAGAGAGGAGAATCCACCCCTTAGAGAGAGAGAGATGAGAGAGATGGAGAATCCACTCCAATTACACTAAAATGCACTCAATTTTTTTGATTGACCAAAAGATTACAAATGTGGGGGTGAAGGGGGATATTTATAGGGACTGGACTTTTCACATGACCATACTGACCCTGACTAATGACTTAATGACCGGACAAGTCCTAAGGGGGGCGCCCCTGGGCATAGCCCACTAGTTGGGCCCATTAGACTACTTAATTAACCACATGACTCAAGACTTAGGTAAATGACCCTTATACCTAGGTACCGGACTCAAATAAAGGGAAAATTACTGATGTGACATGCCCTTGGACCTAAACAAACAAGCACAATTCGTAATTAAAACGGACCGAATTTGGCTGCCGCTCACCCGATGCTCACCCAAATCCCGGGGTAACTTGGCGATGCCAAGTGGAGGATGTGAGGGCTAGACCCTTGCTGGTAGAGGGACAGAAAGGTCATGGTTGATTCCCAAGGATATGGCAGGCCCAATTCAATGGGGCCGATGTTGTGCCAAAGGCACGGGCTGCACACGTTACCCACGGCAGTCACTCGAAGCAAGGTTGCTTGATGGACCGGGCACTAACTCTCACAGACCAGCAGAGCTTATGAACTAATATTGAAAGAACAAGTACTAAAGAGAGCTAAGGTTGGAGCACTAACTCGACCGGTTTAAAGAAACCGGTCCCGCTCGGAGACGTGGGCAAGCGGGGAAGCGTGGGTTCCCCACACGCCGCGTCGGAGTAGCTTGACCTGTTTATGATCTTACAACACTACACCCCATGCAAGGGGGGGATCTTGGGGAAGGGAGGCCAAAGATTACAGTCAAACACTACCTCTCACAGGGAGGGGCGGTAAGCTGGCCAGGCGGGGAGGGGAAAAATTGAAAATTGAAGTCGAACGGTTGGACGATGCCGGTTCTGCCCGCTCTCTGTGACTGAGGATAGACAGTTGAAGTTGTTGACGCTGCAGCCACTCCCGAATTTTGTTGGTGATGAGACCAGCTAGAAAGTCTTCATAGGTGACCCAGGAAGTCGTCCAAATTTTGTCAAAATTTTGGGAAGTCGGTGTTGGTCGGGGCAGAGGCACGAACAGGGACGTAGAACTCTGATTCTGATTGCTTCAGGACCACAACAGCAGGAAGATGAAGTCACTACGGGCGCTCCAGAGCCCTGAATCAAGCGTGGCTGGAGTCGTCGGCTTTGTTGTCGAGTCCTCTTTGAGCGGAGACCCACGGGGGCGCCAGATGATGTCGGAGTAGACAGTGAAAGCCTGAACATCGCTTGGGTGTCTGTTCAGTCCCAGAGTGGACAGAACAGCGCACTCGGGGGAGAAAATTGAGAAATCTTAGTCTTCGGATGTCGAACGGGATGCCGCTGCTTGATTCTTGAAGGAGACTTGCGTGGATGCTTTCAGTCAACGCCTGTCTTAAGAACTTCAGGAGGTCGACCGTGAGCGCTTCTGCAAGGAGCTTCAGGTTGACTGTCAGGGTGAAGAAGCGCACCTTGGGGAGATCGGCTCCCCCGGGCAACAGCGAGTTCAGAATGGGATGAGACAGCTGATGTTGCGAAGAAGACATGGAGACACTTCCAACGGTACTACTTGGGCCTTCAGGGACTCCGAGATGAGGTCGGGGTCGCCGCTGCAATCCACTGGTTCTCTGCAGATCTTCAGCTGTGATCAGGTCCGTCGAGGTAGCTCCAAATGACCATGAAATGAGAAGAAGAGGTTGTTGAATGGTGAAGGGGAAATGAAGAGTGGTGGGAGGGGAATGTGGGAAGGTAGGGAGGGTGGCTAGGGGGTTGTGGAGGAGCTGGGGAAGGGAGAGGGCGCAGGGTGCTTGCTGGTTTCAGCCAAGGTGGAGGGAGAGTGAAGGTGGTGAATGCCCTTGAGTGGTTGGAGATGGAGGATGGGAATGTGATGAACTAGGGCCAAGGGGGAAGGCAAAGGGGAGGTTTGTGCGCAGCCAGCAAAGGGGGAGGGAATTTTGAAATTTCCTTTGGGAGGTGGAGGGGTGCCTTGGGTAGTGGGAAGGGTGCTTGGGAAGGGTAGTGGGTGGTTGGGGGTTGGAGGTTGGCTTGGTGATTGGGGGTTCTTCTTTGGGATAAGGGTGGAGTAATGAGGAGGGTTGTGGGGAATGGGAGAGGCTTTAATGGTGGTGGATGGGAGAGGGAGGTGGTTGGGAGGGGAGGAGAGAGAATGAAGGGCGCAGCCCCCCTTGTGGTGAGAGAGAGAGAGGGAGATAGAGAAAGAGGTAGGGTTAGGATTCTCTCCCTTAGGGCTTCTCACCCATTAATGGATTCACTCCAAGAAATCTAAAATTTCAAACTCTCAAAATGGCAATCTTCATTAATTTGAAATGGGGGGAATGGGGTCCTATATATAGACAACTCACATTTTTCAAAAAGTCCCTGACTCATGCTACAATGACAAATAAGCAAGGGGTAGGGGGCGCCCTTGGGCCAAGCCTACAAAATTGGGCTCAAAAGCTAATCTAATGACACTTAAACTTAGGGAAATAAACAAAAGACCTAGGGACATGACTCAAATAAAATGGAAAATACATCAAATGACTCAAATAGAAAGTACAAAATGGATAATTGGGCCTACATAGAGTGAAGCCCGAGCTCAAATGACACCGGGGTGTGAAGATGACCCGAGCCAGAGGGAGTCGTGGGTGATGCCTCCATCAAATCCCCTGGGCTGCGAAGAGCTCAACTCCGTCGAGTAGGGGTCCATCCTGCTGTGATACTGCTCGAGAAGGTCAGGATCCAACTACTGGAGGTCTTCCCGACTCACCCATGAATCCTCCGAAAGAGGTCGATCCTTCCACCTAACGAGATAGCGCTCGTATACCTTGCTCCTGGTGGTAGTGACATGTTCATCCAATATTCGCTCAATTCGCTCACGCTGGGATCTCTTGACTGGTGGTCTCTCCTCACGGGTGGGTGCTCTCTCAATGGGAGGAATAAGCTCAATATCCTCACTGAGTACCACTGTGGGTCCTCTTATATGGCACTAGGTCGGCCACGTTGAATGTGGGACTTACTCCATACTCCTCGGGGAGATCCAACTCGTAGGCATTAGTGCCAATGCGCCTCAAAACCTGGAAGGGACCAGCCCCCCGAGGCCTCAATTTCGAGATGGCTCATAGGGAGAGCCTCTCTGTTCTTACCATCACAAAGTCACCCGTGTGGAATTCTTGGTGATGTCGATGAGAGTCAGCCAGCCTTTTATAAGTCTCATTCTTATTGCTGATGTGCTTGCGGATTTCTTCAAGCAATTCTCTAATATGTTGGGCAAAAGACTCAGCTGAAATAGACACTCTAGCATGCTGGGGAAGGGGAATGAGATCTGAAGGTTTCCTTGGCTTGTACCCATGCACAGCTTCAAACGGACTCATCCCTATGGACTTATTGATAGAGTTGTTATATGCAAATTCAGCCTGAGGTAGAATGAGATCCCAATTCTCTGGACGTTCCTCAACAAGACACCTAAGGAGGTTCCCTAGACTTCGATTGACAACTTCAGTTTGATCATCAGTTTGAGGGTGGTAAGCTGTGGAGAATTTGAGGAGGGTACCCATTAAGTGCCAAAGAGTCTTCCAAAAATAGCTGGTGAACTTGACATCCCTATCAGAGACTATGGTTTTGGGTAGCCCATGGAGACGAACAACCTCATCAAAGAACAATCGGGCCACATGGGAGGCATCGGAGGTTTTGGAGCATGGGATGAAGTGGGCCATCTTTGAAAATCTGTCAACGACCACATAGATTGAGTCATGCTTTCTTTGAGTCTTGGGTAGGCCTAGCACAAAGTCCATGCTTAAGTCTTGCCATGGACGGTCGGGGACGGGGAGAGGGCTATAAAGGCCGGTGTTTTGCTTCACCTGTTTGGCCGAAGCACATGTGCGGCATTGACCCACTATCTTGCCTACGTCTCTCTTGAGACTTGGCCAATAAAACTGACCCTCAACTAGAGCAATGGTTTTGTGAACCCCAAAATGACCAGCTAGTCCTCCTGCATGTAATTCTCAAACTAAGAAATCACGGAGTGAGGTCCGTGGAATGCAAAGTTTTGGTCCCTTGAAGAGGAACCCATCCTCTAAGATAAAACCCTCATGTTCCTTGCTAGAGTGGGCGGTCAAGGTGGTATAGATGTGCCCAAAGTCGGGGCAGCCAGGGTACTCTTCCTTGAGCTTCTCAAATCCGGTAACCTCCACTTGGATAGTGGACAACAAAGAGACCCTCCTACTAAGAGCATCCGCCGCTCGGTTCTCACTTGCCGCCTTATGTTTGATGACAAAGGTGTAGGATTGGATGTACTCAACCCAACGGGCATGTCGGGCATTCAACTTTTGTTGGGAGTTGAGGTATTTGAGGGCCTCACGATCGGAAAAGATGACAAATTCTTTGGGTAATAAATAGTGCCTCCAATGTCGGAGGGACTGAACCACGGCATAGAACTCTTTATCATAAGTAGAGTACCGTGTCCTAGCATCACATAGCTTCTCACTGAAGAAGGCCACGGGGTGACCCTCTTGACTAAGGATCCCTCCTATTCCTATCCCGGATGCATCACATGTGACTTCAAAGACCTTAGAGAAATCGGGTAGGCATAGGACCGGGGCTTGGGTCATCTTCTCCTTAAGCTCTTGGAAGGCTTTGGAGGTTGGTTTGGTCCATATAAAAGTTCCCTTTTTGAGGCAATCGGTGACAGGGGCGGTGATGGTGCTAAATCCCCGAATAAACCTCCTATAGAATGTGGCCAACCCATGGAAACTACGGACCTCATGAAGAGTGTGGGGTTCCGGCCAATCTAGAATAGCTTGGACCTTCTCGGGGTCCATGGAGACACCTTTGGTAGACACCACAAATCCTAGGAAGGTGATGGATGTGGTCATGAAGTTACACTTGCCTAGGTTGGCAAATAGACTCTCATGTCGAAGGACGGTGCAAACTTGCCTAAGGTGGTCAAGGTGGGCCTCTTGGGATTGACTATATATGAGGATGTCATCAAAGTAGACCACTAGAAAGATCCCAATGAAAGGCCTAAGGACCTCCGTCATGAGATGCATGAAGGTACTTGGGGCATTTGAGAGCCCGAAAGGCATGACCAACCATTCATACAAGCCATCCTTGGTCTTGAAGGCCGTTTTCCATTCATCTCCGGGCTTAATCCTAACTTGGTGATAGCCACTCGTAAGGTCAATTTTGGATAAAATGGTGGCTCCAGCTAGCATGTCAAGCATGTCATCAAGCCTAGGGATGGGGAACCTATACTTGACGGTGATCTTATTAATGGCCCGACTATCCACACACATCCGCCATGATCCATCCTTCTTAGGAGTGAGAAGGGCCGGTACAGCACATGGACTTTTGCTAATGCGGATGAAGCCCTTCCTAATGAGTTCCTCTATTTGCCTTCGAAGTTCGGCATGTTCCGTGGGATTGAGGCGGTAATGAGGAAGGTTGGGAAGGGTGGCTCCCAGAACTAGATCAATTGCATGTTGCACATCACGCATGGGAGGGAGTTGGTCCGGGAGCTCCTCCGGGAACACATCATGAAACTCCTCTAGGAGGTGTCGAATGTCTATGGGATGGGGGTTGGAGGGGGTGGGCTCTCCTAGAAAAATGACAACTACACATAGAGGTGTCCCTTGAGCTATCTCCTCCTCAAGCACTCTTTTGGTGATGAGGTTAAGACCCTTGATCGTTCCCAAAGTCTTATCTTGTTTGGGGTGTTGGGAGAGAGGTTGGGTTGGTGGGGTGGAGTTCCCCATGACTTGAGTTGTGGTGGGGTGTTGACCTTGAGGGGGTGGGCTTTTCTTGGGCAAGGGACGTGGTGGGGAGGGATTAAGACGGATGCTCTTTCCCTCATACTCAAAGGTGCATGTGTTGGTCTTACCCAAAATAGTGGCATCCACATCATAAAGCCACGGTCTCTCTAGTAGGATGCTACCTACTTCCATGGGGATAACATCACACCATATTTGGCCATGGTAGGAAGAGAATGTGAGGGGCACAAGGCAGCGGGTGTTGACCGGGATGGAATTGTTGTGATCTAGAGACCGGTATGGGCTAGGGTGGGGAGTAATGGTAAGCCCAAGGAGCTTAACAGTGTCGGGAGACACGGCATTGACACAACTCCTATTATCTAAGATCACTTTTCTCACATGGCACCCTATCTTAACAAAGGTGTGGAAGATTGAAGTTCGTCGCCAGTCCTCCTCTTGGGGTTTGGTGAGGGTGCATCTAATCACTCCTACCCGACTCATGGTATTGGGCCTCATACTCTTCTTCCCAATCTAGTGAGGCTTCATGGACCTCAACCACACTCTCAAGTTCCCCTTGGGGTGGGGGAGCTTCTTCCTCAATAAGTAAGCTAGACAACCCTTTGGATGGGCATTGCCCCGTAAAGTGGCCAAACCCTTGGCACCTATAGCATTGTTGACGGCCACTACCTGGGGTGGTCCCTCCTACACTTGGTCCTTTGAAATTCTCTTCCCTCCGTGGGGGAAGTTGGCTATGAGTGGCCTTGGTTGGAGTGATGGTGGGAGGGGGATTGTAGGGCTATATTGGGACATTTCCACTTGGACTAGGAGCCTTTATGGGGGGGGCGGGTTGGTTCGGGGTCCCATGCCTTTGGGATCGGTCGGTCGGGGAGGGGCAAATCGAGGGATCCTAGAGAATCTTTCAACATCCCTAGCTATTTGGTATGCTTGCTCAAGGTTGTCAACATCTCTCATGAAAAGTTCTCTCTTGATGTGGCTTTGGAGGCCATTTCTAAAGCGGGACAAGGTAATGGAAGGGTCCTCATGAACTCCACACTTCAAAAGATAGGAGTCGAATTTCTCAATGTATTCAACCACGGACTTCCCTTCTTGGGTGAGGCTTTGCCATTCATCTAAGAGTATTTGGCGGTAGGATAGGGGTAGGTATTTATTCCTAAGTTGATTCTTCATACCTTCCCAAGTGTCAATAGGCTCTTCCCGCCTAATCCTTCTTAATCCCTCTTGGTTTAGCCAATAAGTTTTGGCTAATTTGGTGAGGTGCATTTTGGCCAATCTTACCCTCCTTTGGTCGGACATAGGGTACCATTCAAAATATAAGTCCATGGCGGTTTACCATTCTAAATAGACACTTGGTTCATAGGAACCATCAAAGTTTGGGGCCTCTACCTTGATCATCCTTAAGAGAGGGTCATCCGGGTCGTCCCGTGGAAGCCTTTCATGGTTTTGATGGTGGCGAGGCCTCTCATAGTCATGGTAGGGGTCAACATTCAAGTCCTCCCTATTAATTTCAGCATGTGGAGGGTGGGCTCTTGGTCCATTGTTCCTTGGGTGGAACTCATCCCTATGAATTTCAACATGTGGAGGGTGGGCTCTTGGTTCATTGTTCCTTGGGTGGAACTCATGCTCTTCTAGCCGAGCAAGCTGAGTGGAAAGGGACTCAAGTTGGGCAAGAATGTTTGTAAGGGTAGCATCCACCCGGTTCATTTGGCCTTGGGGTTCCTCCCTAGGGGCATCTTGATTGAGTTGGGGATTGGGATCCATGGGGGGAACCGAAGATGATGGGTCGGATCGGTAAATGGCTCCACTACGGGTGGACATGCAAGGGAGGGGAATGAAATGAAGGATGGACACACAATGCAATGGTCCTAAGACTTAGACTTGATAGAGACAAGTCTAAACTTGCTCTGATACCAATTGATGTGACATGCCCTTGGACCTAAACAAACAAGCACAATTCGCAATTAAAACGGACCGAATTTGGCGGCCGGTCACCCGATGCTCACCCAAATCCTGGGGTAACTTGGCGATGCCAAGTGGAGGATGTGAGGGCTGGACCCTTGCTGGTATAGGGCCAGCAAGGTCACAGTTCATTCCCAAGGATATGGCAGACCCAATTCAATGGGGCCAACGTTGTGCCAAAGGCACGGGCTGCACACGTTACCCACGGCGGTCACTCGAAGCAAGGTTGCTTGATGGACCGGGCACTAACTCTCACAGACCAGCAGAGCTTATGAACTAATATTGAAAGAACAAGTACTAAAGAGAGCTAAGGTTGGAGCACTTACTCGACCGGTTTGAAGAAACCGGTCCCGCTCGGAGACGTGGGCGAGCGGGGAAGCGTGGGTTCCCCACACACCGCGCCGGGGTAGCTTGACATGTTTGTGATCTTACAACACTACACCCCATGCAAGGGGGGGATCTTGGGGAAGGGAGGCCAAAGATTACAGTCAAACACTACCTCCCACAGGGAGGGGCGGTAAGCCGGCCAGGCGGGGAGGGGAAAAACTGAAAATTGAAGTCGAACGGTTGGACGATGCCGATTCTGCCCGCTCTCTGTGACTGAGGATAGACAGTTGAAGTTGTTGACGCTGCAGCCACTCCCGAATTTTTTTGGTGATGAGACCAGCTGGAAAGTCTTCGTAGGTGACCCAGGAAGTCATCCAAATTTTGTCGGAATTTCGGGGAGTTGGTGTTGATCGGGGCGGAGGCACGAACAGGGATGCAGAACTCTGATTCTGACTGCTTCAGGACCACAACAGCAGGAAGATGAAGTCACTATGGGCGCTCCAGAGCACTGAATCAGGCGTGGCCAGGGTCGTCGGCTTCTTTGTCGAGTCCTCTTCGAGCGGAGACCCACGGGGGCACCAGATGATGTTGGAGTAGACAGGGACAGCCTGAACAGCGCTTGGGTGTCTGTTCAGTCCCAGAGTGGACAGAACAGCGCACTCGGGGGAGAAAATTGAGAAATCTTAGCTTCGGATGCCGAACGGGATGCCGCTACTTGATTCTGGTAGGAGACTTTTCGTGCATGCTTTCAATCAAGGCCCGTCTTCAGAACTTCAGGAGGTCGACCGTGAGTGCTTCTGCAATGAGCTTCAGGTTGACTGTCGGGGTGAAGAAGTGCAGCTTGGGGAGATCGGCTCCCCCGGGCAGCAGCAAGCTCAGAATGGGACGAGACAGCTGCCGTTGCGAAGAAGACAGTGAGACGCTTCCAACGGTACTACTTGGGCCTTCAGGGACTCCGAGATGAGGTCGGGGTCGCCGCTGCAATCCGCTGCTTCTCTGCAGATCTTCAGCTGTGATCAGGTCCGTTGAGGTAGCTCCAAATGACCATGAAATGAGGAGAAGATGTTGTTGAATGGTGAAGGGGAAATGAAGAGTGGTGGGAGGGGAATGTGGGAAGGTAGGGAGGGTGGCTAGGGGGTTGTGGAGGAGCTGGGGAAGGGAGAGGGCATAGGGTGCTTGCTGGTTTCAACCAAGGTGGAGGGAGAGTGAAGGTGGTGAATGCCCTTGAGTGGTTGGAGATGGAGGATGGGAATGTGATGAACTAGGGCCAAGGGGGAAGGTAGAGGGGAGGTTTGTGCACAGCCAGCAAAGGGGGAGAGATTTTGAAGTTTCCTTTGGGAGGTGGAGGGGTGCCTTGGGTAGTGGCAAGGGTGCTTGGGAAGGGTAGTGGGTGGTTGGGGGTTGGAGGTTTGCTTGGTGATTGGGGGTTCTTCTTTGGGACAAGGGTGGAGTAATGAGGAGGGTTGTGGGGAATGGGAGAGGCTTTAATGGTAGTGGGTGGGAGAGGGAGGTGGTTGGGAGGGGAGGAGAGAGAATGAAGGGCGCAGCCCCCCTTGTGGTGAGAGAGAGAGAGAGAGAGAAAGAGGTAGGGTTGGGATTCTCTCCCTTAGGGCTTCTCACCCATTAATGGATTCACTCCAAGAAATCTGAAATTTCAAACTCTCAAAATGGCAATCTTCATTAATTTGAAATGGGGGGAATGTGGTCCTATATATAGGCAACCCACATTTTACAAAAAGTCCCTGACTCATGCTACAATGACAAATAAGCAAGGGGTAGGGGGCGCCCCAGGGCCAAGCCCACAGAATTGGGCCCAAAAGCTAATCTAATGACACTTAAACTTAGGAAAATAAACAAAAGACCTAGGGACATGACTCAAATAAAATGAAAAATACATCAAATGACTCAAATAGAAAGTACAAAATGGATAATTGGGCCTACATAGAGTGAAGCCCGAGCTCAAATGACACCGGGGTGTGAAGATGACCCGAGCCAGAGGGAGTAGTGGGTGATGCCTCCATCAATTACATAGTTTATGACTCAAATAAAATATGAAAATTACATGAATTGACTCAGAAAAATATGGAGAACACAATGGCGCAAACCGATGATCTATCAGAGCTTCACAAAATGTGGAGGGATAAGTGATGCCCCCATCATACCCCCGGGGTGGGGAGAACTCGACCCCGTCGAGTATGGGTCCACCGGAGAAGTGGTACATCAAATGCAGCTCCGGGCGAGCCACAATCTCCAAACTCAACTCCGCGTCCATGGCCAGGGGATGGCGCTTCAGCTTCACAAAGTGGCACGGACACACCCTCATGCTGGCAATGATACCTTGCTTGCCTAGTATTGCCTCCGTGTGCACATGTCAGGCTCTAAGGCTGATTTGTGGTGGCTCTCCGGGGTTGTCCCTCTAAAAGGAAGGTATAGGCTCAAATCACTCACTAGGATCCACCGTGGTGCCCATATAGGGTGCCGGATCCGCCATGTGGGAAATGGGGTGAATCTCAAAACCCATCGGTAAGTCCAACCCGTAAGCCGGGTTGCCAAAGCCACTCGAAACTTGGCAAGGTCCAAGTCCTCGTGCCCTCAAGAGCCACTCCAAAGTCATCATCGCCAAGTTGCCAACTTGGAATTCCAAGTGGCGCTCGCGACCTTTTGCCCGCTTCTTGTGATTCTCACCGCTCGTTGCTTGTTGCTTGCTTAAATACTCATGCCATGTACTATGATGCAGTGTGAGGGAGAAATGTATGATATGCAAAGGTGGACCGGGGCAGCCAAATGTAGACCTATCATGCACTGATGTCATAGGTGGATCGGGACAACCATAGGTGGACCGATCATGCCTTGATGTCACATGGACCTTGATGAACCTAGGTGGGCCGAGGCATCCATAGGTGAACCTATCATGCCTGGGGGTGACAAATGTCGGGGGACCCGGACATCCATGTATGCTCCTTTCATGCATAAGACCTATGACGAATGGGGGAGGACCAACACATCCAAATGTGAGCCAGTCATGCATTGGGCCTAAAGTGTGTGTGACATGTATGAGATGACTAGGCTTGTGACCCTTGTCGATTGATGTGATATGCAAAGATAGGTGCACTCTTATCCTAGAGGTAACGGCCATGTGTGTGGGTATGGGGTGGTGCTTGAGCTCCCACTTATAAGGGTCAAAGAAGGTATGTATGATGGAGTGGGGCACTTCCTTGTTTCCTAGGTGTATTTCACCCATGGTTATGGTTCCCTTGGTGTGGTTCGGGTCTTGGGAGAGGTGGGCTTGGTCCAACATGGTTGGTTGGGGTAGGAAAAGGTTGGTGGTGAGTAAGGTGGGTGGGTATAGGAAGGGATCGAAGGGGTCATGGTAAGGGTCACCTAGGGAGAGGAACTCTAGGTCCTCATGGTCCTTACATAGTGGTAAGTCATCCTCCTCTAGTGGAAGGATTGGGCCAGTGTATGTGGTGGGTTGGTCGGCCAAGGTTTTTGGGATCATGAGGGGAGTGGAATGGACCAATATGGGTTCTTCCACTACAAGAAAAAGCGCTTTTAGCGACGGCCATATTCCGTCCCAAAGTCGTCGCAAAATCCGTCGCTAACCATTTTTACGACGGACTGGCGACAGAATTCGGACGGAATATGGCCGTCTAAAAAAAAGGGTCACAAATGACCGACGAATATTATTCCGTCCTAATATACGTCCCAAAGTAGCGACGAAAAAATAATTCGTCGCCAATTTCATCGTTAACGAGACAAATTCGGACGGAAACTTCCGTCTCCAAATCCGTCTAAACATTACGACGGAGAAAATCCGTCTAAACATCCATCTGCAAATTGCGACGTAATATAGTTCCCGTCATTATTTTCGTCGCAACGTATACACTGCAATAGAGACGAACTAAATTCCGTCTCCCTATCGGTCTAAAACTTCCTAACATAAATTGGAGACGGCCTAATTTCCGTCGTTATTTCCATCGGCAATTTCGCACGGTTATCATTTCCGTCCCTAAATCCGTCTAACGTTTGAGACGGATCGTCTCAAAATCCGTCCGAAATTTATTTTCTTCTTTTTAAAAAAAATTACAAATTTGTATTAAAAACCTGTTTACAAAATCATCGAAAATAAAAATACATATGAACAAAAATCTGAAATCAAACTTAATTAAAATTACATCAAATATCAGAATAAACTCATCAACGTTACATAAAAAAAATTTGGCGACGGAATCAACAAATGTCCTCCATATCGTCCATATCTTCATCCCCACCGCCCTGCTCATCCCCTTTGGTACCGCTCGCAGAAGGATCCTCCTATATTAAAAAAAACATACATAGATAAAAAGATTAGTATAAAGATAAATTAAATATTTTATTAGATTACATGAATTTAAATCAAACATAATATCAAAGACTGTAAAGATATCAATTGTAGAACCTACTTCTTTGAATTATTCTAAACTAAATTTTGAAAACTAACATAGTTTTGAATTGAGTTATTTGAGCGTGGGGCTCGAACCGGATGTCCGATTTGGCAGCCGTCAGCTCTGACAAGGCACGCCTACCTCTCAGGTCGTGTTGGAACGATCGGAATGCCGGTCGGATCAGTATTTCACATTCTGGACCCCCGGACCCCGGCTGCTTTGATTTGAAACCAAGTGCATTTACAAAATGCACTTTTGAGCGTGGGACTCGAACCGGATGTCCGATTTGGAATCCGTCAGCTCTGACAAGTCACGCCTACCTCCCAGGTCATGTTGGAACGATCAGAATGCCGGTCGGATTAGTATTTCACATTCTGGACCCCCGGACCCCGGCTGCTTTGATTTGAAACCAAGTGCATTTAAAAAATGCACTTTTGAGCGTGCGGCTCGAACCGGCTGTCCGATTTGGAATCCGTCAGCTCTGACAAGTCACGCCTACCTCCCAGGTCGTGTTGGAACGATCGGAATGCCGGTCGGATCAGTATTTCACATTCTGGACCCCCGGACCCCGGCTGCTTTGATTTGAAACCAAGTGCATTTACAAAATGCACTTTTGAGCGTGGGGCTCGAACCGGATGTCCGATTTGGAATCCGTCAGCTCTGACAAGTCACGCCTACCTCCCAGGTCATGTTGGAACGATCGGAATGTCGGTCGGATCAGTATTTCACATTCTGGACCCCCGGCTGCTTTGATTTGAAACCAAGTGCATTTACAAAATGCACTTTTGAGCGTGGGGCTCAAACCGGATGTCCGATTTGGAATCCGTCAGCTTTGACAAGTCACGCCTACCTCCCAGGTCGTGTTGGAATGATCGGAATGCCGGTCGGATCAGTATTTCACATTCTGGACCCCCGGACCCCGGCTGCTTTGATTTGAAACCAAGTGCATTTACAAAATGCACTTTTGAGCGTGGGGCTCGAACCGGATGTCCGATTTGGAATCCGTCAGCTCTGACAAGTCACGCCTACCTCCCAGGTCGTGTTGAAATGATCGGAATGCCGGTCGGATCAGTATTTCACATTCTGGACCCCCAGACCCCGGCTACTTTGATTTGAAACCAAGTGCATTTACAAAATGCACTTTTGAGCGTGGGGCTCGAACCGGATGTCCGATTTAGAATCCGTCAGCTCTGACAAGTCACGCCTACCTCCCAGGTCGTGTTGGAATGATCAGAATGTCGGTCGGATCAGTATTTCACATTCTGGACCCCCGGACCCCGGCTGCTTTGATTTGAAACCAAGTGCATTTACAAAATGCACTTTTGAGCGTGGGGCTCGAACCGGATGTCCGATTTGGAATCCGTTAGCTCTGATAAGTCACGCCTACCTCCCAGGTCATGTTGGAACGATCGGAATGCCGGTCGGATCAGTATTTCACATTCTGGACCCCCGGACCCCGGCTGCTTTGATTTGAAACCAAGTGCATTTACAAAATGCACTTTTGAGCGTGGGGCTCGAACCGGATGTCCGATTTGGAATTCGTCAGCTCTGACAAGTCACACCTACCTCCCAGGTCATGTTGGAACGATCGGAATGCTGGCCGGATCAGTATTTCACATTCTGGACCCCCGGACCCCGGCTACTTTGATTTGAAACCAAGTGCATTTACAAAATACACTTTTGAGCGTGGGGCTCGAACCGGATGTCCGATTTGGAATCTGTCAGCTCTGACAAGTCACGCCTACCTCCCAGGTCGTGTTGGAATGATCGGAATGCCGGTCGGATCAGTATTTCACATTCTGGACCCCCGGACCCCGGCTGCTTTGATTTGAAACCAAGTGCATTTACAAAATGCACTTTTGAGCGTGGGGCTCGAACCGGATGTCCGATTTGGAATCCGTCAGCTCTGACAAGTCACGCCTACCTCCCAGGTCGTGTTGGAACGATCAGAATGCCGGTCGGATTAGTATTTCACATTCTGGACCCCCGGACCCCGGCTGCTTTGATTTGAAACCAAGTGCATTTACAAAATGCACTTTTGAGCGTGGGGCTCGAACCGGATGTCCGATTTGGAATCCGTCAGCTCTGACAAGTCACGCCTACCTCCCAGGTCGTGTTGGAATGATCGGAATGCCGGTCGGATCAGTATTTCACATTCTGGACCCCCGGACCCCGGCTGCTTTGATTTGAAACCAAGTGCATTTACAAAATGCACTTTTGAGCGTGGGGCTCGAACCGGATGTCCGATTTGGAATCCGTCAGCTCTGACAAGTCACGCCTACCTCCCAGGTCGTGTTGGAATGATCGGAATGTCGGTCGGATCAGTATTTCACATTCTGGACCCCCGGCTGCTTTGATTTGAAACCAAGTGCATTTACAAAATGCACTTTTGAGCGTGGGGCTCGAACCGGATGTCCGATTTGGAATCCGTCAGCTCTGACAAGTCACGCCTACCTCCCAGGTCGTGTTGGAATGATCGGAATGCCGGTCGGATCAGTATTTCACATTCTGGACCCCCGGACCCCGGCTGCTTTGATTTGAAACCAAGTGCATTTACAAAATGCACTTTTGAGCGTGGGGCTCGAACCGGATGTCCGATTTGGAATCCGTCAGCTCTGACAAGTCACGCCTACCTCCCAGGTCGTGTTGGAATGATCGGAATGCCGGTCGGATCAGTATTTCACATTCTGGACCCCCGGACCCCGGCTGCTTTGATTTGAAACCAAGTGCATTTACAAAATGCACTTTTGAGCGTGGGGCTCGAACCGGATGTCCGATTTGGAATCCGTCAGCTCTGACAAGTCACGCCTACCTCCCAGGTCGTGTTGGAATGATCGGAATGCCGGTCGGATCAGTATTTCACATTCTGGACCCCCGGACCCCGGCTGCTTTGATTTGAAACCAAGTGCATTTACAAAATGCACTTTTGAGCGTGGGGCTCGAACCGGATGTCCGATTTGGAATCCGTCAGCTCTGACAAGTCACGCCTACCTCCCAGGTCGTGTTGGAACGATCGGAATGCCGGTCGGATCAGTATTTCACATTCTGGACCCCCGGACCCCGGCTGCTTTGATTTGAAACCAAGTGCATTTACAAAATGCACTTTTGAGCGTGGGGCTCGAACCGGATGTCCGATTTGGAATCCGTCAGCTCTGACAAGTCACGCCTACCTCCCAGGTCGTGTTGGAATGATCGGAATGCCGGTCGGATCAGTATTTCACATTCTGGACCCCCGGACCCCGGCTGCTTTGATTTGAAACCAAGTGCATTTACAAAATGCACTTTTGAGCGTGGGGCTCGAACCGGATGTCCGATTTGGAATCCGTCAGCTCTGACAAGTCACGCCTACCTCCCAGGTCGTGTTGGAATGATCGGAATGCCGGTCGGATCAGTATTTCACATTCTGGACCCCCGGACCCCGGCTGCTTTGATTTGAAACCAAGTGCATTTACAAAATGCACTTTTGAGCGTGGGGCTCGAACCGGATGTCCGATTTGGAATCCGTCAGCTCTGACAAGTCACGCCTACCTCCCAGGTCGTGTTGGAATGATCGGAATGCCGGTCGGATCAGTATTTCACATTCTGGACCCCCGGACCCCGGCTGCTTTGATTTGAAACCAAGTGCATTTACAAAATGCACTTTTGAGCGTGGGGCTCGAACCGGATGTCCGATTTGGAATCCGTCAGCTCTGACAAGTCACGCCTACCTCCCAGGTCGTGTTGGAATGATCGGAATGTCGGTCGGATCAGTATTTCACATTCTGGACCCCCGGACCCCGGCTGCTTTGATTTGAAACCAAGTGCATTTACAAAATGCACTTTTGAGCGTGGGGCTCGAACCGGATGTCCGATTTGGAATCCGTCAGCTCTGACAAGTCACGCCTACCTCCCAGGTCGTGTTGGAACGATCGGAATGCCGGTCGGATCAGTATTTCACATTCTGGACCCCCGGACCCCGGCTGCTTTGATTTGAAACCAAGTGCATTTACAAAATGCACTTTTGAGCGTGGGGCTCGAACCGGATGTCCGATTTGGAATCCGTCAGCTCTGACAAGTCACGCCTACCTCCCAGGTCGTGTTGGAATGATCGGAATGCCGGTCGGATCAGTATTTCACATTCTGGACCCCCGGACCCCGGCTGCTTTGATTTGAAACCAAGTGCATTTACAAAATGCACTTTTGAGCGTGGGGCTCGAACCGGATGTCCGATTTGGAATCCGTCAGCTCTGACAAGTCACGCCTACCTCCCAGGTCGTGTTGGAATGATCGGAATGCCGGTCGGATCAGTATTTCACATTCTGGACCCCCGGACCCCGGCTGCTTTGATTTGAAACCAAGTGCATTTACAAAATGCACTTTTGAGCGTGGGGCTCGAACCGGATGTCCGATTTGGAATCCGTCAGCTCTGACAAGTCACGCCTACCTCCCAGGTCGTGTTGGAACGATCGGAATGCCGGTCGGATCAGTATTTCACATTCTGGACCCCCGGACCCCGGCTGCTTTGATTTGAAACCAAGTGCATTTACAAAATGCACTTTTGAGCGTGGGGCTCGAACCGGATGTCCGATTTGGAATCCGTCAGCTCTGACAAGTCACGCCTACCTCCCAGGTCGTGTTGGAACGATCGGAATGCCGGTCGGATCAGTATTTCACATTCTGGACCCCCGGACCCCGGCTGCTTTGATTTGAAACCAAGTGCATTTACAAAATGCACTTTTGAGCGTGGGGCTCGAACCGGATGTCCGATTTGGAATCCGTCAGCTCTGACAAGTCACGCCTACCTCCCAGGTCGTGTTGGAATGATCGGAATGCCGGTCGGATCAGTATTTCACATTCTGGACCCCCGGACCCCGGCTGCTTTGATTTGAAACCAAGTGCATTTACAAAATGCACTTTTGAGCGTGGGGCTCGAACCGGATGTCCGATTTGGAATCCGTCAGCTCTGACAAGTCACGCCTACCTCCCAGGTCGTGTTGGAATGATCGGAATGCCGGTCGGATCAGTATTTCACATTCTGGACCCCCGGACCCCGGCTGCTTTGATTTGAAACCAAGTGCATTTACAAAATGCACTTTTGAGCGTGGGGCTCGAACCGGATGTCCGATTTGGAATCCGTCAGCTCTGACAAGTCACGCCTACCTCCCAGGTCGTGTTGGAATGATCGGAATGCCGGTCGGATCAGTATTTCACATTCTGGACCCCCGGACCCCGGCTGCTTTGATTTGAAACCAAGTGCATTTACAAAATGCACTTTTGAGCGTGGGGCTCGAACCGGATGTCCGATTTGGAATCCGTCAGCTCTGACAAGTCACGCCTACCTCCCAGGTCGTGTTGGAATGATCGGAATGCCGGTCGGATCAGTATTTCACATTCTGGACCCCCGGACCCCGGCTGCTTTGATTTGAAACCAAGTGCATTTACAAAATGCACTTTTGAGCGTGGGGCTCGAACCGGATGTCCGATTTGGAATCCGTCAGCTCTGACAAGTCACGCCTACCTCCCAGGTCGTGTTGGAATGATCGGAATGCCGGTCGGATCAGTATTTCACATTCTGGACCCCCGGACCCCGGCTGCTTTGATTTGAAACCAAGTGCATTTACAAAATGCACTTTTGAGCGTGGGGCTCGAACCGGATGTCCGATTTGGAATCCGTCAGCTCTGACAAGTCACGCCTACCTCCCAGGTCGTGTTGGAATGATCGGAATGCCGGTCGGATCAGTATTTCACATTCTGGACCCCCGGACCCCGGCTGCTTTGATTTGAAACCAAGTGCATTTACAAAATGCACTTTTGAGCGTGGGGCTCGAACCGGATGTCCGATTTGGAATCCGTCAGCTCTGACAAGTCACGCCTACCTCCCAGGTCGTGTTGGAATGATCGGAATGCCGGTCGGATCAGTATTTCACATTCTGGACCCCCGGACCCCGGCTGCTTTGATTTGAAACCAAGTGCATTTACAAAATGCACTTTTGAGCGTGGGGCTCGAACCGGATGTCCGATTTGGAATCCGTCAGCTCTGACAAGTCACGCCTACCTCCCAGGTCGTGTTGGAATGATCGGAATGCCGGTCGGATCAGTATTTCACATTCTGGACCCCCGGACCCCGGCTGCTTTGATTTGAAACCAAGTGCATTTACAAAATGCACTTTTGAGCGTGGGGCTCGAACCGGATGTCCGATTTGGAATCCGTCAGCTCTGACAAGTCACGCCTACCTCCCAGGTCGTGTTGGAATGATCGGAATGCCGGTCGGATCAGTATTTCACATTCTGGACCCCCGGACCCCGGCTGCTTTGATTTGAAACCAAGTGCATTTACAAAATGCACTTTTGAGCGTGGGGCTCGAACCGGATGTCCGATTTGGAATCCGTCAGCTCTGACAAGTCACGCCTACCTCCCAGGTCGTGTTGGAATGATCGGAATGCCGGTCGGATCAGTATTTCACATTCTGGACCCCCGGACCCCGGCTGCTTTGATTTGAAACCAAGTGCATTTACAAAATGCACTTTTGAGCGTGGGGCTCGAACCGGATGTCCGATTTGGAATCCGTCAGCTCTGACAAGTCACGCCTACCTCCCAGGTCGTGTTGGAATGATCGGAATGCCGGTCGGATCAGTATTTCACATTCTGGACCCCCGGACCCCGGCTGCTTTGATTTGAAACCAAGTGCATTTACAAAATGCACTTTTGAGCGTGGGGCTCGAACCGGATGTCCGATTTGGAATCCGTCAGCTCTGACAAGTCACGCCTACCTCCCAGGTCGTGTTGGAACGATCGGAATGCCGGTCGGATCAGTATTTCACATTCTGGACCCCCGGACCCCGGCTGCTTTGATTTGAAACCAAGTGCATTTACAAAATGCACTTTTGAGCGTGGGGCTCGAACCGGATGTCCGATTTGGAATCCGTCAGCTCTGACAAGTCACGCCTACCTCCCAGGTCGTGTTGGAATGATCGGAATGCCGGTCGGATCAGTATTTCACATTCTGGACCCCCGGACCCCGGCTGCTTTGATTTGAAACCAAGTGCATTTACAAAATGCACTTTTGAGCGTGGGGCTCGAACCGGATGTCCGATTTGGAATCCGTCAGCTCTGACAAGTCACGCCTACCTCCCAGGTCGTGTTGGAATGATCGGAATGCCGGTCGGATCAGTATTTCACATTCTGGACCCCCGGACCCCGGCTGCTTTGATTTGAAACCAAGTGCATTTACAAAATGCACTTTTGAGCGTGGGGCTCGAACCGGATGTCCGATTTGGAATCCGTCAGCTCTGACAAGTCACGCCTACCTCCCAGGTCGTGTTGGAACGATCGGAATGCCGGTCGGATCAGTATTTCACATTCTGGACCCCCGGACCCCGGCTGCTTTGATTTGAAACCAAGTGCATTTACAAAATGCACTTTTGAGCGTGGGGCTCGAACCGGATGTCCGATTTGGAATCCGTCAGCTCTGACAAGTCACGCCTACCTCCCAGGTCGTGTTGGAATGATCGGAATGCCGGTCGGATCAGTATTTCACATTCTGGACCCCCGGACCCCGGCTGCTTTGATTTGAAACCAAGTGCATTTACAAAATGCACTTTTGAGCGTGGGGCTCGAACCGGATGTCCGATTTGGAATCCGTCAGCTCTGACAAGTCACGCCTACCTCCCAGGTCGTGTTGGAATGATCGGAATGCCGGTCGGATCAGTATTTCACATTCTGGACCCCCGGACCCCGGCTGCTTTGATTTGAAACCAAGTGCATTTACAAAATGCACTTTTGAGCGTGGGGCTCGAACCGGATGTCCGATTTGGAATCCGTCAGCTCTGACAAGTCACGCCTACCTCCCAGGTCGTGTTGGAACGATCGGAATGCCGGTCGGATCAGTATTTCACATTCTGGACCCCCGGACCCCGGCTGCTTTGATTTGAAACCAAGTGCATTTACAAAATGCACTTTTGAGCGTGGGGCTCGAACCGGATGTCCGATTTGGAATCCGTCAGCTCTGACAAGTCACGCCTACCTCCCAGGTCGTGTTGGAATGATCGGAATGCCGGTCGGATCAGTATTTCACATTCTGGACCCCCGGACCCCGGCTGCTTTGATTTGAAACCAAGTGCATTTACAAAATGCACTTTTGAGCGTGGGGCTCGAACCGGATGTCCGATTTGGAATCCGTCAGCTCTGACAAGTCACGCCTACCTCCCAGGTCGTGTTGGAATGATCGGAATGCCGGTCGGATCAGTATTTCACATTCTGGACCCCCGGACCCCGGCTGCTTTGATTTGAAACCAAGTGCATTTACAAAATGCACTTTTGAGCGTGGGGCTCGAACCGGATGTCCGATTTGGAATCCGTCAGCTCTGACAAGTCACGCCTACCTCCCAGGTCGTGTTGGAACGATCGGAATGCCGGTCGGATCAGTATTTCACATTCTGGACCCCCGGACCCCGGCTGCTTTGATTTGAAACCAAGTGCATTTACAAAATGCACTTTTGAGCGTGGGGCTCGAACCGGATGTCCGATTTGGAATCCGTCAGCTCTGACAAGTCACGCCTACCTCCCAGGTCGTGTTGGAATGATCGGAATGCCGGTCGGATCAGTATTTCACATTCTGGACCCCCGGACCCCGGCTGCTTTGATTTGAAACCAAGTGCATTTACAAAATGCACTTTTGAGCGTGGGGCTCGAACCGGATGTCCGATTTGGAATCCGTCAGCTCTGACAAGTCACGCCTACCTCCCAGGTCGTGTTGGAATGATCGAATGCCGGTCGGATCAGTATTTCACATTCTGGACCCCCGGACCCCGGCTGCTTTGATTTGAAACCAAGTGCATTTACAAAATGCACTTTTGAGCGTGGGGCTCGAACCGGATGTCCGATTTGGAATCCGTCAGCTCTGACAAGTCACGCCTACCTCCCAGGTCGTGTTGGAATGATCGGAATGCCGGTCGGATCAGTATTTCACATTCTGGACCCCCGGACCCCGGCTGCTTTGATTTGAAACCAAGTGCATTTACAAAATGCACTTTTGAGCGTGGGGCTCGAACCGGATGTCCGATTTGGAATCCGTCAGCTCTGACAAGTCACGCCTACCTCCCAGGTCGTGTTGGAATGATCGGAATGCCGGTCGGATCAGTATTTCACATTCTGGACCCCCGGACCCCGGCTGCTTTGATTTGAAACCAAGTGCATTTACAAAATGCACTTTTGAGCGTGGGGCTCGAACCGGATGTCCGATTTGGAATCCGTCAGCTCTGACAAGTCACGCCTACCTCCCAGGTCGTGTTGGAATGATCGGAATGCCGGTCGGATCAGTATTTCACATTCTGGACCCCCGGACCCCGGCTGCTTTGATTTGAAACCAAGTGCATTTACAAAATGCACTTTTGAGCGTGGGGCTCGAACCGGATGTCCGATTTGGAATCCGTCAGCTCTGACAAGTCACGCCTACCTCCCAGGTCGTGTTGGAATGATCGGAATGCCGGTCGGATCAGTATTTCACATTCTGGACCCCCGGACCCCGGCTGCTTTGATTTGAAACCAAGTGCATTTACAAAATGCACTTTTGAGCGTGGGGCTCGAACCGGATGTCCGATTTGGAATCCGTCAGCTCTGACAAGTCACGCCTACCTCCCAGGTCGTGTTGGAATGATCGGAATGCCGGTCGGATCAGTATTTCACATTCTGGACCCCCGGACCCCGGCTGCTTTGATTTGAAACCAAGTGCATTTACAAAATGCACTTTTGAGCGTGGGGCTCGAACCGGATGTCCGATTTGGAATCCGTCAGCTCTGACAAGTCACGCCTACCTCCCAGGTCGTGTTGGAACGATCGGAATGCCGGTCGGATCAGTATTTCACATTCTGGACCCCCGGACCCCGGCTGCTTTGATTTGAAACCAAGTGCATTTACAAAATGCACTTTTGAGCGTGGGGCTCGAACCGGATGTCCGATTTGGAATCCGTCAGCTCTGACAAGTCACGCCTACCTCCCAGGTCGTGTTGGAATGATCGGAATGCCGGTCGGATCAGTATTTCACATTCTGGACCCCCGGACCCCGGCTGCTTTGATTTGAAACCAAGTGCATTTACAAAATGCACTTTTGAGCGTGGGGCTCGAACCGGATGTCCGATTTGGAATCCGTCAGCTCTGACAAGTCACGCCTACCTCCCAGGTCGTGTTGGAATGATCGGAATGCCGGTCGGATCAGTATTTCACATTCTGGACCCCCGGACCCCGGCTGCTTTGATTTGAAACCAAGTGCATTTACAAAATGCACTTTTGAGCGTGGGGCTCGAACCGGATGTCCGATTTGGAATCCGTCAGCTCTGACAAGTCACGCCTACCTCCCAGGTCGTGTTGGAACGATCGGAATGCGGTCGGATCAGTATTTCACATTCTGGACCCCCGGACCCCGGCTGCTTTGATTTGAAACCAAGTGCATTTACAAAATGCACTTTTGAGCGTGGGGCTCGAACCGGATGTCCGATTTGGAATCCGTCAGCTCTGACAAGTCACGCCTACCTCCCAGGTCGTGTTGGAACGATCGGAATGCCGGTCGGATCAGTATTTCACATTCTGGACCCCCGGACCCCGGCTGCTTTGATTTGAAACCAAGTGCATTTACAAAATGCACTTTTGAGCGTGGGGCTCGAACCGGATGTCCGATTTGGAATCCGTCAGCTCTGACAAGTCACGCCTACCTCCCAGGTCGTGTTGGAATGATCGGAATGCCGGTCGGATCAGTATTTCACATTCTGGACCCCCGGACCCCGGCTGCTTTGATTTGAAACCAAGTGCATTTACAAAATGCACTTTTGAGCGTGGGGCTCGAACCGGATGTCCGATTTGGAATCCGTCAGCTCTGACAAGTCACGCCTACCTCCCAGGTCGTGTTGGAATGATCGGAATGCCGGTCGGATCAGTATTTCACATTCTGGACCCCCGGACCCCGGCTGCTTTGATTTGAAACCAAGTGCATTTACAAAATGCACTTTTGAGCGTGGGGCTCGAACCGGATGTCCGATTTGGAATCCGTCAGCTCTGACAAGTCACGCCTACCTCCCAGGTCGTGTTGGAATGATCGGAATGCGGTCGGATCAGTATTTCACATTCTGGACCCCCGGACCCCGGCTGCTTTGATTTGAAACCAAGTGCATTTACAAAATGCACTTTTGAGCGTGGGGCTCGAACCGGATGTCCGATTTGGAATCCGTCAGCTCTGACAAGTCACGCCTACCTCCCAGGTCGTGTTGGAATGATCGGAATGCCGGTCGGATCAGTATTTCACATTCTGGACCCCCGGACCCCGGCTGCTTTGATTTGAAACCAAGTGCATTTACAAAATGCACTTTTGAGCGTGGGGCTCGAACCGGATGTCCGATTTGGAATCCGTCAGCTCTGACAAGTCACGCCTACCTCCCAGGTCGTGTTGGAATGATCGGAATGCCGGTCGGATCAGTATTTCACATTCTGGACCCCCGGACCCCGGCTGCTTTGATTTGAAACCAAGTGCATTTACAAAATGCACTTTTGAGCGTGGGGCTCGAACCGGATGTCCGATTTGGAATCCGTCAGCTCTGACAAGTCACGCCTACCTCCCAGGTCGTGTTGGAATGATCGAATGCCGGTCGGATCAGTATTTCACATTCTGGACCCCCGGACCCCGGCTGCTTTGATTTGAAACCAAGTGCATTTACAAAATGCACTTTTGAGCGTGGGGCTCGAACCGGATGTCCGATTTGGAATCCGTCAGCTCTGACAAGTCACGCCTACCTCCCAGGTCGTGTTGGAATGATCGGAATGCCGGTCGGATCAGTATTTCACATTCTGGACCCCCGGACCCCGGCTGCTTTGATTTGAAACCAAGTGCATTTACAAAATGCACTTTTGAGCGTGGGGCTCGAACCGGATGTCCGATTTGGAATCCGTCAGCTCTGACAAGTCACGCCTACCTCCCAGGTCGTGTTGGAATGATCGGAATGCCGGTCGGATCAGTATTTCACATTCTGGACCCCCGGACCCCGGCTGCTTTGATTTGAAACCAAGTGCATTTAC